>OX387615.1:23120494-24370494 GCA_947568825.1 Sphinx pinastri
TCGGTCACATAAATGTGTCGTATTCCGGAATCACTTTGTATAAACCAGGGTACGAATAGGCCGAAATAATTGCGTCGAATGAAGAGGGATTTAATCATCTCGCATCAGTCAACTCTCTATCTGAGCCCCACTTCACTTACATCAGGTGCATTGGAGTTACTGCCATGCAAATAAAAAAATAAATAAACAGTCACTTACTGTCCAGTCGCTCCATCTCCGCGTCGAGTAACACCTTGGCGTCCTTCAGGCTGGCGTCTATCTTGTATTTGCGCCACATACTATTTATCATGTCTGCCAGCTTCTCCTCTAGTATCCTGGCATAAGAAACATTCAGTGCTATTTTTTAGGTGTTATATCACACGCGATGATACTATGGTCTCGTGATATCGTAATTTAAACAGCCTTTTTACACGCTTTATATTAGCTTCACTTGTATGTTTGTTTGTATGTATGTTAGTATGTTTGTAACTATCCGACTCCTTTGGGCGCGATTTTGACCCACTTTAAACGGTCAGATTTTATTCAAACTTTGTAGGTTTGTCGAGGACCGATAACTATACACCAATTTGATAAGATTATGCCATTATTCAATTTGCAAAATGAGATTTTTGACAATTTATATATTTTTTAGTGACATTTGTTGGACAATAGTAGAACAGAACTAAAAAATTAAAAATAAACAATAGTTTAAAAAAACTAAAAAACACGCTTTATAGAAAATCCAACTAAAAAATAGAAAATAATAATAAAATATTATAATAAAAATTTGAATTAAGAATAGTGTAAATAAGAAAAAAAAATATTTTATTGTAAAAAAAGCGTGGGGTGCTTGATGACAATAGCTATAAATATTTTATTAACAGATAATATGAGTAGAAGTATTATATAATATCATTTTGATAATATCTTAAAAAGCACCCCACGCTTTTTTTACAATAAAATATTTTTTTTTTCACTATTCTTAATTCAAATTTATTTTCTATTTTTTAGTTGGATTTTCTATAAAGCGTGTTTTTTAGTTTTGTAAACTATTATTTATTTAAAAAAAATGTTTAAAGGACATGTCCGACTCTTATGTTCCAACTCCCTATTCTTCTATTTGATTAATTTCGTTGCGGGCTACAGACAGATTAGTGTTCCTTCAGACTCGCCGAGCTTCACTGCTTGGCTTACAGGAGTTGCAGGTGTATAAGGGGGAGAATCGCTATGTATGGTGAGAATCACGGTGTATTTTTTTTTGACGTATAGTATCGTCTAATGCGTTAACTTACTCGATACGAATACGATACGATTACTATACGAAACGCATAAATTCGTGCTCAGTATACTTTTTGTGTTTTATAATAGGGATACTCACGTAGCCCCCGCCTCCCCTATAGTCTCCTTGGGTTCTTCCGTTTCGTTATCAGAGTCGGAGTCGGATATCTCCACCAGGTCTAGGGACAGTTTCTCCATGTTCAGATCCAGGAGTGGTGTCATGTTCTTTATACCTTCGACCAGGTTCTAAGGAATAATGATATTATGTGTAATAGGAAATAGAAATAATTTTACTTTTTTTGTATGTAATTGTATTGAATCCTTAAGGTGCTGAGTCAGTGTGGAAGTGTTGAGTTTTCAAAAAGTTGAGTATATAGTAGAGTTGAGTTGCTATAGAGTTCAATTTGTTATGTTAAGATCGTTTTAGAGCTGATTTTATTTTTAAATGATAATATTAGTCCTGTATTATATGTATACTGTCCCACTGCTGGACACGGGCCTCCTCTACTACTAGAGGGTTTAGGCCTTAGTCCACTACGCTGGCCTAGTACAGGTTGCACAGGGCACCCACGACGCAGGCAGCGCCCCGACCGCAGCGCCGCGTCCAGCTCCAGCGCAGAGAGCGCAGAGAGCTCAGTGTACAGTGTAGAGTGTGTGGGTACCTGCGTGCGCTGTAGGTGTGCGTGCGCGCACTGGTGGCAGTAGTGTCCGAGCGCGCCGCCCGCCGCCCCGCGCGCGCCCGCACCACACCCGCGCCGCAAGCAGCGCCCCGACCGCAGCGCCGCGTCCAGCTCCAGCGCAGAGAGCGCAGAGAGCTCAGTGTACAGTGTAGAGTGTGTGGGTACCTGCGTGCGCTGTAGGTGTGCGTGCGCGCACTGGTGGCAGTAGTGTCCGAGCGCGCCGCCCGCCGCCCCGCGCGCGCCCGCACCACACCCGCGCCGCAAGCAGCGCCCCGACCGCAGCGCCGCGTCCAGCTCCAGCGCAGAGAGCGCAGAGAGCTCAGTGTACAGTGTAGAGTGTGTGGGTACCTGCGTGCGCTGTAGGTGTGCGTGCGCGCACTGGTGGCAGTAGTGTCCGAGCGCGCCGCCCGCCGCCCCGCGCGCGCCCGCACCACACCCGCGCCGCAAGCAGCGCCCCGACCGCAGCGCCGCGTCCAGCTCCAGCGCAGAGAGCGCAGAGAGCTCAGTGTACAGTGTAGAGTGTGTGGGTACCTGCGTGCGCTGTAGGTGTGCGTGCGCGCACTGGTGGCAGTAGTGTCCGAGCGCGCCGCCCGCCGCCCCGCGCGCGCCCGCACCACACCCGCGCCGCAAGCAGCGCCCCGACCGCAGCGCCGCGTCCAGCTCCAGCGCAGAGAGCGCAGAGAGCTCAGTGTACAGTGTAGAGTGTGTGGGTACCTGCGTGCGCTGTAGGTGTGCGTGCGCGCACTGGTGGCAGTAGTGTCCGAGCGCGCCGCCCGCCGCCCCGCGCGCGCCCGCACCACACCCGCGCCGCAAGCAGCGCCCCGACCGCAGCGCCGCGTCCAGCTCCAGCGCAGAGAGCGCAGAGAGCTCAGTGTACAGTGTAGAGTGTGTGGGTACCTGCGTGCGCTGTAGGTGTGCGTGCGCGCACTGGTGGCAGTAGTGTCCGAGCGCGCCGCCCGCCGCCCCGCGCGCGCCCGCACCACACCCGCGCCGCAAGCAGCGCCCCGACCGCAGCGCCGCGTCCAGCTCCAGCGCAGACAGCTTCTGACGACCGCCCGCCTCTGAACAAACAAACACCAACATAAATCTACAAATTTCTTTCATATTACTTCAGTTTTATTGAAGTAGAACCATACTTTAACTATAGTACCAGCGCGCTATAATGGCCGTTTTGTAAGATTACAACAGTGAGGCGAAATCTCAATTCATTACGAAAAAAGGTTTAGCATGCTTTGACTCGAATTTTCAAGAGGTAGAAATTGTGCTGGCCAGCGATCCTATAAGTGATGATCGTATGAGATGTCTTTTTCTAAATTTCAAATTTCGAAAAACAAATGCTGAGATATGTCGTAATATTATACATTTCATTAATTTTACTTCACGTCACTATTGACAATAATGTACTGGAATTAGCTCCATCAACGTAGTTATGGAATTAATACGAAACTTCATAAGCGAACAAACGTTAAAACGGCCATCATAGCGTGCGGGTACTATAATTCTGTTAACAGTTCGATTGGTTAGAACCGACATTAATTTAGCTGAGTATAATATATTGTGTAGTCAATGATATTGTCAGACTTAAAAAAAAGTAAAAAAGTGTGTGTGTGTATTAATGTACACACATATGAAGTGAAACTTTTTCAATCAATTCCTTTTTTTTAACTGTTCTTATAACAATTAGTGTATTCAATTAATACGGTAAAATTATTATTATTATTATTTATTTAAATATATTTAAATATTATTATCTGCTAAATTGACAGTCATAATTTTAAATTATGGTTAATTTCTATAAATGTATATACATTTACTAATGCTTACAATGAAAAGTGAGGTTAACATAAAAATAATACCAAAATCACAATCACGAGATGATTTTTCAAAACAATAAAAAAATTATCTCTCACTTTCACTATTTGTTTAAATGAATATCAATAAAAGTAGCAAACCATAATATTTAAAGTGTTTACGCTTATCGACAATAGATGGCTCCGTACAGTATCACCTAATTACTAAATCACGATGTCAAGATTCTCTTCGAAAAAGTGTAGCAAACCATAATATTTACACTGTTTACGCTTGTGGACAATAGATGGCTCTGTAATGTTTCACCTAATTACTACATCGCGATGTTAAGATTCGCTTCGAAATAATGACCCTAGAAGACGGCGCCGTGACAGTCCAAAGTGACAGAAAATGTGACGATTTTCGTGTGACTATTTTAAGATACAGTTCTCCGGTATGTCGATAAAGAAGTTTCACTTCAAAAAGAAGTTTCACTTCAACCACCTTTCTATTACTTAATACAGCAAAATAACAATTCGTCCAGCATTTCATGTCTTTGTGAACAGCCATAATCGCTTACCATTTGATGATCTACATTCTACATAATTATTTCCTTTCTTTGATTCATTCTTGTTCACTTGGCTTGACAAATGACAAGCAACATTTTAGACATTCCTTTTAGAGCATAATTTCTCTAGGAATAGCAACGCATTAAACAGTATATCATTGTTCTTTTATTAATATTTTAAGCCTTTACCTTTTCCACTTCCACCGATGTCGTCATCGTCCGAATCCAAATTGAATATCTCTAGACCAAGCTTCGGCGTTGTCGCTGTTGATTCCGTCATCTAAAAAGAAACATACTATATAGATAAAAAGGCCACAGAAGTCGGATATTTCCATTTAATAAAAAAAATCATAAATATTTGCCGTCATACTGACCCACTTTCCTAGCTCAATCCAGCCTTACTTTGGTACTTCTCTCCACAGTAGGACTGGACTCAGCTAGGAAATAATGCATATAATTTTATTGCCTTCGGAGTTAGATGAATTGACAGTCAAATTAATAGTACAAGTGGTGGCCATTAGCAAAAGGCATCAGTCACAAGCCGCTGTTTACCAAAATTTATAATCAATCTTTATTTATTTTTTACTAGCTGTTGACCGCGGCTCCGCTCGCGTGAATTAGTTTTCCCGGGATAAAAGTCCCGCTTTATATTTCCCGGGATAAAAAGTAGCCTAAGTTACTCCTTATTACATCAGCTACCTGCCAATAAAAGTCCCGTCAAAATCGGTCCAGCCATTTCAGAGATTAGCCGGAACAAACAGACAGACAAAACATTTAAAAAATGTTATTTTGGTGTATGTACCGTATATATATTAATAAACATGTAGTAAAAAACGGTTATTTCAATATTACACTCCAATCTTACACTCCAATTTTATTTATATGTATAGATATTGGCTGAGCTTTTCATATGCTGGGAACCTAGTGACTTACTTTAGTTTCAGGGATTACAAGCGTTGATTCCGTAGACGCGTGCGCAGTCTTGATAGTCACTTCAGAAGTATTCAGTCGAGCCTGCAAAAATATTTTTCATAACGCGATTGTTGTAATTTATAGAGCTAGTGGTAGGATATATTTTATATCCGCCCAGATGCGACCACAGTACATGAGGTGTTAAACCCAGCATAGTGGCTCACTTAAGTGTGTCGCGTTTCGGGATCAGCCTGTATATATCCGGTTCAAAACAGACGGCATAATAGGTTAGTCTCTTATGTTTGTTTTTGTAAATTATTTTATATGTTACAGAAAATAATACGAAAAAGAAATTCATCTGTGAAATCAGTATCAAAATTGGTTGAAAAATAAAGCAGTTATTCATATTTGAAATATTGTTGCGAGCAAAAATGGGGACGTGGACGGGTGCGGTCTCAACCAGTGCGTCATCCCCGTCATGACGTATGGAGCCGAGACGTGGACACTGACTGTGGGGCTAATCCATAAGCTTAAAGTCGCTCAACGTGCTATGGAAAGAGCTATGCTCGGAGTCTCTCTGAAGGACAAAATTCGGCACGCAGTGATCAGGGAGTTAGTAGGTTGAAGTGGCAATGGGCTGGCCACATATGTCGCAAAACAGATAACCGCTGGAATAAGCGTGTTCTGGAGTGGAGACCGCGTCTTGGCAAACGTAGCGTGGGACGCCCTCTGGCCAGATGGCGGGAGGACTTGCACAAGAGGGCCGGCAGCGACTGGATGCATAAAGCAGCAGACCGGGCTCTGTGGCGTATCTTGGGAGAGGCTTGTGTCAAGCAGTGGACTGCAACGGGCTGATGATGATGATACATTTTTGATAAATCCATCTGGACCGCTCTCCGCTTATCAGGTGCAGTAGGGTCACTTTGGATCATTTATATTTTGTGTGTCTGACCTATACATTTTTATATATTTTATCTACGAGTAAAAAATCAAAAGATCGTTTTCCTATGTTAAAAATTTTAATGAACCCAAAACATTAAATAGTTATATACGCATAGTATGAGGCGCACAAACTATATGAAGTGCGAGGAGTACCTGTAATTTTGATTGCTGTTTCGCAATGATAAATAATAAAGTCGCCGCGCCAGGATCTTCATAAAATTCAGATTAATTCACACTAGACTTTTGCTCTCGGCTCTGCTCGCATAAATGAGTTTTTCCGGGATAAAAGTCCCGCTTTATATTTTCCCGGGATAAAAGTAGCCTATGTTACTCGCTGATAATCATCAGCCATCCTACACTAGTTTTTTTTTTTATGGCATTGAATGACGAGACGAGCCTGCCGTTCGCCTGATGGTAAGCGATACGACCACCCATAAACAGTAGCAACACCATCCAGCACCTTGACTTACAAAGTACTGTGTGGCATTCCACTGCGCTCGTCATCCTGAGACATAAGATGTTAAGTCTCATTATGTCCAGTAGTTATACTGGCTACAATGTCCTTCAAACCGAAACACAACAGTGCATGCACACTGTTGCTTGGCGGTAGAAATAGTATAGATACACAATTTCAAAACATCCACTTACAGGTTTGTGTGGAGGTGGTTTCGGCACACCCTGTATCACCACTTCTCCCTCTTTGGTAACGATCTCGGACGTGTTCCCGCCGGAGGTCGACATGATCTCTATTTCTGTCGGGATGTTGACGCTCGTGACGTCACTCGGCGCGTCGTCGAGCTTTAATGACTCCGATGCATCTTCTATTGGTTGTTTTGGTTCCTGGCCATCTGTTTAATGTCATGTTAAATTACAAGAAAAAGAGTAATAAAGTTGGTAATAGTGCTGCAGTGTGCCAATTTAACATCAGAAATTTTTTTGTCGACCATCACTGCCTTAGACAAAATGTAAATTTCATGGAATTAAGTTACATTTATAGTGCATTCCAAATAACATGGCAAAAGAAGGCATTTATCCCCTTGTCGTTCAATGTCGGTCAAGGGGGGTTAAAATGGGTTCGGGGTCGAGAAGGTCAAAAATGGGTTGGGGGTCAAGGGGGGTCAAAATGGATTGGTGGGTCAAGTTGGGTCAAAAAAGGGTTGGGGGTCAAGGGGGATTAAAATGTGTTGGGGTGTCAAGAGGGGTCAAAATGGGTTAGGGGGTCAAGGGTATCAAAAATGGGTTGGGGGGCCACGGGGGTCAAAATGGGTTGGCGGGTCAAGGGGGGTCAAGTTGAGTAGGGTGGTCAAGGGGGTCAAATTGGGTTGGGGGGCGAGTGCTAGATAGAGAACCGCCACGGTTGGCAACCCATGCTACGCCCCCACTGGACCACTTGCCCTCAAGTGGGCCCTCTGCTATTCTAGGAAATTAAATTAAAAATGAAGGAACTGACCTTCCTCGGAAGAACTGCTCTCTTCGAGATCGACTATGTTGAGTACGTGCCTTTGTTTCGTTATTGCCAACTTCATTGTTTTGCTTGGAGATTGTGTGGTTGTCTCTGTCGATTTCCCTGTAAAAAAAATAAAAACACTATAGTTCGGACAAACTAAGCTGGCCGGTATGACAATTATTTTTTTTTCGCGACGCGATAACTCTGTGAGAACGTCTACCCAAAAAATTCAAAACCGTGTCATGTCATACCGGCCAGATTAGTTTGTCTCTACTATAACAGCAATTAAAATGTTCCTTACAACTATTTAAAACCAAAACAAAATATTCAAATTAAAATGTTGTTTCTATCTTTTCAGTTCTTCAATGAATTCAATAAAGATGGCAGATATTGACGCAGTCAGGTTTTTTGTTTTTCCTAAATATTTTTTATTTCCATCTTTTTAGTTCTCAAGCACCTTTATTAGCATTTCCTATTCCAAACTCCAATAAAACCTATAAGTTATATATATATTCGTAATCACCGTTAAATCAAAAAAATATTTTGATACCACACTCGATGTATTTTGAAAACTTTTTTTTTTCGAGATCACTTTTTGCCGCCAAAAATCCTTAATTTTGTTTATTTTTTTATTTTGATGTACCTAGTGTCACTCTCACGACTAAGACGAATCTATTGATACCACTCACATAAAAATACGACAAGCCGTTTAGGCTGTAGGGCGTGCCAAAAAAATATACAAACATACATACATACATACATACACTCGAAAAACATAACCCTCCTTCTTTCGCAGTCGGGTAATAAATACGAAGTTCTGTGAAGATGTTTAAATATCAGTAATAAGTAAAATTATTGATATAATTTGACACACAAATGCGCCATGTTTTGGATTCACATTCGGGTACTTTTATTTTGTAGAAGTTTAAGATGGTACTTTTCCATGAAAAATCTGTCATGTGGACGGAGTTGCGAGAAACATCTAATTTTCTATATATGCTAAATTAAATTATTTTTATAATATTGTACCCAAAATTTGCAAGTGTATATAAGTTATGTCCTATTAGGAATTACGTAGACACTTACCCTCCGCTTTATCATCTTTCGTTGGGGTCGATTTCGCCGCATCCTTTTCCTTCCTAGAGGCGTCGGTGTCAGTAACAAGCGTGCCGGATGGCTTCGCCGTCTCCTTGTTCGTTGTAGACGTGGTGAACTAATCATAATATATTAATGACATCCGTAAGTTCACACCTTTATTTATAGAATTGTATGTCATTCTTACCTCATCGTCCTTTTTCGTCTGTTCTTCGCTTGTCTCCGTAGCTGTACTTTCTTTGCTGGCATCTTTGCTTGTCTCATCGACTGAAGAAACGGGCTAAAGAAAATAATACGTAAATATATAGATTTACGGCGAAAACTGGCCTATGTAGGATTTCACCCGATATCGTGAAGGTAGTATCGTGTAGTACTTTCTTACTAAAAGTTACGGGTGTAATAAACGATTAAAGATCCATTGTGCTTCCTTTAGGTAAACACGTATTTTTCTCGTCATTAAATGGTCTAAAGCCTATTTATACACCTAAATGTTTTTCGTTTCATCACGTTAATCTCGGATATGTTGCCCAGATTCCGATTCTGACTTACTAACAGGGAGCTATGTTTTTTTTTTTTTCATTTAGTATTGAATGACGAGACGAGCATGCCGTTCGCCTGATGGTAAGCGATACGGCCACCCATAAACAGTAGCAACACCATCCACCACCTTTACTTACAAAGTACTGTGTGGCATTCCACTGCGCTCGTCATCCTGAGACATAAGATGTTAAGTCTCATTATGTCCAGTAGTTATACTGGCTACAATGTCCTTCAAACCGAAACACAACAGTGCATGCACACTGTTGCTTGGCGGTAGAAATAGACATTGCGGTGGTACCCACCCAGACGGCCTCTTACATAATGAGAGACCTACCACCAGAATATGCCACCTTTGAATGCTATAGTCTAGTTTCTATTCCGAGAATAAATATACGGGAGCGGAGGTGCGAGACACATATAGCCATAAATAATGTGACCCACCTGTTCACTAGCCACCGTTTCCGCAACAGCAATCTCAACAGCAGTTTCATGAACATCAATAGCACATTCTACAAAGCTGAACGGCCGTTCTTTATCTTCTGTCTTATCTTCTTGGTCTTTCGAGTCTGGCTCCGACTGTTGAGCGTTCGAGTCTTCAGAGTGCTCTGCCGTCATTTGATTGCTACTTTCTGTAGGAAAAAATAAGGTATACTTTACATATTGTAACATCTAATAAAGTCTCTTTTATGGTTTTTATGGCATTTCTATATAACGCCGCGGTGGTTGTTGCGGCGGATGCTGCGGCCGTTGCTACCCCTGTATCACGACCAACATGTGTTGCACCAAGATTTACTAGTTTAAAATGCAGATGCCGGCGCTCGCTTGTCCCTACGGCGAACCATGGCGAGCAGAGTGGACGAGTGTAGCAGTCTATAGAATTTCCAAGTTTGTTGAGTGCAATAGTGCTATCATGCGTTCAATTACTTATAACAAATCAAAAATGTAGTACTACAAGTTTGTGACAAATAAATTAATCTTACCGTCATATTGATCATAATCATCATCATCATCATCTTCTTCTTCCATGTCTTCGTCTTCCCTTCTAACTCTGGAGGACTCAGCTAACAGTCCAAGACTGTCAGACACTTCTGGTGCCTCATCAGCTGTATCAGGAGTCATTCTTGTCTCATAACTTGGTGGTTGGGTAGTGTCCTTTTCCACCCCTTTACTTGTATCTAGTATATCACTACTTGTTTCTTCTAATTTTATTTCTTTGTTTTGTTCAGTATCTTCATTTTTAAGAATAAGTTCATCATACAAATTGATGAAGGTTTCATCATTGTTACAGGTTTCTTTTTTGATATTTTCTTCTTTTACTGTTTCATTTGATTCTATTTTGATAATATTTGTGAGTTCTAAAAATGTTTTGTTTTCTGTTTTTAAACTTTTATCATCTTTTAGTTGATTCACAGCATTTTTTACATCACCTACAAGCAAATCTACATTTTTAACATGTTTTTCTGCTGGAGATATTTTTTCTTCCTTACACACTACATTTGCATTCTTTTCACTTTCTTTATTTGTAGCTTCAGTTGCTTTAGTTACCGAATCTTGACTAGTTTCTTCTGAATCTATATCTATAGTTTCATCAATATCATCCACATCTATTAAATTTTGCATAGGTATTTCGAGCATTACGTCAGGTCTGAGTCTATGATCTGTTTTGACAGAATAATAATTTGAAGAATCTTTCGTCGTCAATACCTTTTTATCTCCTTCACCTGAAGTATTATCTGCACTAGATTTTTTTGTATCTGAAATGTCAGATTTATCAGAATCATCTAAAGGGTCATTATCTATACTTATAGGAGATTGGGACCTTAGGTCAATATAATTGTCACATTTTTCTATAATTTCTACTACGTCATCGTCCATGTCATCCAATAAATTCGTTTCGGATTCTATACGTATTTCCTTTGGGCTGTTAGCCATCTCAACAGGCTGTGCTTCAGGTATAGATTTTTTATTTTCTGATTTAAAACAAACATTTACCTCTTTGTCTTTTGCAGTATTTTCCTTGTCAGTGCTAGAATCAATACTTTGGACTATTTCTCTTTGAGTAAGAAGTTTATCAGTTTGATTATCATCAACTATTTCATCTACATCCATTTCTAAGTCTGTATCTTTTTGGCTAGGTTTATTATCTTGAATTGTTTCATTTTTATTGCCATAAAGATCTTTGTCTTTTTCTTTATCACTAATAGAATTAACGTTTTCAATAATCTCATTTCCGTCTAGCATCTCATTTTTAACCTCATCACAGCATTCACTTTTTAAGTCTGTTTTTATTTCAACGTTTGTAACTTTTTCATTTTTAAAATTAATATTTTCAATTAATCCGCATTCACTTAAATGTTCATTTTTATTAACTTGATTATTACTTTCAGTGTCTATCACTACTTTCTTTTCTAGGCATGTTTCTTCATTAGTAACTGAACATTCGCCATTGTTTGATGCAGTCACTGTGAGAGTTGTTATTTCAGGTATGGTTTTAGGTGAATCATTTGTAACTTCTTTCCTGGGTATATCATCTAATACATCCGTTGTCGATATATTGGTATTGATACTCTGAGCTAGAACTTTAAGCTGTTGTTCCAAAAATTTTATATTTGCGTCACAGGATTTTTCTTCTTGTTCAGAGTCATCATTTTCTTGTGACTCATGTTTTACTTCCCTCAAGGCTTTGTCAACTTTGTCCTTTATTGAGCATATTAGTTTAGTCTCATCAATAATACTTGTGGATGCATCCTTTCCTTTGTCAATACTGGTATCATCATTAATCTTAGAAGTGCTACAAGTACTAATATCATTTTTATCACAAATCTGACCAATAACAATGTTGGATGATGAAATATCAATTATTTGATCACTGCTGGAAATGAGACTGTCGGATTCATCATCAATTTTAAAAGTATTTTCTTTTTTGTCTTTGCCATCAGAGGTCAGGCCACCAATTTTAATACCATTATTTTTCACATTAATTTGAACATCATTTGTGGACGAAACCTGACCCATTTCATGACTATTGATGTTGTTGTCACTTTCAGAAATAACTTCATTCATTATGGTATCATTAGCTTCATCAGAGACAAAATTCTCCTTAATGCTAGTGATATTATTACCATTATTAGACTGACTGACAACATCAGACAAAAGGCCACTCTGAGCTTTACTACTACCAGCAATTTGATCACTGGGCTCTTGAATCTCTTTGAGAATGATATCATCAATTTTTTTTTGATCAGTGACTTGATCATCTTCATCATCATCCCATCTCAGGAGTATATCTTCATCATGGCTGTCACTTCCATTGTTAAGTGACTCAGTTGGCATATTAATACCTGGGTTATTGTGTTCATCATTAGTCAAATTGGCCATTTGATCTGTGGAGCCTGCCATTGTAATATTTTGAATGATTTGGTCAAGTTCCTGATTAGTTAGTTCTTTTTCAGTGTTTTTGGTGGTATTATCATTATCATCAGACATGTTTTCTGGAATCAAATACAGTTGTTTATAATAAAGCATATAATACAGTGGTATCACTCTCTTATTTAAATGTGCTTATGTTGTATATTATATATATATATAATTGGTTTCTCGGAAACGGCTAGTCCGATTTGGATGAAAATTTAGATTTGGATAGTGTGAGCTCTAAAAATGAAATTGGTACACCAATTTTAGTTTCAGTTTTTTTATGAACTCCAAACTTGTGGGGTTAGAAAGGGGGGAGATGCTAAACCGTGGAACCAATTGTGGTGAAATTCGGTATGGGGATATCTTGAATGTTTAAACAAATATGGGATATTCCTTTTTAATGACTCCTATTTATGGGGGTTAAAAGGACCTATTAGTTTGTTATCAACTTTTTCTAATAAGTTGGTGAACTTTCTTGACCTAATAATTTTCCTGACTTCATAACAACAAAGCTTTTGACAAGACTATGTATGTTACACAGATTAAAAGAATGGCCAAATTTTTCTCCTCTAGCATGAATGTGGGATATGCAATATAGGATTTCACATTTTTTTTTTTTTTTTTATTATTACATTGAATGACGAGACGAGCATGCCGTTCGCCTGATGGTAAGCGATACGACCACCCATAAACAGTAGCAACACCATCCAGCACCTTGAGTTACAAAGTACTGTGTGGCATTCCACTGTGCTCGTCGTATTTATATTATGGTGACCACAGTAAGATTTGTGGTGTTCCTATCAACTCCATACCTATACAGCTATATCAAGGTATGGATAAACTGGTTTATGGTATTAGATTGAATGCATAACTATGTAGCATTAGTTAAATTATTAATTTTTTTCATCTAGATTTTGTAATCTTCACTAGCATATAGCTAAAATTTATTATGTTATCTGCTTGTGCATGACTAGACATTGTATTGCAGGGTTCGAAAATATCCGATATTTATTATAAATATCAAAATATCGGATATTTATGATATATATCAAGTTTGATATACAGCGTGTAAATATATTTTTTTTTAGCATAGCATGATGAGACGAGCATGCCGTTCGCCTGATGGTAAGCGATACCACCACCCATAAACAGTAGCAACACCATCCAGCAACTTGTCTTACAAAGTACTGTGTGGCATTCCACTGCACTCGTCATCCTGAGACATAAGATGTTAAGTCTCATTATGTCCAGTAGTTATACTGGCTACAATGTCCTTCAAACCGAAACACAACAGTGCATGCACTGTTGCTTGGCGGTAGAAATAGACATTGCGGTGGTACCCACCCAGACGGCCTCTTACATAATGAGAGACCTACCACCAGTAGATATATCAATTTTGTATGAAAGCCATATTATTATTTTATTGTATTGTACATATATGAATATAATTTGCTTATGTGTTACATAAACATACTAAAACTATAAAAAAAAACTAAAAAGTTTTTAATATTTTATTTATTTAGGTACTTAAAATCAGACAAATGAAACCAAAACATAACATCTTCTTTTAGATCAGGCAAAATCAACTAATAAACATAAAATCTTATATATCAAAAAATCAACTCAAAAAATAAAACCTTTTTTTATAAATTCAGTCAATGGTCATAACTCATACCTACACTTAGGTAACAAAACAATAACCATTAGGGAGTATGTTTTAACTCTACTCCCACGCCATCTACATTTGGGAAGTAGAAATACAGTAACAAATGCTAAAAATTACTTAATAATATTATTTTTTTAAACCATTTTTGTATATTGATATATTATTTTATATTTTAAAACGTTTGATATATATCATCAAATTCAGTTTGACATATATCGGATGTAAATTGGATATATATCCATTGATATATATCATCGAACCCTGTTATATTGTACAATATTTTTTCGACAATAAGTTTCTGTGTTATTATAAGTGCTACATGCTAATTATACCAATAACAAACTTTTGCACGGTCTGATCCATGAGCAGAAGCTAGCCATTATTATAAAGTTGGCAACACTGAACAGCAATTCACAATCAAACATAAAGTAGGCAAACAGAAAAAGGTTGTTAAAATTAATTTTAGCTAGAATTTGGGCCTAAGGAATGAAGGAGAAAAATAACAATGCTTTGTATTGCTATTCGCAAGTGAAGCTAGGGGACTACTCAAAGCTTATGGGCCTATTAGAACAAAACTGAATTTACATTCTGTTGCAAATTTATTTTCGTTTTTTTATATGATTTCTTGCTAGGATTTCTATTTTATTTGTTAAATAGTTATATTGTTACCTTCATTATTATTGCCGGCTTCACTGGTTGCCTCTGTAGTACTCATTTCTCTTTATTAACAGTTTTAACTTTTTGAGCCCAAATTTCACATGTAGCGTATGTTTATAGTTGGAGCACATATACTTGTATGCTGAATTATAGTTATTACTACAATGATTACTGGTTTATTGCAAAACTATCACGAAACAATACAAAAACAGCGTTAGTGGCAGAGCACATAATTTGTTTGCAGTTTGACAGATACCTGACATTTGATATTTTATTAAAATGACGGTTATTGGTCAATATTGCCAAGCTTTACTTAACTATAGTTCGGACAAATTAAGCTGGCCGGTATGACAATTAAATTTTTTTCCCGCCGCGATAACTCTGTGAGAACGTCTACCCAAAAAATTCAAAACCGTGGCATGTCATACCGGCCATATTAGTTTGTCCCTACTATAGGTACTTTTTCCACTACATAAAAATGAATAAAACAATATCGTTGTTTTTATTTACTTGGCTTGATTTACCTTATATGTGATTTTATAGAATACTTGTACAGCACATTTTTCTAATAATAAAACAGTCTAAAGCGGGGTTTACATTAACAAGAAAACTTGAAGAAGTTATGTTGCGCAAGCTATTTTTATGCTAAGTTTAGACTAGCAAGTTCTCTCAGCAATATGTTGCGTAATAACTTTCAGATGCGTTTACACTAGTGGCAATTTTTTTTAGCAACACGCTTTTGCAAGTGGTCCACCAAGTTAACTTGCGCAACTTCTTGCAAAACTGTTTACATTACTCGAGGAATATTTATTGCTTGCCATGTTTTTTTTTTCATAAAATTGAATGACAAGGCACGCAATCCTTTCGCCTAAATTTTATGAATCTAATATAATGTTGTGGATGATGATTGTAAATAAAATAATCGTCTTAAAAGTACCAACATGAAACAGAATTATGAATTATAAAGCACTGCGTGGCATTCCACTGTGCTTATCATCCTGAGTCATCATAAGATCATAAGACTTAACATCTTAATGTTAAGTTTTATGATGCCCAGTAATTACGTTGGCTACAGTGTCCTTCAAACAGGAAGCCAATAGTGCGTGTATACTACTGCTGGGCGGCAAAAATAGACATATCGGTCAAACTACAAACTTATAACTTGGCAGTATAGTCTTTGAGACCTTAGCTGCTTCAGAATGGAACAAATTTTATGAATCTAATATAATGTTTTTGGATGATGATTGTAAATAAAATAATCGCTTAAAAAGTATCAACATGAAACAGCATTATTAATTATCAAGCACTGCGTGGCATTCCACTGTACTTATCATCCTGAGTCATAAGATGTTAAGTCTTATGATACCCATTAATTACGTTGGCTACAATGTCCTTAAAACAGGAACACAATAGTGCAAGTATACTACTGCTTGGCGGCAAAAATAGACATTAATCAAAGCATATCGGCAATACTACAAACTTACAACTTGGGAGCAAGGTGTTTGATCTTAGCAAAATAAATAATACTACCAACTTATAGCTTGGCAGTATAAGTCTTTGAGACCTTAGCTGCTTCAGAATGGAACAAATAAAAAAAACGTTACCTCGTAAAACGTTGCTCAGCAAGTTGAAACTTTTATCTGCACGCAGAATAAATTGCAAGTTCTCGCGCAAGTTGCACAAATGGTGTGCGTGCGTGCAGATAAAAGTTTCAACTTGCTGAGCTAGTAGCTAACGATTTTTTTTTATTGTTCCATTCTGAAGCAGCTACGGTCTCAAAGACTATACTGCCAAGTTATAAGTTTGTAGTTTGACCGATATGTCTATTTTTGCCGCCCAGCAGTAGTATACATGCATTATTGTCTTCCTGTTTGAAGGACACTGTAGCCAACGTAATTAATGGGCATCATAAGACTTAACATCTTATAACTTAGGATGATAAGCACAGTGGAATGCCACGCAGTGCTTTATAATTCATAATTCTGTTTCATATTGATACTTTTAAGACGATTATTTTATTTACAATCATTATCCAAACCACATTATATTAGATTCATAAAATTTAGGCGCAAGGCTTGCGTGCCTTGTCATTCAATTTTATGAAAAAAAATATGGCAAGCAATAAATATTCCTCGAGTAATGTAAACAGTTTTGCAAGAAGTTGCGGAAGTTAACTTGATGGATGACTTGAAAAAGCGTGTTGCTAAAGAAATATTGCCACTAGTGTAAACGCTTCTGAAAGTTATTGCGCAACATATTGCTGAGAGAACTTGCTAGTCTAAACTCAGCATAAGAGACATTTCCTCTGTCTACCACTTGGTCTCTCTATTTATAAACCTACTCTATGACTTGGTCTAGCAAAGTCATAGGCAATAAAATACAAATAATTTGTATTTTATTGCCTATGGCTATACATAAAGTAAAAATGTAAAAAATGTCAAAATCATGCTAAATAAAGAAATTACTGGACTTTGGATTTGGAGCGCTACCTATTATAAATATTTTGTTTGACGCTCGGTTCGGTCAATTTCACTTCACTTGCAAATTGCACAAAAATTATAAACAAATATATTTTCTAACATTAGTTTCATGTAAACCTGTTACGGTGCTTGTTAAGATTTAATTCTAATTTCTTCAGCTTTCGTATTGAATATAAATTGATATTCATTTTGTATACATATTGCACGCACACTTTAATAGTTCTTAAAGAGATTTTGCATTTAATTACGTAATAAATTATTGTTTATCGAAGTTTGCATTTACATAAAGCTGTTTTCCGCCTTATCATTTGCTCAAAACTTGTAAATAACTAAATTTTTGACGGATATACGAGTGAAAGAAAATTAAAAAAATGAACGTAAATAGTGTTTTATCGCCTCGTGTGATGTTCGGAGCAGCTATTGTCGGCATCGTAGGCGCCGCTGGAGTCTTCATATACGAGCAGATCTACGCTGAAAAGAGAAGATCTATGTTAGGTTAGTATACAGTTATGTATAGGTCTATATATATTATAGTAAACACACCTCAAGGTGAATTAAAGTATGAATCTATACACACTTCAGTTTAAAGTAATTTAGAATGCAAAGTTTTATAGAAATATTACACCATGAGCTTGCAGTAAAGCAACAATGGTTTTAATCTATGTGTACTGAACTGCAAATGGATCATACATTTTTTATGCATGTTTAGGAATTAAAAAAATCTAAACAAATACGTACCTAGTTTTCAATTATCTTAACTGTATTAGAATGTTTGGTTTTGTTATTCTCGTATTGGTCTCTACTCTCTACAGCCATCAAAGGAAGTGTCACAGAACAACCTACAACAGTTGATGCTGTTTAAAAAATCTGCAATCTATGTAATAGGTCAAAAATAGTTTATAGACTAAATTGATAGGTTTTTTTTGGCATTTAGTTCATTGTTTACTGAATCACTACATAGTATAAAACAAAGTCGCTCTCCGCTGTCTGTCACTATGTACCTATGTATGCTTAGATCTTTAAACCTATACAACGGATTTTGATGCGTTTTTTTTTAAAAGATAGAGTGACTCAAGAGGAAGGTTTATATGTATAATACATGCATAATATAGTAGAGAAATAATTTATATGTTCTATTGTGACTGCGAGTGCCTTTCTGACAATAGTTGGGAATCTACTTATACTGGACGGAAAGGTATATTGTACCAAAGTTGTCGCTAACTGACCATATTGCAAATCTGTTGATCTGTATTAGTTAATTGTCACCTGGTACTTGCAATATATAATGAATACTGTTAAAAAATGTATAGTTTGTATATAGAGTGACTTTTATACAGGAAAATCTCTTTAATGTGGGCGAAGGCGCGGGCAAAAGCTTATGATATATTTTGCTAACATTGTTTGCAATTTCTACTAGTATATTTATAATGTACGCATCATTGTTGCTTTGTACATTATGAAATGTGGTGGATGAGAAGCCTAATTCTTCTCATTAATAGCAAGCTCATATCAAACCACTGGTGATGTTTGATAGATCGGGCAGTTGATAATTGACTCATACTTTATGGTTGGCTAGTAACATTTTTATGAAAGTGTTTCTGTAAATAAGTGGTAGATCTTTTTTTATTTTAATCAGAATAGCTTCCTTTCCTAACAATATTTTATCCATATGCATTTATATTTTTTACATCTAACAACAATTAAGTAACTATGTAATCAACTATCAAGCTTGTTGATAATAAAAGCAAAATTTTAAAGTACTTTGTTAATAGCTAGCTCTGAAAACCAAGTGACTGTTGATACAAATTTTTATTTACAAGTACTAGAGTTTCTTATGGTTAAAGAATTTTTGTGCATCTTGCAGTGAGAGAGGTGGCGCGACTGGACAAGCAAGTTGCTTCAATAAGATCAGAGTTGGAATCCCTCAGGGAACTGCAAAAAGAAACGTAAGTTGTTGAACAAAACAAGCCCTAGTGCGATGAGGACCTGATGCCGGCATTGTCTACAGTACAAATTAACAAAAATTATCCCTTTTGTGGTGGACACCTTTAGCCGCTATTGTCTATGGCATACACATAAAATTACATAACAACAGTCTACAGTCCATCAACCCTACATATGTAAAATCTGTCAGAGCTTATTTGCCCTCATTGGGTATGAAAAATATTTTACTCTAAAACCTTTTCTAGTCAGCTTCGTCGCCTGAAACAGAAGAAAAGCGAGAAAGCCCGCCGCGAGCGCGCCGCCGCCAAGGCTGCGCCCAGTGGAGACAATACCGACGCGCCGGAACAGAGCTACGCGTCGGACTCTGAGTACTTCACGGACTATCAGTCGGTGCTAGGTAATGTATATTAAACTAGAATAAATAGGCACAAAATATACTATTAAAATATTTTTTCACCAGTAAAATCAATCACCCATAGCAAGATTGATCGAGAATGTATGAACTGGTACAATTGTTATTATGATCTCCATTCTCCTTTCATCTCTACCTACCATTCACTTTGCTCTGTTTTTATACCAACCCCTTTGTTTGTTATACTTTTACTTTATAGAATTATTTTATAAGATTGGATGAAAATTGCTTCAAATTAAAACTACCATATGAATATATCTAAACGAGTGAATTTTTCCAGGTACCGACGCCGAGATGGACAGCGAGGAGTTCTACGACGTCCACACGGATGACGACGAGGACGACACTCTTCAGGAAACGCTGCGCAACGGACACGTTAGCAGCGTCAACGAGGTGTGTGGTAATGAACATTACAATCAAGTGGTGCCTGCTGCTGGACAATTGCTTCTAGAATGAGGCATGGTACACGTAACGAACGTCCGTGTGGATTGATTGTGATTTGTCGAGAGACCGACACGTGACCCGCACGTTGGTATCGATCAATCACAGTTAAGCGTCGCAGACTTTCGTGTCACATTCTAGGCGCGTAGGTTCATCAAAAATCGTTAGTGGATTGTGAATGTGTTGCATTGGTTACACAAATAATGATAACACTGCCATAAAACGCAATAAGTTCTGCTATTACGTTTCGTGCTTTAAGAGAAAACGTCAGCCATTATCCACCTTCCTCTAAAAACGTCTGCTTTCACTTGCAATGTATATCTATAACACTTTTTTATGTTGTAGGAATCTCAGGACACAGAGAATG
Organism: Sphinx pinastri; assembly: GCA_947568825.1. Classification (NCBI taxonomy): domain Eukaryota; kingdom Metazoa; phylum Arthropoda; class Insecta; order Lepidoptera; family Sphingidae; genus Sphinx; species Sphinx pinastri. The sequence goes on from OX387615.1 coordinate 23,141,105, forward strand.
TACCAAAGACACCGGAGAAAGCGAGTACGTAGCTGATACGCGATTAGAGGTAACTACTGATTTATTCTTCTTACTATGTATGGCTTTTAAGTGCCAAGTTCACCCTTTCTGCACTTACGACTTCACTTTAGTACTAATTTATTAAATTATTACATAATTGTACTTCGGGTATTATATGGGTATGTTTTGTGCCAAACGCATAGTGCTTGAATACATGGTGAAAAATCCCGCTGTAGTCGCGTTACCGGCTAGCATTTGTATGGTGAAACAAGTTGGCATAATTTTGGTGTTGGTTGACGGAGGAAGAAAGGAAGGAACCTTGTTTGTAGAAATTACATCAGAACCATATTATTTATTACTAGCCCTGGAATAAACTTTGCTGTGCAAATACAAAATGAACTGAAAAGAGAATAGAGTTTAATTTCAGTTTTTTTTCTTACAGATGTGATCACTGCATATACCCTGGTATATCTTAACCACTGTAGTATATTATGTAGTTAGGTATGAAGGCTCGAGGCTCAATATTATTGAATGTAGGTAATGTCATTGTCTGCCATCTCGAATTCTCTATGGTTATATGGATATGGGATATGGTTGGGTAAAGGAAATATTTAAATTAAAATATACTGTATAACACACACACACACACCCCCACACACATACACACACACACACACACCCCCACACACATACACACACACACACACACCCCCACACACACACGCGCCCTTTATCCCCGAAGGGGTAGGCAGAGGCGCAACTAGTACACCCACTTTTCGCCGTGTGTCGGAATACACATGATGTGATAGAGGGTGAGCCTGTCGCCATATCGGGCAAAAATTCCAGACTTCGGGCTGATACTGAGTAGAAAAACCCAATATCACTGCCCGACCCAGGGATCGAACCCGAGACCTCAACATTGCCGTCGTACCGTAATACAACTACGCCACCGAGGCATACTGTATAAGTAAGTGTATAAGGCGGCTCATAAATCCATTAATTGTTTATTTAATAAAAGGCGTAATTTTAATTTAAGGTCTGAACAAAATATTTCCAGGCATAAAATATATAGTATTGTTAAAATGAATTCTTAGTTTAATAGCATTGTTTCGCTTAATGATTATTTGTATTCTAATGAAGGCAAACAATTGTAATCAATCTGATTTTAAAAACTATATTATTTTTAAATAAACTAAAAATAAAGTACTTAATCAAGATATGGCGTACGACGTCGACTTTAGGGTCCATTCGCACGTACCACTACCACATCACATCGCTGCGACAAATGTGGTCGAGCAGATACATTGTAGTTACGATGTAGTCGATATCTACAATAATATAATTTCTTTGAAAATAAATAGTTCCATTCGTACGGACCACATTTTGCTGCCGAATTCAAACGTGTGCACGATATCGACCATAACGCAACAACTTGTGGACCACGTTTTGTCGTTGCGATGTCGTATGGTTGACTAGACCCTTATGGCTAAAAAGTCAACTATTATGACGTGGAGCTGTGTTGGAGGAAAAAACCTTGCTTTCCTCATCGAATTGTCGCTTGAACGCCTTGATATCGACTTCTACGTACCCAAAAGAAATCTCAATATTCGGATGGCAGACCACAATATTAAGTAGAAACTTCTTGGACATATTCTGTATAAACATAGCTTTAAAATTGTCTATGATTGTGGTACTGACTGGTTTCTAGTTGTGACTTTAGTTGTTTCAAAGTATATTAGGGCGCGTATCCACTAGAGACGCGAGGGGTTTAAACGGTGCTTTAGGAAAATTCTACCAATAGTATTACTTCATTTTCCTAGCCTCTCTTAGTGGGAAAGGGCTAACGGAAAATGTCGCACCGTTTGATAACCTCTACATGTCCTGCCAAAGCTATGGTGGAAGCACACCCTATACTTAAAAAGTAAATGAGTAGCTAGCTCTAATTTTTAATTAAATGAATTGTATTTTTCTTATCTGGACTAAGTTCTGATCGTTGTCCAATCTCGAATCTAATACATAATAATTAAATTAATAAGCCTTTTAGACAAGACCTTTAAGAAGACAAGGTTTAGACAAATACATTATATTATGATTTTTATATAAAAGCCTAAAAAGGAGTCGAGTCACTGCTAAAAATCAATAATGAAATTTAAACATCATGTAATTGAATTATCATTGTTCATTTAAAAATAATTTCAATATGTATTTCAATATCTGACATGAATGTTAATTTATTGAATTGAATAATGTTTTGTTCTGTGTTATGTAATTAGAAAATATTTATTCGTATTCTATTGTTACTCTGTATTCATGAATATTTTGGCAGCAAGGTCCGTAACAAGAATCATGATTATAACAATAATTGTATTAAATAAGAACCTTTTAATTATTCTTTCATTTAATAAAAAATATTTTTTTTTAATTGTTATTAATTAATAAACAGTCATATTGTAAAAGTTGTGGTAATATTTTAAATATCGGTTATATTTTTGTTTTCTGTCTTAGATGGTCTATTAGAATAGGAAATACTAAACATGCCACATTTAACCGTTTATAAGATTCTTACATGAATAAGGGGTAAAATTATGCAGGCCAAAAATGCGACAATATTGAATTCCATTATGAATTTTGACCAATAGTAAGGTTGAACTAAGGTAAGGAATAGGGTTGATGACTACTTTTTTTTAATACATTTATCAAAAATGTAAATCATCCAGTCTAACGAAAAAAGAATTTTCTAAATTGATGCAATGATAAGTAAGATATAAAGCTTGAAATTAGGTGGAAGGGGAAGTTGTCAAATAACAGTAATATCAGACTGTGACGTCACCAAGTGTCGTTGACCATAACGCTGCGTGCGTGCGAAACAGATAGCGCGATATCCCCACCAAGGCCCCACTTTTGCTCACAAAAATATTTCAAATATGAATAACTGCTTTATTCAACCAGTTTTGATGTTGATTTCACAGAATAATTCCTTGTTCGTATTATTTTCTGATCCATATAAAATTATGTACAAAATCAAACATAGGAAACTACCCTATTGGGCTGAGTATCCCAAATTATAGCCAATGAAAATCTAATTATATTTAAATATCAAGCATAATAACAAAATAAATAATAAATTCATTATAATAATTTAATTATGAAAAATATTGTCTAGTGTTACATTTTGATACACTTTGTTATGATTTGGTGCTAAACTAATGCCATGTAATGCATCAAGCACAATTTGTAATGAATCTCAGATTCCTAAATGAGATAAGGCAGGTCATTCTAGTGAATAACACTGAATACTACTCATTTAATGAATGATAGGTCCGTAGATGGTAGAAGGCAGTCTTTTTCTGTTTATTATATTATGAATTCATATTAACCCATCAAAGACAAATATCTTTTTCAAATTTCTTAGCGAATATAGATGGGTTAATTTCACATTGTATTTTTTCACGCACGTGTCAAATATAGAACATTTGTATAGAACTTTGACTTATCTATACTAATATTATAAAGAGGAAAGATTTGTATGTAAGTATGTTTGTAACGAATAAACTCAAAAACTACTGAACGGATTTCGATGAAATTTGGCAGACGGGTAGATCATGTCCTGGATTGACACATAGGCTACTTTTTATCCCGGGAAAATATTTTTATCCCGGAAAAACTTATTCACGCGGGCGAAGCCGCGTGCAGAAGTCTAGTTAGATTATAAAACTTTTAGGTTAACCTAAGAAAAGAAAAAAACATTGTTTTGCACAAAGATTCTTATCAAATCCTGGGTAAATTTTGTTACAGGTGTATTATTCGTTTATAACGAGCTGTCTTGAATCTGCACGAAATTGTGTATAAATAAAAATATATATATATTATTTTTTTATAATCTCATTTACTTTTACTAACATTCCAAGCCAGGGCCGTATTCAGAGGGCTGTTAGGGTTTAACCCACATTTGTTTTTATTCTCATGACCTACGAGCGGGGTAATTGTAACAGGTTATAGCGAATTTCGTGTCATATTATTTAATTATTTTTTACGTGTTTTTCTATGGACTTTGTAACTTTATGACTGGGTAGGTGTAGTGTAATCCTCTTACAGTACAAAGTGAATATTAAACATTTTTCCTATGGAATACAGCAGATAATCACTACGTCTAAATAATATAATAAATTGGGCACAAGTTTTAACCCAACTAGACTTATTAATATTGATTTGATTGATTTGAGTTCTGGAGATAATAAGTTTTGGCGTTGCTTATTTTTTCATTATGTTGATAGTGGTTATTGTTGTTTATATAACTCTAGAACTATGTCATGACAAATCTAGAAAATAATTAATTCATATTCCATATTCACTTTGTACTAAGAAAACTTTAGTAGAATATTATGTCTCATACAATGCAATGTTAATCTCTATAGTGCTCATAATGTATATGGTATTGTTAATTAAATAATTAAATCGAATATTTACAAATTAGTTTTTTTATCCTTTGGCCTTACAGAGTTGTGTTCAAATATATTATTATCCAGTATTCATTAGATATTGGTTTTGGAGTTAAAACGCTTTCATAACCGTGATGCGAATACGGAATATAAATGGTCATATCTTGCGACATGGTTCTGAGATTCACATTTCAGGTTAGACGATACACATCCACTTTGACATGATATTTTCATTTCACATTGAGATAATTTTGCCCACCTGTAAATGTAATAAGTACTGTTACGCGCGCTAATACTCGCGGATAGTAGCGCCACCTATTGGCTAGAAGTGGAACTATCCGAATGTGGAAAGATCGGCGATGGAACATTCTCGAAAGATCTCGATGTCTCCAGAATGCCGTGGAAACGCGGTAACTGACCTATATTTGCGAGAGAGTTCCCGACTATTCTGGATCCTTCGAGAATGTTCCACAAACTACGATGGTACTTGTGGCCGACGGCCGCGGCCTTGTGACCAAGGCCATTGGCCGAGTATAAAAGGCGGCGCGCGGCCGCCCCCGGGCATTCAGTCTTGTTTACGACGTGACCAAGAGCGAGCGATAAGCGTACTACGAGCGACTTCGAAGCGAATTGTGTGAATTGTGATTTGTGTGAACGTGTAGTGAGTGACTATAATAGGTGGATTCGAATATTGTAGTATCCAATGCGGTGTTTTCGTTAGTTTACTTGTGGTTTTGTGCTAATAAAATCTTAATTGATCCTTTTATCGCAATACCGGCGTTTTAATTGTTTATACCGAACCCCAGCACGTAACAGTACTATATATTAACAGCCATTATATTAGAAGTGCACTGAAAGTTGATAAGTACTTTGCCATTTATTTACTGGGCAATAATTCATGTAATGTGAATCTTAAAACATATAAAAAAGTAAAACAAAATAACTTTTAATTTAAATATTTTTATTAAACACATAAATTTACACCACTTGTATTGACAACATCAATTAATAAAACAGTTGTACGAAACGAGTTGATTCTCTAGAAAGAAAATATTTCGCATAACATTCTTTTATGAACAAATAATATGTAATTGACTTCACTCATAATCTAGATTATTAAATGAAAGAAGTCGCGACCAAAAAATCACAAATTGCATACAGATTATAAATGTAAAATAATATGTAGTTAACACCAGTTCTAACGACATTGAAGGGACCACCTAATCTGGCCACTATGTCCGGTAGTCGTTATAACCGATGTCACTATAATCTGTTTGTACTGTATTTTCATTTATTTCTATTTTCTAAAGAATCAAATTAGTGTCGTCGTAAAATATTCATTCATTTATGAATGAATAATGGATAATAATCTCACGATAAAAGTGGAATATTAAATTGACACTAAGCTAACGCTGTTCGTCAAAAAATAACTTAATAACCTATAGCTAAAACAATGACGGATTAAGTAGTGCGACCCGAGAATTCTAAACTTTGTTTTGGTTTGATATCATGTTGTTAATTAGTTCTTTTATTCGCACACAGTATGACGAGTGAATAATGCGTAAATTGTGCGTTACACAAACCTGTAATTAGGTCCTCAAAAAAAAAGAGTCCTTGGTATTAGGGTTATTTGTTTCGAAATGGCTGCAATTATTATGCAGCATTAAATTTTTGGGCGTAAATCTAGTTCGCTGAAATATCGAGTATCAGACAAGAAAAGGTATTTTATAAAAGCGGAAAAATTATAGTTCACACTCATAAGAAAAAAAATGCTTACTGCGCGTGAGTTTTAGGTCCCCGAGCCTTCCCTTAATCCGGCACTGTCACATTTGGTGTATCAGTTCTTATCAGGTCACAATGTCTAGTATTTAAACAATACAATTATTTTGAGCTATTGTAATGTACGCAAGTGCCCTTTGGGCCAGCAGTACGCGGGTAGTACAAGCGAAATGGCATACTTACAGCATTATTAGTTTGATAGATATATACAAATACATATATTTATTATATTTTCCAAAAAAACTAATAATAATCCAAAATAAAAATATTATTCGTAAAAATTATTTTCTTCAGCATAAGTGCCAAAAGATTGTGATGAATTGTGTAAAAATATTTATAGCACTTCTTTATCAAAAAAGAAATCAATAGATTAATAGATTTAGCTTAAATAATTAAGAATGTAAGTTTGTACAGTAAAAAGCACCCTATTTGTTTATACTATCACTACTTTCGACGCTGTGCACGACAGTTCAGAGTCAAATGTTTTATCAACTGTGTACCTCTTATTAAGACTATTTTAGATTGGTAAAAATAGCCCAAGATAAAATATTTGCAGATTTTCACAACGCCTCATTTATTATAACTTTGTCTCTACTGTGGAGATTTAATTAACTTGACTTTTTTTTAAATCTTGTTACATATTAATTACCATCGATTATAAAAACATCTTTTCTTTTATTTCAAAATACTTGTCACTGTATGTTGAGCTAGATGAAAATCAATTTTAGAGCCTCAATTGGGTTTTTTAAAGGTCTCGTTAGGCCTAAATTTTAATATTTTACAATTCATTACTTTTTATAAAAAAAAACTAATACGTTACGTATTAGTTCTTTTTTTAGTATTATATGCTAATGCAATGAAAAATTAATATAACAACCATTAGTTTCTTTACGTATTTGACTTGAAATCATGGCGATGTCACGAATCATGATAATGTAAATAAATAAAACCTGACAGCCATACAAATTTGATCTCATACTTAGATACATGTCTTATGTTTTTTATTACACGACGTTATTGGGTCTTCAACGCTTAGACCCTAAACCGATGTCCTAAACAAATAATTTTAACTTACGCCAGTGGCGTAACAAGGGGGTGGCATGATGGGCAAAATGCCACGGGTCCCTTGCTTGAGAGGGCCCTGGCCCGAGAGGAAGAGGACCGTTCAAGAGAATCCTAGAATTTATAATAACTACATTTTGTAAAATTTACAAGTTTTTTCGTTAGTGTTTATATTTTTTCTGCGTGGTTAGAACCTAAAAGGCTTTCGAAAAAACCTACGCAATATTTTTTTTTTTCATAAAACAGCTGTATAACCGTATAATAATATGACAAATATTTATAAAAATACTTTAAAATAACTAAAATCCATTGAAACCTGTTAATCGAAACTTTTAAAAAAGTTATATTACCAAATACGTTCCTAAGACCTGTTTAAAATAATTATATTTAGAAAATGTTCGAAAGAATCCATGTTGTACAAGTATCCATATTTTTTATTTGTTGATTAATTGCCATTTTGTTAGCTCTTTACTTTTACAAAGTCGCTGAAGTCAGCAACGACCCTGTATCAAACATTTATATATTATTGTTATTCAAAAATCAAAACAGCAGAACAGTTTTTATTTTTTTAGTAAAATAACTTGATTTTATCTCAGAAGTCGCAGCACAGATTGTATTACATTGGGTGTATATTGCCAATTATCAAATAAACAAAGCAAGAATACATCTAAATGCATATTAAATATTGAAATACATACAGTATATACAATTAATACAGCTTTTAGGAACATTTAGATCTAAAAATGACGTAAATTTACGTAATCAGGTATTTTTATGATTCCTATAGGGAACGTGCACGTTGTAAGCACTGCCATCTAGTGGCGCAATCGATACTTGGCACTGGCACTTGACGACTCATTTTCAGCCCATTGATACTTAGCATTGACGTACAATATTCATTAAAAGGATGAAAAATAACATTTAATTTGTTGATAATGTATCGCTGTGTATCTCGATGCTCCAAAACATAAAAATAAACAAATCAAATGGTGTGAAATTATATAATGTGCCCAAGAATAGTACCTAAGTACTTACATTCCATGGTTATGCGAAAACCATCCGATGGATGGTGTTGCTACTGTTTATGGGTGGTCGTATCGCTTACCATCAGGCGAACGGCATGCTCGTCTCGTCATTAAATGCAATAAAAAAAAAAAAAAAAAAAAAAAAAAAAATCGTCAAAAATAATAAAAGCTGTATAAAACATACATAATTATGAGTTCCAAAAGCATTTAGAAATGTTTTGGTTATGTAATTTATAAAAATAAATATGTTTTGAAGGTAATATTCAATACAAAAAAATCTGTAATTAAGGGAACATAACCTCCTAATTTTGCTTAAATAACTAGGTCCCATCTAAAAAAAAGCATAGTAGGGTTGTAACGGAGGCCTTCTTAGAGGAGGCGGAGGCGGATACGGAGGCGACGAGTTTTACCTCCGCGGAGGCGGAGGCGGAAGTGAAAGTGGATGTAGAAAAAATAGTAGTTTATGGTTTATTAAAACTATCAATAGTACAAAATATTTGTTTTAAATCAAATACGTATTTTGCAATTATTTTGCACTAAATTACTTAAAACAATCACGGTTCAATTAGAATTACATTACATCGCGTCGGTCAAACTTCGTACGTACGTCTAACGCGTCCAAGCAATTCGACATATTGATTCCTGTCGCGTATCATTCATTTGACAAATGACGTTTGCACGACCCCCGCCCCACCCCAACCGCGTTCCCGCCGCGCTCGCGTTGATTCTGGTTCATTTGCCGCGCGCGGCCGGACGGCAGAGTCGTCGCGAGCGTCGCTGCTTGCGTATGATTATTAAATAAACCTCCGTTATGACTCCGCAAAAATTACACGGATGCGGAGGCGGAGGAACGATTTCTTACGGAACTTCCGCAGTAACGGAGGCGGAGGCGAAGTTCCGTTACAACCCTAGTCTGGACACGCTGGGTGTAAATAACATTAGGCCGAAACACATATTTTATCATCTTTGTCATATTAAAAGAATATATCAACAAATTATTGTGCTAGTTCTAGTTTCTTTTTTTATCCACCTGTGGCTCTTGTGTCGATTTTGTGCTGCCCCCTATAGTTCGTGCACGCTCCCTATACAAAAGTTCGTGGATAGCTGATGCGGTATTATTTTTTTAAACCTTCGAAGGTAGACATATTGGGTACCTATGCGGTATATAAAATGGTGTATAAAAATATTTTTTAGACAAACTGAAGATAATACCGAATGACGTCACAGCGATTTTATTTAGACTAAAGTGGTAGCAGGAGAAGTTAATGTAACTAAATCGTAGACATTAGCAACGCCAAAGACCTTGTAAATATACCAATCTTTTACCATGAGCCTACTACAAAAGTTTTACCACAACATCCAATCCGCGGAACAAATATTTACTGCTTACAAAGACCTTCTCTTCGTACAGAACTTAACTTGGCCTATAATCGTCTCTGTAAAGAGCTCAGAATCGATTAACAAGCGTTTTATCGACTATTCGCCAACTTATTCATATTTAGAAGATGAAACTTACATTTAACCATAGATTTTTTATACCGAATATTGATAGTTCCATAGACAAAGAAAACGGCTGTTCCTTTTTAGTTTATTACATATTTTCGTATTGTTACCTATTATTCCACGTCTTCCAGGTATTTTGTCCAAAAATATTACACTAAAAAATTTACGTTTTTATTACCTATATTATATAAAGTATACAGAAAACAAAAAATAACTGTAGGTAAGTAATGTTATGAATACCGCTACAAAAATATTTCTATTATGTATAATATACAATTCCTGCGGCCGTTACTTTGTCTATTTCTACTTTTGCACATATTTAAAAAAAAACATGTTTATCCCTTTCTATGTCTATGGTTACTGACGTGTTATGACGTCACAGCCTATATATGGCGTTACTTTAAAACTACGTTAATTTTGTGCATAATTTATATGACTGTGCTCTAAATATATGAAAAAATGTAGCACATTTTTCCATTACGTAATTTTAATTTTTTTTATGTAATATCCACCGACTAGTACCAGTTCGGTATAATCTATGTCAAAGGGCAGTTAGAGTTCCCCGCATCAGACAATAACGTATTATTCCGATCTGCGTTTTTTCCGTCCCATAATATATCCCGTATTTGTCTTCCTTGGCTTTGGCCACAGGCAATGAAGAATGATCCTTGCCAATACAACTGACGCCCGTCTGACCTGAACCATAGGGCATCGAATCCACCGCAGCATTTTTCACAACTTACGAAAACTCACCTAGCTTCTGAAAAGAGCATAGAAGAGCTAGTATTTCAGAGTCTTAATACATACATACATACTATCCCGCCTTTGTCCCGTAGTCAGGGTAGGCAGAGATTATGGATTGCCATTTTGCTCGATTCTGGCGCACTACTTTCGCTTCCTCTACCTTCATCAATCTTTGCATGCACTCCCGCCGGTTCAGGGTACTTTTGACCTGGCCTTTACGTAGAATGTCAGATATATGACATTCGAAGGCTCGGTGCGGTCGACCCCTGCCGGCCCTTCCATCCACACTCGCCTTATAATATCCTCTTTGTCAGTCTCCTATCATCCATCCTTTCCAAACGACCTTAGCATACCCTTTTCAATTTTCAAAATTAGTTTTGAACCGTTTACAATGTAATCGCTTATTGGATGTAGATCGCTTTTGGCGAGAGTCTACAACATGTTCTCGTCCCGAAGCTTTTTAGTTTGTATTATTGAATGGTAAAAACTAGTGGAAGTAGCACGATTTTGATAGGTGTTGCTTTAAAAATCTGTGAAATCTATACACATATTACAACATTCAGTTTGCCAGTTTCTGATACATAAAAAAATAATATTTACCAAACTTTGTACATTATTTTGACAGCTGTCAACCTGAAAATCTATTACAGTTTCCAGCGGTTCTACGGTTTGTCAAATAATCCGATAAGCCATAGCAGGCGCTAGTTATCAGCAATCTAACTACAATCTTAATGTTTAAACGAGATATTTCAGCGGTTGTCATGTTGAGAACTTTTTATTCCCCCTTACAAGTGTTGCGTTGTTAAATGAGCCGACACGCCCTGAACGCCGCTAGTATCTGACCAGCGGCATCCTCCGACTTGTGTAGTCAGGAGGCAGGGTCGCGGGTTCAGTCCTGCATGTCCTGTTATGTCTCCTGCGTGGTGCAGTACAGCGTCGCTTGTCTGTGGACACCTGTAACTGTAGATAAAACATGGATTTGTATTATTTACAACGCTTGAAAGAACAGGATTTAATTCAAGGAACTGAGTAATATCACCTACAATTTAAATCTCCTTGAAACAAATGCTGCATTTAAGGCAAGGGCATGACAATGGGACTGTATTGCACTTGATTATAAGTTGAGCAGTGACCAGTTAGAGTATCGATTGGCGAGAGATGATTATCATTCGGCAGTCGCCACAATTATGCCGGCCTGTTCGATTATACACAAATTGATTCTGAAACGCAACCCTGTCACCATGGTCGCTATCCAGGCGGATCCAAACAGCCTACTAGCTGCAAATCCTCGTTGTCAAACCAATATCTGTTATGTGCAAAAAGTTAAACTTTGAGATATGGAGTAAAAATATTCTCATGGAAAATTTTGAGACAAAATTTGAAAGAAAGAAAGAAAGATGATTTTATTGTTGGAACAACTTACACAATTAATAAAGAAAATATATATAAAAGTTACAAAATTCAAGTTTTGAAGCCAACAACGGGAACCCTCATTCAGTTTATTGCTGCAGTATAGTCTAAGCAATACCGCTGCATAATATTTGCACTAAGCATATATTTTCGAGAGCTCATAGTTCGCTGTGTAACGATTAGAATAACATTGCGGCTTTTATACAGGGTCTTTTGACATTGCGTTATTAAATGAAACCACATACATATATCCTTGAAAATAACACTTTGAATTAAGTTATCTTAACCGTAGATGTAAAATAAAAAAGTGTAAGTTTCGAACAAAATAAATATCAATAAAAAGTAACTAAGTTTACACGCCCTAACGCCACTACTACTAATCTAAGAGGATTTATTGCAGCGGCAACATCACACTTTCAGTCAGGAAAACACTCACGCACACGCCATATTCGCACTAAACTACAAAATAATAAAGAAATCAGGAAAGTCAAATTGAGATTTTTGGTGAAAATATTAGTTTTTCATGGATGATTTTTGGCATAATGTTAGCAGAGGCAAAGACCAGTTTATGATTTCATTTATTAACGCAATGTCATAATAACTCTGTATATCAAAGTTTGGGTAGTCACAATAGTACGTACGTACGCATACTCACGCCGATCATCCCCGAAGGGGTAGGCAGAGGCGCAACTAGTGCACCCACTTTTCGCCGAGCGTATTCCGTCCCATGATGTGATAGGGGGCGAGGCTATCGCCATATCGGGCACAAATTCCAGACTCCGGGCTGATACTGAATAGAAAAATCCAATATCACTTTGCCCGACCCGGGGATCGAACCCGAGACCTCAGCATTGCAGTCGTACCGTAATACAACTACGCCACCGAGGCAGTCACAATAGTCAAAATGTTGAAATCTATAAAAAGTGCACATAGCAGACATTGGTTTGACAAGGACGCAATGTGAGCCTGACCAGTGTTGCGGTGGTCGTGGTCGTGGTCGGGGTCGGGCGGCGGCGCGCGGGTGAGCGCGTCGTCTCCGCCCGGCAGGCACGTCTCCACCATCGCCTCCAGGCAGTTCACGAACAGCTCGCTGCTCTCCGCCGTGCATTGGTTCTACACAGGGACGTAGCTACCGCTGTATCAGCCGTATCAATGATACGGGGCCCCTCTTAGCCCATACGCTAAACTTAAGTGGTCATCCAAAAGTTCGGATACCTTTTTTTGCTTCCGAATAATAGGCCTCCGGACTCAGGATATGCGGAGCGACACAAACCGAATGGCCTATACTTAAAGAGACTATAAATCTGGCTCTGGAAGGGCCCCCAACAAAATTTTGATATAGGGCCCCTCTATCGCAAGCTACTCCACTGGTTCTACAAGTTGGTTAGAGAAGTTACGAGTCAGTAGACACTGTGTTCTATAACCGCAGATGATAAGGCCCGATAGCTATCTCCGAATTGATTCGGAAAGTAATATCAATAAGTCATTGTTGTCATCACGAATGTTCTGTAACATACATCATTATTGGTCAATTTTCGCGATCGATTTAAGCTAAGCGATTGCGGTGGTTTATCGAAATTAGCCGGTGGAGAATCAATGTGAGGCAGAGACTATTTGAGGCCCATTAACTCGCGCCAAAACCACGCAATTCGCTCCAGTGGTAAGAGCCATAAATACAATGAACGAGGTTGGGCGGAGAGTAGATATCTTTAACTGTACACTGGCCGAATTCAAAAAGGTGACTTTGGAAATGCTAACTAATGTCGATACATTAGAGTCGATTCTCTATGAAAGCTAATGTAAATGTTTTATTTGAATACATCGCATTGGGTAATTCCTGTAAAGATAATATTGTAAATTAATATGAAAAAAAAATTACAATTAAAGACCTACGCTGAGTTTCTTGGTGCTTCTTCTCAGGTCAGTGGGCTTTTCCGAAGCACTGGGAGAATCTTTAGATGATAAAAAATTGTAAAAATGACGTGTAAAAGTGCCCTTAGGGGCCTAATTACTTAATAAATGATTTGAATTTGAATAAATAAATAAAAATTATCCAAATCGAATTTTCGATACGTGAAACGTCAATACACACAAAAAATGACAGAATAGATGCCGTATAAACTAAAAAATCTACGGACTAAATCATTATATTAAGATGCAGTACCCATTTTTTTTACAATACGTTCTCGAAACTTGGTAGTATTATAGAGAAAAATCCGCTATTAATCAACTAACCTTAGTGAACGGTCCGGCGAACCTCCACAGACCGCCGAAACCGCAGCTCTGCATATAGTGCAGCTGCTGTTGGCTCGCATCTTCTGACGCTATCATATTCTAGAACAAAAAATATTTATACAAAACAATTGAAGGGCACAGGCAAATAACAGGGAATGTCACAAATTTTAATATATATATTTTTTTTATAGAATCATATCTTTGTCTGTGGTATTTTGAATTCCAATCATTAGAATTAAAAAAAGTTAACAGATGGCGCCAAAATTGCAGTTTTGTTTATGGCCAAAATGAAAAGAACTGGGAATGTCCATGAAAATAATATACTATCTCTCTCTCTCTCTTGTCTCAATAAAAATAATATACTTTTAAACTTTCAAATTTTTTTTAAAAAAATTCATTAATTAGGACATTCCCTGTTATTTGCCTGTGCCCTTCAATTTAACAAGCTCGAAAGTGTGTTGGTTAATTATTTGATTCATAAAGTTACGGACTACTAAAAACCAAGATATTAATGAGACTTTTATTCTGAGAATAGATTTCACACAAGCGGAGATGCAAACTAGCTAATATCTAGAAAATTTACCATAAAGTTCTTTCAATAAAATATGGAGATTTGAGAGTAGTAAGGTAGTTTTTAATCTAAATATACCTGTATGATGCTCTGCACCGCGCTCAATATGACCTGGTCGTGGCAGTGCATCAGCACGTGGTTGATCTTCATGTCCAGTAGGCTGTGACTGGTGGGGTAAAACTTGGGGTAAATATACATCAAAAAGATTTGTGGGGTAGTCATTACTGGGGTAAATCGTCAATTTATTTTTTAAAATATATTAATGCTCATATAATTTAAACACTAAATTCGGTTTTTTTTGTAGATTCGATGCAATTCAAAATTGATATTTAATTGTGTATCTACATTATACACGAACTGTGGAGACATAAATAAAACATTGTTATCAAAACGGCAACTTACATGACTGGAAATACTTTCGGGAACACAACCGACCCTTCAGCCAAATACTGATACAGTATTCTTATTTCGTTCTCGTCTAAAACAATAAATACTACTATTATTATTTGATTAATTCGTTATATTGTATTCGTTATCATGTTTATTGAGTGTATTCGTGCTGTGTACGTACTTTCTATATTTATGCTTTTTTTAATTTTAGTTTTTTTTCAAATTTTTTGTTATATCATTATTTATTACACCTACGTATATTGTTTATCTCTGCATCTCCCTAAGGTTAACTGGTAGAGAATGCCATCGGCATTAAGTCCGCTTTATACATTGTTGTATAAAAAGTAATAAATTAATTAATTCAGGAGGGCATGTAAATAACTCGTCATCGACTCCGTCAAACCATTTCAAGACGGACACAACCTATAGTTATGAAGAAAACGATTGAGAAGAGATTTGATTAATTAAGTTAATACATATTATCTTAAAACTTAGTTTATTCTCTGAGTAGGCAGTCATAGACGAATTAGCTGGCCGCCTAATAGCAAATGGTTATCAACAGCCTGCGCACATTAACTATAGCCGACCATCCAAATATCACTAACCTGTAGTATACTTGACCAGGGTAGCCAGCACCGTTAACACTAAAGCCTGTGTTGTGAAATCCGACAGTACTGATGGATCTAACAGACAGTTGCTCTCTGGTGTTGATGTTGTATCCTTGTCCGTTGATGCCTGCTGTGAAGGATGTTTTTTTTTACCTTACTTTATCATATCCAAGGTTATTTATAAATAATCTCCAAACGATACGATATGTAAAATATGCTGGGGTCTGGTCTTAAACAAACAACAAATAGAACAAATTTCATTGATGGTATGCCTAATGGGGACGTATGCAGTCGCACAGACGGGTGATCAGTTCACTTCCTTGGGAACTATTTCACCCTTAGTCCCAGTTTGGGTGGAGCTGCCACTTTCGCTTTGGTTCGGTTCGCTTCGCTGGTATCATTCCCAGGGGCCGCATTCACCATAGGGAGTTTCGGCTGTGGCACAGCTAGACCTTGGAGGCATCGTGGCTCCCTTCCAGGTGTGAACCTTCCAGGTTACCGATCTCTGCCCAGCACCGCCTTCCACTGAGGGTCC
Source organism: Sphinx pinastri (assembly GCA_947568825.1). Classification (NCBI taxonomy): domain Eukaryota; kingdom Metazoa; phylum Arthropoda; class Insecta; order Lepidoptera; family Sphingidae; genus Sphinx; species Sphinx pinastri. The sequence continues at coordinate 23,157,406 of OX387615.1, forward strand.
CGCCACTTTGACCATGAATGATCATTGCAGCAGGAGCCATCAGGGGGACAGCGCTCAGCCTATGCGGTGAGGGCCACACAGGCTGCCAGGCCCAGTCTGCCCACATACTCTCCCACCCCCCAGGCGGCGTCCCCCAGTCCGACATAGCGTCGCTCCCCTTTCCTTGGCTATTCGTGACAGTCTCCATCCTGAAGCACTGGTTTTACTGGTGCTCCTGCAGTATGCCCCCTTCTACTCTTACAAACCTTTTTGTTGCCTTACTGAACCTGATTATGTCTCCTAGCTTTACCTCCTGTAGTTGTGCTATTTCCAGTCTGTCTGTTCCCAGTATCTCCCATCTTGGCAGAGAGTACATTGAGCACTCTGCCAGAAAGTGGATGCTGGTCTCCTCTTCTCCGCATTCTGGACACGAGGCGTCTTCGGTCTTACCTATTATTTTTAAGTGCCTGTTCAGCGTACCGTGTCCAGTCATTATTCCTATAATGGTTCTTATGTCCTCCTTCCTGAATTGGAGTAGGCTTCTTGTTTTCTTCTTGTCTAGCGTCTTGATGAAGATTTTAGATTGGCGACAGCCCTTCATGTCTCTCCATCTGACGTTTGTTTCTGTAGCTATCTTCCTGCTGATTACTCCCTTCGTGACTTTTGCCGGTATAGGTAAGTACGGCTCCGGTCCTATGAATGTTTCATCAGCTCCCTCTCTCGCTAGCTCATCGGCCTTCTCATTTCCTGTGGTTCCTTGATGGCCAGGTACCCAGGCGACGATGACTTCTTTGTCGGCTGCTAGTGTGTTCAGTTTGCTTTTGCATTCTTTCACTAGGGCCGACGTTGTCTCTGGTTTGTCAAGTGCCTTTAAGGCTGCTTGACTATCACTATAAATCAGTATTGTTCTGATTTCCTTATTGGTTATTTGCTTAGTGCGATCAGCGCATTCCAGAATGGCCATTATTTCCGCCTGGAATACGCTCGCATATCTGCCTAGCTTTATTGTGGTTTCTTCTGTGTTGGGTGGCGTGGTTATGAATATTCCAGCCCCCGACAATCCTGTTGATTCCTTCCTTGAGCCATCTGTGAAACATGCCACCGACTTATGGTCATGTGGAAGTTCCCAGTTTTCTCTAGGTCCTATATGTATTCTGTATTTTTTGTCGAAGATCTTTTGTTTCTGAATTAAATCGTTGTTACTCCAGATCATCGACATTTTTCCTTGGAGTGTGTTGATTACTTCTTTGTGTCCTTTGTTTGTGGAAGTAGTTTTCCACAGTCCATAGGACTTTAATCTGTAACATTGTTCTAATGCTCTCTTTTTAGCCTCCAGATCCAGCGGTATGAATCCTAAAATTGTGTCCAGTGCCGCTGTTGGAGTAGTTCTTAGTGCACCTGTAGTCATAAGCCCAGCGAGTCTCTGTACCTGGGCTAGCTTCTTATAGTTTGCTTTGATGGTCGCCCTATGCCACCATACCAAGGCTCCGTAGAGTAGTCTTGGGAGTATGATGGCCTTATATATCCAGTAGGTTATATTCGGTTTCATACCCCAAGTCTTGCCTATCGCTCTGTTGCATTGCATCATAGCTATTTTAGCTTTTGTGCATTGCTGGCTTATGTGCGAGTTGAACAGTAGTTTGTCATCCAGCACTACTCCTAAATATTTGATTTCTTTTACCAGTTCTAGATTTCTGCCATCTATTAGGATGGGTGACAGATCTTTGTTTTTCCTCTTTTTGGTAAATAGAACCACCTTAGTTTTGTCTGGATTGAGGTTTAGTCCTCGCTCCCTACACCACTGTAAGGCTATCCTAATTCCCATATTTAATCTACTGCACAACATATTGAGGTCCTGTCCCACTACTAGGATAACCCCATCATCGGAATACGCCTGCATGTATATGTGCCTGCGATTTATTTCCTTGATGAGGTCATCCAGCAGCAGGCACCACATTAGGGGAGACAGGCAGCCCCCTTGCGGAAAGCCCCTGTTCGCCCTAACCGTGTATGTTATGTCACCTAATTCAGCTGTTATTAGTCTTTGATTCAGCATGTTCATAATCCATTTTTTTATTAACGGATTGATGCCTTCTCTATTTAATGAGGATTCTATCGCGTTTGATGTCGCCTTATCAAAGGCGCCTTCTACGTCGAAGAAACACCCAATTGCTGATTCTTTCCTCTCCAGTGTGTTCTCGATTGTGGCCACCAAGTTGTGGAGAGCTGTCTCCGTAGACTTGTTCTCCATGTATGCATGCTGATTTGCATGCAGTGGCTTGCTACCTTTCCCTATTTCTTCTCTTATGTTTCTATCTATTAGTTTCTCTAGTGCCTTTAGTAGGAACGACGAGAGACTAATGCATCTAAATGATTTAGGATCTTGATATGTCTTCTTACCTGGCTTGGGTAAAAAGACAGCTCTTACTTTCCTCCAGCTTTTTGGTATGTATCCGATTGCCAGACATCCCCTGTAGATAGCTAGAAGGTCGTCCTTGATATACTTAAGTGCCTGTTGTAGCATCTTGGGAAAAATCCCATCTGGTCCAGCTGCCTTATATGGTGCGAACGACGAGATGCTCCATCTTAATAGCTCCTCACTAAGAACAGATTTTATGGCGTCGCCGAGGACAATGCTGGTCCCCCCCGTCACCTCACCCTTTGTGGGTTCCGTGCTTTCAGGGAAGTGGGCGCTCATCATTGTTCTCAGCACCACATGGGGATCCGTTATTAGTCCGTTGTCTATTTTCAAACTCCCCAGTTTGCATGTCTTATCACTGGCTAAGGCTCTTACCAACCTTGCTGCTTCCGGGTATTCCGTAATAGCAGTGCAGTAAGAGTTCCAGCTTTGCTTGCTTTCCTTTCTGCACTTATTGCGCATTTTGTTCCTTTGTGCCCTGTATAGGTCCCAGTTGGCGTCGTCGTTCTTTTTTAACGCCACTCTGAGGGCACGTCTTGTTTTCTTTCTGTCCTTACTTAGTGCTTTTGTCCACCACGCTTGTCCCTTGCCGTTTGTCACCTCTCGGAGGGGGCATGCTTTGTGGTACGCTTCCTGTATTGCTGTTTCCAGCCTTACTGCTCTGTTTTCTATATCTTCTGTCCTAATTATACCCTCAAGCGGCATTTGCGTGTACTCTCCAATATAATTGTCAAATAGCACCCAGTCCGTTTTCCGGGCATTTCGTACCTTATACTTTTCTATGTTACTTTCTATCTGAAAGGTGATTCTGCGATGATCCGAGAAGGAATCATTTGTGTCAACCTTCCAATTCCTTACGTATGTGCTTATCTCCTTTGTGGCCAGAGTGATGTCCAGGACCTCCTGTCTGGCTCTGGTCACGAAGGTCGGTGTATCGCCTATATTTAGGATTTCTAAATTATAGCTTACTATATATTCTAGCAGGAGCTCCCCCTTCACATTACAGTCTGTGCTGCCCCACACCTCATGGTGGGAGTTTGCATCACAGCCTATTATGAAGGGGATGCCCCCACTTGTGTACTTACTTGTTGCTTCCTCGAGTTCTATGGTAGGCGGCTCGAAGTCTGATTCGCTTGGTATATAAGCTGACATCAGCACGATCCTTTTCTTTAAATTATCCTTCATAGGTAGCACAAGTTGTACCACCACTAAGTCTCTGGAACATTCGCATGTTATAATACCTAGAGATCTGATCCTTCTGCTGGCGAAGATGCATGCTCTGGGGTTCTCCTCACCGTGATAGTATACTAGGTCTCCTCCCAGGCATCCTAGCCCCGCCACACGCTTGTTGTGCACGTATGGTTCTTGCAGAAGGGCCAGATCTATGTTCTTTGACACCACATATTCGCAAAGTTCAGCCGTAGCTTCTTTGCAGTGGTGCATATTTAGCTGCATTATCCTTAGTGTTTGTGTGTTTTTGTATTGTGTATTTGTTTTTGTGTTGTGTGTGTTCATGTTGTTGTGTATGTTAGTGTGTAGTGTACTGTGCCTGCAGCCCCCTCACTGTCCCCGGCTCTTTCACCCCTCGAGATCCATACAATTGCTTGCGTTGGATCCTTTCGGGGCGTCCGATTGGGGCCGTTCGGTTGCCGGTGTGGTTTCGGCTCGGGTGGCAGTCTGCACGCTCCCCGCAGCCGGCACCCTCTGGGCGGGTTTGCCTGGCGCGTTCTGGATGGCGCATTCCTCCACCGTACGCCTGGTGTCTTGTGTTCTCGTGTAAGTGGGTCTAATGAGTCTCACTTGGACCTGCGTAGCTTCAAAGTTGATCCACGCATGGTCCTTGTGCTCATTGAGGATGTCCTGCGGGACTCCTACCGTCAGTCTCTCTCCTGCGGGGAGCGAGTCCCTGGCGATGAGAGTCCAGCTGTCCACCCTCAGGTCCTCTCTATGGTCATTCTGTGCTATAATGTATTCCATCGGGTTGTCGGGATGTTCCTCTCTTTTCCCGGGCAACCAAATGGAGGCTCTAGTCCTGTCTAGTTTTCTAATTCCGAGTGGGACGCCGTTGTGACTCCCAAAATCGTGCTCCAGGAGCCAGTCCCTCGCCTCGATCGTCATCGGTGTCACAAGGAAGAATCCTTCCGACACCAACCCCGACGTGGCGAAGGACATCTTCCTTCCGCCGATTTTGTTCCTCACTCCGACGCCCACAAACTCGGATACCTTTTTCCTGACGACAGCGGCGCATGCCTCGTCCATCTGAGCGCCATCCATCCTGTGGATCATCAGGGCGAGGTCGCTTTGTTCCCTAGCGGAACTCCGCGGCCCCTCCGTCGATCCCAGGTAGGGGCGCTTTGAAGGGCGTTGCTGCGTTCGCTCCTCAGGGTCTGTATTCTGTCTCTTTGTCTTGGCCCGTCTGTCCGTAGTCGTTTCCTTTTCAGGATTCGACTTTTCGGCTGACGCAGCCAAGACCTTTGTCCTTCTCTTTAGCCGTCTCTTTTGTCCTTTGGAGAGGACCTTGCTGAAACCAGCTTCGCCACTTCCGTCAGGTTGTGGCGTTGCTAGTAACGGGCAGTTTCCTCCACTTCCTTTCGGTTGTGGCGTACTATTGCCCGTGTTATCACCTTCGATACCCATCGGTTTCGAAGGTGACTCCAGCAGTTCCTTCACTCCTTTTATGACTTCGTCTAAGGTTGCTGGTTGCATAAGGTTGCTCCCCCCAGAATACGTGGAGCAGCCCGGTGTCGCCTCGTCCCTAGGGGATTCAGCGGCACCAGGGAGGGATTCTCCAACGCCCTGGGCGTTGGTACCCTCCTGGGGTAGTATTTTTCTTTTCGACTTATGCATGGTTTAAGGGGGGTTGGGTTTTATATTTAAATATATATTTGTTTATATTATATATGTATATACGTATAATATGTTATATTGTGGTTCGCAATGCAATTTTCCTGAGAGGAATTGTATTACGAGCCTGTTCCCTCCTCTTTTGCCCGGGCTTCATTGATGGTATTTACATAGATATTTAATTGTACCTTAGTAGAAGTCTCAGGGTAGTCACTGTCACCAGACTTAGTAGACGGCGGTCGCTCAGTGGTGTCATCAGTGCTGCCCGGCGATCCTCTACCATCGTCATCGACGACCTGTTCAATCGGATCCAAATAAGGCTTTATTGTGATATAATTACAATACGGAATTTTGACTCGTTTCGCAAAAAAATCATTACGATTAGTAAGACAAAAATAATGATTGTGTTTATTCTACTGTATATTTTTAGCAATATTATTTTTCATTTATCGTAATGAATTATAAATACATAATGTTAGCACAATTCTGTTTATAACTAACATACATTTGTCACTTAACTACATATAACGGAATGTATACGTTTCATTTAGAAAATGTGCAATGAAACACATCTATTCTGCCTCTTTGCTACATTTTTTTACTCACATCGAGCCCACTATCCACGTCTCCAACGAGATCCGGCCTTGCTGCGTCGCCCGTGGAGCCATGCTGCATGCTGTGCGCACGACCTTCGCTGTCCTACAGTCGAATATAGCAATTACTTTTTAGATGGAAATAAAAAATGTGTGAGCTGTTTGTATGATGCCAAAAATTTTAGTTTCAAATGTAAAATTATGATTAACATTGGGAATCGAAAAAATAACTTTGAGAGAAGAATGCTTTCTTCCCATTTTGGCATCACACAATCAACATAGCTATAATCCATAATCTATTTTGGAGCATGGGGTATAAATTCAAAAGTATGGGGTAAATTTGAAACTTTTAATTTCTAAAGCGTCTAATGTGGACTTTAGAACTTCTAAGCATTTTATATTTCTTCTTTAAGCATTAAGCATTTTTCTGAGGTTAGTGTTGCTTGTATGCTTGTTTTAGTTTTCGTGATTTTTGTGTTATTTATAAATTGTAAAGTGCTAAAATTATTCTTTGTTTTTTCGTCAGTGATCTATTAATTGCTTCGCCGTTGACTAATCAGTAACGGCCGTGTTTACTGCTAATTGTCATTATTATGTCGTCCGTTACAGTGTCAGTGATTGTATCAAACCATGCGGGTTTTAGGGGTAGGTCGGTGTGCAGGGGTACACTAAAAGTTGCGTTAAGGATTATTACCTACATTTATAAAAATTCAAGATATATTTTCAAAATATCATTTTAAATATAGCCACGTACAATTTTGGAGTAAAATCGGCAATATATTTAAGACAATTGAAATAGAAATTTTATATTTTTCAATAAAAGCATTGTTTAATAATAAATAGTAAGTACAAGATTTTCCGAACTATTCTTTTTATATTATACGCCAAAGTCAGATTAGAAGTTATTTCCAAACACACGTAGGTACCACTTTAATTATTATACAATGTTTTATTTATTAATCAGATTGGGGTAACAATAAAATTACTCAAATTGTAACCAGATTTATGTTTCATAAAAGTTCAAAACAACCATGAAAATATTACATATTGGAATTTCCCCTAGCGAATATGAATTTACAACGAAGACTGCACTTTCACTGATATATTGAAGTTGGAACGCATTTTATTGCTCAAGACCTTTCATTGACTATAAAGCCTGAGCTCATTTTTCTACGTTGGGAAATATTGAGATTTTTGTGCCTATAAATTATATCACAATGTAATAAGGCTAGTCACAATAGGAATAAATCAACAACGGATCAATTAGTATCAACAGATTTCTAAATTTCAAAAGGCCACGAACAATTATGTCGTCTAAAGTGCAGTATCTTTGTGTTGACCATTATAGCAAGTTGTTTTATACCCTCGGAGGTCCAATAGAGTCTTTGGAAGTAGGCACCGAAAAAGATCGCTGCGTTTTGAAAAGCATTCTAGCTGAACTCTATAAACAAGCGATGCAAAAAGCGCTAAGTCAAACCGGGTAAAAATGGTTACAATTGATGCGTTATTCGTTACAGGGGTTATAAAATAGCATTAATAAAATATTTTATATAATTGGAATTAACAAACAACATCAATTGTACATTTAGAAAGAAAATGATTTATTTGCGATATATTCGTTCGTATTTATTCGAATTATGAAAATTTAAGACTCCGTTAAATATATATAATTAAACAAAAATATTGCATTTAATATGGAAAATAGCAGTTATTCCCACAGTATATTTTTGAATAACGAATATATACGCAAACACCATTAGGGGTGAGGGGATGACACAAATTATACGATGCAATACGAACGATACAAGGTATTTCATATCCGAAACAAGTGGCGTGGAAAAAACACAACATGATTATAGATAGATACATGAACATACTGCTCTTACGTACTGAAAGAGATAACACTTACATAGGTATAGTTGTTGGAAGATTTTATCTTTACTAGTTAAATATTATGAGTTATTTGCTTGTACACTGCGTCTGATTGGATCTAATTTGATTGAGAATACTTTCCAATTTAGGCTTTGTTTCGATATACACAAAACAGGAAATTTATAATTCATTGCATCCCTTTTTTAATGGTTAAGTTATACCCCGTATGTACTCAAATCAGGCAAGAGTTTTTAAATGTTTACATGTTCTCAGATTTAATAGATTCAGGTTTAATAGAAACATAGAGTTTTATAACCCGTGTTTTCATATCTTCCATCAGCCATAGCAAATAGTATAAACACATAATACTGTATAACAATTAACTAATGATGGAAAATGACTTTGAATATGAGTGGAAACAATTTTGATTAGGAAAATAATTATACTTCTTTGAACGGGGTAAGTCTACTATTCTCTTTTCTCTAACTATTCTCCTAAAATCAAAATGCCAGTTTAACTTGTGTGGGCAATAAACCCTATAAATTTGCCAAGAACATGTGTTTATCATAATTAGTTTCCTTGCATACTAGGCGTATTAAAAGTGTAAAATAGTATAGTATACCAAAAATAACTTCTACTAAATAATTAAATACCTATATATACCGGCTGTTAACGTAATAAGATTTAACAAACAAGTCACGTGACATACCAAAGAGTTATAGTCAGTCATATAGTCATAGATAGTTATATTATGACAAGTATAATATGCTCTGACATACCAAATACACTGTTAATAAAACACCCTGTATAATAACTGTATGAATTGATAGTCACGTAAGCTCGTATGACAATTCTACTGATGCGATCAATCTGAGTCTGTGTGGGGTTGACACTAGTAAAACTATATTTTTGGGGTAGGATGTTCGATAAACCAGAATAGTATAACCTTCATTATTATTTTATACGTGGTTTTCTATGAATTTGTTTTCTCATCTAGCAGTCTGAAGCTACCGTTTTGAACCTGATTACCTCAGTTGTTCAATGGACTGTACAACTTGCGAGGCCCTACCATTTAAATACTAGGCAAACGAAAATATAGAAAATGTATACGTACTAATTATTAATAACTTTAGGCATAGTATACTATCATCCCCCAACGCAGACTTTTGTTAACAAAATAAAATTAATTATATGGATAACCAGCTCCGAAACAAGACACGAAGGGCACTTGATTTCGGTTCTAAGGCAGAACAATTAAAGATTGAAGTATTAAAGATAATGGCGATGGACTACCAATTTAAAGAAATAAGATTTGCGCGCCATGAGTATACTAATTGCAGCTCTGTCGATACCTTTAGACATACAGGAGTGACTTCAGACGTTAAAATAACTTCGGAGCGGGTATCATGTAACATGGAAACTGCTGTACGTACTAAACACTGACAAGATTAATGAGATTATCGATATTTAAGCAGCTCCAAAGTGGGTAGGTGACGGTGGTAGTAATATTAGAAAATGCAAGTTTAACATCAAATTATCAACGTCGAAAGTAGAAAATATTATGAAATTTTATTTTAATTATCAATATGCATTAAGCATTTTACTAGAAAAAAAAATCTATCACTAACCATCTTTGCCACTTTGGAACTAAAGGAATGATGATTGCAAAAGACTTATCACAACATGTGGCAATATTATCGTGTTTTAGATATATCTTACTTCTTGTTTTAAGCCATAAAAAGACGCCAACAGTAAAAAAATAACCACTAACAGTCAAGAAGAATTTATATTACCATTTAAAAAAAATACATTAAAAAATTGAATTTATATTTTGAGGTCACATCACTCCCATTAGAACTTATATTGAACCAATCACACATTGTGATAAGTCATATAATGTGTCAATCGTGATGTGATGATACGTGATATAGTAAACCATGATATAACATTACCTGATGTGGCATCGTGACCATGTGCGGGCTGTGGCATCCGCTGCCTGATTGTTGCATAGTTGGTGATCGGCCTACATAATAAAAACAACTTATAACTTATTTTTTTCTTATTATTTGAGGAAACAGTAGATTTCCCTCAGAAAAAGAAAATTGATAGAATGGCAATGGAATCACATTTCACAAGTTGCATACGAAAGAAAGAGTTTATGAAAGAGAAAGGGATGTTTGGGTCACTAATGCCTAGTTTCAAATATATTTGGAAACATGAAATGTCTCAGCAAATATACCTCCATGAGCAGAAGATATCGCGGCCTGGTCCAAAACATCCCACGACTTCTGCCGCCGACTTTGACACGACGACTGCGTCGATGGCGTAGGCTGGATCAGTAGTGACGACTAAGGAATTATTTTACTTATATATATTTATGTTATATTGTAAGTGGATGGATTGTGGTTTTGCGGAAGGGTTTAAGTTCAAACAGATGGTTTTCAGAATTGAAAATGGGTTTATGTTCCTTTTTTTCAATTGTTTATTGCAAATAATCTGCTGTCTATATAAAAAATTACGTACATATTATTTAAAGTAGTCACGTATAGAACTAACTGGATCTTTCAAGCAAATTAATTATGATATATCTATATGTTTATCTAATATACGCCACAAATCTCCATTCAACTATCTCATCATCATCAGCCATACGACATCCACTGCTGAACATAGGCCTCCCCTAAAGATTGCCAGACGAACCTGCCAAAAGCCCAAATTCCTCAATCTACCTACAGTTTATTAATTGATCTATCTATTTGAATCATTACTTACTTGATGCAGGTCAGTGGCAGGACAATAGTGGTCACAATTATCCGGTAACCACTTCGGCAGGGAATGTTTCACGTGACACCGGGACCTGACCTCCTCGCTCACGCACACTAGAGCTGTAGATATAAGTCATTATACATACACATCTCGTATGTGTGTAATGAATTGGGAGCAGTATAAGTTGCAAATTAAAATCATTAAAATATCCTTGACAGATTGTCGTAAGGATCTTTCTATTCGCAGTTCCGATGTTTTTTTATATAGTTGATTAGTATACAGCATGTTTTAAAATTTCGGCATCATATTTAAACCAATATAAGGCCATAGATTTCAACTATGAGACTGACGATTATGATAGCTTCATCCACGATGACGCGCGCTACCAATTTTTTAACGGGGATTTCGCGGGCTAGGAGAACTTTGATTATTCATCGTAGTACGCGTATGCATACACCAGTATTTAGTGTGTACGAGCTTTTGCCCGCGGCTACGCCCGCGTGAATGGTTTCCCCCGTGGGCTGTAAGCGATTAAGAAAATTAGTGTGGCGCGTCTTCGTGAATGAATTTATCATAATCGTCAGTATCATAGGTAAAATGTTTGGCTATATGTTTGGTTTAATTAATATGATACCACCATTTTGAAACAGCTTGGTGGCAGAATTGTATTACGGTACGGGTGTAATGCTGAGGTTTCGGGTTCGATCCCCGGGTCGGGCAAAGTGTTATTAGGTTTTTCTAATCAGTATCAGCCCGGAGTCTGGAATCTGTGCCCGATATGGCGATAGGCTCGACCCCTATCACATCATCGGACGGAATACGCACAGCGAAAAGTGAGTGCACTAGTTGCGCCTCTGCCTACCTCTTTGGGGATAAAAGGCGTGATATGCGTATCTATATATTGAAACGATGTTGTGTGTATATACTTGAAGTGACACAGATCTGGCACACAAGGCACTGGTTTTAGGCACCAGTCCGAAAGGGCTTGGGTTCGTATCCCACCGCTGCCACCATGAAGTGAACACACAGATCGTCTGTTAAGAACTGATTTTTATTTTTCGTATCTTATGCACCGTACAATCATAATTATAACTACCCGCTTCTTTATATTTTTTTTATAGCATAGAATGACGACACGAGCATGCCGTTCGCCTGATGGTAAGCGATACGACCACCCATAAACAGTAGCAACACCATCCAGCACCTTGAGTTACAAAGTACTGTGTGGCATTCCACTGCGCTCGTCATCCTGAGACAAAAGATGTTAAGTCTCATTATGTCCAGTAGTTATTTATAAGTATTACAATAGTGGTACCTGTGAGATAGGCGACGGTCCCGTGCGTGACGTGGAACTTGTCGCGGTGGCGGCGCGCCGCGATGGCGAGCAGCGTGGCGAGCACGCGGCACGTGCGCGACACCGTGCCCGGCGCCGGGTGCCGGTAGCCCTTCACCAGGTGCCCGGCCAGGGCGAAGTGGAAGTTCGAACGGAAGCTACGGGGATATTACACAAAATGGACCGTGTTGGGCACGAATTATCCAACCAATGATCAAAATTGAAATATTGAGTCTACAGCGGTGAGCTGTACCGAGGATCCCGTGGCCAGGGGGCCTTCCGGATCCTGACCAGTACCTATTTACTTCACACTGAACTTGTATTTTTTTAAGTACCTTCTTAGGACCTTTTTATTATTGGTGGTAGGTTTCTCATATGTAAGAGTCCGTCTGGGTGGGTACCACCGCAATGTCTATTTCGTCAATGTCTATTTCTAATAATGCCACACAGTACTTTGTAACTCAATGTGCTGGATGGTGTTGCTACTGTTTATGGGTGGTCGTATCGCTTACCTTCAGGCGAACGGCATGCTCGTCTCGTCATTCAATGCAATAAAAAAAAAACCTTTTTATACACCTGCCCGGGTCCTTGCATTGGTTAAGGCCGCAACTGGTCGTGTTACACACACTGGACCAACAGGGCGCAATTTTTTTGCACTTAGGCCCCTTAACTAGCTACGCCACTGTGCACAACACGGTCCAAATATAACGCAACTTACCTCAGTCCAACAGCGTGATCCAATTGCTTGAAATGCCACTCCAGAGGTTCCCGAGTTTCCATCATGACTTGTTCTAATGTCTGTTAATATAATAATATATATTTTTTCATACTTATCAATGTTGATATTGCTATTTTTAATGTTCAGGCTCACATTTGTTATGGATTGTCTTGTCATTTAGATATAATGACAATCACGCTCAATTTTTTTTATGAGGATGTACTATTAATCATAAGACATCGTGAATATTTTTAACTAAAAAAAAAAAACAAAAAAGTGTAAGACGAATATTTAAAGAATATTACCGTTTCATATTATTAAACCAATCGTATTATACATAAATAATCTCGAGCATTATACATAGAGATATGGAACTTCTTCCTCATAGCAAGTTTCTGGAGTTGAGCCCCTTACAGCCTTAAATCATTTGACATTATTAGTAAACTGAGAACAAGTTATATACCTTTTGATCAAACTGTCCTTGTGAGTCCAGGGTATGAATGTTCTGTTCCATCAAGGCAAGTCCCGCTGCATACAGAGTGGGATCATCCAGTTGTAACACAGACAGCGCCACCCAGAACAATGCTTTGTGTATTGGAGACGCCTATGAAAAGAAAAAAAACCATGAATGTCAAATAGGAACGTGAATTTGCAAAATGTATTTAATTTAATTTTAGTATTAATTAACAAATCTTGTTACTTCAATTAGAAAAACGAACCTTGTAGATTGCACATTATTCGATAGGTGATATCATAGTTAAAAAATTATGTGAGGTAGCTAAAATAAATAAATAAGGAATCTCACTGGATGTAACAACGGCTGCAGTCTTGTGAGACACATGATGATAGCCTCTAGTAACGCTAAATCATTGAACGATTCTAACGCCTTCACTAGTATCCTTAGGAGTTGCTTCATGTCATCATCTGTCACGTTTTTACCTGAAACAAAAAATATTTTCATTTTTACTTCATGTTTTTGTATTTTTTGATATATGTTTGTAGACTTCTGAAATGAAAAAAATATCGTATTTTTACATACTAATGGCGACTTTTAAAAACTTACTAATGCATCCAAACACGATAAGAGCTCGCGGTTGTAGCGCCGGGTTGAAACAGAACGCAAAGCTCTTCGCTAGTGACGTCCTAGGAACAAAATATCGATGTTTATTTCGACAAAAATGTACCATTTGAGGATTAAATATTCATTAATAGGCATTAAGTAACTTTATCTTTGTCAATGGGTATGTTTTGAGTTTGAGTTGAAATATATTTTTAACTACAACAGTATTCTAAAATTTTTAATAGGAAAAGTTATCGATACTTTTAAGTGACGAATTTATTCTTCATTAATATTGATAGTTTGGATTGACCATCCTAACTTCCTCAATATAAAGTCAAATTTTCCTCACCAAGTCTGAAGCCAATCACAACCCGGTATATCGCGCATGCACGCCTCCATAATTTCTAGTAACGCGTCCGTTATAGTCTCCAGTGACTGTAGCGGCAGTCTCTCTCGGTCGGACTGGGAGGGGGCGGGCGCGGGTGCGGGGGCCGGAGCCGGAGCGGGGGCGGGCGCGGGCGCGGGCGCGGGGGCCGAGCACCCCGCACTGCCTGATGAGCCCGACTCTGTACACGCTGCGTACGAGTGGTCCGAGTACCTGAGAACGAATATCGAGAACATTCGTTGATTTATGAATACACTAACATTTAAGTATATTTTAAGGAAAGTAAAGATAAAAAAGCTTTAGATTCGAAAATTAAGACGGTTTATCTTCTCTATAGGCTGTAACAAACACATTATTAAAATTTTATAACAACTTCCAGAAACACCCTGTATATTTTTTAAAACGACTTTATCTTATTGATTTTACACACGATGTAAATTCGAATGATGGTGAAATGAATCCCGCTTTAATGTAATAATATTTTATAAATTATTTTTCATCACTTACCAGTCATTGGTATGTCTGTTGTAAGGACTCCTGAAGGCGGTAACTGCTGCAGACTTGACCTTCGAAATACCGAACATCTGGTAGAACTTGGGTAGAGCAAACTCGTCCAATGACAGCATCAGGACTCGCTGAGTTTCCTCTGCGAACAAACATTTTAATTTAAAGAAATACAGTCCAATTGGTCAATATTTTAGCGTGGTTATTGAAAGCATAAACTACGAGCGAGTCTCAGCCACAGTAATCTATGAAAGTAAACTACGAAAGGCTTCACCAGAATCTTAATTTACTATTTGCCGTAATGTGGGATTTGTATAGTCAATTCATAAAATACCACAGCATAATAAATATTACTCTTTTTTACCTCCTCCCCACTCACATATAGGTACAGCAGGTTGACCCCCCCCCCCTACTCACCGCTGAAGCTAGGCGTGGTGCAGGTGCAGAGCGAGTGTATGATGTTGATGACGAGCCCGTGCGTGGCGGCGCGCATGGACACCGTGCCCGAGCACACCAGGAACGTCACCGTGTGGAACAGGTACGGCAGGTGCCGCGCCACGTCCAGGCAGTTGTTGAACGAGAGCATTAGCTGACGGAGAACAGCTTATATTTCATACAGATTATAATGAAATATCATATAAGTGCTATTTATTTAATTTTCAATAATTCACTCACGCCTTAACTATCGAAATGATACAGAAATACACTTTATGGAGCTCACTAATTATCATATCGGAATTCCAATAACAGGCACCTCAACTATAATTTGTAATCTCAACTCACTTAAAATTCATCGAATTCCTGCAAACTTTAGCTGCCCAACCTGGGAATCGAACCCAGAAATTAACGGTTCGCTAGCATTAAGTACATAGCTTAGCCAGCCAGCCGACTACTTTTTTTTTATGTTCTCCTAATATCTCTGAAGCCCTTCTCACCAAATATCTAGCAAGTATAGCGATGTCATCCCACATCATGTGCTGCTCAAGCATCGCAGTCGGCGAGTGACACGTCTTGTCCACCACCTGCGATGGTCGCCACGTGTTACCAGATTATATTTGTATCCATGGTAGTTTTTAAAATTGACAGAAGGCACTTTCAAGTACATTTTTTATTTTTAAGTTCATTGTTGACATTTTATCGACTTCGAAATAATCAACATGTAAAGTAAACGTAGGTATTTATATCCCGAGTAATAAAAGTGGGTAAGATTGTTGGTTACTGGACTTTCTGCCAAATCGAAAGGCATTAGAAAATTTGACAGCTTCCAAAAAGTCGGTTTTGTTTGTTCAATTGTTTGATCAATCTCAACTTGATTGTTTCAAAAGGATTGATATGGTAATTTACCTTCTGCCAATTTCTTGTTATAAGTTATAATATTGTTCTAGCGTAAAACATTCGATCAGGCGCACCGAAAAAATATTCATTCGAAAGAAATCGAAAGCATTTACAAAAATAACTATGTGTAAAAGTTTAACAAATGAAAAATATATTTAAATAAATAATTATATTCCTGTAATGGATATTATATAAAAACATATAAACTCTTTTTTTTTGGGTCGCAGTTATACCGCGCGCCGAATCAAAAGTTTGTAAATTTAATTTAATAATACGCTTTAAACCAATCTTAAAAACAAACAACAAAGTACACAAAGGGGGAAATTTGGAATTTTGGATAATCGGCCAATATGTTTTTCCAAAAAAATAATCAAAAATAGGAAAAAATGACAATATCAATAACCAATAAGAATAAAAACGAATACCAAATAAGAAAAAGTGATAAGAAATATTAAATCGACGATGAATTTTGTTCAGATTCGAATTTTTTTTTTGCTTGTAATATGCACAAAATTTATATATTATGTAATGTTATAAACATAAATAATAGATAATGTTAAAAATCTACATAATGCTCTAAAGCTTTAAATATTGCTATAAATTATCGTCGTTAGTTTGATACGCAAAATAAGTCGGTTATGTTTCTTTTTTTGTTTAAATACCAAATATCATCACGCATAATTGCGGCAACTATAAAAAAATACGGTGTGGCGAAAAAAGCTAGTGATAAAATTCTAGAAAACATTAGGCTAAAAAAAAACAAAATAAATAAAAATAAAAAATGCATGAACTCACAGTGGCCGGGGTGACGGGACCCAGGATATTGTTAGGCAGTTTGGATAGGGCCTGTGCAGACAACAGAGTTTCTTTTACCTCAAAAGTCGAGTTTTCAAACGCATAATGTCATTGACATTTTGACAAATTAAAAAAAACATGAATATCCAATTACATTTATTTTGGATGCTACTTAAGTACGTAATTATCGTTGGCGCAGATGTATTATTTCACTATGATTTTTCTGTTGTGTTTTATAGACAAGAGTGTGTATTACATGATTAGGTATATTTAATTGATTAAACATGCTTTTAATTATGTTGCGAATAAAAAACTATTTTCAATACTTTTTTAATAATTACTATTGGATTCGCGTTTGTTTGTAGCTGAATGTATCAAGTGCAAGTGAGGACAGCTTGGATACCTAAGATTTAAAGTGGAATTTAGTACACTAAATTCTTTTTTCACTATTAATACTCACCCGACACATCCTCCCGATGACCTTTTTCGATACCAGTTGTACGTTGGCGGACGCTAATGCGACCGCTGTGTCTGCCATGATCTCTATCATAGGCGAACCGAGACCTACAAAAATATATGGTATTTTACTCGAAGTTTTGTTGTTCATATTATGATTAGATAGACATCGTTTATAAGCACAATCGTAGTCACTTAAATATTATCGATAAAACAATTGCATTTAAAAAAAAATCGATTTTATAAATTCGATTTCACTTTTGACAATAAGAAATTTATTTTTATTTTTCTAATCTATTGACACTAGAGTGGCTATGCCAACTTTTAATTAACAACCAATTACTTGCGATTTTTTTCGATAAACTGTTAAATGCTTCTAAAATCTCATCCCAGCCTCAAAACCTTACCTGAATTAACACTCCTCTGTATGAAGCTATCGAGCACCATATCGATAAGTTCCGGCACTTGACCAATCGACCCCCAGATCTTGGCCTGCACAGACGGGTACATCTCCGTCTCCTCTATCGTGAGGGTTATCAGCTTCTCTAGAATCTGCGCCACTTGTTTCTGGCGGCGGGACTCGTCTGAAGGCTTGCAGAACCTGGTGGGATTGGAAACAGTTTTTGTTGGCCGGATGTCAATAGTTTTTTTCAGTTGCTTTCCTTTTCGTGTTAGTAATACTATAAATTCATACAAACCTGACTAAGTTAGCCAACCAAGGTGTCATGTACTCCAAACACAAATGTTTCAGCTCGATCGTGGATCCTCTGAAGCCCTGCAAATTTTACCGTTACTTTAGCCGTGGCTTTCGTGATGCGTGGCTAATTTTCATTAGGATTTAAAATCAATCAAAATATATAGTATAATTTTTGCTTATTCGGACGCCTAACGTTTTTTTACAGATTCAACAAAAGATCATTATTATCTACCACAAATATGCTCTTAACGTATTTGCATATGCAGTGACAACTCATGAGTATGAGTCCAAACAATGTTTGGATATTACGATAAATACCTGAATGCACTCTTCAAGGAATTCCAGGGTTAGATGCGGTTCATTATGCGCCAATTTCTCACTAACTGACTTGATAAATATCGTGTTATTTGATGGAATACACAAACCTGTAACAATAACATGGAGTAAGGACCTGTTCACAATGTTGAAGTTAATGTTACCTGCCGATATCGTATCAGTCGAGTAGAGTACGACAAAGTGATCTTACTATACTTGATAGTAAGTGAGTTGGGGTCCAGTTAGAGTATCGACTGACAAAAGATGATTATCTCTCGCTAGTCAATAAAATTATGCCGGTTCACGAAACCGGATATACACAGGCTGAACCCAGAACGCGACACACTTACGTGGGTCACTATGGTGGGTTCGAAATAGGGTAGTTTCCTATATTTGATTTTGTAAATTATTTTACATGTAACAGAAAATAATACGAAAAATAAATTCTTCTGTAAAATCAGAATCATAAATGGTTGACAACTAATGCAGTTATTCATATTTGAAATATTGTTGTGAGCAAGACTGGGGGCGTAGTGGGGATATCGCGTCATCTCTTTCGCATGCACGCAGCGTTATGGCTGGCGACACTCGATTACGTCACATTCTGCTGTTTCCGTTATCTGACAGATGCCCTTTCCATTAAACTTCAAAACTTTATAACTCACTAGCATTGCGCGCGGTTCCGCCCCCCTTTTCCCGGGATAAAAAGTAGCCTATAGCACTCAGGAGTAATGTAGCTTCCTATTAGTGAAAGAATTTTTAAAATCGGTCAAGTAGTTCCTGAGATTAGCGCGTTCAAACAAATAAACTCTTCAGCTATATATATATTAAGTATAGATTTATGATTACTTGTATTTTAAAAAATCTTTTTCCTCTAATTTTAGAAGACATACATTTTTGATAAATGTATATAAAAAAATGTAGTCTCCTACCCTATTATACACATTGCGAATTATACTGGCCGGATAGCGAACACCGGACACAAGATGTTAAACCCGCTACAGTGGCCCACGTAAGTGTCGTGTCCCGGGACCAGCCTATAATATCCTGTTTCGAACAGGTCAACATAATTATGTGAACTGACGATGGATAATCATCTCAAGACATTCCATTATTTTAGACCCCGGTCCACTTATCAATTGCTGTGCGGTCAATTAGTTTTGCGCGTAAAAAAATATGGCAGTACCCGAAGTCTCCAGCAGCTGTCCCTCGATCTTGAGGTGGAAGGTGGCGGTGAGTGCGCAGAGCTGGTTGTATGCGGCGGTGCGTAGGTTCGGGTCACATGAGCCCAGGTTCAGAAGCGCCATGTTCAACAGAGTCCCGGGCACGTCTTTCGGTCGGATTTTTTGATGTACTGTCACTGTGTCCTGAGGACAAGTATTTATTCTGCCATTTAGAATATTACGACCATATCTTATTTTTTTTATTTTCGATATCGATCTGCAGATTACAGATCGTTTGTTATATTTTATTGATAACCTAAATAAAAAATTGTTGCTATAAAAAATATTTTCTATAAATACCCACAACTTATTGTAGTCTAATTGAATATAAACAAGTAGTCAAATTAAGTAGCCTAAAGGATGAGTACACTCACGGGCTGGCTGAGCTCCCATCGGTTCCTGATGTGTATGATGGACTGCACGATGTTGTCGCAGTCGTTGTGGATGAAGCTCAGCGGCGTCGGCTCGTTTATTATCGACAGAGAGAACTGATTGTCGTCCACGAGGCACACCTAAAAACGAAAACTATAAATAGCCAAAAATCGCGAAATAGGGTGACATTTTATTTGTACGAGTGAATGGCATGATAAGTTAGAGAGAGAGGCTGGCCACGACTGCTCTATTTTGGAGATTTTAATCCGCGTAGTTATACTGCACTGCGCTCGTCATCTTGAGATATAAGATATTAAATGTCATAATGCTCAGTATTTGTCGCTATATTTTTTTTCTCAAATATATGTGACCTAACACCTAAGTCTTCGCCCCCCGAGGCAATTCTTGTACGCTGGGTCTTCACACCCAATGCACGCCCATACGCGGGGGGACATTGGTCGCGGGCCGAGGCACACAGTTCAGTGTGTATACCTCTTGGTTGGATAACACATTGAGGCCTGAAAAGGCCCGCGAACATTTCCTGGCACCCCCTTCTCTTTCCGCCCATCCTGGGAACCTTCCTCCCTCCCCCACCCATCCCTTCCATATTCCTCTGCCACATCCTTCCCAGGCCTCTGCAGTCGTCAAGCCGGGGGACTCCAGTATCCCATTCGCAGATTTCCCCCAGTGTTGACTGCTGGATCGCCTACCTAAAAAAAAACAGCTAAGTCTTATAACATTACCTCGTCTATCTCTGATGCGTAGTACACATCGTTCAGCAGAACCGGATGGCCCAACACCTTCGTCTTCTCAACTGCTGTTATCTGAAGTGCTGTTGGGCCCACCTGAGGAAACACCACGCCATTAATATAATATGCAGGCCGGGGAAATGACTCGGATAATGAAGACAACTGCTCGGCCTTAGACGCAAAAGCAATCCCACAGAACATTAGAGCTGCCTGCATTCTGCCGCTTCATCTTTTACATCCTTATTTATAACATAGACCGGCAAAAGAGCAAGTCGGATATTTGATGTCAAGTGTCTGTAAGTCTCTTGTCTATAAATACACATGTTCACATAAATAATGCACTGCTTGCTTTCTAAGAAAGCAATACATATTAGGTAAATGAGGAGGTTTTTTGGTATTAGAATATGGTATAAATAATCACCTACCTTAATAGCAACTTTGGTGTCCTTATGTGAGAGTTTGAGTGCATTATTGAAGACTTTGAGGTCTTCCTCGAGCGCGAGGGTTGCGCCGGGCAGCTTCTGCTGTTCCACCTCCACGTACTCGCTGAGACGCGCGTGGTTCTCGATGAATACTAGCTTGCGGTTACCCTGTAGCGAATATAAGTATTGATAGATTTGTAGTTGAGTTGAGTATTGATAGGTACACTTGAGAGGGACTCTGGTAAGCATCTCTCATCAATCGATAATCTATCTGGATGTCACTCTACTTGCAATCAGCTGCAGTGAAGTTACTTTGTTTTGTTTGCAACATTAGGAAAATCACTGGAAATTATATTGTGAGTTTATGACACATCTCTTCAGGATTCCGAGCTCAGTGCAAAACTATAATAATATATAGTTACTACTCCACTAATAATAATTTCTGAAAATGTTTGGCTGTTTGGGCGTTTGTTAGAAGTAAACGCAGTACGAGCTGAACGGATTTGGATAAAACAGATAGACCATGTCCTGGAATAATATATATACTACTTTTTACATGGTCATTGGGAATTTGGGAAATATTTGAATTCTTTAGCTGTGTTTATGGCGCCTAGCGCATATAGATGGCGTTATGGAGCGCTAGAGTTAATATGTAGATATTTTAGCCGGAAAGGCTCTTGACACGGGCGAAGCCGCGAGCATCACCTACTGCTTTATAAATCAAAGTTATGGAATTGCTGATGTGATCGGTCCATTTCCACCATCGATCGAGATCGTTTATATATGGGTCGTTAATGTGCCACTCACCCTCAAAGGAGCCAGTATAGCCTCGTGGAACTTGGTGTACTCCCGCACCCAGCTGTTGCAGTTGTATATGTAGCACGCGTGAATATTTATATACGCCACTTCAGGCAGCACCGTGAACCACTTCTGCAGGAAGTCGGTCCTGCAAGAGAGACTATGTTGATCTAGGTGACTCACGAGTATGAGACACCGTGGCTCACGTGACATGACGTAGTAAGAGTGGATCACTATTAAACGGATATCCGATATTATGTGGATCACTTATTTAGTGTAACTCAAGAATGTAAAATCTTCATCTGATTGAATTGCTCATTGTGATGGCTCCCTAACGTTCCAAAGGCACAATATGCAAGCATCTGTCTTCATATCATGGGCTTCATCGCGATAAGCTCCTCTGTGGGATCACGTTCTCAATATGAATTCTCTATTATAAACCCACTACTCATAAACGCGTTCATACTACAGAAAGTTACCTGAACCTATTATCTGAGTTGGTGTGCGTGAAGTCCACGATCAGCTCGAACGGCTGCTGGCAGAACGGCTTCAGAGTCAGAATCACGTGGTAGATCAGCAGGTCGGCGTTCACCTCTCCTATCCTATAAAAAAAAATTCAGATTGAAATCGATTCGATGTGACAGCAGAAATCGATTTAGAGTATCGTCAAAATTACTCTAAGCGTGTTAATAGCTCACTGTAGGTTTAAAAAAAAGTTGTAATATACACTACATTATTCACATATGTAGCACTGCAACTTCTGTACGCCAGGATTGACAATAGCTCGATCAATATTAGCATGTAAGTATCGATACGATAATCGATTACTGAAACACTTACTTGTATCTCCTCGATATGAAGTAGAACACAGGATTGCCCAGCTTGCTAGTCCCTGCTTGGTAGAATATATTCAGGCTCTTGATACTCTTAAACTCTTCCTTCTTGTGCATGTTGTGTTTCACTATGAACTCTTCGAAGTTTGTCGAGGATATATCGATTGACGACCAGCGAGCGTAGGAGGAGAACAGAAGACCAGAGGTGCTGGTGACAATGATTAATGATGGTTAATTACATAATAAACTTATTAACGTGGATTATGGACTGTTGCGATCTTGAAATTTGCGCTATATTGAATTTTTATCAGTACTAAATAATATAAACGACTTTTTTTCTGCTTCATTTGTGTCCATTTTATGATGTAACGCATTGTACTGAGCGATAACACCATCGATTGCACTCTTTTATTCATATTTGATATACCGAGATATACAAATTGTAAATAAATAAACTTACGACTCCACTGGTTTATGTTCTGGTGGTCCCAAGTACGCCAAAAGTGTCGCCATCTGTTATCAAAAGTTTCATTTAATAAAGCGTTTTTCATGGTTATTTTTCCGAAGACTATGGCTTATTACAGTAATTGACCACAGATAGCCATCACAACCCCAATTATAAATCCGGTTTGAAGCGGCGGGACGTTGCCTATAACTTATAGTCTAACGGCCGATTTAAATAAACGATCCCAAACTAAATGTTCATTCCAATCCCGAGAATAAACCAATCAAAATGAGTCATTTGTAAGCATGTCAAAAATACTTTGATCTGATTGGTCCATTTTCGAGATGGATCGAAATAAGCGATTGGGATTGTTTACTGAAATCGGCAGTAAGCTAGCAATAAGGACACTAAATAAACGTGAAAGGAATTATTAGCACTTCGAAATCTAGTTTAATTCATGACAGGTGCTGCCGTTTACCTTGTCAAAAGGCCGTCTCCCGACTGCCTTATGATCCCTGCTGCAGGATAGATAGTCCCCGATCCTCTCCTGATGGTTCCACAGGAGTCGGTGCAGCGCCACCACGTTCGCGTCACTGATGAAGGATAGATTGTGGGACGTTTGGTCCACGCTCTCGCAGTCTGATGCTATCTGGATGAAGAACCTGATAAAAAAATGAGTTAGTGTATTAAAGCGAATGATAGTGAGTGATTAAGCGAGTATTTGAATGAATGCGTGAATAAAGTATTTTATTAACAGTTTATAATTATTACATGCAGGAGACTAATTAAATGAATGAAAGAATAAGTAAATAATAGTGAATAAATGACTGTCAGTATGCCAGTACTTACTTCCGTCCTGTCTCAAAATGCGCCCTCAGGAAGTGGTTGAACGGCAGCATGTGCTGCTCCTTGGAGAACTCCACGTGGTTGGCGATGTTCTGCAGGATCTTGGACATCAGCATCAGCCCGCGCTTCACCTGCGCCGGCACCGGACGGCTCACGATGCCCATCTCTTGCGGGGACACTGAAACAAACAGCTTCTATTACGACGAAAACTTTTAATGCCTTATTAAAGAATTTATATAGACAGCTAATAAGAATAGTTTGATTAAGATATACGCAATTTTAAAAACGATAGGAAATCCTGGAAATTTCAAAGTCCTCGAAATTTTCTATATGCATAGTAATTATACGCCTACATTATCCTTCGAACTCGAGCTCATTTACAGAACTTGTATACTACTGCTTGGCGGTAGGAATGGACGAAGACGTCGTGGTGGGCCCTGCATGAATCTATCGCAGACGAATACTACCATGTAGTAAAAAAAATATATTAAATAGGTTAGCTTCATTATCTAAATGTCTAGCCTGTATACAAGGTATTGCTGGATATAATACCGAAGCCACATATAATGGTACATACATACGTCATTATGGGGTGGACAGGACGCAAACATTCGTTGGCTGGCAATTACAAAGTCCTATGTTACATAATTACAATAACATAGAAAACCTGTAATTTCCGACCAGTCGTATGTGGTAAACTCCTCGTCCAGCTGTCTTCTCTGGTCCCGGGAGCGATTCCTAGTTAGGTAATTCTTGGAATTGTGGGCGCTTTTGTGTAATTTTATGTACAGGATATGATTTTCAATCGAGGGCTTCGTTTGTAGGCATTGAAACGTCATTTTCATGGCTGAATTTAAAACCGCAGATTCCTTTTAAATTAATGCGGTTTTTATGTTACTTATTAGAACCTTATGCCATTCCTTGGTTGACAAGCATATTCTGGCCCTCCTTAATAATTAACACTTAAAATAGTAAGCCCGATTAAACCCAAAACACGATAAAATATCAATGGGTCTAAAAAGACCCAATTAAATCAGAATGGGTCAAAAAAGACCCAATGAAACCCATGTAGATCGTATGAGAGCCAATAAAATCATTTAACTTACCGATGGCTGGGTTGATGAACCTCAGAAACAGCACGGTGCCGACGGCGCCGACGCTCGTTTGCGGGAACTGCGCAAATCTCTTACTAAGCACCTGAACAGAGTGTTCGCAAGTTTAACCATTAACAGAACGAGGCTGTCGTTCTCGATATCATAAAATCGATTATGCTTTGCCTTGACAACTTTCGTTGAAGAACAAACCCATCTTATCAATATTTCGACATTTATAGGTAATACAACTTGAAGTTATATCTAAGAGGATGACCTTAGAAAAGTTGCTGGTCCTCAATGGATGTGGATAGCGAGAGATAGAAAGAGATGAAAATCTTTAGAGGAGGCCTATATCGAAGGACAAGATGTTATTGGAAATGTACCGATCGTCTATAATAAACAAGCAAATATATTATCGTTAATTGTAAACATTTTCAAACATCAATAAAGGCTTATATATATTTATATATATATATATATATAAGCTTATCTAAGCATGTTTAGTGGGTCCATAATTGTTACAGAGATATCTATCCCGAGTCCTTTAAGGAAATGTAAAGCAACGAGATTTTGCTGGAGTGATATTACCCAATTAAAATTTTAAGTCATTTAAGTTTTCGTGAACGAAGATATTAACGACGTGAATCTTACAAATTGAAAATGAACATTTTGAAAGTTTATATACCCTATATTGTTTTTATATTGAACTTATTTAATTTTTTACTGGTTGGGTATCAGACTATTATTGATCAATTGGTGTTGACAATAATTATTGTAAATTATTATAACATAAAATAACGAAATCTGCACCTATTTTTAAATAAACAATACCATAGTCAAATACCCAACCTAGAAATAATAGCTATGGGTCAAATCTGACCCATACGCACATACCTGGTACAAACAGTGACACATACTCCGCAACTGCGGTGGGAACTTATCCGCTGAGTTCACGATCCTATCGAATACCTCCTTGGTCAGATCGATCAGGTTCGAACGGTTCACTTCAATGTCTTGGTTTGGGTCCAATCTGGAACAAGCAGAAATTTAGCTTTTTCAAAGTGATAATATATTTTTAAGCGGTAAACTAAAAGTGGAGGCCACAATCTAAACACCTGTAATATTACAAAGACAACGAAATTAAACTCAAACCTCAAACTCAAACCTTGAGACGTTCGTCTTTTTCTAGATACGACTGTTTCTGTTTGTAAGACAATAAAATATTATATCTTGTCTTCAGTTAAGTATCTCAGTGACCTTCTTTCTTTCATATAGATTCAAGTTCACAAACAATAAAGTGATAAGTAAATTATCATATCAACGAATAACTACACACCTAGCCGGATCCACTTCAAAGCTCAGCTCTGGCTGCTCCTCCGCCTGGTCGAGGAGTGAGGTGATGAGTGGCTCCAGCAGCCCCTGCAGGTAGCTGTACCCGTATATCTTGAAGCAGTACGCCATGATCTTGCTGCCTAGAGAGTTGCCACGGAAGAGAGTCTGCATGCAGTCCGATACCTAGCATAAAAAATAGATGCAACCTTGAGCGCAGCGTGTGCAAGAAGCAAGTGGAAACGTTGTATTAATTTTTAAAAAATGTACTTAAGATTGTTACTTCAATACTAGTCATATGATATTATTGTATATTCTCAGTTTTCTACTGAGCAATCCTCTCAGTAGTAGAGCAGGCCCGCGCTCAGCAGTACACAGTATATTATACAGGGTTGGTGTTATTATTACACTGACCTCAACCTCCCTATAGAATATGTTCCAGAGCAGCGGTGCGAGGAGGTGCTTGGCGTCGAACAGAGTGACGAACACACGTGCCAACTCGTCCATCTGCATCGTGCTCACTACGTTGGCTAGAGCCATTGCTATTGGCAGCTCGCCCTGGGAATATAAAGAAGTGGATAATAATATTATGGACATAAACCAAAATGAAGTTATAAATGTCTTGTTGTGGTTCGAGCTGCATGCGGTATTTCGTTTATTCCTCGGGAATTTATGCATATACTCTTCTACTTGTTATTTTAAAATCAATGATCGGCATAAAACAACAGATTTGTAAGATTTTTAAGGCAACACATTTACTCTCATAATCACACAAAAATGGCAAAAAAATAACATAATGATAATAAATCTAATTCGCACCTTATCAGATATCATAGTAACAAGTTGCACCAGTTGTTCGAATCGATCCGCCAGCACGGTCTCTGCCAGTGTGTCGAACTCCGTACCCTGCTGCAGTATCTTGGTTAGTACTTCCATGAAGGCAGCGCGGGTCTGCAAGTCCCTGTGGTAGCCTAGATCTGTGGAGCAAACCTGTTGTTAAGGCAGTATTGCGTGGACAAGTATAGTTAAATCTAGTTTCGACTTGCAGTACCACAATGCAATGCATTGCAATACAATCAGCCCTGTATTATATACTGCCCACTGCTGAGCACGAGCCTCCTCTACTATACTACTGAGAGGCGTTAGGCCTTAGTCCACCACGCTGGCCCAGTGCGGGCTGGCAGACTTCACATACCCTCGAAATTCTTATGGAGAATTCTCAGGTACGTGTATGTAGGTTGCCTCACGATGTTTTCCTTCACCGTACCACAGTATTAAGCGTAAAATGATCTACATAATTCTGAAAGATTTCTGAAGAAAGAATTTCGACCAAAGAGAGACGTTATAACTTACAATGGTCTTCAAGTTTAAATTTTAATATTAACCTAAAAAAAAAAAATTATACCTACCGATACTATGCATAAGTCCGGAATCAATGTTGGCGGACAATAGATTGGACATGGCCTGTATAGTCGCGTTCCTCAGGGTCTCCAGCCGGCCGGGACCTTCCGCCATCTCAACCTCGTTGCAGTCGTTTAACAGGTTCATAAACAGGGTGAAGTACCTGGGAGATAGAATACTAGTTTACCGATAAAGTTTGCGTAGTCTGACTCTAGAAATATAGACAATTTTAAAAACCAAGAAAGTTTCATTTTATTTCTTTTCTTTCTTTCTTAAATCTTACAGTCCATTTTTAACACGCTTTTATTTTGTATATGAACTGTAAAAATTTATTTGACTACATTTTATAAACTTTGATCCAAACTGACCAAATACTATACAATACTTAGTAAAATTTTTTGAAGAACTGGAACTGGAAGAACCGTCAGCAGCGCCTGGACAAATTCCTAGTCATTAACTAGAACTCACGGGACAGCTGACTTTACGCCTCTATCAGAGCCTTCTCGGTCCGACTCTTTAGGCTGGAGTGGCAACCCTTTAGCAACTGACCAACTGTATCCTATAAGCTACTCACTTGAGAAACAGCTGACTCTTGGCCTCCATCAGATCCCCTCGATCAGACTCCTCAGGCTGGAGTGGCAGACCTTTCAACAGCGCCGCCACCGCCTCCATACACGCCTGGTCCAGCTCCCTGCAGCACACCAGGTATCTGTCATCAAATAGCGTGATGACCACGGATAGAGAGTAAATATACCCGACAATCACACACACGCCACACACAATATTATGCTAACCGTACTTTATAGGAGGTACTACTTATTCGAAAGGCCGTTTAGTTAGGTGGCACAACTTTGCTCACTTATGCTGTGCTACTGACGAGAAATATTATGTATCGATTTCAAAGACATTAAAGCAGTTGTAATTACATACTTTGTAACTCAAAATGTTGGGAGTTATTGTTTATGGATAAGCTTCACGCTCCGCAACTGAATAATTCACGACAGTCAAATAGCTTAGTTTCTACCATACTGCCGTATCTCAAAAAATATCGGAATCTTAAGTTTTATGGCATCAGACAGCTTAAAAAATACACATCTAATGAACAAAATAGCTAAATAGCGGTATTTTGTTAAAACATTAAAAAAATCCTTAAGAGAAAGATCACTAGATAAGTTTTACTTTAAATTACACAGAGTGAAAAGAAAGCTATATTTACAAAACTTAAATTTTCTCGAAACTAGCGTTACGTGACATACCGCTTTTGCGCTTAGCACGGCAGTATAGAAGAAAATTGTCAAGAAGCAAAATAACCCTAACAGTAAAAGGAAATGTCTCATTTTGTAGATATACAGAAAGACACAAACGACAAACATAGATTTTTATACTATCAATACCTAGTGATCGAAGAGGCGTCGGCCCGCAAGGGCGGTGCGATCTGATGACTCGTGCCCAGTACCCAGTCCGTCACGTATTCCACCATCTTGTTGCGGAATTTCATCTCCTGCACCGAAGACGTGTCAATATGTGATATAAGTAAACAAATAAATCGAAAAACTAAAAAGAAAATACTATAATAACTGAAGGCAATGTGAAATTGTATTAATAAAATTGGTTATTTAATCGGTCTGCTTCGTCATAGCGAAGTCTGTTAACATTTCTACTATCTACGGGTCAAATTTGACCCATTTAGAAAAATAATGTAAGTTTATAATTGTCTCATTGTATCTTCGGGTCAATGTAGACACATTGTATAAAAAAGATTTATGATATTTCGTAAATTTTACTAAAGTACAAGATATGAATATTCCATTTTAACCACGATTTTTATATAAAAAGCACAAAAATGAAAATAAAATAAGATTTTTATTTTTGTTTCACCATGGCATATAAAAGACCCACCTGTCTAAACGCCAGATCGTCTCTTCGCCTCATCATAGCCTCCACCACTTGACAGAGCTTCGTCTTTATGTGCACAGACAACACCGTCATGTCGAGGTGCCGAACGTACCTGCAAAGTGCGAGTCGTCATTTTATCAGCCTACATGGTGCGATTAGAGCTCTGTAAAGCCAACGACTAAGTCTAAATCCGCGTCATAAGTTCCCAGATCTGTTGAAGGTGTGACTTAATCAAAAACCACATTTTGAAAAAGATACGAGGATGTCGACATATT
This sequence comes from Sphinx pinastri, assembly GCA_947568825.1. Classification (NCBI taxonomy): domain Eukaryota; kingdom Metazoa; phylum Arthropoda; class Insecta; order Lepidoptera; family Sphingidae; genus Sphinx; species Sphinx pinastri. The sequence continues at coordinate 23,187,160 of OX387615.1, forward strand.
TTTCTATTTGAAAGATGATGAAATCAATAGTAGGTATATTGGTGTTAAGATATATCCCCTAACCATATTATATAACATATATCTCTTCTATTGAGAACAGCCTCCATAATGATGTTAAGTCTTTCTGGCGATATACGAAATCTAAAAAAGAAACTAACTCATACCCCGCCAATATGTTTTACAAAGATGAGCACGCCGATAATGGTACAGATATTGCAAATTTATTCGCCAAACACTTTGCAACAGTTTATAATCAAACTAGATTGAAACCTCAAATAAGTGAACTCCCCAAAACTAGTCATTGTATGTCAGCATTACATATAACTTGTAGAGAAATCGAAAACTCATTAAACAGGCTTCAAATAAATAAGGGTCCTGGTCCTGATGAGTTACCCCCTATAGTTATAAAAAGGTGTGCCAAAGTACTTATTAAACCACTTAACATAGTTTTTAACAAGTCCCTAGCTGAAGGATATTTTCCAGACGTATGGAAATTATGTAAGATAGTGCCAGTGTATAAATCTGGCTGCAAAGAGGATATTTGCAACTACCGCCCGATTAGTATTTTGAACTCTTTTGCCAAAATCTTTGAATCTTTAGTGTACAAACATCTCTATTGCCATTTTAAACAAATAATTAGCATCAAGCAACACGGTTTTGTTAACTCCAAATCAACAACTACTAATCTCCTTACGTATACTAATGTGCTCTCTAAAGTTCTTGGTGTAAAGGGACAGGTAGATGCCATCTACACAGATTTTGCCAAAGCGTTTGATAGAGTCGATCACAATATTCTCTGTGCAAAAGCTGAACACTTGGGTATACATGGTTCTCTATTACGTTGGCTAGAGTCGTATCTTCTTAACCGCAATCAACTGGTCACTGTACATGGCTATGAATCTGTTCCTTTTGAAGCTAAGTCAGGTGTTCCTCAGGGATCTAACCTAGGACCATTATTATTTAACATCTTTTTAAATGATTTGCTAGAATTATTCTCATGTGACTGTCTCGCCTACGCCGATGATTTAAAAATCTTTAATATTATAGCAAGTCTTGATGATTGTCATAAGCTTCAGGCTGATATTAACAAACTTAATAATTGGTGTAAATTAAATAATATGTCCTTAAATATTGCGAAATGTCAGTGTATAACATTTACCAATAAACTAAAACCTATAACCTTTCAATACTGTATTCAAAATTCACAATTAAAACGTGAAAATGTTGTAAGGGACTTGGGCGTTCTGGTTGATTCTAAGCTCAGTTTTAAACTTCATTATGAAACAGTTGTGTTGAAAGCCAGAAAAATGCTGGGTTTCATAAACAGAGTAACACGCCCTTTCAAACAACCCTCAAGTCTACTTACTCTATATATATCCCTAGTGCGAAGCATACTGGAGTATGGTAGTGTCATATGGTCACCATATTATAAGGTCCACATAAATAAATTGGAGTCGGTCCAAAAACGTTTTGTCAAACAGTTGAGTGCAAGATTTGGTTTGAAGCTTCTTAATTATCAGGATGGGTTACAGGAATTTAAACTAGATACATTACAGTGTAGACGAAAACTATACGATCTTATGACTTTATATAAAATTGTAAATTCGAAATTGGACACCACATTGTTGGGCCAGGTGTTTCTTAGAGCCGCTATTAGATCAAACCGTAGACAACATCTGTTCTCAGTACCTGCAGCTACGATAAATGTAGCACATAATAGTCCGTTACATCGTATGTGTAATTGTTACAATGAGCACTGTAAGGAGTTGGATATATTTCACCAGAGTATTTACCACTTTAAAAAAAATATTAAAAATCTAAAACTACTTTAAAATTTTATATCTCCTATGTAACTTTATCTCTTTAATTGATTAGAATTTAGTGATACTATTTGAATGTTGTGCGCGGGTTTTATCGGTGTACAAATTTAAAATTCTTATTATGTATATTGTATATTAGATGATTAAGTATCTTTGTACATTGTTTCTGTGCCTAATAAATAAAAATAAAAATAAAAATAAAAATATTCATCTACAGAACCAAAGACATAATTGTATGTTTGACGACTTTAAAGGGGTAGTAATGAAGATCAAGAGAGGTCATTTTAAGTGTAAGCAAAATTTTCTATGTTTTATTCTTTGTTTTAATCACTTAAGTAAGTCCTTTCTAACTGCGGGTCACTTTTGACCCCTTCAACTCACCGGACGATAGCCAGCATGAGTCCCTCTATGGAGGTGGTGCTGAGATGCTCCGACGGCTGGCCGCTCTTCTTGTTATCAAGGATGCTCTTCATTATGAAGATCGTGTGCTCCACGAATTGCGTGTTTATGTCCGTTAGCATTACCTTATGGGAAAAAAGGAAGTTATGGTTTTTATAAAAAAGAAGTTCCAGAACTTAATTTGAATGGACTGTCCTTTCCATTAGTTTTATACAAAGTGAACGAGGCAAGACGACCGTACCAGTAATTTAAATAAACTAATACACGTCATAGATCTAATTCAACTCGTTTTTACCAAGATACAAGTTTTATAACTACTATGAGGAAATTTCAAATCCACCATTACCTAATCCAAATATTTCCATCTAACAGCACACTCCACGCCGCACAACTCACCTGCTGATGCTGGTCGAAGAACTTGTCTATGATCGCCTTGATCTGATCGAACAGTATCGGGAACAGTTGCGGCGACATCTCCCTGCCCACGAGCTCTTTAACATGACCCTGTATCTGTTGCCCGAACCGTTCGTTAGAACAGAGTAGTAAGCGTAGAAGTTGACCGATGAACCTGACGACAAATTATATCGTTGCTACTTTTACCAAATTCGATATGTGCATTTTTTTATTTCACCGAAATAAATTTACTGGTGGTAGGTCTCTCATATGTAAGAGTCCGTCTGGGTGGGTACCACCGCAATGTCTATTTCTACCGCCAAGCAGCAGTGTGCATGCACTGTTGTGTTTCGGTTTGAAGGACTTTGTAGCCAGTGTAACTACAGGACATAATGAGACTTAACATCTTATGTCTCAGGATGACGAGCGCAGTGGAATGCCACACAGTACTTTGTAACTCAAGGTGCTGGATGGTGTTGCTACTGTTTATGGGTGGTCGTATCGCTTACCATCAGGCGAACGGCATGCTCGTCTAGTCATTCAATGCAATAAAAAAATGTTATAATAAAAGTTATTTTATTGAGATAAAAAAAAACGTGTTATAGAATTTGGAAAGCACTAGGACAATATATTAATAATTTTTGTTCCGTACTAACAACTTTATACAATACTGGTATCGCTCGCGGCTTCGCCCGCGTGAATGAGTATTTCCGGGATAAAAATATTTTCCCGGGACAAAAAGTAGCCTATAGCACTCAGAAGTAACGTAATTTCTTATTAGTGAAAGAATTTTCAAATCGGTTCAGCAGTTGCTGAGATTAGCGCGTTCAACCAAACAAAACAACTCTTCAGCTTTATAATATTAGTGTAGATGGTGTTTTCACCGTGTTAGATTTTTTTGTAAATATTATAGTCCGGTTAATATACGAAGAGCTCTGACAGGTGACAATTCAAATATTAATAGACATGGGAAATTATAATCGATCTCAAATTAAAGCGATTTTTATGCAGAATCGATAGAAAATATTACTATAATTAAATCGATTTGATGTTTTAAAAGTGGGTGATATATGTTCAATATATTAATTTAACAATGTTACATTTATCCATAATTTATTTTATATTTCAAATAACATAATTTAAAATAAACACACTATATTAATATGGTATTTTCATAATCAAAACAATGAATCGTAAGTATTTCCTTAATAATGATCCAGCTCTAAGACGTTTACGTTCCGTCTCATATCACCCATAGTTTTTCAATATATTTAAGAATATTATTTCATTACTCTAAACCAAAATGGACTTTTTAATTTTAAGTGTATAGTATTCTAATTAACAAAGACGATTACTATTGTTTTTTTTAAGTTGGTTGCCTCATAGAATATAATTTATTGCATATTGATGAATAAAACAGTTATTGCGAAGAATGGATTGTTTCGCAGCTGTCAGAGCTCTTCGTATAGTAACCACAGAATAAATAACTTCAGACTATAATTAATGCTCGTAGTAGAATATCGGATTATGACAATCGTTCAAAATTTATAACTCGGCATAGTAACCCACGTAAGTGTGTCAATTCGGGGATGAGCCTGTGTATAGGCGGCGATAGCCTAGTTGGAAGTGGAACGGACTGCCGAGACGAATGTCCGTAGGTTCAAAACCCAAGGGCACACACCTCTGACTTTTCTAAAAAGTTGTGTGTATTCTTTGTGAATTATCGCTCGCTTTAACGGTGAAGGAAAACATCGTGAGGAAACCTGCATACCCGAGAATTTCTCTGTGAATTTCGAAGGTATGTGAAGTCTGCCAACCCGCACTGGCCAGCGTGGTGGACTGAGGCCTAAACCCTCTCAGTAGTAGAGGAGGCCCGTGCTCAGCAGTATATAATACAGGGCTGGTATGGTGGTATGGTATAAACGACTTCGCCCAGGCCAGTATAATTATGTCGACTGACCAATGATTATCATCTCGTCATTCCATACTCTATCTTAACCCATCTCCTCCTACCATCAGGTGCAGTGGAGCTATTTTGTCGTATCAGTATAAATAAATATTGGTTTGTAGAATGAATACTTACTGCGTGACCGGACAGTATTGGACCTCTTGTGAACTGTTTGGCAAGACGTTGTATTTCCGGGAATCTGTAAGAAATCTTACTAGTATCATTAATGAAAAAGCTTGCGAGATATTTGGATGTTTCGATGTCAAACTACAAACCACCGTTTTAAAATAAAATCCCAATCACTTCTCTCGATCAATCGTGAAAATGGATCAAACGTCCAATACCAGTTTTCAGGATCGAATCGAAGATTAAAATAGGAAGGATCCGTCAGTGCGACTGCATACGACATAACTAAGCATGCATACATACATACAAGATAGGAATCGTTTATTAAAAACGATCGAAAATGGATTTGGATGGAAGTTGGCACCTGGCCGCAAACCTGTAGACTAAGGGTGGTTTTAATAAATCAATCTCAAGTTTGTGTTACATCTTAAGTAGACATAATGTATGAATAGTTCAATACATTATGTCTACTTGAGATGTAACTCAAACTTGAGATTGATTTATTAATTCCGCCCTATATGTTACCTCCGAAAAGTGGTTTATACAGGTGTAGCTGCGAGCAAAAGCTAGTGTATTGTCATATAAGAAATCCAATACAAAATTATTTAAATTGGACCACAGGGTAAAAAAGTATCGTTCAACAAAAAAAGTACAATGAATTGAGTGACCTCCTTTTGAATTCGTTAAAAAATTACGGACCAAATTGTTAAGGACAAGTCCAACTTAATGTAGTCAGATATATAAAACTAATTCTCGAAATAACTATGGTCTATGGAAGTATAAAACGTACCTTGCATAAGTGACCACGTAGTGGTGGCGGGTCGTGTCTGGAGACAGACGCCACCCAACGCGCACAGAAAAGAGGTTATGTTCGCCCACTCTTGGATTTGCATCTGAAAGAATTGAATGAATTATTTTTTTTTTGCTATTTTAATAACATCATGTAAATAATGAAAAGGATAAGATAATATTATTCTTTTTTCTTTATTTATAATCCTCATTTCCATATTTTTTGAAATGACATTATGTTTTTGAGGCGTCAGTAAATTACGGTCGACAATTATTTCAGACAAATCCCATAAAAAAATAAGTATAGTAAACGGTACAAATCATGAGCACAGATATCTCGCATATGTATTGGATGAAAATGTATCGTAGCCTACAAAGTGTATAGTGACTACTTTTGTGGGAAGGAATACGTACGGCGAAAAGTGGGTGCACTAGTTGCGCCTCAGCCTACCCATTCGGGGATAAAAGGCGTGACACACTCAGGTGTGTGTGTGTATAGTGGCCGCATGGCACGTGTGAACCAATAGACAACGACCATCTACCGAGGAAGCAATCGCGTGGGTCTTCGGCGTGAACGATATCAAATTGACCAATGAACAGCGTGCTTATGAAGGTTGCCGTTTACTATAGCAGATTTCTACTGCAACCAGCCCTGCCTTAAACAAAAAAAAGCTAACCTCAAAATCATGCTCAGAGCTGCTATGATGCGAGACCCTGCGCTTCGCCACGGCGCGGTGCAGCGCCTCCATCTGATAGTCGTCCATCTTGTCCCCCTGACCCTTGGGGTACTTCTGCAGCAGCTTGCACAGCGAGTCCCTGGATAAGTGTTTAGTCCTGGTTTAATCGTCGGGACGTGTTAGATATTATTGTTATATAATGCTGTCTTTGTGAGATAGTCAACTGTACATTTGTGGCAGGTTTATGTATTTGGGACACTGTGTTATTCCATTCAATTCACGTGAATATTCGTTTCAGTAATCGAACTCAGGTCAACTACTTAACTAACCAGTTTAGGCCAAGGAATGAGGACGGATCGGAAATTATTGAAAATAATAATCGATTATATTTGAACAAATACTTATATTTTTTTTTTATAAGTAAAAAATAACGTATTCTCTCAGCATTAGCTTTGGCTGGCAACACTGCAATTTTTTTTATTTATGTTTTTAGTAGAACCTTATGCGTAGGCAGTAAAGCCTATTTTCGTATTTTGACACATTTTGACAGGAGACGTCATGGGACCCGGCGAATGCTGAGAGATTAAGGTTTTTTTTTTTTAAATCGATTACAGAACGAAACAAAAACCCTGTACTCACCAACATCTGAAAGTTTCCTCCCACACCGGCTGCACTCCGTTCACGCAGTGCTCGATCTTTCTTAACAACGCCATTATTCGTTTCTGTAACGCTGCTGAACCTTCAAAAACAAAAAAACATCGATCAAGATGGTATCGTCCCCCACCTCAAGACGACGACTGCCCTACTTCACTACCCACTTCCAATCAACGGACTGTAGTGGTAAGTATGCTGTTATATTTCATAATATGATTATTAGGACTGAAGGATGCCCAAGATATTTCCTTTTCTTTCCGATTCCTCCTTATTTTTGCCCGACTGTGAAAGAAAGAGGGTTATTTTATACTGTTTAGGCAAAGTGACCCCCCGCACCTGATTTTAAGCGTAGTGGAAACGTAACAGTTACCTTCGCATTTATATTAGTGTGGATTCTTGTTGATTTCAATACAATTGTTATACATACAGGTAGGCAGACAGGCATAATTTTCACGACCATCGGACTATGCATCGTATTTACTATCAGATGCCATATAGTTATTTTACCGTACCAAAAAATGAATCTGTATATGAAAAATACCTATATTATATACTTACTATGTATGTTTTTATAATAACATCCTCTCGCCATATCCTGACTCGCTGCATGCAAATAGTAAAATATTTGTATATACTTTTTATGACCATAATGTATACTGTCAAAATGAGTACATGAGTTGCACTTTTATTCACTTTTTCTTGGCCGCAGGCGTATTAGGCCCCGTAGTCAGGTAAAGTTTTTTTTTTTTTTTCTCTCTTTGGCAAGGCTCGGTTTGCGCATCTGCCAGTGTCAAAGTTTTTGGAAGTTACATATATAATATTGTTTCTTTGTTATCCTCAGTAGTAGTAGTACTATGTCGAAGTAAAGCAGTGGCTACCTTACCAAGACTTTATCGAGGAGTTTTGGCGGCAACAAAACAAACACTTGACTAGCACAGTTATTTCAATTCACTTCATTTGAGCCGAGCAGATAATATACCACCATAATTATGCAATATAACACTAAGTATCACCACAATAATGAATTAAAACAAGAGCACCTCATGACACTACCAAGTTCCCGCCAAAACTCATCAGGTAAAGTTAATAAGTAAAGTAATAAGTAAAGTTAATAATTAAGTCATATTACACTGGACGGGCAACACCTTCACCTCGCTGTGAATTCGTTTTTAATTCGCCAGTATGATAAGACCCTTAACTTTACTTGACCCTGAATGAAACAACGCCCTCTTAATATTCTACAACTAACCAGTAGTGAGGACAGTGGAGGTGTGCGCTATCTCCTGGAACACCGCGTAGTTCGGCAGCAGGCACTGCGCAGTGATCTCGTCCGACCCGCACCGGATATCCGCTTCTTGGCAGAGTAGAGCGAAGCAGGACATGGCCACTAACACCACGTCCGTGTCGATCGACCATAGACACATGAAGAACACCACCTAACGGTAAAAAGGTTTATTGGAAAATTCTAACCACCAAGAGAAGAAATTTCTATGTATGGTGGTAAATTTTTGAAACAAATCGGGATTTTTTTGGTAAAAAAAAACGTCTTGAGAACCATACCACCATACTACGATCTTAGCGCCATTTAGTTAAATTCTTAAAACAATCTTGTGCTAAGTTTTAGACTGTCTAAAAAGGCCAAACAAACCCATCCCTTATTAAAACCATCAAGCAGTGTTCATTACAATATAACGCTCCTTTCTGTTTCCCTGTATTTAATATATGAATACCCTCACCTCCAATTTAATATGCGCCTGTTTACATATAGGTATCTGTGAGCCGAGGTTCGCGTACTCCTTGTGTTTGGCCAGGAACTCGTTCCTGTACGTGAGGATGTCGCGCAACCAGCGAAGGACGTCCCGGTAGTTGCCTATCTGCCGCTGGATTAACTTCTGGGATATGTTGTAGAGGACTTGGGAGCTTAAAGAAAGGGGAATCTTCATTTTATATGTTACATACGCAAATTCAAAAACTATTCGTAATGTGCACATTCGATTTAATCACAATTTAAATATTATCAAAATTGGTTAAGTAACTCATGCATGTTAAACACTTGGTTTCTTATTACATGTTTATTGACTAATGTTATTGTATCGTAATTATGTGCTTGAGAGTTTTGGCGGGAACTTGGAAGTGTCATGAGGTTCTCTTGTTTAAATTCATTATTTTGGTAATACTTAGTGTTATATTGCATAATTATGGTGGTATATTATCCAATATAGTTCTATTAAAGAGCTCAAATGAAGTGAATTGAAATAATTGTGCTAATCAAGTGTTTTTTTTTGTTGCCGCCAAAACTCCGATAAAGTCTTAGTAAGGTAGCCACTGCTTTACTTCGACATACTACAGATAATAAAATGGACAAACCAAACTTGACACTGGCAAAATGTGAACACAAATGACATTATAAAAAAAAATTATGTGCTTAGGTCATAAGCGTTGTGTTGTGGTTTGCACCACATCACAACATTATGCTGAGTGGTCACCTACCTGTCACAGCCACGACTAGCCACTGTTATTATTGTTATTTTGTGTCAATTGTATCTGTTTGTGTCGCGACTGTGACAAATAAATCGTTTTTCTTTCTTTTCTTCTTTCTTATAAGTTCAGTATACATTTTTTGTGCAGCATAACTAACCCAATATTGTTTTTATGTTAGAAAATTACAATCACCCCCAAAAAACAAAACTCACCTAATATCCCAGAAAGTATTAAGAGGCGCCTCAGGGTTCCACATATACACCCTGTCAGGCCTATGCAGGGCTAAGAGAGCGTCCATAGCGGCCTGGGAGATCTCTCCCATCCCAGTCTGATGCACGAGGGAAACTAGCCCGTTGATCAGCTCTGTCGTTGATGACTGGATCTCGGTGCTGGAGCGGCCTGGGTTCTGTTTTGTATACATAACGGTTGCATATAGACATGTAGTATAACAATTGTGTCCCTAGACCATAACTACGAAAAGACATGGCAAAAATATCTTTGATCCTCGCAACCGGATTTAAGCTATTTCAGTGTACTTGGTTTTTTTTTTCGTCAGATAAGTGACTTGAAGACTTTTAGGTAATTCAAATATCCAAAATTATTACATATGGATAATTTAATTTGGTCCTTCGAACCGGATATTAACTTTAGTAAGTTTCAATTTCAATATCAAAGAATTTTCACTCATTTAAACGGGACATAGTCGTTTTCACCACACCAAGCTTGCAATTTATACTCACGCTTAACATAAGCATGGGGTCGGCGTGTATAAGCTTCACCATGCAGAGCAACAGGTTCCTGTAGGCGGGCATCTCCTCAGACCTATTGAACTTGGACTGCACCTCCTTGGACTTCAGCGAGAGGGATATCATCCGCAGTGGAGTGTGGACCACGTAGCCCTGCGTAGAACATTGTTATGTGAGTTTCCATTGGTGTTCATGAATTTAACTTGGTCGTATTATATTTCAACTTTCAAGCTACTTCATTGGTCTTCACTGATGGGAACACTTCAAATTATTTTTATAATTTACATCATATGATGTTTTTAAGACTGCCATGCTGAGGTCACGGGTTCGATTCACGGGTGGGGAAAGTGATATTACCTGAGTCGCCTTATTAGATGTGTCGGTGAACATGGCTCTCAGTTCCGCCGCTCTTGGATACAACAGCTCTATCTGTGGCCACCAGGGTAGGCGGGGTTGCTTTATTATTCTGAAACAGATATACCATTAAATGACTTAAGCTTTTTATAATTATTAACTACTAGCATTGCGCGTGGCTCCGCCCGCGTGGAAAAGTTTTCCGGGATAAAAAGTAGCCTATAGCACTCAGGAGTAATGTAGCTTCCTATTAGTGAAAGAATTTTCAAAATTGGTCCAGTAGTTCCTGAGATTAGCGCGTTCAAACAAACAAACTCTTCAGCTTTATATATTAGTATAGATTATGTGTTTAATTAATTGGAAAAGAGATTTTGCTAACAGGTATACAAAGTACACTTTTACTAACTGTATAAACAACAGTCGCCAATCGGTGTACAAAAATGTGAAATAAAACCACTTTGCAACCTTCATGTTCAGGAGGCGGATATGGTAATAGGTCACCCCATGACAGTGAAGGCTGAAACCCTTCAAAACGTCGATAGTAAAAATTAAACAAATTTATCGCGAAAAAATCCGTTAGGTATTTTTATTTTCGAACATTCGCGTTAACATAAGACATCATTATACACCTTCATACCATGTACCCACCTTAGCAACGAGTTGACGATCACGTAATGATACGATATATGCGTGTTGAGGTTGAGGCACACTTTGAGCGCGTCGTTGTTGTGCGGCATGATGCGGAACAACGACACGAAGCAGTCCGTCATCAGGTCCAGCTCCGAGTACCCGGAGAGCAGGTTGCCGCGGATGTACGACTTGGACGGGTTGAATAGCAGCGACTGAGGGCGATACATTTTTCTTATAGTGCGTATTTTTAAAACAATTCGGTATATATTTCTATAGCATGGACCTGCCCGGCCTGGATAATAGTTCTCTTTCATATAAAATCGAAGTCTAATAAACGATGCCCATCGTCTCAGGACGACAGCGAAATGGACCAATCAGAACAAACTTTATTGACATGCTTACAAAGACTAATTTTACTTGTTTTATTCTTGCCATTTCGCCCCCTTTTACATGGAACTTAACATAGCTGGCGCAATGGCCCTCTGCCTACCCTTAAATTGGGAGAAAGGCATGATGCTATATTCATGCCATTGATCTGGAGTTTCATACCTTCAGATCGTTGATGACAGACTTGACAAGCACGAAGGTGACGTTTCCCGAGTCGGCGATGTTGAGATACGTGGACGCCTTGCATAGCTTCACGCACGTCACCACCGCCGCCTCTATCATCTGCTTAGAGTTGTTTTGGGGATCTGAAACGTTAAACTGGTTGTATTGAGTGTTCTAAATTCGATTCTGCGGTAAAATCGACTTTCGCCATACATACGTCTACGTTTTTTTATTTATCCAAAACATATATTACACGATATCATTCGGAACTAATTGAAGCCATAGAAATGCTGTAAAAACTAAAAATATCCTAACGATTTTATGAAATTTACAATTTTTGGAGTGATTATAGACATTTTGTCGACCTGAAGTTACTTACAGCACACTTTAGTTTCATAAACGCATCTGCGACATTACTCGGGACTAACTTCAGACCACTCTGAAATTATGGCGGTAACTATATGTCGCGTAAACTGCGTTAGTCTCAAATTAAACTGAAGTTAGCAACAAAGTGAACTCACTGAGTCCTCGTTTAACAGCGTCTATGAAATGTTTCTTCTTGGTGTGTCGCGGGCTGCACGGCGCGCCGCTGTCGGCGTTCACTATCTCTTCTAGAACTTTCTGCAAAATAAAAATATTTACGATAAGTATATAATTACGAGTGTAAGATTGTCTACAATTTTAAATCAAGTTCTGAATACCGATTACGTTGTAGATAAAATAAAATTGTAAAACCTCAAAGCAAAATCATCAATTGTTATTAATTTATAAGGTAAAAACAAGAATACAGATCTTTTTCGATACTTTTATATATCAGTTTCTGGGTTAGAACATATCTGAAATTCTGAACACAGTCCAATTGTCCTATTGCGGGAATAAACTCACGGGGTTTAGAACGAGCAGCATGATCTGCAGCGGCCACATCGCGACCCTGGATTTCTTGTTGTCCGAGAAGCTGTCTTGTAGTATATCGAACAGTGTGTCGCAGCACTTGCTTAGCTCGTCGTTAGGCCGGCATTGTACTTCGGAAAATTCCTGGCGTAAAAAAATACATTTATTTTCAATTTATATACAAAAGCATATTAAGATATAATATTTAAAAAAAATAAGGTGAATAGAACCATAAGAGATTTGAGTCTTCAGACGTTTGTTCAGTACACAATGCTTGGAATCATTTTACTTAATTATTTTCCAAGTCTATTTTGGAACACTTTTGCTACCCTTACTTTTTATGAATGATCTCGCCAAACAAACTAAGTGAATTTTATCCATCTCACCTGGGGGTAAGTGTCCATCCAATTCCATATAGCTTTTTCCAACGAACTCACAAGGACGATATGAGCCGATTTCCTTAGTAACCTAAACTTTTGTATAGACTCTGTAAAAAAACAGAATATGTAAACTAAGCATGTATTTATAATATTGAACAGTATGTTATTAAAAAAAGAAGGCTATTACTATTATTCTAGCGTCACTTTAGGAAGACGTAAGAAGAGGTAGAAGAAAAATGTTTTTTGTGTATACATTTCTAAGATTTAAAAATAATTTATATGGATTTGATAGAAAAACCTATTAATTACAGACTAAAAAACGAGAGATAGTGGAATACTTTTTACCAAACAATTTATTACTTACCTGTTAATAATCTTATCAAACGCAATATATCCACATTTATGTGTTGTATCAACTCTATATCTGTATAATCGGGGTTTTCTTCGGAGCTTGAAGATAATTCCTAAAAAACCAATACATAATATGTCTTTTAGAAACATGAATTAATTTTAGAAAAAAATAATAAGTATATTATAGTTTCAAGTTTTTGTTGGAATGTCTTGAAAATATCACCGAACCATTGATACACAATTATCAGAACACTCTGTATCTGCTCAGTAAACTATGGCCATATATTTTGTAAAAGTATATTAGTATAAAATCTCTGTAGTATTCATTTTTCAAAAACACTGTATACTTACTTGTAGTCTGGCACTTATTCGGTTGAAGACAGCGTTGAAGAAGTTTAGGCTTAAGGCGAAAAGCACCTTGCTGGCCAACTGCCGCAAAACCGTGTTGTTCACTACATTCTCATTTCGTGTATCTGGCGAACAACGGTAAAGTTGTATCTTATTCCTTAAGGTTAAATTTTAATAATAAACCATCATTGTTATAGTCTACATCCTAATGGGATTAGCTCTTATTTAAGGTGTAGACAAAAAGGCATGCATTGGTAGCTGCCAATCAGCTAAGCCAGAACAGCTGTTTGTCATGCTTTTGTACCAGAATCCTAACAACGCATTGATTATACAAAGTAGAAAAGTTATGAAGGATACCTTAAAATTCCTAAAAATACATTAGTCTTGTGTGATGGATAGAAGGCCTGGACCCAACAATGGTATTGAGCTGATATTAAGAGATGACCAAAATAACTTACCAATAAACTGGCACACCTCTCTCAGCAGTATTTTGACGTTCATGGCCTCTTCATATTTGGCCGTGTCTTTAGGCTGTGAGCTGAGACATATCTCCAGTGTGTCTAACACTATGACGAGGCTGTCATGGTAGCCTTTCTCTAGCTCTGTTTGGGGACGATTGACGCTGCTTGATATCGTTGGTTGGTACTGAAGGTAATGTATACACAATAAATAAAGGCCAGCTGAAGGGTGGGCAAATATTATACATTCTTTTTTTGCAGAAATAAGTCAGTTATTGAGAGGCATGACGGCGACACACCTAGGATCAGAGCCCACTGCCAAGCTGATAGAGAAGCAAGCTAATTACTAATACTTTTTGTGCATACAGAACTATGAGCTTTAAATTTTTCTCCTCATATTGCGTGAGCACAATACGAAACTGCGCATCCATCCAGATTTTTAGCGACAGAAGCAGTCTAAGATAAATGCCGATAGTGTTAGTATATTAAAAGTTAAATACTTTAATTTACCATCTTGAAATGCAAAAGTTACACTGTAATGTAGGAGCATAGATTAGAATGTAAATTTTGTAATTGGTTGGCTTATACATTTATGTGACAAATAGCATTTATCAGACCGCCGTGAATATCTGAGACAAGTAGTAAAACAACTCAACAAAAATATTTTTAGACAGAATGGTGTACTTCAGACAACTTACCAATTCATTGACCCTCTGGAGTATTTTAGTGAGGCCTGCAATGACTAGAGAGAACCGGTGCCTGCTGATCTGCACCAGGCACGCCTTGCACTGCTCTTCATTGATCCGAGAGTGTAGGTTCTGTGCCCCGGTCTTGTATGGTAACTAAAATAAAATATATTTTATTTATATACATGTCTAGTAAAAAAAAAATGGTTGATCAATAAGCAAAACCCCAACGGTAAGTAAATAGTGTAAAAAAAATATGGGAGACTTGCTAATGTTTATGGAGAAGAATTTGGAAAGAGGGAGGTGAACTCATGAACCCCCAAAGACATACTAAAAAAAAAGTGTAGCAATCCTTCTAATAACACAAAACCATTAACAGAAATGGTGTTGGTAGTTTAATTAATTAAAAAATATAAATGTGATACCCATAAATTTATCCCAGTCCTATCTACACTAATATTATAAAGAGGAAAAGTTTGTGACTTGGTAGGTTTGTAGGGGCTAATCTTTGGAACTAATGAACCGATTTTGAAAATTCTTTCTCTAATAGGAAGCTACATTATTCCTGTATGCTATAGGCTACTTTTTATCCCAGGAAAATATTTATCCTGCAAAAAACATCTTCATGCAGACAAAGCCACAGGCAAAAGCTAGTATATCATAGACAGTTGTAAGGCTAATTGACATGACAACCATTATTTTTTTAAATATTTAAATTATATTTGATAGATGTAAAAAAGACACTGACTCCAAATATGTGCATAGCTTAAAATCTAAAATATATTTTGCTCAAATGAATTAGCCTTTTAGCTGTTGATATTATAATCTTTAAGCTTAAATATAAATTACAAACCTTAAATTTATTTGGGACACTGACTAATATAATATAAAACCATACAACTTTTGGAACGAAGTTCCTTATTGCGCATTGTGAAAGGGGGCTGGATGGAAAGTTGTCACGACACTTTTTGCTATTATCTTAATAATATGAACCTTAAATACAATGCGTAGAAGCTATAATTCTTGAAACGAGTATATTTTTATTTATTTTATTTATTAAAGTCATTAAAACCATTTCTTACTAATCTAATATGACCCTTAAATACATTGCGTAGAAGCTATTTCCCCAGCAACATGGCATTGGCATGGCACGAGTACAAAAGAATCGAACGTAACATTATTTTTTCAAATTTTGTTGATTTATTCTACTTTGGTTACTGACATTTATCAATAACAAGACTAAACATGCTTTGCTCGCGTTTAAAAATCTACTTTATGTGGTAAGCGTAAGATCGAATTTGTGTTTAGTCAATCAAAATTTGTGATAAAAATGCTATGCAATAGCTTTACCGCGGCAATCTCCGAGTGCCACACGTATTTATTTGTTTTTTTCTCTAGAAACTTATGTATTGGAACGGAAATAGGAAAATATTTATATATATACACACTCTGTTATATAAATAAAATTTTATTACAATTCCTTCACTAATTAATCGAAAGGAACTTCGTTCCATCCGGGTGTCCCTTGACACCTCTCATTGCTTTTTTTACTTATGATTTATACAATATTACACATACTGGCTATATCGGAGCTTATATGAATTATAATGTAGAAAACAAAAACAAAGGAAATAATTCCATTACAATTTCACAGATTGTAAGGTATATATATATATATATATAGGCTTAACATCTTATGTCTCAGGATGACGAGCGCAGTGGAATGCCACACAGACACAGTACTTTGTAACTCAAGGTGCTGGATGGTGTTGCTACTGTTTATGCGTGGTCATATCGCTTACCATCAGACGAATGGCATGCTCGACTCGTCATTCAATACAATAAAAAAAATATACTATATGATTTATTTATTATTATTTATTCATGTAAAATATTTTGAATGGTGCAAATATAACAAGATCTTGACAGAAAACTTAATTGATTTGTTAAAAAAAAAATTACGTACGAAAGTTTGCGTAGGAGTGTTTTATTGAAAAAACATAATTATGCTAATGAAACGTACTGAATAGACATTAGAATTTGGAGATAAACATAAAATAAACACATACTAGTGGTACATACCGAGGTAAATATGTTTTTTATAATTACAAAATTACCAAATTAGGGTGGGTCGTTTCAAATATTTTGTGAATACATTTCGATACTTACTTGCTCTTCGAAACGCTGTATAAGCGAGTTCGCCCATTCGCCAGGCTTCTGCGTGCCCATTTTGTACGAAATTAACTTATTGTTTACATAAATAAAATAAAAACAACAAACGTTTCTTGAAGCTCCATTTCCTCTTTCGGCTTCAGAAAGCTACTATTGGTGTGCCAGGTAATAATATTTTTTTGTACCATAGAATATAGATACAAATTATAACTGTACTCGGTTGAAACAAATTTAAATGTGATATTTTCAATATGTTTCATGTCCAACTACAATTTGAAGGAAAATGTATGTTTCAACTCATGAATTTATGACTATAATGTTTTGTACATTATAAGATCCTATATTACTTCTGAATTGGTAGATCTTTAGCGGTATCCCTGTAAACTGTCAAACGAGGATCAATAAAATTATAGACGCGTTCTAATTAAAGTAAACACCACCCAATTAGAATTAGAATATTATAAAATTTAAGTGCATTTAGCATTATATACTTCCTAATTACCTTTACAATATTACGTTTCTCTAAAAAACATTTACTGCGCAAAGAGTAATTCTAATTAGAACATATTACAAAGTTGAGAATATCTCGGATTCTATGAAACACAAACACAAAATATTTGACGTTTCTTTTGACAATCATCGTTGTCAAAAAAGAATAAAACAGTTTCTTGTGTTTTTAATTGCACGCGTAATTATTAATTAAATCTATTTTTCGTTTAATTTGGTGCTCTAATCTTGCTTATAAACATGATGGTGAGTATTCTTTCGAAATAACAGATTTTTTGTTACATTTACCTATTTTTTTAGCATTACTGGGGGCGTCGCCGATAAGCGAAAAACTCGATAATTTCATTAATTTTCGTGAATTATCTCTCATTTATTAGACACAATGGAACTCGTGAAGGTTATTTGAAAGTTTTTGTCTATGTTGTATTCTTACGCGGTGTGCATTTACCGGAAAATGAATAGTGACGTGGATTTTTTATACATCGGCGAAAAGCATGACAATACATTGTTTTGTTGATAAATAACCGCCCATTGTAAGATTCGTATCACAGGACGAAATAGAGATAAAAAGAGAATAACGTATACCTAACAACAAACTAAATCTTGATTTATAGTTTGTTAGTGTTGATTTTGTTTTAATTACAATAAATCAATACATCATTTATAATTTTTGGAACTGTATTCTAGGCTTTGGTGATCTGGTATACAGTGACTTCAGGCTTACCATTGCTAATATTCAAACACACAAGAAATTGCTTATCATTCAACAAAGTTCAAGCTTATCTGTGTGTGTTCGCAACCATAGAAATATAACATTGAGTCATACTGCAAATCAAAGGTTGATAATAATGGTTGGACATCTAAATAATTTAACTTACATACATACATACATACACAGTATTACATGTTTTTCCATTTTTAGACATCTATGTTAGATCCCATGTAAAAATCAAGAAATAATTTTATTAATTGGTTTATTGTTTAATCCAGGACTGTGTAGAAGAAACCAACCATGATCCCCTGTCAGCCCCTCCGGCATCGGCTCCAGCCATTGTAGACCCTAAAATGGAGAAGAAGAAACCTAATGAGAATGTATCTCTGGCTGATAATAGTCTCCTGGTAAGTGTAAGAAAGAAATATATCAGGTGCCTTCATTGTATACAAAAATTTGTTTATAGTAAGTAAGTTGAATGAATTATACACTGGCCTTATAACAAGATCTTGATGGAATAATAGAATTATACAAAAAGTCAAAAACCCTGCATAGAGTGAATCAATTTTATTATAGTCCAGATTATGAAGGAAATAGATTGCCATCTGCTAAAATAATATGTGCAAACATTTCAGAAAATGTATTGGTTTTTACTACATTGCAATTTATTTTTAATTAATTGTTGCCAAATTTGTGTTGTTTTATGCTACATAATATCACATGATATTACATTACATACTGTACTATTGCATCAAATAAGGAAATTGTGGTTATAAAAATCTACCTGATTTTTATAACTGTTTAGTTTAAGGATGTAATTTTACTTTATCCTGTACTTTATCTTTAGAGTTAAACTTGTTATGCTGTCTATAATCTAGACTTATACTAAAACCCTGAGATTATTATTAACATAATATTTGTTTTGTGTTCTTTGCATTTGCAATATTTCCATTATATTCTTTACATGTGCCTGGGTATAACCATATTTTTTAACTACATTTAATTTTTTCATACAAAATAGTACATCATTGTCCAATAATGGCCCCATTAGTTTTTGGATTTTCTCATTTACATCCTTTTCTAAAATAAAATCCTAATGAACTTTACCATAAAAAATATCCCACAGGTAGACATATCAGATGCTCTCAGTGAGAAGGAGAAAGTAAAATTCACAGTTCACACCAAGACAACATTGCCAGAGTTCCAAAAGTCTGAGTTCATTGTGGTGCGTCAGCATGAGGAGTTTGTGTGGCTCCACGATAGATATGAAGAGAATGAGGAGTATGCTGGATATATAGTAAGTATAATTATAATATCATGAACAATGTAGTATGGTAAATTTTTTTTTTTATAAATACTGCGCAGACAACGTCCATTGTAATTTGTGATTGATGAGTAATGTGTATATTGTTCTTAATGAACTTGGATGAAATTTAATAATATACTATATGGCATATTATTAAATATGGCAACAACAATTTTCAAATAAATATCTGAATGTCTTGATTTGTTATGTTAGAATTAAGTATATTTTAGTAATCGGATACATCAATAACTTTTTGTCCTTTATAAAAATCAACTAGCAGTTTTACAAATTATATTGTGTCTATCAGATTCCACCGGCACCTCCACGTCCCGACTTCGACGCGTCCCGCGAGAAATTGCAGCGCTTGGGAGAGGGAGAAGGTGCTCTAACACGGGAAGAATTCCTCAAAATGAAGGAAGAGTTGGAAGAGTAAGTCTATTTTTTAATTTTTTGAGGCTTTTAATCAGTGACAGATGCAAAATTTGGGCACGGGGCTCCATGTCGCTTTTTATCTTCACCCTTCGAAATGAATGCAACATAAGTTTGCGACATCATCATTGTTTAATTTTTATTGCAGTGAATACCTTGCAACATTCAAGAAGACCGTGGCCATGCATGAAGTGTTCCTGCAACGGTTGGCAGCTCACCCGGTGTTCAGGAACGACGCACATCTCCGCGTGTTCCTCGAGTACGAGCACGATTTGTGCGCGAAGCCGCGCGGCAAGATGGACGTCATCGGAGGACTGGTAAACGATTTTCAACTATATATGGCATGAGTTGCTGTAACTCACGTGTATGACTCACTTCGAAGAATGGGTATCGTTGACTATGTATCGCGTACCCAAGTTAACAGGTATTAAAATCCGTTACCGAAAATGTATACTACATAAATGTAACTTAATCAATATTTCCCCAGATGCGTTCAATGACAACAACAACCGATGAGATATACCTTGGTGCTACTGTGCGGGACGTGAACGACTTCTTCGAGCAGGAGACTGCTTTCTTGCAGGAGTACTACTCGCATCTCAAAGAAGCGGTTGCTAAAGTTGACAGGATGACGTCCAAGCATAAAGGTAAGTGGATATCACAATGTCACTTTTCCAGGATAATCTATTACTTAATGGCTAGGCAGATGATTTCAATCTTAGAATAGAAAGTCTGTAGGAATATATATGCAGGAGAAATGACATCAAAAACAATAAATAACATAATTTATTTTTTATTCTGGAATTTGTGACCGATATGGCGATAGGCTCGCCCCTTTTCACATCATAGGACGGAATTCGCACGGCGAAAAGTGGGTGCTCTAGTTGCGCCTTTGCCTACCCCTTCGGGGATAAAAGGCGTGAGTGTATGTGTGTATTTTTATTCTTTTTGCGTTGCAAATTTACTACACTAAACCCAATGTTAATTGGTATGGGCGGTATTAATAAATCAATCTCAGGTTTGAGTTACATCTCAAGTAGACATAATGTATTAATGTATGGACATTATGTCTACTTGAGATGTAACTCAAACTTGAGATTGATTTATTAATACCGCCGTATGTTTCTGTCGCTTGATTACATTCAATAATCGTATCACACAGAGGTAGCCGACGCCCACATAAAGCTGTCATCCTGCATCACCCAGCTGGCCACGAGGGAACAACCGCCGATGGAGAGGTTCCTCACAAGAGCCTCGGAGACTTTCGACAAGTGCAGGGTAAGTAGGAACCATCAAGCTTGTATTATTGTAGCACTATTTTTTTTAAATTTGGTCCTCTTAAAGACCTCCACTGCACAGGATGGTAAGTGGAATGTGGTCAGATAGAGTATACCCGTCGACGCAATTATGCCGGCCTGTTCGAAACCGGTTATACACAAGCTCATCACGGGACGCCATACAAAGCGATTCAAATAAGAATAGGATTGACTTTGCGCCATATTGTGACGTCTAAATAATTAAATATTATATTAAGCCAATTTACCAATAACGTTTTTATTTAAATTTTGATGTCATAGTCAATTAGACAAAATAAAATAACCCTTTATTGATATGCTAATAAGATTTCTATATAAATTTTGTACTTTTCAAGTGACATTTGACACATAAAGGTCATTGACGTTCCTATTCTTATTTGAATCGCATTGTACATCACTTATCATGATTCCTATTAGGGCGTATACAAATACCCTACCAACGAGCACTAAGTAAAAACGAGACAAAAACACGACAATCGTTTCAGAAAATCGAAGGTCGCATGGCCAGCGACCAGGATCTGAAGCTGGCGGACACGCTGCGTTACTACATGAGAGACGCGCACGCCGCCAAAGCAGTGCTCGTCAGGAGACTAAGGTGGGTTGCCTGAGGATGTATGAGGGATAAGCTGGGTCTTTCGCACCATTTATGTCTGTCTGTTATTTACATTACCATTTATGAAAGCGCAGCGTCGGCCGTACACCTTCAAGGTATACAGACGACTTGATAAAGGTCGCAGGAATACGCTGGATGGAGGCCGCTTTTGACAAGTCCGTCTGGAAATCTTTGTGGGAGGCCTTTGTTCAGCAGTGGACGTTATGTGGTTGATGATGATGATGAGGTCTGTCTGAAGCTCTGTCTTTTTACAACTGTAATATAGATATTAGTGAATTGAAGTTATTACAGAATATTTATTGAGTTTGAGATGAACATGACTTGAGCAACAGGTAATTTTTTTTTTCTTAGGTGTCTAGCAGCTTACGAGGCTGCCAACAGGAATCTTGAGAAAGCCAGAGCTAAGAACAAGGACGTCCATGCTGTGAGTAACCAAAAGTTCTTGTCTCTTTCTCTTTCATTCGATTGTATATTTTTTCCTTGTCACTGTCACTCAGTCACGGCGAGTGTCCAAAATCTTTTACTCACAAAAATTGTAATGTCGTCTATTTCCACATATCGTGTCATTCTATGTGTATAACTCTGCAACGTTTTTAACAAGTCACTCAAAATTCATATAATTTTCCCATCTCCATGACAGCACAATTTTCATGTACAGTCAGCAGCATAAGTATCAGTACAAAATCAAAATTTCAAATCGCCTATATACGCGTTAAGTTAAACTGAATCATTTTTTTCTTCGTTTGAAGTAAAGTAAATCTCTTTTATTTTATTTTTGTAAAAAAATATATTAGTAAGAACACAAAACTATGTAGGCGATTTGAAATTTTGAATTTGTACAGATATTTATGCTGCTGACTGTACCTATCTTATCCATTAATCATGATATAAAACAGAAAGGAGTAGGAATACATCCAAAGGTTTACACTCCACTAATTCATTATGAGACTCTTTAATATAAGTATTATAATATGTTGTCTGTTTGTACGCACGCAAAGCCGGTGGAGGTGCAGGAGGTAACGCACGCTTTACACTACATCACACACTCATACATTCATACACAATTTTATTATTACTCAAATATGATCACAACAAAATCAATCAATCTATATTGTCTTCAAATGTTCGGGAATGTATTTAAAATTGACAAAAAGATTTGGCTAATTTTTTACACAGCAAATAGCCTAAATTGTTTATGTACATTTTGTACAAATAGATGGGTAAGCTAACGATCGGACAGACGACATTAAACTTAAAAAGGTTTTATTTGAAACATGTTTTTGAAATAAAAATTTACACAATGTCAAAATATAAAAATATTTACTCAAATAAAAGACCTTCTTAATACTTTAATCCCTACCACATTTTATTGGTACTCTATTACTTAGTACCGCCCAATTTATACTAACTAAGCTATAAACACCGTTTCCCAGGCGGAACAAGCCCAAGCGGACGCATGCGCCAAATTCGAACAACTGTCGGCGCGCGCTAGAGAAGAGCTCATCGACTTCAGAACACGTCGGGTAGCAGCATTCAGGAAGAGGTGAGGAATATTGCAGAAGAAGTATTTATTTTATGGTCGACCCCATTTCAATATGGGGTATCGCAGAATACGATTATTCTGCTTTACCCCAAGATAACAAGATAACTATTACACTGTTTCAAGAAAGTCAACAAAATGTAAAATAGATGTCTATAAAGTCGCCTTACTAAAAACATTATATATTACACCCCAAGTCTGTTAATAATGGCCACAATGTATTATTTTGTTACAGTTTAATCGAGCTGGCCGAACTTGAAATTAAACACGCAAAAGCCCAGCAAGAGTTGTTTAGGAAGTCTCTACAGGTCCTCAGGGATTGTCAGTAAGCGTATACCTTGTTGATATAAAATGGCAGCCGGCAATGTCGTTACACTAGCAATGTGGCTCTCGGTATAAATCATGACGCTGGCTTAAGTGAACAACTACTAGCACTAATAGGATCACTGTTTTGGGTGCAAATAAAAGTAAAGCATTATTGTCATCTGAAAGTAATTTCGATGACATGGACTACTCCCACCCACGTTAAAAAATACAAATTAGTATGTTTTGTATTCGCATTTTGTGGATGCGGCCTGCGATCAACAATAATGTAGCGCCTAAAGACTGGGATAGGCCAATCGTACTGCCAAATAGTTGGCTAATAAATACAGATGTATTCCAACGTTTTTAATTATAGTTTTGTTGTATGTTTGAAGTTGAGTTTGTATTATTCTACTTTATACAATATGTCTATGGCAAATTATAGTGTTCAAACTAGCACGAAAATGACCAGCTACTACGTTTTGCTGATATAAAACCGGATTTTATTTTCGGAACTAATATGGCGCTATAAGATATTGGGTATTTTTTTTATTATTGTGAGTAAAATTATTTAAATGTATTTCAATAATAGGGAAGAATATATATGATCTAGTAAAATAATCAGGAAAAATAAAATGTATTGTCTAATTTTATCCTGGATACTAAATAAAGTATTACGCTATTATTGAAATACCTACTCAAAATATATTATATGCTATATAGTGTATTGTGTATGTAAATTCAAACATTTTCTATGTACTGAATCGTTATGTAAGTAATTATGGTCTCTTAAATTTCATGCAGGTATGAATTTAGAAGGTCACGGGACTCGTGACCTTAAAGTAAGATAAGTGCTGTATATCTAGTAAATATGTAAGGTATTATATTACGTTATAAACTATTGTTATGGCACTTTTTTTTATGATCGTAGGCTATCATGACTTTCGTCTTTAGATGTATTATAATTTGCAAGAATCTGCCTTACCCGATAGGGTAAGGAGATACAAAAGAGTATCAGTTGGGGTAAATTATAAATATTTCAGTATATGTATGGCAATCTAAGACATCACTTTTAAGTTAAGGTGGTAGTAATTTTTTTTATATTCCTTAATACAGCTACCATATAGCTTCTAGACGTCGAATAACAGGCGATCAGTTTCGGGAAACATATCTGACTAATAGATCAGAGGTAGCTTGTCGTGGAATTTCTTCGTCAGTTGCGACAACAATAGTGAGCCGTAAACACTGCCACATTATCGATTTAATAAATATTTTAATCATCCCTTGCCCAAAACAGTTGTGTTATAAAAACAAACAGACTACGGCTTTTCAGAAAAATAGCATTACTTTTCATATTTATGTTAATAATTTCATTTCATCAATTATTTTTTTTAAATTATCGAAATTCATCATGTAACGTCCATTATGTCTTTAAATTTTTTCCATTAAAGCCCGTTACTGTCAAATTATATTTGCATTTCTTTCTGACTTATGTGTATTTTACGCTATCTCTATTGCTTAGTTGTTTAGCATTACATGACAAGTGACGCACCCAATAAAAATAGTGTTTCTATGGCTACGTAAATCGTAATGATGTTGGCACGGCCAATCGTAATGCAGTGCCCCGCTTCCTCAAACCTCAGGTAGTTGACAGCATTCATTCGAAGAAAAATATTGGGCATTAGGTGTCTAGGAGCTATATAGTCGCTGCCTTAATGTTATGTGCCTACGATTTGTTAAAAATAAGAATTTCAAACTGTATACATACACTAGTAAAAAGGTTAGAAAAAAAACTTTTATAAAATAATTATATGGCCCCTTAATTGTAATTTATTTTATCAGTGGTCAACTACTCCTCGTCTTATTTCTGCTATGAGACATTATTTAGCCAGAAACCAATGAATGTTTAAAACTAATTAAAAGCTCCAATAATTACGGACCTATATGTGAACTTTACTTATAGATCCATTTTACGTTATAAAGGTGCGTTTTTTTTCTTCGAAGCATGATAAGGACCAAAACCATATTTTAAATTTTAGTTAATTATGCGTACCGAATGAATGTTCATAAATCGTATTTAATTATATTACTTTTTATAAGAAAATATAATTTAGTTTCTTGGTGTAATGTAGTTCTATAAAAAGATTGAAGACAACTGAGATTATATATTTTTTTCCGGATATATGTTACAGTATACGTTATAGCTTTTTACTGCTTGTATCTTAATGTTTGGGGTAATTTAATGCTGCACGGTTAAATGTTAAATTATAATTAGTAACATATGATTTAATAAATACAATGCTTATAACGATAATACCGACAAAAACAAACACCCCATGGGGTAACCTGTGAATATCCTTAAACTTTTATATAGTATTTTATTATAGCTTAAAACCGTACCCTTTTTAAAAGTAAGGGGTAAGTATACCTTTCGGGTAATTCCAAATTATGGGGTAAGCCAGATCCCAAGCTCACAAGTTAAACGTTAGTATATAAATTTCTTAGCACTTGTTTTGGCTACGCAACAACAAAATTTTATTACCAAAGTGAGCGTAATGTATGTATGTAAGAAATGTTATTTTTATTTAAGGAAATATATAGTTATCTGTATAAAAAATTGTTTAATTAATACGATTCCAAAAACAGCTCCGTAAAATTATTTTAGACAATGTTATGGGGTATAGTATATTTTAAGACATAACTCCTGGGTCTCATTATTACCGATATAAGCCAGCAAGGTAGTGACAATTCCTTCAGAGATAGCAGTGGCAAGCAGTGATGACGGATTACCACCAGGTGGTCCTTTGTCCCAACCACATTAAATTATTAATTGGTGGGAATCTGACGCTAATGTGCAGAACTGACCCGAGGCCATGATAATAATGTCCAACTGCCAGTGTCATCTTTAACGAGTATAATAATTACAGTAATTTTACTGTGGTATCACAAAAGGGATTCTATGCTTTTTATTGAGTAATTATGTAAAAACTATGATTCGTGACAGTTATTGGGATGCCAAGGTTACTGGCCTACCGACCTATTAGCCTGTTGGGTTTCATAAACTACAAATGCCAACTTGGGGCAACCACTGATGCTATTTGCCAACAATAAAATATGTATAAATGAAAGGGGTATTGCGTGTCGACGCGATGTCATGACAACGCTTATTTACAACAAAACGAACACTACAAAATAAACCGTTTCAGAATCTGTTCTAATTTTGATTAATTGAATAATTGTGTCTGAGATCTAATTGAGAATCAGCAGCATGCGGGTAAGTCAGTAACTAATTCATTTTTATGGGGTAATTAATTTAAGATTATCCTTAACCCATCTGCCAATATGAGTTGCTTGATAAATTGTATTTTCCGTGGTGCGTCCTGTCAATTTGTTAGGTGGAGTAATTTTATAATTAAAGGTCGAATTTAAATTATCATTACTGTACTTGTCTAAATAGCTATTACCTTAAAGAAAAGGCATTTTAAATTATGTTATAATATTCATTATCCATAATCCATCCCATGAGTAACATAAAAAATCACACATTGAAAGGTTTTGGCGCCTACAATATTATTGTAGTCTAAAGGCGGCTTTGAGCATTAATGCTAACAGTTATATGCTCCTACCTACTTTCTTATCTTTGTCATTTTTTTAAAATTATGTTTTCTAATGTCTTTTGGGTCTTAACATTTAGTTAAGTTTCAAATACATAAATGTTAAGACTAAGTTGCAGATCTCGCTAGTGGTAATTGACCCAATTAGTGAACCCTTGGGGTAGCCCGTGTATTTCACTCCTATATCATAGGTACCTCACCCTAGTCTTCGATTTGGTATATAAATAATAAGCAACTATTTTTCCACTAGTTAGAATTTTTCGCATCTACCCATCGACAACATAGCATCTACTTAACTGAACATAGTCTATATTTGATAAATAATAATATCAGCCCTGTTAGTAGTATTGTACTACTGAGCACTGGCTAATTTGATTGGTAGGGGTTTAGCTTTGTGCAATACACTGATATATTGTGGGTAGATAAACTTTACGTCATCTTCGTAATTATTTTTAAATTGCCATGTATTTTTATAATACTGTATGTTTTTCAGCTAATTAGCCATCCATAGTTGGATCAATATGTGGTCGTCAAGGACGCGCATCCTGTTAATGTTGCTGGGAGTGATTACTGGAGCTTTTGGGAAGTGGGTACAAGGGAAGCTTGATACGAAAGAGGTATGACGTCATGTTCCGTTTTGCAAAATTTTTAGGGAATGTTTGAGTCGGCATAAATTTAGCTTGTAGGTACATAAAAGATACCTAAACTAATCAAAAGAAAACCCTAAATAACCCATCTAAAGGATGTCCGAACTGTGATATCATTATTAAAAAATGTATATTTACCTAAACTTTCAGAACTGGGCATTCCTCTCCCGTTTCTGCTTTCTGTCCCTCGAAGGACAGTTTGAGTATCTCATAGAGTATGACAAGGAGATGGGAATACCGAATCTACTGCTGTACTATGATGACGATAGCCAGTGGCCTTCAGTGTACCACAGCAGTAAGGTATGACGTTATACATGGTGTTCGAATAATCTTCTTAAAATATCCAATTACTAGACTTTTGCCGCGACTCCGCCCGTGTGAATGAGTTTTTCCGGGATATATGTCTCGCTTTATATTTTCCTGGGATAAAATGTAGCCCATATTACTCGCTGATAATGTAGCTTTATATTGGTGAAATAATTTTTTAAATCGGTCCCGTAGTTTTTGAGTTTATTCGTTACAAACATACAAATCTTTATAATATTAGTATAGAGAGATAATGCCATTCACGATTTCGCGCTCCACTACTTTTCCTAATCGCTTACAATGAATATGGCACGCGACTGACGCTTGGGTCAGTCTCCTTACCCCACGAAACCCCCACTCAAAAGTGGTGGAGTGCATCTTCGTAGATGATATTACCCATAGTTATGGTTCTGTAAAGTGACGTTATACATGTCCTAAAATAAACAAGGTATTCCAAAAATATAATTAAATCAAATTAATTAAGTATGAAACAAGTGGAGTATTTGCCTAAACTTGAAATCCAACCCATTACACTATTCAGAATTTGTTTTCAGTCATGTAAGGAACGTGAGGCAGTATTGAACAAAGCTGGTCAGAACCAGATCATCAAGTTATCCCACTGGTATCCTGAAACAGAGTATTCGGGATGCATCGTCACCAGAGCCAACAAGGAGTTGCCAGCTTCTAAGAGGTTAGTCAAATAAAAGAAAAAATAAATTGTAAATAAAGTATGTTATACCTACATCTTCGCGACCCAAGTTATCTTCATCGGGCTTACAGGCAAGCCTCTAGTGAGCGATCAATTTGCTTGGATTAGGGTTTTCATTGAGACGATGGGTTATTTCAATATTCTTTAATCATGAGAACTAGGAAATATAAAGTGATAGAAGAATCCCTGAAATGTCACCAAATATTTGTTATTTATTTTCAGCGTAACTACAACACAAAAACCAACAATGAACCCATTTCTAAAATCAAAAAACGATACGAATACGACAAAATCGGAGCCACCCCACAACCCGTTATACTACGACCAATTTTTAAAAACTACCACTGCAAAACCTAAATCTACCACGGCCCATACAAAATCTACCACTGCGCGAACAAATACTACCTCGTGGTACGAATTGTTGCCAACTGATAACTTGAATTTTACTACCGCGTTTCCGGAAGATGAACTATGGGAGCATATTGGTCCGGAAGTTAGTTCAAATAAGTCGGAAAAATTAAAAGACGTGGAGATTTTGTTTGATAATAATAAAAGTGGGGTAAGTTCATTAATTAACTACCGTAAGTAAGAGAATTTGATACCACTGTTATATCTACTAACTATTCTATAACTATCTACTAACGAGTATTTTTTGAAATTTTTATTATTACTATTTATTATTTGGAATTTTCCTTCTTTACATGTTTATATTTATATACTAAAACATAAATAAATATATATTAAAATATATAAAAAGTGCTTTTTATATTACCTAACTATGTTCATGTTATATTACTATAAATTATTATACTCACACACCCTCTGACACACACACACGTACATTAACATTACACACAAACAGAGGACTTCTACACAACTGAGTTTTATTTTTTATTTTTGAATTTTTATTGTAACAAAATACTTATTAGGCACTATTAGATAAATCATATCTAGGGGATTAGCGCTGTAGACCGAAATACAGGTTCTTCCTAGTTCGGCTACAGATACTCCCATATATTATAAAATGTAGTATTTTTTTACACCCAGCTCAGACTGTTAGAGTTTATGTATTACTACTTTACTTTCTGAAATAAATTATTATTATTATTATATATATTATCTATGAATCTGATAGAAAACTACAAAAAAATACCAGTTTGTACCGAATTCTATATCAGAAATCATACTGACCAGGGTTCGATTACCATCACTAAACTTCCTATTTGTTATATGAAATGGAAAAAATGCTACATAATGTTAAAAAATTTCAGCAAAGAATAAAAAGATCAACATTCGAGCTAATAGAGAGATATCGTCGACGACGTTTGAATTCAGAGTCGCGTAGCTCTAACGCTGGAAGGAGTGAGAGGATGGAGAAGCTGCTCGTATCTTGTCATAATACTAGGAGATTCAGATCAGCCCGAGAGAGGTGGTGGTTCATAGCTATCAGCAACTGTGATAGTTCGAAGGTATGGGTGTTAACACTAGCATTTTAACAGTAACTTGGTTGACATTGCGGTGTGAAACTGATGTCATGATGTAGAGTTTGACCACAGCATCATAGGGCGGCTGAATCTAGTGCTACAATTGCCTCACAGTAAACTGACTTATCATAGCTTTGCCATGGCATTTTGTGAAGTCTTGAAAAATTCTCAGACCCAACAATTCTCAATAGAGAAACAGAGACACATCTTCTTGTTTACTTACAATGAGCTAGTATATAGCTAATCATAATATTTACAGGGTCTAGACATAAAATACAAGTTTCTGATGACGAATGCGCCTGACGGTGACTTCTGGCACACGCATTTCTCTGCTGATGAATTTTGTGAGTATTTTTGTTAACGAATTTCAGTAATAAAATTATTGAAATCTATCCTTCTCGTATAAATTGTATTTAAAAACAAAATTCACACATTTCACGGTCTCACCACTACAGGATATTACCAATACTCAGCCACTCGCACTTTTATATTTTTTTTACAGACGTACTGCCAATACTTCTAGCTTACACGTTCGCCTATATTATCGTCATGGTAGCAGTGGTGATGTGCAGCGTCGAACTGAAGTCGCGCCACCTCCTGCACTCTACATACAAATTGTTCTTGATATCCATTGTGACTCAACACTCAGGAGTCATGATGCAGAGTCTCGCTTACATAAAATACGCTGCGAATGGAGTCGGGAGTCCTAGTGCCGTTACTATTGGTGAGTCATCTTCCTAATGCTTTCATCTCGTTTCAGTATGGGGTGACGTAATTTAAACGCATTTTGTAGTTAAAATTGCTAGATTCCTCTTAAAGTCTTCATAATGTTTGCTTCTAACTTACTAAAGGAAACTACAAGATATGCAGTTTAGAGTCTGCATGTTGTTACTATTAGTGGTAGGTAAATAGGTACAGATTAGACTGCCTCGGTGGCGTAGTTGTATTACGGTACGACTGCAATGCTCAGGTCTCGGATTCGATCCCCGGGTCGGACAAAGTGATATTGAGTTTTTCTATTCAGTATCAGCCCGGAGTCTGGAATTTGTGCCCGATATGACGATAGGCTCGCCCCCTATCACCTCATGGGACGGAATAACGGCGAAAGTGGGTGCACTAGTTGTGCCTCTGCCTACCCTTTCGGGGATAAAAGGCGTGTGTGTGTGTGTGTGTGTAAATAGGTACAACCTACCTACTTTTATAGACTATGCTACTTGTCTCGATTTTTCTCAGCGCTGCGGAGTCGTGAAGTATCTTTGAGATTATAAGTATCTTATGGATCATGAAATTCCAGGCCAGTTCCTCTGCGGAGTATCAGAGATGACGTTCCTTCTTCTACTGGTGTTGATGGCGAAGGGTTACACCATAACAAGAGGTCGTTTAAAACTCGGTTTCACTGTAAAGCTGACGGTTTTCATGTGCTGTTATGTGGTCACTTACATCGTGCTATTCATATACCAGGCAAAGGTAACAAAATTGATCAAGTTGTATCTTTTCGTAGGTAATCAAAAATAGAAAAAATACACGTGCAGTTGAGAAGTGAGAACCTCCCCCTTTTTTTGAAGTCGCTTAAAACACCTCACACTCGTGCCTTTCAGCAAAGAAATCACCACAATTTTTCTTAATTTATGATATCCTGGTATTTCAGTTCACTTACCACGACGTAATTTGTTTTTTTGTTTGCCCGATTTTAAGTTTTTTTTTTTTTTTTTTATTGCATTGAATGACGAGACGAGCATGCCGTTCGCCTGATTGTAAGCGATACGACCACCCATAAACAGTAGTAACACCATCCAGCACCTTGAGTTACAAAGTACTGTGTGGCATTCCACTGCGCTCGTCATCCTGATACATAAGATGGTAGGTCTCATTATGTCCAGTAGTTATACTGGCTACAGTGTCCTTCAAACCGAAACACAACAGTGCATGCACACTGATGCTTGGCGGTAGAAATAGACATTGCGGTGGTACCCACCCAGACGGCCTCTTACATAATGAGAGACCTACCACCAGTACATAATGAGAGACCTACCACCAGTGCATAATGAGAGACCTACCACCAGTATATTGACTTGTTAATATTTTAGGCTTTCGACCCTGGTGAAGTGTTATATCTGTACGAGAGTCCAGCTGGCTACGGGCTGATTGTAATGCGGGTATTAGCGTGGTGTGTGTTTGCTTATTCTACATTTTTCACGGTCAGAAAGTACCCTGAAAAGGTAGGTTAGATTACTTTAATATTTCTTAACGTTAGTCTAAATAATAAAACCTAACTATATTGTGTATTTTTTTTTATTTCAGACAATGTTCTACTGTCCGTTTTTTATCTGTGGCACTCTGTGGTTCTACGCCGGTCCTTTGTTTATACTCACGGCTAATTCTTATATAGGTAAGTTTTATTATTTTGATACCATGTCGAACGCAATTCCATCCCCCGGACTTATAAGTATTGAAATAATAAACCTCGGTTTTGAAGTCTAGTCTTTATGAATTTGATTGATTATTCTTCCGTTAGAATATAATAATTTTAATTAACAAAATTTAATAATTACATCCTTCATC
The DNA here is from genome assembly GCA_947568825.1 of Sphinx pinastri. Taxonomy (NCBI): domain Eukaryota; kingdom Metazoa; phylum Arthropoda; class Insecta; order Lepidoptera; family Sphingidae; genus Sphinx; species Sphinx pinastri. The sequence continues at coordinate 23,220,060 of OX387615.1, forward strand.
TTTTTCCAGATAAATGGGTGCGTGAAAGTGTAGTGACTGCGGTATTACTTTTCATAGCGTTCAGTGGACACACTATGTTTCTGGTAAGTTGCATTAACATGTGTTGTGTTTTTTACACTTTTGAAAGCTGCCCGTAAAGAGAGGTAAACATGGGCATCCGCTTGCCTGAGTCACTAATCGATAAACGATCCCAATTGTTTTTTTTTTCGACCATCGTAATAATGGACCAATCAGAACCACGTTTTTTGAAATGTTCACAAATGTTTATTTTGATTGGTTTACGCTCGGGATCGGATCGAAGATTAAGATTGGGATCGTTTATTGAAAACAGCCGTAACATTATATACACCCGATACAAATCAGCACTCTGCGGTTATCTTCTTCAACGCATTGAGGTCGGCCACGAGTTCTTTTGGCAATTATGTTAGCTAAGCATTAGTTAACCAACGTAACCTGCACAACACCTGCTCAATGCCGCCCAGGGTAAACTTATCTTATTAGTAGTAACAAAGTACATATTTGAATCTTATAAGGACCCGGGTACTATGCTAGTGTTCAACTACTTAATCCTCTAATATTTTAGATGCTGACGCTACCAGTCTTTGCTAATAAGAACTTCCCATACCACGTGAGGACTACTCAAATTGGAGTCATGGAGGTAGGTTTGTGTAATTTTAATTTACCCTACGTTGTTTCCCCAGAAATCCTGTATTAAGGGTAATAAAAATAGAATATCCTAATTTTATACGATTCTAGGTGACAGGCAGTACGGCCTTAGATAGCTTCGGTCATAATCCCTACCAACCAAGCAACGGAGCTGCGCAGACTGTTATCATTCCTTTGACTAGGTAAATATAACACTATACCATATCTAAGGAATAGCATGGATAATGTCATCCACGATGACGCGCCCCACTAATTTCTCTTATCGCTTACAGTCCAAGTGGGCAACCTTAAGCGGGGTTTAGACAAGCAAGGAAAGTTGCAAAAGTTATCTTGCGCAAGCTTTTTTTACCGTGTAAACAGTCACATGACGCATGTGTAAACACCATTTGTACAACTTGCGCGAGAACTTGCAGTTTATTCTGCGTGCAGATAAAAGTTTTAACTTGCTGAGCAGTAGACTACATTTATTTTTATTTTGTTTTAAACGGAACCGGGTAAGGTCAAAGACCATGCTGCCAAGTCATAAGTTTGTAGTGTGACTGCGGTCGATAGGTATGTCTATTTTTGCCGCCCAGTAGTAGTATATATGCACTATTGTCTTCCTGTTTGACGGACATTGTAGCCAACGTAATTACTGGACATTATACGACTTAAAATCTTATGACTCTGGATGACGAGCCCAGTGCTTTGTTATTCAAAATTCTGTTTCACGTTAGTAATTTTAAGGCGATTATTTGTTTTACAACAAAAATCATCTAAAGAGCATTATATTAGATTCATAAAAATCAGGCAAAATGATTGCGTGACTTGTCTTGTCAACGCATTTGAAAGTTCTTGCGCAATATATTGCTGAGAGAACTTTCTAGTCTAAACTTAGCTTTACGCTTGTGCTTTCGTTCTGTTAATACACACTGAATAACTGAGTGTACATGCATAGGTACTACGATGAATAAAAATATTTTAGAAATCAAATAATCTTGCCTGTGTAATCTTCTGGTATTCGTTCTTACAAAAATGTATTTTTAGGCGCACAGAAGAACTCATAGGCAATATGTATAGCCAATACATGGCCTCAGCCCCACCAATATCTTTGGAAAATGAGACCCCAAAACTAAACGGGGTTCAAAAACGAGTTGTGACTAATAAATACCTCATCCCTCAAGAAAGCACCGAAACAAACACCTCGGATGATATTCGGCCTTCTGTCTCGGAAGATAAGGAAATATTTACCGTAGAAAATCAAATTTCGAAAATGGAAAACGGCCATGCGATGTTGCCACTGAATAAAAATTCTAGTAATGTGACAGAAAATGGTAGTTTAAAGGCTACTAATTCTATCGATAAAGATAAGAAAATGTTGCCAGAAATTAAAAATGTTACGAAATCAGTAAATGGTGAATTATCTGAGTTTGATGATTCTAGAGGTGATTTGCCGAATGTTATGCGGTCTAGACGGAATATTCTAGAACCTATAAAAAGAGAAGAACCGTCTGTGCCTTCATGGTCCCTTGCAAAAGGACCGTGTGTAGTTAGCATGCTGAGAAAAACAAGTGATGACACAACAGGTAATATTTTGAAATCAAAACCAACAAACAATTTTACCATAGTTAATGTTTTGGAAAAGCACGATTTGTCTGTAAATACTAAATTTTTTTTTTTTTAATGCGACTCAGTTTCGTTTGAGCATCATTTCATAGCATTGAAAGAATAAATCCAGACAGTAGACTTACAAGACATCTATTTTTTGTTTCAGATATTTCAGAAGCAAATGGAACACAAAATGGAAAAAAAGTCCCATCAGTAAGAAACGGGTTGCCAAGCTCCGGTGAAATTTCTACCATTCACGAAGGCCATATACAAAGTTTTCAAAGTACTGTTAGTAAAGCTACTATAGACCTTTTTAATGTTAATAGTAATAAAGTTTAGGTGTTTACTTAAAAATAGGATAATTGTTAAGAATACTCGAAAACGAAAATATTTTTTGAATCGGTAAATACTACTGATGTTTTTTTCTGAAATGGACGTTGATCTCACAGCGAGTCAACTGAAATTGATACTTAGAATTTTAGGGCGTTTCCTGTGGGATCGACGCCTGCAGCTACTTGTCAACTACAGCTGAGCTGAGAAAGAACTAACCAATAGAATCGCACTAAATGTACGTATCCGCTCCGTTGAGCTCATCGGCCCGGAGGTACGATCCTATTGGGTAGTAATTTTCCCATCTTCACTCTGCTTCCGTTGACAGGTAACATTAAATTAATTATTAGTCTCCTTTATATTAATACTCATTTATGAATGTATGTAAAGTTTTCTAGTCAGTACAAATAATTTATGAGAGATAAGATATTATTTTATTCCTAAATATTATGTCTATACTAAAATCAATACGAAATTGAATTCACTTTCTCTCTGTCTGTCTAGACAACAGCGACCATGTAACCAATAGACGTCTAGTAACAGGCGATCGGTTTAGGGTAACACATCTGACTAATAGATCAGATGTAGCTTGTCGTTCAATATCTTCAAGTCAGTTGTGACCACAACTGTGAGCTGTAAACACTTCCAAATTATCGATTTACTAAATTCTATAATCGCCCCTTGCACAAAACAGTGGTGTACTAAAAACAACCAAACTTCGGGTTTTCACAAAAATAGCATTACTTTTCTTATCAATTAATTTTTGATGTATTTAAAATTTTAACATTGAGGAACGGTATTGTCAAATTATATTTGCATTTCTTTCTGACTTAAGTGCATTTTACGCTATCTCTATTGCTTAGTTGTTTAGCATTACATGACAAGTGACGCACCCAATAAAAATAGTGTTTCTATGGCTACGTAAAACATAATTATGTCGACAGGGCCAATCGTAATGCAGTTACCCCGCTTCCTCAAACCTCAAGTAGTTGACAGAATTCATTTGAAAGAAAATATTGGGCATTAGGTGTCTAGGGGCTATATAGTCGCTGCTAGACAAGGAGGCGGACTACGTTGCGTGGAAAAAAACATAAAAATAAATAATGCCACAGTCTTTATTTGCCGACACATTATACAGGATGCTATCGAAAACTAGAACATAATTTAACTCTACACATGCGTAGCTTTGGCCGAATACGCAATACTATAAATATTAAGTGCACTGTTATTATTTTTCCGTAGCAGATTAAAATTCTAGAGACCATGTGCGGTGATGCGGCTATCCCGCTGTATAATCCAATAATAATTTATTGTAATTTTTAAAAGCCAACAAGTTTCTTATTGTCTTTTTTCACTGTCGCAAAAATGTCCCGCCTTTCTCAAACACCCTGTATAGTACATTATACATACATATTACATAATATAACATATTTATGAACTAAATATTATACATTTACTCTTCCCACTTCTTAAATTCCAAGCCATCCGGTGGTTTCACTTCGACTTTTTCTTTCGACACCTGGTTCCAATTTGTGCTGAGGACGGTGCCACCGGATTCCACCTAGAGATGAAAAAAACTCGTGTACTTATGATTGAAAATCTATACTATCAATTCATTTTGTGGAAGAAATGAATGTAAGACTAATTACGTTGTTATCGAGTATCAGAAATAATTAACAATTGTAAATTCAAATGGTGTAGATTTTTATTAGCATTTTAACATAAAAAATCAGTCATAAAGCTTGATTATGAACAATGAGATAGATGTCAATGACAACAATAGTGACGTCAGGAATGATTATGGAAATGTTAATATAGTAATCTGTATTGATAATAATAATGAAAAATTATGAAATTAATGTCTATTAATATTCTTCAAAAGGAAAAATAAGGTATGTTATTGGAACTATCTGCTAGGTGAAGGTTCCAGGCACACCTTATCTGGCATTTGTGCTGAACTGGAACCTTTTTGGTATTATCATGGGATGCATATTATTTTTATATTTTGTGTATTAATGTTTGTGAGAGTCCCAGCTTATTATACGAATAAATGTCCTCTTTCTTTTTTCTTTCAAATAATAGCTTTTTTTTTTATCATTGCAGTGAATGACGAGACGAGCATGCCGTTCGCCTGATGGTAAGCGATACGACCACCCATAAACAGTAGCAACACCATCCAACACCTTGACTGACAAAGTACTGAGTGGTGGCCTGGATGAAGGTTCTGTGCCTCATATACTCTTTAACTGTCCCCGTTACTCTTCTCCTTCTTTCTACGATTTGTTAGTGAATAGTGGGGCTCCTCTTCCTGCTAATGTTTCATCCGTCCTCAGCCTAGGCAACAAACCATCTATGAAAGCACTTGTTGCATTCTTAACCATATATAATATAAAATTATGATTAATATTAACCATACATGTCTGCATGCGTAATTAATTAACATCATTCGTAATAGTAACACGATTATTCATTGTTTGTTTAAAATTCACCTGTTTGAACGATAATTAATAATGACATGAATGCGTCACTTGACAGTTGACACTGGCAGTAATGTTCGTCAATTCAGAGGAATTAGTTGCCTTTACATAAAAAAAAAAGTACTGAGTGGCATTCCACTGCGCTCGTCATCCTGGGTCATAAGATGTTAAGTCTCATTATGTCCAGTAGTTATACTGGCTACAATGTCCTTCAAACCGAAACACAACAGTGCATGCACACTGTTGCTTGGCGGTAGAAATAGACATTGCGGTGGTACCCACCGAGACGGCCTCTTACATAATGAGAGACCTACCACCAGTAAAAAAAAGTATAAAAATTGTGCAAGCAGGGTAAGGTAAAGAGATCTAAATACTCACAAAGCTCTTGTTCATAGCTCGTCGCACCTCGTCGGATCCCTCTCCGTATATTTTCTGGAAGAGGGCGTTGAGCGCCGCGTCACCTTCGGGCTTTTCTTCTTCCTCCTATAACAAAAAAACGTAATGCGGTACATAATCTTATCTTTAATACTTAATCGGGGCTTAAACTTGTTTGGCTATATCTTCTCTACTACCAAAATATGTAAAAGAAACTATTATGACAACCAATACTTACCAATTTCTTTAAATCCTTTTCTATTTTGTCCCAATCTTTTTTGAATAATTTAGGTGGCTGTTGGGGTCCAGAAGCGTCAATAACGGCTGAAAAGAAAATTCAAATTATAAAGTAAATTCTAAAATTATTTAACACTTGTGAATTACCAATGAGACAAAGAATTTCTAAAATTAGTTTCCGATTCGATTTCTTTATGGGATAGCTACCACTCACTCAAATGGAGTTCAAGTTTGGATGATACTCCATTTTCGAATTTACTATTATACTAATAAAAAAAACAACTTATGAGTCAAGGAAAAGTGCAACTTTTCTAGACTCCTTGCTAACTAGGAGTGATCCAGAGAAACTCACGCAAGTAACAGTTGTTTCAAGCTACTCAAAACTTCAAATTTTGACATTGTATTTTTAAAATACTATGTAGTTGCTGGTAAGGGGTGTCAAACACAACTCACTCCATACACTCAGGCATATTAGCCTTCACAATATAATAACAGTACATACCCTGCGGAATAGCCTTGACTTTAGTCTCCGCACCCTCCCCCTCCAACTGAGTCCACCTCAACCCTTCCTTCTTCCTCAGCTTCACTTCGATCTTAGACGGTGTGACGGCATGAACACTCATGGATGGAACTACCTCATGAGCCAGCTCTAACTCCAAACTGTACTCCGAGTCTGAGTTTGGTATTGCACTTGACACTGAGAGCTGGGAAGAAATTGTAGAATGCAGTGGATTATTGAAATTAGAAAATAATTTAACCGCAGTGGCGTAGCGTGAATTCTTGCCGCCCGGGGCGGCCCCAAAATAGGGCCCCAAAGGTACAGGGCGAAAAATAGTCATTTCAAGAAATAAAAGTCACACATGCCCCTGTCCCTAGTCACTGGTTCATGGGACAAAAGTAACAATTTGTAAAAGGTTTTATTTTCTAAATTATGCTGCCCACTAAGAAATCCACCCAGGGCGGACCGCCACACTGGCCCCAACCACTCTACACCACTGTACAACACATTTCTATTTAAATAAACAGGGCAAACAAGCAAGTGCTTCATCTTATGGTGAAGCATGCTACCCATAAATATCAACATTAACAGATCTGTATGTGATAATTTTATTTATACACGAGCTTTTTCCGCGTGAATGGGTTATCCCGGGATAAAAGTCCCGCTTTATATTTTCCCGGGACAAAAAGTAGCATATGTGTTAATCCAGGACATAATCTACCCGTGTGCCAAATTTCATTGAAATCCGTTCAGTAGTTTTTGCATGAAAGAGTAACAAATATCCAGACCTCCATACATCCATACATCCATACTTACAAACTTTCGCATTTATAATATTAGTAGGATGATACATGCTGTACGAAATCTTTCTAAAAGTCATTTGTGTCCTTCATGACTGGCACTTTCGCATTAGCTGCAAGTACTGGATATTCATATTAACAAGCAATGATACTCACACTTCTCTCACCATACTGCACTTTGACCTTATCGCTGGAAGCATTCTTGAGTAAAATGGTGATCACCACCTGTGACTCTGTTTGGTACCAGTCATGCTTTATTTTGGGCTTTGATGGCTGAAAAATAGTGAAAAACAGATTTTATAAGAAAAGGTATGTTGCAAAGTATTAATAATAGAACTGTATTATGCATGTAGGTAAACATTTTTTCGAGAAAAAGCATGGTGTAGAATAAAGCTGCAGTCAGAATAAAAACTTTACTTTAATGTAATGTAAAGGCGATGAAAGTATTTATTATGTACTGAAAAAAGAATACTTTCTCTGTGGCATAATTGTATTACGGTACAACTGCAACTCTGAGGTTTCGGGTTCGATCCCCGGGTCAGGCAGTGATATTGAGTTTTTCTATTCAGTATCAGCCCGGAGACTGGAATTAGTGCCCGCTATGGTGAAAGGCTCGCCCCCTATCACATCATGAGACGGAATAATGGCAGAAAGTGGGTGCACTAGGTTTTCCTCTGCCTACCCCTTCGGGGATAAGGGGTGTGAGTGTGTGTGTGTGTGAAAAAAAATATGTGGAATTTCTTCACCATAATCCCTCTCTATATTATGCTACTTACAGCTTCCATAATAAATCTTTATCTTCTGCTAATTTGGTGAATAATTTCAACAAGGATTAATCCTCCAACAAAAGTAGGTCTTTGGATATTTGATACAGTTAAAACTTTTGAATTAAAAATCATGGCCTACTTTTTGAAAAGAATTATACTTATTAGCTCTTCCTATTATTTTATACATTCAAATTTTACTTTTCATGTCAGGTAAACAATATGTAATAAAATATGTTTTATTTTAATGAGACTTCTTAAGAGAATTGCTAGAAGAACTAATACAATAAGTTATTTCACCAAATACAGTCACTAACGGAAAGGGTTAATATAACTTATTTTGATTAAGATCTTTAGAGCATAAACCTTTACGATCCTTGAACGGTTATTAGAGATTGTATTACATGTTGTATAGTGCTATAAAATAAGCTTCGTTAGACAGTAATTACAGACTTAGTTATATTTTATTAGCCAACTAATACACAGAAAACATTTTGTGTTATCATTGACTGGTTCCAGAAACCATTAGTCACAGCAACAATTTTACTACTACAATGTATAAAGAATCCACCAAATTATATGTACTGTGTAATTTGAGAAACGGGTTAAACTAACGCTCCTTTTTAGAACTTCTTTGTCTAGTTTCGAAAATGCAAGTAATAGATACCGGCAATAATGTGGAGAGTATTTTTATAAATAGATAATAAGCCGTCAACTGTACTGTTCTAGAGTCTTTATTTTAAAATTACCTTACCTCAGTTCTCTCCACGTCCTTAGCCTCGGACATATTTATAAATTCAAGTGATTATTTATTTCTCTTATTTTTCTTGGAAATTATTTATATTTTTCGTTCCAAGTAGACAGTTCCAATCAGCGACTTTTCTAGATAGAAGGTGCGTTCCGATTCAATATTTATTGGTCGATTCAATATTGATAGGTCAATATTTATTGAAATAGTCTTGCATTTACAAGCAATAGTTATGTTATGAAATTAATTTAATTGGTAGTAGATTTTTATAGCCACTTCATTAATTTCTGTTATTAACCTTCTCTTTGTTAAACCTTTTTTATTTTTGCTTATATACTAACGTAATTTATTTTTCTGTAAAATATTTCGTTCGGCATATTTTGAACGCATCTTATTTATTTTATTAAGGCCGATATAGACGTATCAATCAATTCTGAATAGACTCTGTATCTGAATACAGAGTCTATTCATAGTAAGCAATATTTATGGAAACTAATGGAAGCCATACACGCTACGGTCTACCGGTCTGTCAACAGAGAGTTTACCTGCGCAGGTCAACCGCACGTCAGAAGAGTGTATGGACAGTATGGAGACGTTCCGGTGTATCGAAGCGGCGCGGTCTTCAGTTCTTTTCGCGATGGCATCGATTGAGGACGATGACTCGCTGGCATTGTTAGGCCTTGCTTTAATTTTGAAGAAAAAAGATCAAAAAAATACTCGTGGTTCAAAAAACTTTACTGGTACTCACACACAATTAGGGCTATATTTATGGCTATTGGCTTACATAAGTTTACTGTAGGAATATAATAACATTCTAGTATAACTGAAAAAAACTGATAGATAATAACGTCTCGTCATTTAAATGAAAAAATATTAACAGTATATGATATAGTTTTATTCAGGTGACGATTTTTTCCCCAAAGTATAAAGTCAAAAGCGTTTATAAAGTTATGAACCTAGGTTACTCATTATACGCATGAATACAGGACACGGGCGTAGCTATAGCTTTCACATAGGGGAGGTCCTAGTATACCAAAATGTCAGTGGTTTAACGTGGGTTCTTACCGCCCCAGAACACCAAATAAACCTCCATCAAATAAGTCACGTATCACGTAACCCCGTCACCAAAATAGTTATTTTACACATTTTCACTGTTACTGGTGTTTTTGCGTTGGGTTTTGTTGGGTCTATTTCATCTTATTATAAATAAGAAAGTTTGTGAAAATGTTTGGATGTTTGTAGTTTGTACGTTTCCTAGAAGTGCACATATGCATTATAATGCGTACATGTTTTGTGGCCCGGATTATTTTTGTTGTAGGCCAAGGGGGGTCCAGACCCCCAAAACCCTCCCTTATATACGCCCATCAATACAGAAGTGATATTTCACTGAGAAGGATGCATTGGTTTTTTTCTCTTGACCGTGTATTTGTCGTATCATCATCATCATCAGCCACATGACGTCCACTGCTGAACATAGGCCTCCCCCAAAGATTTCCAGACGGACCTGTCAAAAGCGGCCTGCATCCAGCGTGTTCCTGCGACCTTTATCAAGTCGTTTGTCCACCTTGCAGGTGGACGGCCGACGCTGCGCTTGCCAGTACGTGGTCTCCACTCGAGAACTTTTTTGTCCCATCTGCCGTCAGTTCTTCGAACTATGTGCCCTGCCCACTGCCACTTATCATGTATAGGATAATTTCCCAATACATATAATAATACTCTTTGTAGGATAATAATCATACTATCCAATTTTTTAAATCGCTTGCGATCCACTAGTGAGTTGTGATCATAGTTTGGGTCACGCTGATTTAGTGTAAAACAATTAGTGATTTGTTCTACTTAGCTGATGCTTAGGTTGATGTCAAGCCTCGTAGATATAATATTGAATGCTTAGAATTTCCTTAAACGACTGCCAAAAATAAATGTCACTTTGACAATGACGTTTTGTGATTTGTATATCCAGTACCCATAAAAGTAGTTAAATTAAAATAATAAAACAGTACGTTTGTATTAAATAACATTTAATAACGTATAATGCAGGCAAGTTAAAAGTTATCTTTAATTAGTTTTCAGAAGTACATGAAAATATCAAAGTGAAAAGTGAGGTTATGTTTCATATTTATTTTAATATTACTTTATTATGTGGGCTATTTATGCTTTTCGACTCGCCAGATTTTCACCAGTATACTGTACACTTATAAAGTTAAGTGCGATTTCATGGTCGAGTTTACGAAATTTTCATAATTTTTAATAATTTAATAATTTTTTTTTTTTTTTGATAATACAATTCTGTATACTGGAGGTATCATATTATGCCAAGTCCATTTTATTCGATATTCACTTTGTTATGTTATTGATAGACATTTAGAGTGAGCAGTGTAAATTATTAATCTCTAAAAATTTTCATATTTAAAAAATATGATAATTTTCAAGAACTGTTGTAGTTTTATTACAGTCTTGACAGGCTGGCCAGATTATGTTTACTTGTAAAAGAGTTCAATAATCTAAATGGTTGGAAAATACTTCACTACTTAAACTCCAGATCCAACTTGGAAGAGTGGCAGCCCTAGTTGCTTATTTGATCTAATAACTATATAAATGGCCACGAATTACTATGTGAAGTGATTTATCAGTTTATTTACCCTGTGAAGTAAATAAAAATTTGATACAACAATCAGCCCATAGATTAATATGCAAAATCAGGATTTCTCTGCATAAAGTAGTTTTTGCCATAACCAATAAGGGTGGGTAAGAGAGCTACAATATCATTAACCACAGATTGTGACATTCATTTAAATGTCACTTGTGTTATATTATTTATCTTATCATTGTTTTACATAAGTTTTATCAGACAACTGTATATTTGCAAGTGCAAGCATGAGTAGATCATTTTATGTTTTGTGTTCCAAGGTGGGTACTTGTGTAGTATTTTATTAGTAGAAGTCTATAAATATATTCTTTGTACTTCCTGTGGCACTTTGTATACAAATTTAAATGATTTTTAAATTTGAAAGAGCTTCTATTTGGATGTCATAATTGTGGAAAATTTTTAATCAACTTAAAGCAATGTAATACTCATCTTGGGGTATTAAAGGTAGTCAATGTTTCCAGTAAGTAACTTGCATATAAATCTAGAAAACAAGAAGGGTTACCCACAGCTGTAATGGCCTAAGCATTGGCAACTACCCTTCACTAACTTTTTTATAATAGAGACCTATATGTTGATAGATGTGTATTGTGTATACTAGGTGCATTATTCTTGAATAAATTGGAACAAATTTGGACTCACCTAGCCCCTAAGAAATATCCCATCACGGCTGTACTCTAATGCAGTATTATTGAAATATTACTATTATTGGCTTGTCTCCTGACAAAGCAATAACTTTTCAGCTATTGTGGGTGCTTAATATCGTTCAAAATAAATATTATTTTCAGTATTGGACCTACAGCTTATTAAGAAAACTAACAAAACTAGAATCAATTAGACATCTAAGTAAGTCAGTAGATATGGCGCGTCGAATAGCGGTGTGCCAGATGACGTCGGTGGGTGACAAGGCTAGTAATCTTGACACGGTGACGAAGCTAGTCAGCGATGCAGCAAAAGATAATGTGCAGGTATCATCGATTGTTTTTATTATTTATATTAAGACATCACAAAAAATACTCTTGGTAATGCCGAATTGCATGAAGGGAGGTTCAACTAGTCTGTCCATGAAGTTCTCCAGAAGAGTTTTGTTATATATGGCTTCAATTCAATCTGGACAGGTCCTGTGTATACTAATATTAAAAATATGTTTTCTATCAGAGAGGGTACAGAGCCTCAATGATTTTTATTAATAGGCTGAAGGGTATGTAGCTGTTAGACAGAGACAATTAATAATATTATTATTTTTCAGATGATCTTCTTTCCCGAAGCCTGTGATTATATCTGTGATAACAAGAAAGATATTGTAAACTTTGCTGAGCCTTTACTAGGCGGCAACACTATGGGCAAATATAGACAGTTGGCGGCTAAGCACAATGTTTGGTTGTCTATGGGAGGAGTGCATGAGAAGGTAATTCACACTTATTAGATGCTACTTTGTGTTAATAGTTTAATTAATGGTGTTTGTGGATAAGGAAATCTTTTATAACCAGGCGAGTTAGTTACTGGTCTCATCACTCTATAGACTTTTTAAATAATGGATTTTATGATAAGTGAAAACATGCACTGCCTAAATTAATATAGTAAACACAAGCTTTATGGAGACATTTTTATCGTACATGTTCCCATTTAGATTTAATTACCCATTGGTTTATTGTTTCGTTATAAATTGAAGGTATTGCTGTGAAAGCTGTAAATTACCCATTTTTCCAGGATGAATCAGACCCATCAAAAATGTACAACACGCATGTGATAATAAACAATGAAGGAGACATTGTACAGACGTACAGGAAACTACATCTATTCGATGTAGAGATCCCGGAGAAGGGAGTGAGACTGAAGGAGAGTGACTTCTCTCATGCAGGAGGGCATATCGTCGCGCCCGTGGAGACACCTGTAGGGAGGGTGGGTAGGTTATATTAAAAAGTTTGTTAGCATTCTTTAGATCATATGATATTCAAAATACTGGCTTCTATTAGCTATCTAGGGTTTTCCTAGAATGTAGTAGTTAATTTTTGTCAATTTGATACTTTTGATAGCATCTATAGTGAGGCTGGTGACATAGCAGAAGGTTCAATTGCCGCACTGAGATGTATGTTTGTATTTTCAAATCCATTTTTTCTCGAGGTTTCGTGGATATGAATTATAAACACAGACAGAAGACTTGTCTTAGGGCAGTAGTTATGTACTACGAAGCCTGCGTGCACGTGTTCTATTTACTTTTAGTACTGCTATAAAAATATAGATAGCATTATTTCGTATTAACTTGTGACCGATGTGGGTGCTTATTTACTTTTAATAATTCTTTTGTTTTTTTTTAAGTATTGAATGACGAGCACGCCGTTCGCCTGATGGTAAATGATCACCCATAAACAGTAGCAACACCATCCAGCACCTTGAGTTACAAAGTACTGTGTGGCATTCCACTGCGCTCGTCATCCTGAGACATAAGATGTTAAGTCTCATTATGTCCAGTAGTTACACTGGCTACAACGTCCTTCAAACCGAAACACAACAGTGCATGCACACTGCTGCTTGGCGGCAGAAATAGACATTGCGGTGGTACCTACCCAGACGGACTCTTACATGTGAGAGACCTACCACCAGTAAAAGAATATAGATGGCGTTATTTGATAATCCGATCTTGTGCAGGCATGTCGATCTGCTACGACATGCGGTTCCCGGAGCTGAGCGCCGCGCTGAGTATCATACGCGCCGAAATACTCACGTTCCCTTCGGCGTTCACTCAGACCACGGGAGAGGCACACTGGCATGTATTACTCAGGTATGTAAACTATAAGTAACAAATATACCTGGATTATACTTGAAGATCAATATCAAGTAAGAATAGAGAGAGATGCTGTCAATTTTTTCTGTTTAAAAAACATATAATTTGCCGTTTCTTGGCACTGCAAGGCAAATAAACTGCATTTGATGGTAACTGCCGGCAATCTAAGTATTTTCTTGATGACTTTTCTTAACCTGTCTAATAGTTTGTTCATACTCGGCAAAAGGACTCAAAGTTTTGTATAGCTGTCGCAAAACAACTTGACCCATCGCTTTTAGATGTCTGCGGGGAAGCGAGCGCGGGGCCCTGGCATACGACCGAACGATCAGTAGATCAGTGAGCTTAAAATGAGACAAAAACCGCAACTCGTAATACAGTGTCGTTTAATTTTGATTTTTGTGATTGACCGAAAGACCAAAACATCCGTCACGTGTTGTGTCTCAACCAATCCCAATAAAACGAAACGGATCGTGTCGTGTCCTCTTGCCACATTCTAAGCCCCCTAGTAACTGTCGCCTCTCGCGCTCCGCTTAGGCCTCGCCTAGGTCAAGTTGTTTGACGGCATCTATAACAGACGAGAACACAACTGCCAGCAGATTGTTCCATACTTTAAATGGCGTGGCATAGGTAGACCAGTGCACCCTTTTTCCTAAAAATAAGGACACTTTTTTCTTCTCAGATCAAGAGCGATAGAGAACCAATGCTACGTGATCGCAGCGGCTCAGGTGGGCCAGCACAACGCCAAGCGCCGGTCGTACGGGCACGCGCTGTGCGTGGACCCGTGGGGCGAAGTACTAGCAGATTGTGGGGAGTCCGCCCCCTGCTACCAAGTTGCTGAGATTTCCCCCAAGAAGCTGGTGGACGTCAGGCGGAACATGCCTGTGTTTCAACATAGGAGGTAAGGCTTTTTATAACTACGCAGTGTTCCACTACACCTAACAGTAATAAATTATTAGTGTTTCAATAATTTGCGTTTGTTCAAGGCTCAGTTCGGTTAAGTCTGTCTGAATAACAAGTTTTATGTGAATATCTCTCGAAATAAAGTACCCATGACACAATAGACTATCAATAATATCCATTAAACCATTTTTGCTTGTCTAATTGAATAAGATTTCAACAATCAAAAAACAAAAATTCATACACACACTCACGCCTTCTATCCCTGAAGGGGTAGGCAGAGGCGTAACTAGTGCATCCACTTTTCGCCGTGCATATTCCGTCCCATGATGTGATTGAGGGCGAACCTATCGCCACATCGGGCACAATTTCAAGACTCCGGGCTGATACTGATGGGATAAACACAATATCACTTTGCGCGACCCGGGATCTAACCCGAGACGTCAGCATTGCAGTCGTACCGTAATACAACGACGCCACCGAGGCAGTCCAAAAAACAAAATTCATGATTTTAATTATTTTCCAGGAGTGATATCTACTCGCTGTACGCCCTGTCGGTAAGGAAGAGCCTCCTCCCGCAGCATTCAGAGGGTAGAGTGGTGCCAGAAACGCCCCCCCTCATACCCGAAAGCGGTCCGTCTAATGTCTTCGGTCATGTCAAGATTCCAGAGAGTTGTGTGTTTTATAAATCGAAATTGAGCTACGCTTTTGTGAATTTAAGGTGAGTTTTAGAAATATGTATCGATAACATGTGTTTACATACACTTAAAATACTATATGTAATTGCAGAGTGTAACTTTATTTTTATCTCATAGGACATAGATCCTTCTTTTCATTATTTAGTTTTTTGAAGTGAAAACTTCTTTAGCGGCGTTGAGCACTTTTGGGATGGGTATAAAATGTTAAACTCGCGTCAGGATCACGTGACCCCGATTGAATGCGTAGGAGGTTTTACCATCCCTTACTAATATTAACCTTAAATACAATGCGTAGAAGCTATAATTCTTAAACGACTACATGTTTATTTATTTCCTCAGCGTTGGTACGGCACGAGTACAAAAAAGCGTAACATTCCTTTTTCAAATTTTTGATTTATAAAGCAACTAGCTTTTGCCCGCGGCTCCGCCCGCGTGAATGAGTTTTCCCGGTATAAAAGTCCCGCTTTATATTTTCCCGGTATAAAAAGTATACATAATCTACCCGTAGCTTATATGACACGTTCGTAGATTTACCATAGCAGCGCCATCTATTGATTACTTACTCAACCCAGTCGAAAGGTATCGACATCTGTTAGAATCATTTGGAGTTAACAGATAATTGTGACTGTCAAATAATAACAGACAAATAATTAGCAATAAATTAAAATTGCGACTATAATTTGAGATTTAAACTATCCTATCTCTCAAGTTGGATCGAACTGCACATGGTGTGCGAATTTTATTATAATCGGTTAAGTGGTTTAGGAGTCCATTGAGGACAAACATTGTGACACGAGATTTATATATATTAAGATAGTGAAATTGAAATTATTGTCTACGATAGCACAATAATTAAATATTGTATTTAACCACATAAATGCTAATACTTTTATACTGATAAATAAAGCAATTCGTGCGAAATTATTCCCTCACCATTCCAAAATATTCAAAAATGCACAACGTTAATGTTCAACTTTCACTTCTGCCGGCACTCCCGGAGTGCAACCCGTTGTTTTTTCACTTAATTTTCAATATTTATATTATTACTTTTCATTTTTTTTTAATGGCGTCCCCGCATACTCGATGATTCTTCCAATGTCGAAGTATGAGTCAAAACTCAAAATCAGTACAACAGAGTCGTGTCAAACGAAGAAAAGGTTGAATTGAATTGACTTGAATTGAGATTAATTCATTAAGCGGAATTAATTGTTATAAGAAGGGGAGGAGTATCATAGATAAATATTGTTTATTTTTATAAATTTTGCGAGGATGTTAACATAATCGGGATGATCCAAAGTCAACAGGCAGTTCAAATTTAAAGGAAGGGCAACATTGTTAGGAAATATGTCGTAAATTGTTTATCAATTATCGTATGGAGTTTTGGCGGGAACTTGGAAGTGTCATGAGGTGCTCTTGTTTTAATTCATTATTTTGGTGATATTTAGTGTTATATTGCATAATTATGGTGGTATATTATCCAATATAGTTCTATTAAAGAGCTCAAATGAAGTGAATTGAAATAATTGTGCTAATCAAGTGTTTTTTTTTTGTTGCTGCCAAAACTCCTCGATAACGTCTTGGTAAGGTAGCCACTGCTTTACTTCGACATACTACAGATAATAAAATAGATAAACCAAACTTGACATTGGCAAAATGTGAACACAAATGCCATTATAAAAATAAAAAAAAACAAAAAAAATTATCGTTCGCTTTAACGGTGAAGGAAAACATCGTGAGGAAACCTACATACCTGAGAATTCTCCATAAGAATTTCGAGGGTATGTGAAGTCTGCCAACCCGCACTAGGCCAGCGTGGTGGACTAAGGTCTAACCCCTCTCCGTAGTAGAGGAGGCCCGTGCTCAACTGTGGGCAGTATATAATACAGGGCTGGTATGATATGATGATGATGTCGTAAATTGGAATATTATGTTTTGGACACGAGAAGAAAATGTGTTGGGCAGAACCCTCTTCCAGGCCACATTCACCAATAGAGTGATTCCTAATACGTAGCTTAGCCAGAAAAACAGGAGAACAGATATGTCCGAAACGAAGCCTAATAATCACAGAGGTAACATGCTTGTCGAAGTTTTGATATTTGTAAAACCAAGGTTTAACTGGGATGTTGGGCTGTAAAGATCCATAATGTTTGGCCTTATTCTGACGAGTGTTTTGCCATAACTCATGCCATTTGTTCTGCATTGCAGGTTTACTTTTCATGTTAAATTCATTGAGTGTTTGTTTGTTTTGGTATGAGATCTACATATTGCACTATTTTCAGATGCGTTACCTCCGGTCACGTGCTGGTAGCTCCAATAAGAATGGCTGAGAGGAACAAGGACCTAACGGATGAGGAAGCTGAAGATTTCTACAAAACTATAAGGCTGGTGCAAAAGGTTACTTTATTTTATATAAACGAGAGAGTTGCTCGTCTAATGGGAAGCGCCATGAATGCCCATAAACAGTAGTAACATCACCAATACTAAATCAACAAACCGCGTGGCGCTTCATTGTTTATAAGCATAGAATTACAATGGTTTGGTCCTTCGAGCAGGATGTAGAGTGCAACATCTATTGTTAATATCTTTATGGCATGCAATCATTTAACTGGTGTTTTGGAATTCTTGTATTCGAATAGAACGCTAATAATTGGGTCCTTCGAGCCGGTAACAAAATGTAATTATTTTATTTCAGCTAATGGAAAAAGTGCACAAGACAGAATCCTCTACGATAACGATACAAGACGGACCGGACGCAGGACAGACAGTGCAGGTACATAATCTAGTTATTGCTAACAACGATTTACTGGCAGGATGCTAGAATTATTATAGACCGCCAGCATTCAGTATCAGGTCGAAGTCTGAAATTGTGCCCGATAAATTGCAAGATGCTCGTTCCCTATTTGATGGGTGACGCGGTATAAAATATGTGTACGTCAAATATGATCGACATTTAATTTTCAAAAAGTCTGAAAGTTTTATTTGTTGGCGCTACTAAATAACGTCACGTAGTGCCATGTTTCAATACTCTTACAACGCCATCTAGCGTCTTAGCGTGGAGATATTACGGGCGTGCGAGACGATTTCGGACGTTATAAAATAGCTTGTGGTTTGTTACAACGCCGCTCACCCTTTGAGGGTTGTGAACGTGGTAATATGTTTTTTTTTGTTGCAGCACCTCCATTGTCACATAATGCCGAGAAAAAAGGGAGACTTCATTGAAAATGATTTGATATACCTCGAATTAGCGAAACACGACCAGTAAGTATTTATAAACATGCAATTGCAGTTAACGAAAGTATTCCTCGCCACTCACTATACTTTACGTGGCTGAACAGACATTCATTCCTTCGCCCAATCATTTGGGAATAAAATTATCTTTCGCCTTATTCTACGTTCAAAATTCACGACACTAACAATAGAAAATAACAATACGAAAAATGCTGGTCGTAATAAACAAGATATTTTTTTTTTAAATTATCTTTCGCCTTATTCTACGTTCAAAATTCAAAACTAAAATGTTGACTATAGCTAACTTCAGGGTGTCTGCTAACTTCAGGGTGTCGGTTTTTCTCGTGACGGTGTGCGCGCGCATCGTAAAAATTTACTCTCATCATTTTTCCCTAACGCGCCAAAAGAAGTATAACTTCAAAAAATTGTGACTAGCCTTCTAAGTATTGAGGACTGAGGTCCCTTAAAGATGACAACTACCCAGAGCACTAGCAGCTTATTATGGGACAATAAGCTTGTGATTTGGTAAAAAAAATGCTATTATTAAGTTTAATGCAAAATTAATATTTGCAGGTTCAAATCGGGTCATCCAACGAAGCCCGCAAGAAGTTTAGAAGAAAGGCAAGCGGAAGCGAAGAGTTTGCGGGAAGAAGTACAGAAGATAATAGAAGAAGATAGATTGTTAAGTAGATAAATGTGATATAGCGGTATTTTTTATGCAACTAAATAGTAATTGTAACTAAATAATTGTCAACTTGATGTAAAATTCGAATATTTATTTTTGTCACAAAGTACTTGGTGAAATTAAAATGGCGCAAAAATATAACGTAAACACCATTATTATTTCAATATAGAAAGTTAAGTATAAAGCATAAATAAATTTGAATATGCATTCTACACTATTTTTATTTTGCCTTCTTGACCTTAAACCAGAATGTATGTTTGCTCACCGCTGGATTCACCAGATAGCGAATAAATCTCCATTATGTTCGTTCATTCAACCGTTCCATTATCCATTTTGTTTTTATTTTATTTGGTTGTCATTTTAAAATTACCCAATGATTCAAATCAATTTATCCATATTTACCAATCAGTCTGCAGCAGCTCATGCATTGGTTGGATCTGGGCTTTCAAGTAGATAATTGAACCTACGTTAAACCTCAAATCGTAGATTCTCATATTAAAAATTATAATCGTAGCTGCCTCGGTGGCGGCGTTATATTAAGCTACGACTGCAGTGCTGAGGTCTAGGGTTTGGTCCCTGGGTCGGGCATAGTGATAGTGAGTTTCTATAATCAGTATTAGCACGGAGTCTAGAATTTGTGCCCGATATAGCGATGATATGATGAAAGGGAGCCTCCCTTTCACATCATTGGACGGAATACACGCGGCGAAAAGTGGGTGCCCTAGTCACGGCTCTGAATACCCCTTCGGGGATAAAAGGCGTTAGTGTGTGTAGTATAATCGTAATAGTACCTGGGTGACCGAGCCTTGCTCGGGTGGTTTTTTAATACTATACATGGTATTTATTACTTTAAAGTAGGTCTAATAATATTTTCCATTTCAAGAAAATATTCACGACTGAAGTCAAATGAGTCAAAAGTCGATACCTACAGTTACCTTACAAATTTAAAAAATATCGGTTCTTCAGCGATTCCTATTTTATATTAGATCTCAGGTTTCATAATTTCTCCATATTGAATAGGGTAGTTGACTACTTTTTTTTAAATACATTTATCAAAAATGTATGCCATCCAAAATCTAACAGAAAAATATTTTTACAAATTGGGGCAATAATTACTAAGTTATAAAGCTTTGAAAATTGGTTGAAAGGGTAATTGTCAAATGACAGTAATATTCAATGTGACGTCACCGAGAGTCACCGGCCATAACACTGCGTGCGTGCGAAAGAGATAGCGCGATATCCCCTCTACGTCCCAACTTTTGCTCACAACAATATTTCAAATATGAATAACTGCTTTATTTTTCAACCAATTTTGATGCTGATTTCTCAGAAGAATTTCTTTTTCGTATTATTTTCTGTTACATATAAATAACTTACAAAATCAAACATAGGAAACTACTCTATTACATCCCGAGCAGATACATAATTCAGTTCTCATCCCTTGCCTTACTTAGTTACGAATTGATAAAAGACGAATTTCCTTTATTTATTATCATTATTTAAGATAAATATATCGGCACCAAATTTTGTCTTAATTATATGTTTGGCGGTTTAGTTTCTCCCCCCTTTAGCTGCCCAAAGTTAGGGGTTAATAAAGTTGAATAGCCCATATTTATACTCAAGGTACATCTATGTAAAATTTCACCATAATCAGTTTAACGGTTTGTTTTCTTCCCCATTTAAACTTATTATTATTTAGGGGTTGGGGTTACTGAATGTGTCATATTTATTTTTAAGTTTCAAGAGATCTCCAAACCAAATTTCATTACAATCGGTTAAGTGGTTTATTTTCTCCCTCCTTTTACCCCCCTTAAATAGGAGAAATTTAAAAATAATATCCCATATTTGTTTCAAACGTTCAAAATATCCCCTTACCAAATTTCGTTACAATCGGTTCAGCGGTTTAGTTTCTCCCTCCTTTTACCCCCCCTTAAATAGGAATTAATAAAAAAATATCCCATATTTGTTTCAAACGTTCAAAATATCCCACTCTCAAATATCATCAACTCAAATATCTCACTCGTCACTTCCCAATGTATAATATAATACTCTTTGCTCGTCACGGCATGTGGTCACGATTGAGAAATCCAAAGCCTTTCATTGGACGACTTAATATTTAATAATTGGATATCTTATTAAGTGGATATATCGTCTTCAGATAGAAAAATATAATATACTAGCTTTTGCCCGCGGCTCCGCCCGCGTGAATGAGTTTTCCCGGTATAAAAGTCCCGCTTAAAATGTAGCTTATATGACACGTTCGTAGATTTACCATAGCAGCGCCATCTATTGATTACTTACTCAACCCAGTCGAAAGGTATCGACATCTGTTAGAATCATTCATAGCAGCGCCATCTATTGATTACTTACTCAACCCAGTCGAAAGGTATCGACATCTGTTAGAATCATTTGGAGTTAAGATAATTGTGACTGTCAAATAATAACAGACAAATAATTAGCAATAAATTAAAATTGCGACTATAATTTGAGATTTAAACTATCCTATCTCTCAAGTTGGATCGAACTGCACATGGTGTGCGAATTTTATTATAATCGGTTAAGTGGTTTAGGAGTCCATTGAGGACAAACATTGTGACACGAGATTTATATATATTAAGATTTTACACCCTTATAACTTATTGAATTATTTGCAAAATTAATTATTTTTTATTGTGGTAGTAGGCAAACATTAGTACATAAATGAGTGAATCATCATGAATCATTTAAACTATGGTTTTTATTTTATTTCAGAACGAATCATGAAATGTCATGATGACATTGACGTTACAAATGAAAAGTGATATTTCTCTATTCCCTTGTTCTCATAGAAATCGAAAACAAATTGTGTAACAAAATTAAATTTGATAAACAAAGCTATATAAAAATACGTAAAGTCTTTGAAAAGTGGTCTCTAATGCCTGTTTTTTGTTGGTACAAGTTTACAATAGTACGAGACATATAGATTTTTGGATATACACAGTGAAAGTTGAGTGTAAGTGTGTTGTTTGGAGTTATCGCGCTTCTTCAATAGTTTACACGTTTAGTTGCCCTGAATAAAGGTCAACGGCTTTGTCAAACACTCCCTGAACTCATGTAAGTGTGTTTTCAGGTATACAACCATCTGTTTATTGTATAGATACTAAATTAAACGTCTAATAAGCGAGCATGGTGTCGTTTATCGACAGGCTTGTAACTTTATATGTGGGTGGAGGCAGTGTAAAGGACATGCATTCATTACCTATTCTGTTTGTTTTTTCAACTTTCATACCGATATTTACTACAAGGACCTTGTAAAAAGAACATGTTATTATTCACACACTCACGCCTTTTATCCCCGAAGTGGTATGCAGAGGCGCAACTAGTGCACCCACTTTCGGCCATGCATATTCCGTCCCATGATGTGATAGGGGGCGAACCCATCGCCATATTGGGCCAAAATTCCAGACTCCAGGCTGATACTGAGTAGAAAAACCCAGACCTCAGCATTGTGGTCATACAAGAATACAACTACACCATCGAGGCAGTCAGAGCATGTTATTATTTATGGTACAATAATATGGTAGTTTCCTATGTTTGATTTTGTAAATTATTTTATATGTAACAGTAAATAATATGAAAAAGAAATTCTTCTGTGAAATCAGCATCAAAATTGGTAGAAAAATAAAGCAGTTATTCATATTTGAAGCAAAAGTGGGGACATGAGAGGGGATATCGCACTATCTCTTTCGCAGGCACGCAGCTTAATGGCCGACGACTCTCGGTGACATTACAGTGTAATATTCCTCTTATTTGACAACTACCCCTTCCACCAAATTTCAAAGCTTTATAACTTTCTAATAATTGCCCCAATTTTGAAAAATATTTTTCCGTTAGATTTTGCATGACACACATTTTTGATAAATGTATTAAAAAAAAGTAGTGAAAAACCCTATTGTACTTATATTTTAATTATTTCAATGGGTATTTGCACCTCTAAGACGTATATTTTATGAAAATTAGATGATTTCAATTAGAATAGAGTGTCTGTAATATTCCACAAATATAAACCTTTTGTGCACCATGTATTTTCTGAGTCATAATTATAAATGCTAATGTCTATTGCAGGCATTGAGAAACGGGCGAACAACTCGCCCCTTTCATGATTCAGTAAACAGATGAATAAATAATACTGCCCAACAAAAATCTACTTCATGAAATTTTCCAAGATTATTATTATTACATTTGATGTATTTTCGTGTGCTTATTTCAAAAATCACATTTGTATTTGTGTAGCAGCTCTAGTTCTTGAGATTTTTCAAACTATCCACATTTAAGGTAATAATGCATATTAAGTGAGTTAAAATAGTATATTATTATTATTTTTTTCACAATTAAAATAATGCCTACGAAAAAAAGACGTTGTTTAAACGATCCCGACAGTTTTTGTGTTAATTATGTTGAATACACCTTTACAAAGTATCGTAAATCGATCACGGACTTTGTTAAATCTCCATACTTTAACTACTTTTGTGTGTATATTTTCAATCTACAGAAGGTACATAGGTGTGTCTCAAAAAGAAGGTGTGACTAGCATAGCTGGAAAATTTGTTGAGATTCGAAACGGTAAATTTCCTCTTAGGACACCAAGCAGGTTATATTAAATATCCGTGTTTCATATATTTGTGGGACAGCCGCGACAAAAACAACCATTGTACTCAAACAGTATAGCCACTGAGGGAGTCAGTAATTGTTGGTAAGCAAAATGTAATAAATCTACCTTTAGTTAATCAAGATCGAATTATATTGCCATATCGAATTATTTTGTTAAAGCCCTTAATCAAGATGGCAAATGTTTAACTTATCTCTCGAAAAAAATTTGCTGGACTGAGCAACGAAAAGATGAAAGCAGGCATTTTAGATGGACCACAATTTAGACAACTGATAAAAGACCCAAATTTTGTCAAATCTATGAACAAACTTAAAAAGAGAACTTGGAAATATTTCATTTCAGTGATTCAAATTTTTCTTGGGAATCATAAATCAGAAAAGAGAATTTTCAATTAGTTAACAATATGTTGTCTACTTTGAAACTTCTAGGGTGTAACATGAGTATTAAACTACATTAATTACATTTTCATTGGGATCAATTTCTTGAAAACCTTGGAGATTAAAGTGAAGGGCAAGGTGAAAGGTTTCACCAGGATATTCGCACAATGGAATAATGTTACCAAGGGAGGTAGGACATACATATGGTGACTGACTACTGCTGGAATCTTTATTGGGATCTAATACAGGCACCTCATTCAAGAAAATCTTATAAAAAACATTTTTTTCCTCAACTACAGTAACTGTTTCGAATAAAGTGTGTAAAAAGATCATACTATTGTAATACTTTTTTACCTGCGTGTAAAATTAAGACTAGAGCTGCTAGAAAAAAAACAGTGTTATTTTCATAACCAGCACACTTAATTAACCCGAAAATAAAAAAAAACCTCTGGAATTTTTTTCAGTGTTGACTAGTGTAATTTTTTTTTTTTTTTTTTTTTATTGCTTTGAATGACGAGACGAGCATGCCGTTCGCCTGATGGTAAGCGATACGACCACCCATAAACAGTAGCAACACCATCCAGCACCTTGACTGACAAAATACTGAGTGGCATTCTACTGCGCTCGTCATCCTGAGACATAAGATGTTAAGTCTCATTATGTCCAGTAGTTATACTGGCTACAATATCCTTCAAACCGAAACACAACAGTGCATGCACACTGTTGCTTGGCGGTAGAAATAGACATTGCGGTGGTACCCACCCAGGCGGCCTCTTACATAATGAGAGACCTACCACCAGTAAAATAATATTTCAAATTTCAAATTTCAAAGCCTTTATTACTGATTTTATAATACATTAACATAAATATGGGTGTGCACATCAGTCCGGTTCTACATCTAAATCAGCGTGTCCTGCAGACACATAGGCCTCCTCTAACCTCTTCCATTCCTCTCTATCTCTTGCAGCTCTGAGCCACAACGGTCCCGCAACCTTTTTTATGTCGTCGGACCACCGTTTCAGTTGCCTTCCCCTTTTCCTTTTGCTGTTATATCGTGGGATCCATTCTGTGAGGTCTTTGGTCCATTTTATTGTTGTCTCCCTAAGCATGTGACCTAACCAGCGCCATTTAATATAATAATTTAGTAAAATAATATATACAAATATAAATACATACAAAGAACTCTTGATGAATTTTAAAAAAATATTTTCCATGTATATTGTCTAATTATATTTAAATAAGCACATGGCTGCCGAATCCCTTAATCATATTCAACTTTTATAACACTTTTACGATTCAATACAATTAATTTTATTAGTAGTAATCTATCTATACTATAATAAAGCAGAAGATCCTGGTGTGTCTGTACATTGAAAGAAATGTGATCAAAAAGAAAGGGGGTGACTAAAGAAGAGTAATGGAACACAAATCAGAGATTTTTTGTAATTCTTTTCTGTCTGTTTGTTACTGCACACTTCTGAAACTACTGTACGGATTTCGATAAAATATGGTATGGCGATAGTTTCAGACCCTAGAAAGGACATAGGCTACTTTTATCCTGGGAAAATGTAAAGCGGGACTTTTATCCCGGAAAAACTTTTTCATGCGGTCAGAGCCACATGCAAAAACTAGTCAGTAAAATAAACTTCTGTAAAACCACACATGATATTGACATAGTACAAATTTCATTTTGATTCCTCACTAGGATACATGTTTTTTATATTTTGTCTATTACCAGAGACTTTATTGTACCTGCACCTGAAAATTTCAGATCATACAAATATTTCTATTGATGCATTGTATCATGGTTCTACAACATTGTCCTTGGGATTAAAATTTTCACAACCACCAACTTATTACCAACTGCTCCTACACATGTAATTAAAACAATAAATAATGCATATACAATATCTAGTCATCTTTCTGTTGCAGGTTCCAAAGGATAATGGCCATAAAATGTTCAAATATGTCGTATAATATTATCAGTTTGTCTGTTTAATGAAACTACTGAGGTACACGCTGTCACGTCATGGCGACAAGTAAGTTTATCGTTTTTTTTCTACTTTAGATAATTATTTTAGTGTGTCGAGATTGAGGTGTTAAATTGATTGTATGCACCTGATTATAAAATTGTGTACTTGGTGCTACTTGCCTCCTTGATCTAGTAGCACTTAGTAACATAATATATGGGCTGTGGAATGAGGATCGGCAACACTGTAAGGGTATTTCTAAGGATTTGTTCAGGACTGGGTTTTCCAGATGTGAATGACTTGAGGCTGGCATTTGCTCGAATAAAATACGCTAAAAACTGCCTGTAACATGCTTGACGGGCGTTGCGCAGAACTTACATTAGACCGAAATAAAGAAAGGTAGAACAGTTTCACCGCCGCCACTTTTCCTATGCTACACGTTATTTTGAAAGTTCATACCAAGCCTGTAACACACCTCATTGCGTTTATGAAATTTGAAATTGGCGTATGAAATATCACGAAGGCTAATTTCACGATGATAACGTAGCACAGCCTTGTTACGAGTTTACACCGTCATCTAGACAATAAGGCCCCAGTTCAGTATCCTAATATATCGAGTTCGCAATGAAATACGTTCATTTTATAGCGATTGTTATCTATTTAAAATGCTTTGTGATAACTGATGACTAAACATGAGCGCATCTAAAAGTAGGAACATTTCTTTTTTCATGACAGTGTGTAAGAATTTTGAATATTTATCATTTCAACCACATTATTGTCTGTCGCTACGTACGAGCACTAATCTTATTGGAGGACAGTAGGCAGTGTAGTTTGTAGGTATTTGGAGATTCAACATGAATATGTTATTTATACGTTGGAATTAACGTCGCAGAGACGAGTGTGGTGCGTCGCCATCCTATTTGTTGGTGTTGCTGTAAATGTGCGATCTTCTTGTCTTGCCATGCAGTTATAAATAACCGTATAGAGACTAGCGCAACAGGTGAATGACCTGTAAAAACTCACGGTTTTTTATTCCCTTGAGGCAATCAGAAAATGCGATCTTCGAAACGAGCCAATTTGACGATACTTCATGAGTACAGTTACCATCCAGTGCGGTATAAAATATATCTGATTTATTAAATACCATCGCATCTCTCGAAATAATGTTTCATAAAATACTTTCTCAGCGGATGCCCTCACAAAATAACACTCACACACACACTCACGTCTTTTATCCCCGAAGGGGTAGGCAGAGGCGCAACTAATGCACCCATTTTTCGCCGTGCGTACTCCGTCCCACGATGTAAAGGGGAGCCTATCGCCATATCGGGCACAAATTCCAGACTCCGGGCTGATACTGAATAGAAAAATCCAATATCACTTTGCCCGACCCGGGGATCGAACCCGAGACCTCAGCATTGCAGTCGTACCGTAATACAAATACGCCACCGAGGTAGTCCAACACACAAAGGCACAAAATCTGGTGAAAAACCATACTTACTATCGTTGGAGTTGAATTTCCAGATAACTATTATAAAAAATGCGTAATACCAAGTCCATCCTTTCCAAAATTACAAATTTCTTATCACTTTGAGTTGGAGGATGTGTCAATGAATGAAACGGTAAGGAGATAATTTGAATCCGCTGCAAAGGAATTTGTGCCGACATCATTCTATTGTATGGGATTGTCGGGAACGCGTTACCTATTGTGCGTGTGACCTCTGGGCTAACTCGACCAAATCCTTGTAGGATAACGGACCAAACACTGATGAATGGGAATGAGGAGATGAGTAGGTAGTTTACTCGAGTAAGCGCAACAACTGTCCTTGAACGCAAGGCAAAAGAACCAGAACTTTGATATACAAACTGCATGGGCACTCCATTAGTTAAGTCTCATAATGCTCAATTGTATCTGGAGTATTACGGTATATGTATACTGGTGTTTGTGAATAAAAATAGACAACGTGGTGATACTTAAACGACTCTAGATTGTTTAACAGTTCAGTTGTCACTCAATAATCAATATATTATTATAATGCAGGACTGAAATTATTATAATATTAATTCATCTTTTCTTTTCAGCGGATTTTTCTTCGGAGGGCACCGAAATGCTGGAGAAAGAGCTACGGTAAGTGTAAAATTTTATATTAACAATCTTCATACTCAACATTTCATAAGAATAAAATCATTATTACATTGAAAATACTTTACTATAGTTATTAAAAGCGCCTGTTTAAAATCTCATAGCAAAAATACGCGACGATCATTTTAGGAAAACCAAAACGAAAGGCGATTGATTTTTAATCATAAAGTTGATGTTTTGAATCATTGACTTTTTTTTTTTTTATAATGGCATTTGTGTTCACATTCTGCCAATGTCAAGTTTGGTTTGTCTATTTTATTATCTGTAGTATGTCGAAGTAAAGCAGTGGCTACCTTACCAAGACTTTATCGAGGAGTATTGGCGGCAACAAAAAAAACACTTGATTAGCACAATTATTTCAATTCACTTCATTTGAGCTCTTTAATAGAACTATATTGGATAATATACCACTATAATTATGCAATATAACACTAAATATCACCAAAATAATGAATTAAAACAAGAGCACCTCATGACACTTCCAAGTTCCCGCCAAAACTCAATCATTGACTTATTAGCGAATAACAAGCCAAGAAAGGGTGGCCAATTGCTTCAGGGGGTAATCTATACTAATATTATAAAGAGGAAAGATTTGTATGTAAGTATGTTTGTAACGAATAAAATCAAAAAATTCAGAACGGATTTCGATGAAATTTGGCACACGGGTAGATCATGTCCTGGATTAACACATATGCTACTTTTTATCCCGGGAAAATATTTTTATCCAGGAAAAACTTTTCACGCGGGCGAAGCCGTGAGCATCACCTAGTAATGAAATAAAACCTTGTAAAAAATGTCTTTTGAAATAACATCGTCGGCTTTAGCGCCTCCACTTGATGATTAACTTGATAACGGAATAGTAGGTTTTCTAATTCTCAACTCTCCAACTCTTTCTTACGCAAGCATCATCATACGATTATTCACTATAGATCATTTTGAACCCACTACCTTACACAAGTAATCTCAGGATGTAAGTACTAAGTAGCGATTAAACTGGCCTGTTAGTCAATAAAATTCTGCTCTCGTAAAATCAAAATTAGACTTTACACCTAAAGAAATAGCGTCTATATTAGACCTTGGAAATAGATAATGTTCTGAACATCCATTAAAATTGAATTTGCACCGTACAGGCATAGAAATAGAGATTATATTACGTTACGTATAAATATTTAAGAATGATCGAACTCCTTCAAGTGATCCAAAGTGTTTAGATCGTTTAGTGATGTGAATACTGTGTAGAGTCGATAAAGTTATAATAAGTTGATCGATGATCGTGTTGTGTAGGGGCTGTATCTAAATACCGTGGCTTTTGTGTAACTCAAATATAATAATGCAATTAACGTACCATTTTTAAGGCAGACTGGCATTCTGGCATTTGTCGATGGATACCACGTTCCTCTTTTACATTCATACTTTAAGTAATTCGAAAGATCTAAAGTCTAGACATATTTTGTTCAGGAAAAAGTATTCTTCTAAGCAAATAATGTACACGTGTATTCTTCACATAATATAATAAAACAGCTAAACCCTTATGTCTGTACTATGAAATTCGTTATTCGAAATTCGTCGTCATTATAATGCTCTTCATAAGTCTAGTGACATTGATATCTTTGCAGACACTAAAACTTGTTTTAAAAATAAAATTCTGAAACACCTCAATGCTGTGCGAATATAGTTCATAATAAGTGTGGTACCCTGTTATATTAGCATACATTTTAAATTTAAGATAATTAATATTGCATACTAAAATTGTTATATTGTTAGGTTTTTAATTCAAATCACTTTCATCTCGTTTCTGTGCATGTCGTGGTCGTCTATAATTATGGCAAAGTTTAAATTAAGAGTATTGTATAGTGTAACTTGTAATTACTAATATTAATGTATGTCATTTTGGTGATCCTTAAATCAATAAATAAATGAAAGAAAAGTAATAAAAGAGGAACAGTAATAAAACGCAAGGGATTTTCTGTTCATCTGTATGTTTGTTAGCGCACATCTCCGAAACCACTAAACGGATTTTCATGTAGCTTTTACAAGTGAACAGAGATTGGTAGCAGAATATGGGCTTAGTTGAATTAAAATCGGATATCGGAAAAAGTTAATTATTATGATACTGCAGGAAAAAAAATGTCTAAGTCCACGTATACGAAGTCGCAGTCACAATTAGTCAATTGTATAATTCACTATAGACAATTTTTATACCAAACGAAAAAAATTATCACCTCATGTTAAATTATATCCACCGCCCATAAAAAACAGTACCAGAAGAATAATGCATGCGCTCTCGGATAAAAAAAAAGGAGAACAGTATTTCGGTCTCTGAAAATCTTATTCACAATACATAACTCAACTGGAAGCTCATTATCCATAATACTGTGGTAATAGACTGGTCGAGACGGCTCATTTATGCTGTAGACATTAGGTATATCCATGGCGTGATTACCACTTTGAAGCAGATTTGTACTTGTGAATACATGTTTATATTTATTTTTTTCCTTCCTTGTATCTGTAAATATAAGATTACTTGCCTGACTGGCTGATTCATCGACATTCAGCAGATAATACTTGGGCTATGACATGAAATGTTTTTTATGATATTAACACTTACTAAGCAAGGATCTTTGATTTTAATCCTATATGGGTGATTAGGTGCAAATCTTTTGTAAGAAAATTCAAACTCTGTTGGGTTTTGTCTATACTAATATTATAAAGAGGAAAGATTTGATTATTTTTTTATTTGTTTGCTTTGAGTAGGCTCCGAAACTACTGGACCGATTTGAAAAATTATTGGATTATCAGCGAGTAACATAGGCCCCTGTATATCCCGGGGAAATATAAAGCGGGACTTTTATCCTGGAAAAACTCATTCACGCGGACGGAGCCGCGAGCAGAAGTCTAGTCTAGAAATATTTTATATGCCAAAACCCGTCCTATTGGCGGATATGAATATATGTATGAGATACATATATTTCCTTGTTCTAGTAACCAGAAACTAGTCTTTTTTTTTCAATACTGGACGGTAAAAGAATGCGAAGAGCCCACAATATTGAATTCCTTAGAAGAATCTCAGTCTCCTTTCAAACTTTTCACAGAGTAAGTTAGATTATTTTGTTTTCTCGGAAAAAGACTTCAACGCAGGCGTAACCGCGTCTAAAAGTTATAATATACGGTATGCGTATAATATCGATAACGCTTCCACCTCAAGGTACAACACAATCTCCATTGAGCACTTACTCAATTGGCGCGCTCAGTGTCCGCGATCGCGCCACGGCATTCGCTCGCGAAGAGCACGTAAAGCGAAAGTTGCCGCCAAAATCACTTTAAATATCGAACACTTTCCAAAATCGAAATGATCTGATTCGTTACGTGTTACTTTGTTCGGTGCAGTTTGTGTTCGAATTTGTTTATTGTTATATTTTTATTTTATACAGTCGGTGTAAATTTTTTGTGCTTTTAGTTTTATGGAAAAGGATGTTTTTTCTTTTGATTCTAGAGGAGTTGACTAAGAAATCTGTTTGTAAAGCCCAATGTCAACCTTCTTAAAGGCACTTAAAACTGCGTTGCAAATACATACCATGCATTTACAACCTAAAATTTTGCAACATTCTTCTCTCTAACTTGTTTATTACTTGATAAACAAAAGAAATTCCCACAAAGCTTTATTTTGTTGAATTTGCCAAACAAACTATATTACAACTATTATAGTAATTAGCAAAATGAATTCGGACGCTTTTGCTTCACACACCAATTACAAATTTTATCAAAATGATTTGTATTCAGGTGTTCGATTTTGGTTAAGGATGCTTGAAAACCAGTTCTTAAGTCTGGATTATACAGATTACCTGCTGATTGCATCTAAATGAGTTTCTGCACTTTCGGAGAGTTTATGGAAAGTGCGTTTTTTACCATTTGCGCGGGAAAGACTTTCTAAATCCGCGATTGCGTATATTTTTGCACAATATGGTCTCATGTTTATTATGTATACCTACATAAATTTACACATTATAATAAATTAATTAAAATAATATCTGATACGTCACATCAAATAAATATATTAGGAAAGTCTGTGTTATCTTTAAACTTTAATAAATATAGAAATGGAATTAAGAGTAGAGATATTTACACTTTTCTCAGTAGTTCGTGTCTATCTAGCCCGTAATATTTTCCCTAAACAATATAATTATACCGTTTGCGTATACAAATAATATTTTTGAACTACTAATTAGGTAAATGGTAACACTGGCTCTCTTATGCGAGAGCCCTTTATTGATTAGAACGTGGAACCGCTTATGTTTAAGTTCTACCCAGCAGCACTGTGCAAAATCTTATGTTCCAATACGATATATCAGTATCAGAGTACTGAGTACAGACTAAAATAAATCCCTTCCTAGCCGTTTTCGGCCACGGCGGCCAATACAAGGGAGAGCAGCCAGGGACGCAGGAGATATTATAGTGTACAAGTGTGTGCGCAATACCCAGGTGCACTCGCTATTCCTTCACTCTCATAGTCCGGTGAGACGGCAATCCGACATGACCGGAGATTAAGAGAGTACAGACTACAGAGTACATTATGAGTTTTACCAATTTTTTTTATACCGGCACGGCGAATAACCCCTCTGCACCTTATAAGCAGATTGGAGTTTTACAGTTTCGAATGATGAGAGATGGTTACTCCACGCCAGTCGACACAATTATACTGCCCTGTTTAAAACCGGATATACACATTACACACTACACAGGCTGATCTCGGAACGCAACACACTAGAGTGGGCGATTGATGCGAGTTTTATGTCTCAAGGTGACTAGTGCATTGCCATTTAGTTCGTAATTCACTGCTCTATTTCTGCTACTGTTGAGGGCAAGCATGGTGCTTACCACAATCGAGGTACCTACTGATTGTCAGTGGCAGCTGTTAGGGCGGCACAGTCTCTTAAGATTTTGTTAGCTGGTCTACGCCCTTTAGGTTTTTGCGGCAATGACGTATCACGTAGCTTAGCTTTCTTTTTGAAAATTCCTCTATTTACCAATGAAAGATCCATAAAAATCGGTTTAGCCGTTTCGGAGACAAGTCTGCGCGAACTAATAAACAAACCCAGATATAAAATAAATTCTGAGAAAAGTCATAATTTCTAAATCACAGATATCAAATTCATTTTTATTTATTTTTATATTTTGTACTATATAAAACTCATAAAAAGCCATTGATGTTTACAATGAGTTAATGTTGATATATTAATATTGATATAAAGATAGTAATAGTTCAACGTGATTATCAATTTTTTCATAAAATTTATCTGTTAAGCCTTGAAGGATATCGAAAATGTCATCTACGCTAATTTATATAGACGTTATGTTTGTACGCGGGGATAATCTCTAGCCAATGCTACTGCATTAATTGTGCTTTCTGCCTAAAACGTGTCCTTACAAACCGGACTTTAAATCGTCATCGCGGCAGCTGTGCAACGGGAATTCCCATTGTCCACAACTAGATCCGTAAGTTAGATGAGAAATCTAAAATATTTCCTTTATAACAAATGATGTACACACTGCACTGATATAAATGCGTTAATAGTAAATACATAAACCTTGTATATTTCAAGCACAGTGGACTTAGAATGTGACACGAAGGCGCAACTCGTAAAACGATGTCGTTTAATTTTGATGTTTGTGATTGATCGAGAGACCCATACGTCTGTCACTTGTTAGTCTCTCAACCAATCCCAATAAGACGAAACGGAGACGTGACGTGTTTTTTTATCACATTCTAAGCCCACAGAACAGTTTAATAACCACTTTGAATATTGTAGCCAGTGTAGTTCCTAGGCTACAAGGTCCAGCGACACTTTTAATGCTGTAACTAGCCTCTTATGCGGCCGGTGAGAGCTTCTATAACTGCACCCAAGCATGACACAAAACTTGGTTGTCCTCTCAAATTTCCTCCACGGCGTTACAAAATAACAAATTATGGGGAGAAACCACCCCATCTGGCAATAGTGAACTTGTTGGTGTTTAGCACGCGTGTTTATCATCAGGCTATCGATGTCGTTTCATCATTCGAAATACAAAATCGATTAATACGATCGTAAATTGTGAACGCGTGTGTGCGTACGATTTGGACGCGTAGTATGTTCCAGTGTATTTATATTATCTATAAACGCTATCAAAGTGTTTATCTGATATCTCTAATTGGTGACAAGCTAATAAAGTTTTCCCTAAAGTATGCTATGACAATTTTACAGCTTTCATGTATGTTTATGTTTGAGGTTACCTCATTAGCACTCAACTAATTCTTTACGTCATTAGTCCTGCCAATATTGACCTGCCCGACTTGTAAGCAAATGTAAACCTCAAAAATCTGTGGGCTTGTTCTAAGTGGCGTTCAAAGGTAAGATGTGACTTCAACATAAACTTCCAGCATCGAATTACGTTACAAGTGGACATCATTATATTTGCCATCTTCACTTCGCCATGCTCGGAAAAAACCTCACATTGCATTAAAAAGTCTAGAAGAAACGCTGCGTGTCCAAAATAATCGTTGATCCGCTAACATTTTAAACCTATTGGGCCTTTAGCAAACTCACTGAACGCACAATAATCGTCAATAAATATTCCAATCAGTTTTCCGCGAGTCAATAATACCATCCTGTCCAAGTTGAGTCACTTCTGTATGTACCCTGCCTACAACGTGCCTTTTCGTTTTTGGACTTTAGGTGTTTGCTTAGTTGCAGATACGAGATAAATATTGAAATACATTAACTTATCATTGATAAGCGTTCTGTTATCGAAGTTAAAGTACACATATATATTTGGACACGGTACAGTGGCGAAATCGTACCTTCGGCCTTACAGAGTTTTATTTATTTATGATATTTAAATGGTAGAGTTGGCTGTTGGCCATGATGTAGTACATCACATACCGTGATGAATAACTTTACCATACCATACCATAGCAGCCCTGTATTATATACTGCCCACTGCTGAGCACGGGCCTCCTCTACTACTGAGAGGGTCTAGGCATTAGTCCACCACGCTGGCCTAGTGGGGGTTGGCAGAATTCACATACCTTCGAAATTCCTATAGAGGACTTCTCAGATATGCAGGTTTCCTCACGATGTTTTCCGTCACCGTTAAAGCGAGCGATAATTACAAAGAATATATGTATAGCCTTACATTATCTTAAAGCAGTATTTCCCTAACTATGGGTCGCTAGGGAATGTTGGGTCGGTCCTTGTCTCCCGCTCTGCTATAGAGGGTAGTAGAAAAATGTCCTGAGACACGCCGAGCTTTACCGCTCGGAGTCATAAAATGCGTATCAATGCTGATCCTGACTTACAGGAATTGCAGTGGTGGATGTGAGAGAGGCATATTCTTGGCCTATGCTATAAAAACCGCGGCCTCTTGCTTTAGTCACAGAGAAAACGATATTAATTATCAGAAAATA
The DNA here is from genome assembly GCA_947568825.1 of Sphinx pinastri. NCBI lineage: Eukaryota > Metazoa > Arthropoda > Insecta > Lepidoptera > Sphingidae > Sphinx > Sphinx pinastri. The sequence continues at coordinate 23,256,059 of OX387615.1, forward strand.
CAAGTCCTAGGAGTTTCAAATTTTGCATGGGGATTTCTTTTAAGACGTAGGTGGTCACTAAGACGGGATTTTGCGAAATTCAACCCCTAAGGGGGTAAAAGGGATAGCAAAGTTTGCTCAAAAACTACCGAACGGATTTCGATGAAATTTGGTATGGCGATAGTTCGAGACCCTAGGAAGGTTTTCGGCTACTTTTTATCCCGGGAAAATGAATAGCGGGACTTTTATCCAGGAAAACTATCGTGCGGGTGAAGCCGCGGGCAAAAGCTAGTAGTATACATAATTAAAATTCTGACATTTAGACTTGGTAGTTGGTATACAGGTGGAAATAAAATAGGTTTAGGTGATTTTTGCCCAAAATGCTTAAAATATAATGTCATGATTTACAATTAGAAGCTACTTACTGTGATTGCTTATTATTATTATTACTTATTATTATTATACTTATTACTTACTTACTGATCGTTATCACGCTCCGCGGGGCTCCCCGCGCAATTGACTAATCCGCCGATTTTACTTCGTAATTTCAAAAGAATAATGCCAAATCACGACAATCAACGACATTCACGCCATCTTTTAAAAACTCTTTGAAATACAATTCTGGAGTTTTTCCTTAAATAGAATTACCGCCTTAGTAGTGAGTACATAATGCCGGCGCTAGACGTATTTAGCTTCATAAATAAGTTTTAGAATCAAAAAACAGTTCTAAGCAAAATCTACGATCTCCGGAGATTCTTATTGGATGACGAATATGTACCATGGTTAAGGAAAAATCATTTCATTTATTTTTTTCCTCTGCTACTGTAGGTGTTCATGCACGGTGGAGGTCACTTCTAGTGGCCCAACTGGTATCATGTCTTATAAAAATAAACAATAATATCTCCTTGACTTGCATGGCATAGCCTAGCATAACTTTTTCCCTTTTCAGGGGAAAGCAGGGGTGTAAGTTAGAACCCAGTCATGTTAGGTGTTCAATGTGGTGTTCTTTAATTGGATGACTAGTTCTTTAAGTGCCTGACATTGTGGATCGCCTGGTGGCGCCCCTCATCACTTTATGTATATAATAGGTCGGGGGAAAAGTCTTTTCGCATATAGTATGTATAAACTTGTAATAAAATCTCTTTGGTTGTACTATTTGTATCTGGCTGTTTCTGGCATTAAAAAGGTTACATTTCAAAAAAAGAAAGAAATTAGTAAACTGTTGTTTTCAGCTATTTTCATTTATTTTTCTTTGTGTCAAAATGAGTGAATCTAATAAAGAAATTCGATACATTTTAAAATTGTAGTATAAAAAAGGAAAAAATGCACAGCAAACTGCGAAAAAAGATTGTGACGTTTATGGACTTAATGCAGTGTCAGTAAGAGTAGCACAAAGTGGGTTCAAGCGTTTTCAATCCGGAAATTTTGATGTCAAAGATGCACCTCGCTCTGGTCGCCCTGTTACGGATAAAGTGGACGCCATTATTGAAAAAGTGGAGCGATATCGTCATATCAGTAATTACGACATAGCTGAAGAACTGAGAATTGACCACAAAACAGTTTTGACCCATTTGAAAAAGCTGGGTTCACAAAAAAGCTCGATATTTGGGTGCCATACGAGCTCACTGAAAGAAACTTAATGAACCGTGTACTCATTTGCGATTCTTTATTGAGACGTAATGAAACCGAATCGTTTTTGATGAGATTGATAACTGGTGATATAAAGTGGATCACGTACGACAAGATCGTACGAAAGAAGTCGTGGTCAAAGGTCGGTCAGGCTTCACAGACTGTGGAAAAACCTGGGTTAACTCGCAATAAGGAGATGCTGTGTGTATGGTGGGATTGGAAGGGCATTGTTCATTAGGAGCTTTTACTGTATAGCATGACCATCGATTCAGATCTCTACTGCCAACAACTAATGAGATTAAAGCAAGAAGTTGAGAGAAAGCGGCCGGAATTAATCAATAGAAAGGCTGTGGTCTTAAATCACGATAACACGATAACACGATAACTACACATATCTGTAGTCACTCAGCAAAAAATAAGAGAATTTGGCTGGGAGTTGTTGCATCTACCATATAGCCCTAACCTTGCACCTTCAGATTTCCAATTGTTTCGGTCTCTTCAGAATTATGTAACTTGATCTTGACAAAAGTAAATCTCGCGACAAGCTTTTATCTCTACATATTATTAAACAAAGCTTGATTCAATTTAAAGTTTTTTCTTTTTAGAGCATTTAAATAAAAGCTTGTTTTTAAATATACTTTTATTAACTTTTTATTTATATTTAACTTTTTAGTTATTTTGCGAGTTATTCTCAGCAAGCCCTTTCATTTGATACCCATATTATAGAAGTGCGTAAAAAATAACTAGTCCATCATCTTGGGCAGTCCGCCATATTGGATTCAAAATGACGTCACGTAGCTAACAATGCATTGTCACCCAAACTAAACGTGTATGCAAAATTTCAACACAATCGGTTTAGGGTAACTGCTTCAAAATTGACTTGCTAGATTCCACCCGAACAAACATAGTTAATTACATATGTACAGTCAGCAGCATAAGTAGATGATCAAATTCAAAATTTCAAATTGCCTACATACTTTTGTGTTCTTACTAATCTTGTTTTTCTCTTCACAAAAATAAAATAAAAGATATTTACTTTACTTCAAACGAAGAAAAAAATATTTCAGTTTAACTTAATGCGTATATAGGCGATTTGAAATTTTGATTTTGTACAGATATTTATGCTTCTGACTGTACATTACATACATACATTGCAAGTTAAATAAAAGCTATTAAAAAAATGTGCGATTGCCAGTTTATATTACTGTCATACAGTTTATTGTAGGCACCGACCTGTCTGGACTGTACTGTCGCGTCGGCTTAGGTCCAAACCAGCTGTACTCAACCTTTTGTTCATAGGGGCTACCACGACTTCTTAGTTATGGTGCCTCAGGCCACACCATAAATTCGTTGACCTCTATAAATAAAAAGTGACTTAAATTTTAACATTAAAATTAAAAGCATTCACAATTAACTGAATGATTTTATTCTTATAAGTTGAGCATACAGTTCAAGTGATCTAGGGTAAAGTGTCTTTAGATTTTGTGAAATTTTTGGAGTCGGGTGGTCTACTTGCAAATATCCGGCGGGTCGCAGGTTGAGTAGAGCTGGTCTAAACTCACAGGTATAGTTGAGACGTGAGCCGAACTTCACCCCGTAGCACAATGTACAATAGCGTATAGATAAATAAACCAGAGACAATCGATTTGTTTTTATAAATAAACATGTCATCGCGGATGTGGGCAGGTCGGATAGTGTTTGGAGAATAATACTAGAATATAGATACGCCATTGGTCCACAATAATAAGTACTATATTTAATCTATACTATTATAAAACTTAACAATCATTTTCTACATGAACTGCAGAAGTGGTGCAGGATATTTAATCCGTCCGGATAGCGATCACCGTACATAAGATGGAAAACCCGCCGCGCCATAGTGGCCTACAAAGTTTTTTTTATTTTTTTTTATTGAATTGAATGACGAGACGAGCATGCTGTTCGCCTGATGGTAAGCGATACGACCACCCATAAACAGTAGCAACACCATCCAGCACCTTGGTTACAAAGTATTTTGTGGCATTCCACTGCGCTCGTCATCCTGAGACATAAGATATTAAGTCTCATTATGTCCAGTAGTTACACTGGCTACAATGTCCTTCAAACCGAAACACAACAGTGCATGCACACTGCTGCTTGGCGGTAGAAATAGACATTGCGGTGGTACCCACCCAGACGGCCTCTTACATATGAGAGACCTACCACCAGTCAGTGTGTAGCGTTCCGCGATCAGCTTGTGTATATCCAGTTTCAAACAGGCCGGCACAATTGTGTCGACTGACGACTGGCAAGGGATCATCTCTCGACAGTCGACACTTTATCCGGACCCTACTCCACTTACCATCAGGTTACCACTCAGGTTGACTGGTGGTACGTCTCACATATGCAAGAGTCCGTCTGGGTGGGTACCACCGCAATGTCTATTTCTACCGCCAAGCAGCAGTGTGTATGCACTGTTGTGTTTCGGTTTGAAGGACATTGTAGCCAGTGTAACTACTGGGCATAATGAGACTTAACATCTTATGTCTCAGGATGACGAGCGCAGTGGAATGTCATACAGTACTTTGTAACTCAATGTGCTGGATGGTGTTGCTACTGTTTATGGGTGGTCGTATCGCTTACCACCAGGCGAACGGCATGCTCGTCTCGTCATTCAATGCAATAACCATCTCAGTCGCGCCCGAATGAGAAAAAAAAAACATATCTTAGGCAAATGTAACACTTTCACTGTAACTGTTAATTAAAAATTGGCCTTAAAATATTGTTTGAACGCGCTAATCTCTGGAACTACTGATTCATAATCCAAATAAAATTTAAATTTAATTGTATTGACTTGTTTATTAGAATTATTACTGTTGTGATGCATTTCGCAGTGTGTTTTTTTTTATGTCTCTACATGCATTAAAAATTTGGCCGGTATATACAAATCGCCAATGTATTCCATTTACCTCTCTGCGAATGTTAATTACTTGTTTGGTTAAGAACAGCGCGTAGTTTCACATCGCTTTAGTTAGGAGAGTACCGGATATATTGTGTAACCGACTAGATACAACGTTGATTCGACATAGTGGCTCGTTCAGGGTCGCGGTATAGATAGATACAGTAAGGTAGGTTAGCGTGCTAGCGATCGTTGAGACACAAATAAGACTAACTCAACTATAGGATGTTAAGTATTGCTCTCTGATTTCCACGATGAATCATGTGACATCATATGACCTTAACGTTACAGTGATGTAGAATGAAATTAGTTATAGTACATCACGTCTCATCTAGTACTATAGCAACCGCCATACTATCCCAAGATAGATAGCTCTCGATCACTGTGCGCCACGTTTCGGCTTGCGTCAGCGGCTCGGCGGCGGGCGCGGTACTTTCACTCATTTTCCAAGGTTCGCATCGGGAAGTTGCATTATACAATTGTTACGTTTCTGTTACGAGTCCATCGGTAGAGTAGCTTAGTGGAGCGGTTATCTGTATTTTGCACGTTAATACGGAATAATTATTGAATAACAACGTAACGCGCTGTTAGTCTGGTTAGTGTAGTGAGCCAATCGTATAGGCGAGGTATGAGTGCGATATAGGTCTGACAATCGAATTCAGGGTTTGGAATTCGAGTCCCATATATCAATAGTCCCGCCCTTCTATGACATTTATAATTAAAAATAATAAACCGATTTATTTTGACCCACATATGGGCCACGTTGCATCAAATCCCTTTGTCAGTAAAATGTTTAATAAAAAAATCTATGTGGTAAATTGGTGATATCTTTGAGTATTTACCAATACTCAAAGGGTGAAATGCATCTGATATTCTAAAGATTATGAAAGCCTTTTCACATTTATTTAAAAAAAATGACCAATTATAAATAAATCTAAACCAAAAATGGGTTCGTAACAAAGTGATCCACTAGAACATCTTCCCCTACTCCTCTTTCATCGCAATGTTTTAATATTTTACTCTGACAATTGGGTTACTTTAAATCGAAACAGTAAATTTAACAAGATTTTCTATAATCCACTTACATCTCAAAGCAATATGCACTCTATTGAAAAGTGATAGAGATAAGACAGCGAATTGATAGTAAATTGTTTGTTAGTCCCTTTGCAGTCCACACTATTGCAGTTTTGCACACGGGTGTGTGTTGGTGTTTGTATCTTATCTTTGAGTTGGGGTCGTGTCGCATTGGGAAGCTATGGATTTATTCATGTGTGTTGCTGTGGTTTTGTGATAGAATAAGTTGGGACAAAAACTAAGTAAAATACAGTGTAAATGCTTGATAGAGTCTACTTTTGGTTATTGTTTTTCATATAAAAAAATACATATCGAATTATTGTATACTTTGTACTCTTGTACCTAAAATAATTTTCACACAGCAATGTTTTATCTCCGCTAATGGATCGATTGATAAATAATATCTTGGCATTACTACGCTTTAACTCTGTCACGAGAAGTACATGTAGTAACTATTGAGAAGATTGTATATTAGCTCCCCTGATGGCAAGCGCTAAGACTGTCCGTAAACAGTATCTTTACTCTCAACAATTGAGCTCTATATGGCATCTAACTGTTTTGATCTAAGGCCTATATTCACAAACGTTACTTAGCTAAGTTTTTTTTTATTGCATTGAATGACGCGACGAGCATGCCGTTCGCCTGATGGTAAGCGATACGACCACCCATAAACAGTAGCAACACCATCCAGCACCTTGAGTTACAAAGTACTGTGTGGCATTCCACTGCGCTCGTCATCCTGAGACATAAGATGTTAAGTCACATTATGTCCAGTAGTTACACTGGCTACAATTTCCTTCAAACCGAAACACAACAATGCATGCACACTGCTGCTTGGCGGTAGAAATAGACATTGCGGTGGTACCCACCCAGGCGGACTCTTACATATGAGAGACCTACCACCAGTAAAATACAGAGCAATGCTATGTCAATAAGTCTGTTTTTGCTTGTGACAAAACAGCTTTCGTAGTGCGTAGGCATAGGGGCGCTGCGATTGGCTAATATAGAGACAACTTTACTTCAGTTGGCTGTCTGATAAACAAAGCTGAATAAAGCCAATGAAAACTATTAAATGAACACTATGCGTTCGCGCACACTGTGCGTCCTCGTAGTGTTTGTGAATACGGGTGTAAGACTCATTATCCAATAATTACACTGGTTATAATACAAATCAAGTCACAAATATATGTGTACTTACTGCTTGCACAGTGTACACTGGCTATAGTCCACACTAAAGTAGTATACAGGGGTTCAACAATGTTTATACGCTGCTGCTTAGCGATAAAATTAAGCGGATGTACTATTATTATAATCTCGTGTCGAAACGTGGTTTAAAGATACTGATAATACAATGATATGAACTTGAAGCGTCTTGCGACTTATCATTTGTTAAATATTTTACTCTTTCAGATGAATACTTCAGGCTTCGGTCGTCAAAGATAAGACATTTTTAAATAAGAAATTAAGTTAGCCGCTATAATAATAAAATATAAAAAAGAAATATAACAATAAAAGACCTACGCTGAGTTTCTTGGTGCTTCTTCTCTGGTCAGTGGGCTTTTCCGAAGCACTGGGAGAATCTTTTAGACAATAAAAAACATTGTAAAAAATGACGTGTAAAAGTGCCCTTAGGGGCCTGATTACTTAATAAATGATTTGAATTTGAATTTAATGCTTTATGTGCGGTAACTTCAGCTGATTATAACGATTTGAAATGTAGAGCTCTTTGAAGAAAAGATAGACAGAAAAACAGCATAAGTTTAGTTATCTTACTCCTACTAATATTATAAATGCGAAAGTTTGTAAAAATATTTAGATATTTGGATGTTTGTATGTTTGTTAGAAGTAAATGCAGAACCGACTGAACGGATTTGGATGAAATTTGGCACACGGGTAGATCATGTCTTTGATTAACACATACTTTTTACCCTTTTTTTTTTTTTTTTAGTATGGTAATTTGGTTTCATTCAGATACTGTATTTTTTGTGTGATGTTTTAAATAGATGGCTTTAGCGTCGTTGTTTAGAGACTTGTAGCAGGAAAGGCTTTTCACGCGGGCGAAGCCGCGAGAAATACCTAGTAACAAATACTGGGAGCTATTTACTTTTCAAAAGCTAGAGCCCTTTATAGGTGGATAGACAAAGACAAAGCACTTTGCCTTGGTTAGAGTACGAACTGTGTACTAATCTATAATAATTTGCCAATAGAGTCCTCAGTTAGCTGTTAAGATAAGGAGCCCTAAAACACGTCTACCAATTTATAGCAACGCATAGCGTAGCATTGCTAATAGCACCATTATATTACTGTTCCAGATACATAAGTACCTTATCAGATTAATTGTACCGTTGATAATAACATGTTTACACGCGTCGTGTGATTAACGATTGTGTTGAAATATTTTCTGTGTGTAGATTTCATTTGTCGAACCGCTGATGCTAAGGAGGAAGCACCTGTATTACATAATTGTGCAGTGGAACGTCTATATACACTCGGGTTTTAAACTGAATTTTCGTTAAGTGCGGTGGACTTACTGCGGTGACCAAAAAAAATATTCCACGCATTTTAGGGTTCCAAATGATACTACTAACGGCCTCCAGGAAGGACAAAGCGGTTTTACTAACAGACGGACTATCTTGTAGACCCACCTAAAATTCAGACAGATTTCTTGAGTCTAGACTCTAGACGCATTAAATAATGGCTTAAATTCAATTTCATAGTTCATAACATTATATGTGTGAAGTGTAGTGCTATGAGAATGAAACAGTGATATACAAGTGTGGTGAGTGAGAAAGAGACGCAAGATGCTGTCCAGGGGCGTGAAGTACCAGCGGCTGGATGACCTCGAGATCGGGTAAGAATATGGTTTACTTTTTGGTTCACAAAAATATTCTCGAAATACCAAGTAGTGAAGGGGCTTTTGTATATTGATGCCATGCCGGACTGGGAGGGTCCCTGGGGGTCTAAAGGTACAATAACAATATAATGTTAAAATATCAGTTTTACTGCTGTGCAGGGCCGATTGTACTAATAGAGTGGTTTTCGTTCACTGCCCTAATGCGGGTGTTTAAAGAGAACCCCTAGCTAAACAAGTTTTCTCTGATATTTTCCTTTAAATAGCGAGCAATAAATAACAAAGAAAAATCATGCTTTAGAAGTCAGAAGCACGTAGCAAGTTTTGTTTTGAATTTGTTTTTCCATTCCACTCACCGGGCTATCGCTACTTTAAAAACTTAATAAAAAAAAAACAATTATTTTAAATGCGTTGCACTCAGCTAAAATTTGATAACTGGACCCAAAATAAATTAAAGCACCAAAATAACTCGTGGAACTTGTTTTTCCTTAATGCAAAGTAACAAACACTTAGGTTGTCGGCATAAAGTTAAAAAATGTAAACTGTTGAGTGTGTTTGTGCAAGTTTCTTCTTGTAAGTGGTAGATTCTGTGGACACTTTATAATGTCTACGGTACGGGCCTTGTCTTAGGGCTAGTTTCACCGGTTCCCAATAAAGTTTCAGATAACTATCCAACGTATAAAACTATCTAACAAATAAATCTGACACCTTACTAGCGACTTTTTCTGACGGATATTTCTATTCGAAATATGTGAAACCAAAAGTAGTAGTTTATATTGTAGATAAGTTGCGAATAGGCTATCAGGGACGTTATCAGCATGTGGTAAAATGGCCCCAACTGAGAACTGACGTAAAGCGTCAGGTTTGCTGTTGCGTGCTCGAGTGTCAATACCCATTAGTTAAAGGTCGGTCATGCAGGCAAAATATTTAATATTACCAACAATACAGTGCTAATTATGTTTTCGTTGACTGCGATTTGTGTGAGCCCCATACAAAATTTAATGTCGATCATGGACATTCGTAGAATAGAAAATCTTGCACTTACCACTCTGGTGGCTATCTTTACCATTTTCCTATAAAAATAATGATAACAGAACAATTTTACTAATACATTATCGAGTGTACGTTAATGGGTTTTTAATGAGAAACACTAGCTGTATGTGCATTAATCTGATGTGTGGTGATGTAATAATAAATCCCCGACATTGTGCACTATATTATATGCGATGTATTAATTCGGCTTACCCCAAAGCGTTTCACTTTAATAATATAAAGAGGTAAAATTATAACTCTTGTACAGTAATCAGAAAGAAAATCCAAAAGTCATGGAAATAACGTCACACGTGACAAAGCTACGAAAAAGCCAACCAATTGCCTCCTACTGAAGCCAATATGTGATATTCATCATCAAGTACCTATTATACTCTTCTCAGTGCCGTTACTAAGGTGCCAGTGGCGCCCAGGCACAGGGCGTAGACCCTGGTGGGTCGCAGAAATGGTCAGATAAGGACTAAGTTTTGTGTTATGCATGCGCGCAGTCATAGAAGCTCGCACCGGCCGCATAAAAGAATCCTTACGCCACAGATCTTCTAACGCTCCATATGTAATATGCTGCTGAGTACTATATGCAAGAGACCGCCTGCCGACAAGCATCTGCAAGCATTGTGTTGCAATTTGTACCTTGTGTCATTATAACTGAACATTCAAATTAATGTAATACGAGCGCAATGTTGTTTGTAGGCGAGCAACTTGCTCATCTCCTTATACGTATACTAGTATTATAAAGCTGAAGAGTTTGTTTGTTTGGTTGAACGCGCTAATCTCAGAGACTACTGAACTTATTTTGAAAAATCTTTTTCTCATAGGAAGCTACATTACTCCTGAGTGCTAAAGGCTACTTTTTATCCCGGAAAAACTTATTCACGCTGGCGGAGCCGCGAGCAATACTAGTTAAAAATAAAGTAGTAAGTGGGTCACGCGCTTGTAAATGACCAATACCCATATACAGCCTTAATGCCAGATAACTGCACGATTTTCCTGTTTAATATAAAAAACGGTCAACTATATCTCTGGCCATAAAAACGACAAAAACATCGTACGCCAGGCCCGAAGCGTGCAAAGTTGTATTTGCAATTTTTTGGGATCATTCATCATATTTTGTTCGGAAAAGAGGCTATTAATATTCTAATTACCTCCATATATTTCGTTTTATCCTTATTCCGTACTTTGAATTATATTGTTTTTAAAGTTATTAGAAACCAATACGCGAGTCGAATACGATAATAAGCATACAGAAAATATGCGTGACAAATTCAGTGACATATCTGTGAAATTGTACTCATGGTTGTTTTATTGTTGTTATATTATCAGTGACAAAGTGTTATGCGTGATGACAGGGTTAACAGTTAACACTTATTGATAAAGCGATATTTCTTGATCTGCTAGGTTCTACTTTTTTCTATAGTAGATTGCATAAATAGTTTATAGGTAATGAATTTCGACTGTATGTGTGTGTCTACTTAGCATCAATTTTATCATGTTTTATTAGATTATTCATTATTTGTAAAACATGATCAAAAATATATTCAAGAAACAAGATATAAATCGTATAAATTGATTTATCCAAATCTGCTCTCAACCTCTATCATTAAAGGTCCATTCCGAGATTCCATAGAGCCTCCATTCTATCTAGTCGGCATATTAAAAATGCCTGACATTCTAGCGCGAGCGTGGGCGCGTGTTCCCCCCTACGTGACGTCAGCGGATTTATTAACAAAATTAAAATATTTTTGACTACGTATATCTGCAATTGCAGCATTCAGTCTGTAAAGTGTAGGGACTGCTTTTTATTTTCCCGTTAATAATGATTTTGTTAGTACGTAGATAATAAAGTCTTGTTATTAAAGGTCACTCCTTATCACGCCATGGGACGATTATAAGCTCGGCGAAATATGGGTGCACTAATTGCGCCTTTTCCTAACCAACCCCGCGGGGATAAAGGCAGATCCCAATGTATAATTAATGTTTATGAATATAGGGGGTAAGGCTTTGATAGTTAAGCGACTTGCGTGGGATGATACGCCCGCTAACGTGACGTCAATGGAATTATATAGAGTTGTGTTTCACTTAGTCGTGGTAGTTAGTCTGTGATAGAGCTGTGAGGGATCTACATACTTGTTGAGGTTAGTTTAAAACTTTTTTTTGAGTTATTGTCCTTTTGCTACATTGGCGTATTATGAAACTGGTGGAAACCAGTCGTTTTTATTGAGGTCTGTAAAAATTTATTCAGTGCAGTCCATAGGGTGATGATTAGAGATTCCCCTCATACAAGTGATGTGAAGCTTGAGACAAACTGAAGACGCACATACCAGGCTGTTATAGTGAGTCGATATTTTGTTGGTAGGTAAGTGTAGTATTGTGTGGTGGTAGTTTTGGATAGTGCTGGAGCCTTTATCAAAAACTCGTACAAAATCTCTCAATACCTCTCTATGCCCTTCTTTTTTAACTCATATGAATTCAGCATGAACAGTAACGTAATAGCAGCCGTTTTGCAAATATGGCGCCAAAAACAATGGCCGACATTATGTCAACACGCGCATTTAACTAGTAGTTTTGGACGTGGAAATTATGAAATTATTGCGATAACTTAAAATCTGACACGATATTATTATTGCTAAATATTGTATGTGTAATTTTGTGCTTATGGGTAGCAAGTTTTGAAAGCGTAATTAGTGTTAAATGTCGTTTATACTGCCAGTTCGTAGAGCCACAAAGTCCGTAGTTTTTATAGTATATCTGGATGGTACTTCTATCAGGAAACAGGCATGAACTGTCAACTTTGCCTTTTTTAACAGTTTCAGTGCAACTATAGATGTCGTTCGTAGTGATAGAGTCCCAGATGTCGGCAGTTCAGTATGACTGGGTAGTGGGTGGTACTACTAATAGGAAACAGATATGAAATGTTAGAATTGTCTTGTTTTTACACTTTCGGTGCAACTATAGAGTATGGACATAAATATCCTTTTTCAATCCAATTGTCTCTTTCGATTTCGACATCTAGCAGACTCCTTACGCAGCGTGAGTTTCACAACAATTCATGGTCGTCACTTGGGGGTCATCGTTGACTATCAGACGTCCCACCTGCACGTCTATCTACCTTCGTCTGTAAATAATCTGTTATTTCGAATATGTTATACAAAATATAAAAATTAAGGTTTATATTTCACTTTTAAAGAATTCAGAAGTCATCTGAATAAATAAAACATCACAAACCATCTCATGACCCTGAACATTGAAGAATATTGCTAAATATGTTAATACTGACTGCCTCGCGGCTCCGTCTGCGTACCTAAAAGCAAATTTTTTATTGGTACATGCCCTTTGATTACTTGTAAGTTTTAAATCACCGCGCATAGCCTACCACCTAAAATTAGACCTTTGCTCAACTCTGAGGGAAAAATCGGTTCTTTTCCTATCAATGGTTATCACTTATTCTAGTTGTAGGTACTGATCGAGGTCTCACGCGACAACAGGTGCCGTGGAGAAAGGTGCAGCCTTGTAGAGTCACGAGGTGTTGACTACGTGGTTACGATAACTAGTTGATTACATTATATATTACTTACACACTATCTGTGAGATGATGTTTGGAGATGAAATGCATCCGATTATAAGGATTATGGTGATTATTCCTATTGGAATATCAGACTGCACATTGATGAAAAGAACAATTCGTAATAGGTGAAGAGGAATGTTCCTCGTCCCGCGAACTGCTTGGCTTACTGCTGACACTTTTGTGGGTTTCTTATTTTGTCAACGGTCGCTGATTGATGAGGACATCGGCCAAGAAAGATTCAGGACAGTCTTTGGATATATTAGATGATCAGTTTAACTTGAACCCTAATAGCACAATGTATACAGATTAGTATAACAGCAGTCTGCGATTAGCAACATTTAATAGACCGTATATAGAAGCATGTGTGGGGTGACTGTGTGTGATAGAGTGCGGAATACTATGGTGATGGACATGTTTGGAGGTGTGTGGGCATGTAAGGTGGTTTGGGCATTTGGAAAGGATCGATGATAGGACACTGACAAAGAGGATATATAAGGCGAGTTTGGATGGAAGGGCCGGTAGGGGTCGATGGCACCTAGGGTACCCAGAACAAAAATTCGAAATTCCGGAGCAAATTCCGGACATTTGATGAAAATTCCTGATTCTCTTCTGCATATAATATTCATTCATTACGCATCGTCGGTGGCGTAGCGTGTTTCGGGCGAGGGGCATTCGGCACTTTTAGGGTGCAAAATGCGTAAAATAAAATCTTTAAATTTTTTTACTTTGATGGGGGGGGGGGGGGGGGTACCACGTGGGGCTTATTGGGTTAAATAAGTCTTTGGTTTATTAGCCTAGGATTCCCTCCCCATTTCGAACAAAGACCTATATTACCGGACATGTCCGGAAAATTCCGGGTGTAACTCTAAGTCCGCACCGAACATTCGAATGTCAGACATTCTAAGTAAAGGCCAGGTCAAAAGTACCCTGAACCGGCATGCACTCCCGTGCATGAAAAGATTGATGGAGGTAGAGGAAGCGAAAGTAGTGTACCAGAATCGAGCACAGTGGCAATCCATAGTCTCTGCCTACCCATAAGGGACAGAGGCGTAATACTGTGTATGTATGTAATAGCCCACGTAACCTCTAGTTATGTTTTAATTAAACATACAATATTTTGTACACTACTGTAAGTTTATATTAGCCAGATCATAAACAATCCATTATAACAATATAAACTACATTATTATATCTAAGGCACCACGCTATGATTTTTAATAACAAAGGGCCGTTCGACATGTTTGTTGAAATTCGCGCGCTCGCACGCCATTGGCCGGTCGGGTGTCATGGCGTTGAGTTCTTAATTTGAAAAGTGCATTCGGGATTAGAAAAAGGTACGATTTAAATATTTTTCCTGCCAACATTTTTCTTTGCATAAATTGATTTACACCATTGACCATACCTATAATAATAAATGTTTTTTACATTATAAAAAACGTTTATTTTTATGTTTTCAATTGTACCACTTATCAGTATTATTTCGTAAAGGTAAACAAATTCAAATTATTTGCTTTACATTAAATTAAACAGACAGGAAAAACAGATGTTCTAAATGTTTCCAAACGAACAGTAATTTGCATAATATTGGTCTTGCCTTTACTTGAATCTTATTTTTTTATAATGATATGTTTATTTACCTATACTATAGCGTTTATTCTGAGAAGCACATAATAAGATTTTATTCTAACATATCGCATCTACTTGACTTAAAAATCAAGAGATTTTATATTCAACATCTTGTCTCCACTTCGCGGGTGGAGCCTAGAATATGTATACAAAATTTCGGTAAAATATATTATATTTTTGTAGTTGACCCCATGGACGTATAAAAAAAGGCGGACGGACTCTCGCTAAACAAAAACTGAAGCACAGCAATGGCGGCGGCGTAACTATGTGTGCGTAAATGAATGATTGCCATAAAAAACAAAATTTCCCCAATTTTTAACACTAGTTTACACTGCACTATTTTTCCAATTTTAGGTTAGTTTTATTGAAAGTCGTTTCAATAATTTTATTGTTTGCAAGATGTAATTATAATTAATTAATTTATATATTATTTAGCTTTATTTGAAATGACCGTGATAAATAATAGCCAAACATATGTGATTAGTAGGTGTGTAGAAATGAATGAGTCTTACCGAAACAATAAAATTATGTTTCCTAACTAATGCTAAATCATACGCACACACTCACTCACGCCTTTTATTCCCGAAGGGGTAGGCAGAGGCGCAACTAGTGCCCCCAGTTTTCGCCGGGCGTATTCCGTCCCGTGATATGATAGGGGGCGAGCCTATCGCCATATCGGACACGAATTCCATACTCCAGGCTGGTACTGAATTTAAAACCCAATATCACTTTGGCCAACCCGGAAATCGAACCCAAGACCTCAGCATCGCAGTCATACCGTAATACAACTACGCCATCGAGGCAGTCAAAAGGCTAAATCAAACAACGTAAATAATTAAACTTTCTTTAATTTGCATTTCTTTTTTTTTAATTCTCTATCTTGTGTTAACTTTATGTATAACTACCTCTTACTTGTGTAGGTCTTTGAGATGCCCTCTTCTTTCGATATGTGATGAAATCTAATTGTTAAATGTTTTTCTGCAATATATTTAATAAGATTCATTTTATGATCTATACTCTCTTATTATATTAATTAAATCACTCCTCCATACTTCATTTCCTGCAGGAAACCTAAAAAAAACATATACCTAATAACAACCTATACCTATTTAGTTTAAAAAACAAAATCGTATTTGAAACAAAAAAAAATCACGTCTCCTATACTTCGGGGTCATTTACCCGTCAAATAGTTGACAACACTGGAATTGTAGGCTGAGGTTTTGTGTTACAAAAATAAATAATTTTAAATATCAATGAATGTTGATCAAATAAGTGATACATTACTAATTTACCTATGAAATGTGATCCCGTGACATTTGTTCTTGGAACCACTGTGATTTTGACAGCATTTAACCACATAAGACGGCATATTTTAATTATTTATTTTTATTCTTACAACGACTTCATTCAATTGGGGTTTGTTGCGTAATGGCGGCCGATCGACATACTTTGGTGTGAATGTGTGCGCGATACTCGTACGTACAGGCAAGCTGGCATACTTTGGGTGCTTCAGTTTTTTGTGTAGCGAAATTCCGTCCGCCTTTTTTTATAGGTCCATGGTTGACCCTCGCTCTTTTTCCTTGACAATCTAATCCTACCAAAGGTTGTATGTAAGAATCCGTCGGTAGCAATAATAACGCCATTTGTTTTTAACATGTGTTTCTTTTTTTATTATTTTTTAAAGTAATAATAAATTGTTAAATTGTGCAATGTGTCGATTATGAACTATCAATAGCCGAAATAAGTAAGAAATGTACCAATAATTATTTATTTACCACGGCTATTGATGTATTGAACGGATCGTTGGTTACTTTGTTAATAACTCGGTCAAAACCTCATAATAAAGTGAATACACTGTACCATTTATATTATAGAGAGTAAATTATTGCAACTGAAGATCATAATGTACTTTTCCTATCAAGGCAATGTTAACTTGAACTTAAACAGTACTGCTAACAAGACGAGATATTGTGTCCAGTGTGAATTGTGCGTCAACGACGGTTGCTAAAATTCTGCCGACACGCATTACCGTATCGCACGCATCTGATCCTGTATATAACCACGTACATCATTTCAAATTCATATCCTTAAAGTAAGTTAAGTATGGAATAAGTGAAATATATTAAAAACTAGCTTTTGCCCGCGGCTCCGTTAAAAAGTTTTCCCAGGCATAAAAGTCCCGCTTTATATTTTCCCGGGATAAAAGTAGCCTATGTGTTAATCCAGGACATGATGTACCCGTGTGCCAAATTTCATTGAAATCCGTTCAGTAGTTTTTGCGTGAAAGAGTAACAAACATACATACATCCATACATACATTCTTACAAACTTTCGCGTTTATAATATTAGTATATAGTATATAAACATTTATAGATTATATCAAATGAGTGACTAATCGATACAATTACTGTGCCAGTGCGCATTATTTGTCCTTAATTTACATTTTGTTTGATATTTTGTTTGATATTTTAAACCACACGGCACTATGGCGGTTTCTTTAAACAATCTAGCAAATACAGCGCTTAGTAAAAAGCCGACAGAAATACAACGCCCAATTAAAAGTTTTGTAAAGCGCTGATAATATATTATGATCAATTAACGATGAGAATCTGAATCTATCAAGCGATAACAACGCTGGATATTTGTTGATATACAATACCACCGTTTAACAACAAGTGTAGCGGTGTAAAGCGCTGCGCAGCGAGTGTTTTGCACTCGGCTCTCGGGAAAAACACGCACGGCTCTACATGATGACGTTATCCCATTCACGACTCGAATGTTTGAAAATCGAACGCCGTTTTGCCGCGAAATTCTGTTATTTTTTTGTGTGGATCAGTGTTACCAATTTGTAAAAGTTTCTATCTCTTCTTGGATATTATAAGGTAGGTAAATTATTTATTTTATGTATTTCTTTATACCCTGTTTTGTTATGTTATATGGTTTTGATATAATATTGTAGTTCATATCTCCTGAAGTTTTATGTAGATTCTTATCATAATAAAGTGCTAATTGCAATGTAATTAAATATTTTTTGAATGGCGCATCTGGGAATTCTGGATTAATAAAATTGTCCTGTTGTGATGCGAGGGAATCGAAGGGAATGTGAAGGAAATTTAAAATTCCTTTGAGATTTGTTTCTGAGCAACTACACATTAAAAATATATTTTAAAGAGGTAGATCCACGCTGTGGACATGTTGACTTGATCGACTGTACCTATCAGTGCCCCACTGCCCCCAGCGTCATTTGCGTCAGTATCGCTTAAAAACGGGTAAACGAATTTCGATGCAGGTATCTCTATTAGAATAAATTGTTAGAGTTTTTTCATTGATGTATTGAAAGGGTTTTTTAATACATCAATGGGTTTCCTACATTAATGTCGCCTGTACTTTCTTATTTGCTAATACATGTGACGCCAACAATATTAATAATAGCAGTGATGAGACAAGTCATCTTCAAATGAAGATAACGTTAGATAACACACAGCTTCTGGAGTGTGGCGAGGATGAGCCGGTAGTAAACCGATCGGTGGTGGGTTCCAAGACATTTATTTTATCCTGCACGGTGAACAGCCTGCACTGCACCTCATTGTATACAGTACACACATGTAGAGTAACAAGAGATAGGTATTGAGTTTATTTATAACTATACTGTACACCCTAATATACTGTATTTATTATTATGTACAATTGGCAGTCTTATTGCTCGAGGCAATTTATTACAGACAACCGTGAGATGGATATTAAAGAAGTAGCGAAAAAGGGCAGTTTAAGGCGTACATGTTAGTTATTATTAAAAATATAACAGAGATTTTTGAAACATAGAGCGCCAAACGAGCAAAACGTATTGGTCGTTATACTCCAAGAAAAGGAGCAGGGTTTAGGAAGGGGATTGTGTTATAGAGCGGCAAACGAGCAAAAAATATTGGTCGTTATACTCAAAGAAAAGTAACAGGGTTTAGGAAGGGGAGTGGGTTACTGGGTTGCTTGGGATTTCGGATATCTCACTTTTCATAATTTTGTTAACTTCTGTTATTAATGAGACTTCTCCATTTAAACCAAGCAACCTTATGTTGAAGCATTTATACAGAATGGCCCTATTATCTCGATGGTTGCTTGAATACCAACGTGCGCCATGACTATAACGCGACTTGGAATGAGTCACTATTGACAGTTGTCAACTGTTCATTCAGTTAGATTTGAATATACGTTAGACCTTCGCCAGAGTCTTACTCCCGTCGCGAAAAAAAAAGTATCATTCATCATATTTATAACGTGATAAGCGTTAAATCTAAGTTGATAAAGTTTAAAATTCCAAACAGAAACGTTGTGGTTTCAGACTTTTCGCGCAAGTTCATACCGTCACGTGAATTTGAACTATATGGTTTTAAAATTACAGTTGGAATTTAAGCAAAGGGGTTCGCCAAAACATTGTAAAGTTTTTTACCCACGTTCCACGGTCACAGGTTTTATCTTATCTGTGTTAGTTTTTCTAGTTATTTCTAGACGCGACAGTTGTACAATAATAATAATATGTAGATATAATGCACATAGTACCTATATTGAAACTAGAAGCGGCGATTACTTCGAGGAATACGCAAAGGTTTGGGGAGTTGGACGCCGCGAGTTCACGCTGGCCGCATATCTCAGATTTATCAAAGTTCGTAATAACGTAAACTGAAGCCTTTATCTCGAACCGCCGATTTCAAAAAACGCTCTCAATCGCTTTTTTTCGATCCTACGCCAAAATGGACCAACCATGAATAAGGATTTTTGGCATGCTTACAAAATGACTTATTTTGATTGGTTTTATCTGTATTGCATTTCGGTTAAGATTGGGATCGTACGGCCGTAAAAGAGTTAGACAGAGAAACACCTGATTGGGGTATATTACACAATCATAAATCTCGTGATCCTGGAATCGCGATATTATCAAAGATCTCAAATACTGAAGTGGGCTATTACACTTATCAATATTATCATCAATATTTCCACTTCAGTAAGCCGTTGACTTTACTGGAGTATGGTTGTGTTTCTGAAATCATGGATAATAGATGAAAGGCAGTTTTAGCTAAAGTACTCGCATTTGCGTTGAAAAGTAAACGTCGCAGAAAGCGTCACCCAGAAAGACAGAAGACTGGATTTTATAACGAAACCAATACACTCATTTGAACATCACTCAAGAAATGCTCTTGGGTGATGATTTGAACGATTACGCCAATTATTTTAGAATGAGTGAAGAGTTATTTGAGAGGCTTTTAAATTTGGTTTCACCTTATATTACTAAACAAAACACACATATGAGACAAGCTATAAGCTTTATGTTGAGGTCTTCATTTTTTAAAATTCGGTTTAAATTGTTTTTGTCTTTAGGGTTCCATAAACACAAGCATATTTCGTACAAAAGAAGAAACTCTTTTAAATCATTTTTAAGTTCGTCACTTTGTTCTGACTCGGCATCGTCGGGGCTCAATTCGATAGGCTGCTCACTTCCTTCCGCCATGACTGCGAGTGTGTACTGACAGAAAATATCACGATGCACTTACACTGTTAATAATATTGAAGCCACGCCCCCTTAGTATCGTGGATTTCAAAATATCCGGATAACTTGCGATATTATCGCGATACTGCGAGGCGCATAAATATTACATCAGTATTATCGTGATAATACGAGTATCACGTGATATTATTGACTGTGTAATTTACCCCACTCACTCACACTTTACCAAGCTTATACCAGTGACGTAAATGAGTGCGAATCTATCGAGTATCGTCATAACATTGAAATCTACGCATACATTTTGATTGGACGAATGTTGATTTGGAGTTTCATTAATTTAATATTAAACATATAATCACGTCTACGCCATAAACGGACCAGCTGGACCGAGTTGGTATTAGTGAGTTGTTACCTTTGGTACCATAAGAGGGATTGCTGGAAATCCAAAATATACTCGTTCTTGTAAATGAACATAATACCAAAATAATGCTTTACTTTGTAGTTACTTTTTTACTTATATTGCCACCCATAATAATATCTCGTATGTTTTGAAACGGCTTCACAGACATTCTTACGCATACGCATACTCACGCCTTTTATCCCCGGAGGGGTAGGCAGAGGCGCTACTAATGCACCCACTTTTTGCCGTGCGTATTCCGTCCCATGATGTGATAAGGGGTGAGCCTATCGCCATATCGGGCACAAATTCCAGACTCCGGGCTGATACTGAATAGAAAAATCCAATGTCACTTTGCTCGACCCGGGGATCGAACCCGAGACCTCAACATTGCAATCGTACCGTAATACAACTAGGTACGCCACCGAGGCAGACATAGAATTCTTGTAGGTACATTTTTTCCCGCCTTCAATAAGTTTATCTTTACAATGTAAAAAATATAAACATTGGTAATGCAAATAAATAGTGTAAAATTTCATGCCAATTACGGTAAAGGTTTTCGAACGTGTTTTAATGACGTCATCACATCCTTGTGTAGATTACAAGGAATATTTAAAATGATAATAATATGATGCCGAGAACTTTTAAAATAACCCTTACAAAGTGTAAACAAATTGATTAAAGATTTTTATGAAGTTTTAAGGAAGGAAAAATTGTATGTAAAAATGTATTCTTTTTCAACTCAAATAATACCTTTGTTTTACCCTAAATACATATTATAATTTAGATGTGTAAACATGATAATTATGTGTGCAATTTAGAAAAGGGATTTGAAATTCATAAAAAATAAAACCAATTAATGTGCTATTATAGGGTTAATGATACAATTATTGTGAGTCCTTATGATTATTTACGCTGGAATCTAAACCTTCTCATTAAAAAAAAATCGTTATTACTGAGTTCACAGTCTATAGTTCCTTGAGAGCAAATTTTAAGAAATGTTCACAATCACTATTTTCATTTCGATCTCGAGGATAGACCAATAATTGACCAGTTTGTTGACATGCGTATAACAACCGACAAACAACTTGAACCATAGCGCCCATTTGAATTAGTTATTCCGGGATAAAACTCCCGCTTTATATTTTCCCGGGATGAAAAAATAGCCCATGTTACTCGCTTTTACTGTAGCTTTATATTGGTGAAAGATTTTTTTAAATCAGTCCAGTAGTTTTTGAGTGTATTCGTTACAAACATACAAAAATACGAATCTTTTCTCTTCATAATAGTATCGATGTAGCGACACTTATGCACAAAAAAAAACCCCAACACACAATAGTGGTTCACGTTGTTTCCCTACAGTTATACCGATGTCTGATTTCGCTTGGTTTATTCATCCATCGGATTGTACTGAATCGAAATTAGAATTTTGATTTTTATCCTAAAAGGTTTCATTTCACTGGACAAGATTTACCTAGTAATATTCCGATGTTTAACTATGGTGTTTATTCTCAGGGATCCAGCCCAGGACCTGGTGGCGGTGCGCGTGCCAATCAATGGCATGACATGCCAGTCCTGCGTCAAGAGTATAGAGGGATCCGTCAGCGAGCTGCCAGGAGTTGAGTACGTTAAGGTAAGCAAAATAGGTTTTAAGCTGGTTAGAGGAAGTAGTAATAGTAACTAGATGGTGTCTCACGTGATCATGTCCTTCTGTAAAGAAACCTGGATAGTTTTAGTACTTGGTGAGGAGTAGTGGTGGACGGTCACTAAATGATTTCTCGTATGCATGCATTTTATATTTGGGAACTTAATAAATACGTGACCGTCATATTACCTACCGCTAACAGTCCTTCTGTGAAGATACTACAGACTACAACTGTCACCAAGGAGCAGGGTTGGAGCTGGGTTCTGTATCGTTTCGAAGCACATTATAGCGAACATTGAATACCTCAAGCTACTTCAACTTTTTTATAATATATTAACAGTTTTTTTTTGTCCCAGGTGGAACTCTCCGAGCACGCGGGCTACTTCAGGTATGACCCGCGCGTGTGCTCCGTGGAGGCCATCCGGTCTCACATAGAAGACATGGGGTTCGAAGCGCCGACGGACACCGGCGACGACGAGACCAGGTACAATGACAATCTTATATACAATGTCCTCTGCAATTAATAGAGAATGTACAACAGAGGCGTTCAGAAATGACATAGTTCAATTCAATCTGGTTCTACACACCAATTGAGAACCTTTTCATTTTCAAATTCGTTAAATGGAATATAGTAAAAATATAAGAAAGAAAGAAAGAAAAACATATTTATTGGTCACAGCTTATGACGACGTACAAATGACTAAAAAAAAAATATATATATATAAAATGTTACAAAAAAAAAGTAAATAAAGATTGCACGTCGCATCGTGGCTGTGACAAGTAGGTGACCACTCAGCATAATGTTGTACTGCGGCGTGAGCCACAGCACAACGCTGGTTTTCAGTGGTCACCTTGGGTGACGTGCGGACGCCAGCTGTCTTTAGGACACTTAGTAGTGCTAACAAAAAATAAAAAATGACACTAAAACTATCATCATAAATAAATATAACACTATGAATAAATAATGACACTGTAAATAAATAAAATAATTAAAAATAAAAAGGTAATAGTTAACTTAAATTACACACAATAGTTTATGAATGGACGATATTTTGATTTCTATTCTACCAACGAAGCTGGCGTGGACAAGTAGCCTAGCCCATTAGCAGAGCAAGTCCATGTAATTTACGAGCTAATGCCTTCCCCAGGAATCTTCTCCCACGCGACATACCAACAGATCTGCTGATAGACATGGGCGCCGGCGAGAGCGAGGTGCTGCTCAACGTAGTCGGCATGACGTGTCAGTCCTGCGTCAACACCATCGAAGGTGAGGGTCAGACTGAGAATCGTAATTGACTTCGTCAAGCAACTTTATTTTTTGCCACTAGTGGCCTTAACTAACGCGAGGCCCCGGACGGCAAATCTTTGGGAGGCCGTTTTCTTTGTGTCCTTTATCTGTGAAGGCCTTCACCGGCGCGAGGCTCCAGGCGGGAAAAATGCTCCTCAGTTGGACATCGTGCGAGGTCTCTAGTCTAAGAGCATATCCCTACGCGCGAAGCTCCGGGCGGTTGCCCGGTTAAAGTTATCAGTATTGCTATTGATTGTACCCAGGAACTCTCAGAGAGACCCCGGGAGTGTTGGAAGCCCGGGTGAACCTGGCGGAGGGCAGCGCGAGGATACGGCACAACTCTGAGATCACGTCGCAACAGATATCCGACGCCGTGTACTCGCTTGGCTTCGACGTCAACATAGTGTCTGTCAACGGACAGACCACAGGTAAATTAATTTTAACGTAGCTTTGGTGCAGTATCATGATTATCTCTGCATT
Organism: Sphinx pinastri; assembly: GCA_947568825.1. Lineage (NCBI taxonomy): Eukaryota > Metazoa > Arthropoda > Insecta > Lepidoptera > Sphingidae > Sphinx > Sphinx pinastri. The sequence goes on from OX387615.1 coordinate 23,280,075, forward strand.
AACTTTAGGTTGTCTGGGAGATAATGCCCATGGCATCAAGTCACCTGTAATTTATTTTGTGACGTGAAAAGCGGCGATAGCCTACTTGAGAGTGGAACGGACTGCCGAGACGAATGTCAGCAGGTTCAAAATCCAAGGGCACGCACCTCTGACTTTTCTAAAAAGTTATGTGTGTATTCATTGTGAATTATCGCTCGCTTTAACGGTGAAGGAAAACATCGTGAGGAAAACCTACATATCTGAGAACTTCTGTATAAGAATTTAGAATGTATGTGAAGTCTGCCAACCCGCACTAGGCCAGCGTGGTGGACTAAGGCCTTAACCCCCTCAGTTGTAAAGGAGGTCCGTGCTCAGCAGTGGGCAGTATATAATACAGGGCTGGTATGGTATGGTAATATGAAATAAATGAGCAAGCATTATTTCAATTTCATAATTCCCTCCAATATTGAAATAATGTTAAATTTGTTAACGAAATCAAATTTAGAGCTGCGTCAAAATTTTATTTGTTGCTTTTATTCTTCAGGCTGCTTTGGCCGATGTGGTATCTCTTTCTCAGGAAAAAGTTACTATACTTCTTTCTCTTGCTTGTGTTATTTCAGGAAAAAACACTCAGTATCATCATGATTTTCTTATTTGCGTGTTTGTCCGATACTATGTCAGGAATTAGGATCCTATATCTTAAACAGCTAATAGTGCAGTACAATGTAGAACAGATAGACGTTTGACTGGCTTGTCGCGTGCATGCATTACAAATGGTCTTCAATCTCAATAAAGCGCTAATGTTCTGTATACTTTTAGACACCTCCTCACACAGAAGCGATCCGGAAGGCTCGGGTGACGGCGCCAAACCAATTTCCCCCGTGAAGAGCAGGACACAGGCAAATGTGAGTATCGATTTTCCATCTCATAACAGTTTAGTGGCAGATAGTGTGTTCAGCCTTTAGCTAGGTTTTCATTAGCAAGAAAACAGGTCGACTTTCGTAGGCAATTTTTATCATAAATATTCACGGTAAACTGACTTCTGCAATATTCGAAGCTTGCAGGACTTGTGGCAGTTTAAGTGTATAGAACTATTCAGATATTCCCGCTAGTGTAAACGCATCTGGAAGTTGTTATGCAATATATTGCTGCGAGAACTTACTAGTTTAAATTTAGTTTTATGCACACATGTACTCACACACCCACAACCACCCATCCACAAACACACATACACACACACTCACGTCTTTTATCCCCGAAAGGGTAGCAAAGGCGCAACTAGTGCACCCACTTTTCGCCATGCGTATTGCGTCCCATGATGTGATAGGGGTCAATTTTATCGCCATATCGAGCACAAATTCTAGAGTCCGGGTTGATACTGAGTAGAAAAACACTTATTTATATAATTGTAAACTTAAACATATTTATATTTACTTTTCAAAACGTCTTTAATCCTACTAGCCTACTAATATTATAAACGCGAAAGTTTGTAAGAATGTATGTATGGATGTATGTATGATGTATGATGAAATTTGGCATACGGGTAGATCATGTCCTGGATCAACACATAGGCTACTTTTTATCCCGGGAAAATATAAAGCGGCACTTTTATCCCGAAAAAACTTTTTAACGCGGGTGGAGCCGCGGGCAAAAGCTAGAATAATATATTTGTGTATGTTCCCCAGGGGGTGGCGGTCGCGGCCCCGGCGCAGGAGAGCGCGGTGTCGCGCTGCACGCTGGAGGTGCGCGGCATGACGTGCGCCAGCTGCGTCGCCGCCATAGAGAAACACTGCTCCAAACTGTACGGTGAGTCACTACTCACCACTCACCACGCTGTCTCAGGTGGGGTAGGCAGTTTACTCCAGGGTATTCGGAGTTCGCCGAGTTCATTTTTGTCCTATGATGTGTTTAGCGATACTACAGTATCTAGAAAAAAATCCGGGCAAATTGTGTTCAATTATGACAAGAATTATCCTACATAGAACCTTATCAATTTTCCAATTTAAGCATAATCTCTATCGCCCTAGGGTGCACAGGGTTTGCAGAGCTAATTTCTGTACTAAGGTGTGATTGATGATGCTACAGTCCTGATCCTGTATCACGCAAAAATTCCAATCCCGTGCAAATCATGTGTTTTCAAATGCAGCAAACAAAGGAAACCTTACATCCATTTTCTTGTATAGGTACAACATAAATTAATCCTTCCTACCAGCTAATTCCTTATCATTTAAAATCCTTCAACATTTAATCTCGTTGTACATTTCTCAATCCGTAGGCGTCCAGTCAATCCTTATAGCGCTTCTGGCAGCGAAGGCGGAAGTCAGCTACGAGTCCCGCAAGATCTCCGCCGAGGACATCGCGCACAGCATCACGGAACTCGGCTTCCCCACCGAGGTCATCAGCGACAGAAGTCAAGATAGTGATGGGCATAGGGAGATACAGGTCCATGTGAGTACAGCTTTGTATAAGTATAACGGCCAGTCTAAATAACTCACTAACATTTAACTGGAGCTTGATATCTAACTCAAAGTTACGCTAACTGTTACTACTGTTTCAATATCAATTCCTATCTATCTTAGTTTTTAGAAATACATAACTACAAAAAGTGAGCATTTTGACTGTTTTTTATCAGTTAGTAAGTTATTGAGACCGACTGCTAGTCGATTTTCTGGACTCCCAACTTCTTCCCATGAGATATTTTCGTAAATAAAGGCAAGGTGTGGTTAACTTTGGGGACCCGTATTTACAAAGTATACTAATCCCTTCCTAGCCAGTTTCGGCCACGGCGGCCAATCTCAACAGAGATCAGCCAGATACGCAGGAGATATTATAGTGCACAAGTGTGTGCGCAATACCCAGGTGCACTCGCTATTCCTTCACTCTCATAGTCCGGTGAGACGGCAATCCGACATGACCGGAGAGAGATCAGGCGCAGGACCAACGGCTTTACGTGCTTTCCGAGGCACGGGGGTATCACACCGCCAACTTCCTGACTCCGAGTTGCAACTGAATATTTTAAAATTGGAAAAACTCAGTCACAATTTTTTTTCGGATACGAACCCAGGACCTCAGCGCGCAAATCGTACTCGTAACGCGTACGCATTACAACTACGCCACCGAGGCAATCGAATAAAGAATACTATGAGGACGCACAGCCCCAACGCGCAGTGCCGGCAATTTCATAGTTTGCATTGGCTTCGTTCAGCTTTATTGGTCTGACAGCCAACTGTAACATTTACGCGCATACTCACGGCTTTTATCCCCGGAGGGGTAGGCAGAGGCGCAACTAGTGCACCCACTTTTCGCCGTGCGTATTCCGTAACATTTAGTAAGCAAGAATTTCTTGTCTTCTTTGAAGAGACTATAAAATTCATCGCCATCGTTTGTGTTTTAGATCAAAGGCATGACTTGTGCGTCGTGTGTGAACAAGATCGAGAAGAGCGTACTTAAGCTGACCGGCGTCGCGTCCTGCGCCGTCGCGCTCACCACCAGCAAGTGAGTACCATTAAGGCCTTTTTTTTCTTGTCTATGAATACAAGTCCTCCAGACGCGTGATTTTTTTTAATTTATTGTTTTTTGTGAGTACCAGTCCTTCAGATGCATACGTAGATTTTACCGCCAAGGACATGTATGAAGGTGTTGGCAGCTGAAAAGAGATTGATCAAATGTGTCAATGAATATAATTATAGGAGTGTTTGGACAAGTGATTCATGGATCAATAACCTGCCACTTGATAATATTCATGACACCTCATTAATTTTGTGGAATCGCACTAGCATTCAATAAGCACTAACTCGACCGACTATCGTTTTGTCGACGTAAACTGTCGTAAATGTAGTTAATTATCGTGGATAATATTGATGTCATTTGTTTCCAGAGGCAAGATAAAATACAACACGTCCCAGATCGGCCCGCGCACGATCTGCGACGCAATCAACAGTCTCGGGTTCGAGGCCAGCGTGGCCAGCGCGAACAACCGCGGCGCCCGCAACTACCTCGAGCACAGGTACACGCAAAAAAACTAACATCATGATAATAAATATTTGTTCATTATCAGGATCGGATTGAAAATTAAGATTGGGATCGTTTATTGAGATCGACCATTTACCGATTTTGAATATTGATTCTGATCTACTTCTTTACTTCCCCAGGGAGGAAATAAAGAAATGGCGCAACGCGTTCCTGATCTCGCTGATATTCGGCGCGCCGTGCATGGCCGCCATGGCGTACTTCATGTCGATGATGTCGCACGGACACAGCGCCCGCGACATGTGCTGCGTGCTGCCCGGCCTCAGCCTCGAGAACCTCATCATGATGCTGCTCGCCACGCCGGTGCAGGTCCGTGGAGTAGAGGGACCCAGAACCTCGCACTTGTATCTCACCTTGTATCTCAGCACCAGTTCAGGTTGACTGATAGAGAATACCCTCGGTGTTCAGTCTGTCCAAACTTTATCCATGCATCCACGGGAAAGTAACTCTGTCTGTCTGTTGCGCTTTCGCGGCTGAACCACTGAACGGATCTCGATATAATATTGTTTAGAGATAGAAAGGATACAGGCTACTTTTTATTTCGGTAAAATTGAATATTCACACGGGCAGAGCCTCGAGCAAAAGCTAGTATTGTAAAAATGACAATTGTTTATGTTGAACAGTTCGTGGGCGGATGGCATTTCTACAAGCAAGCATACAAAGCGCTACGACACGGCACCTCCAACATGGACGTGCTCATCTCCATGACCACCACCATCAGGTGAGTCAGCTCAGCCCTGCGCGGGTATGGGGGTAGCTAGCCATGTATCTCGGATTTATTTTGGCTTAGCTTTGATAGATTAAATTGTGTCATTTATTTGCTATATTGTTATATCTTTAATTGCCCATTAATTCCAAAGAAAAGTATGGACTGAGATTTAATATGCGTATTTTTTTACATATTTACTGCATCGCACCTGATGGTAAGCGCGATGCCGTCTAGATAGAGTATCAAATGGCAACAGGTGGCTATCTGATGCCATTCGACACAATCATGCCGGCCAAGTAAGACGTACGTATGACTGTATGGCATTAATTATAGCCAAAAAATAACAAGGTGTGAACCCAGGGTTGGCAGGTCGTCAAACCTAATAGCCGGACAGACCAGCCAGTTTGGCCGTACATTTGGGTAAAAAGGCCGGATACACTAAATTATTAAGGATTTTTTTTACGATTTTTTCCTATGATATTTTTTTAGCTCCCAAGTTTAAGTACATTTCATTTTACGCATATTGCCGCCCCCTCAGTCACTGATCAAATGTATAAAGCCTACCAAAAGCCGGACACAGTTTACTTTGGCCGGACACGCATTCAAAAAGCCTAACTATGTCCGGCTTTATCCGGACGCCTGGCAACCCTATGTGAACCGATGGATCACGAAAGTAGCCCGTTTGGCGCTTACTTGACCAGCAGGCTGGTGACCTAACCACGTTGTCCTCAGCTACGTGTACTCCCTGGGCGTGGTGATCGCGGCGATGGCGACGCAGCAGGACGCGAGCCCGATGACGTTCTTCGACACGCCGCCCATGCTGCTCGTGTTCGTGTCGCTAGGACGATGGCTCGAGCACATCGCCAAGGTACTCATTATGCTTACACCCGTAACTCTAGCGTGAATATTTGCGTTGTATCACCCCCCCACCGTCAAGATATATATTAGAGTGTGGACATGTTTGGTAACCCGATCATTTTAGAAGCTAAGGGGGGGGAGGGTCCGGTTCCCCAAAATGTCAGCGGTCAGTGGAGTAGCGTGGTTTATTATAACCTAAGGGGGGGCCCGAACCTCCTGAACCCTCCCCCCCCTTATATACGCCCATGGTAGGTCTCGCATATGTAAGAGTCCGTCTGGGTGGGTACCACCGCAATGTCTATTTCTACCGCGCCAAGTAGCAGTGTGCATGCACTATTGTGTTTCGGTTTGAAGGACATTGTAGCCAGTGTAACTACAGGACATAGTGAGACTTAACATCTTATGACTCAGGATGACGAGCGCAGTGGAATGCCACACAGTACTTAGTAACTCAAGATGCTGGATGGTGTTGCCACTGTTTATGGGTGGTCGTATCGCTTACCATCAGGCGAACGACATATTCGTCTCGTCATTCAATGTCATAAAAAACAACGTTAGGTCAGGACGTCCATTGCAAGGTGGATAGACGACTTGATAAAGGTCGCAGGAACACGCTGGATGCAGGCCGCTTTTGACAAGTGCGTCTGAAAATCTTTAGAGGAGCCTTATGTTCAGCAGTGGACGTCATGTGGCTGATGATGATGATGATGAAAATTTAAGTTAAGGTTTTGTTCGAGTAAATTTTTGTATAGAAATCAGCGCCCCGTGACCGTATTTGGAACTAAAATGTAAACTTCAATAAGTCTAAATCCTCTCATTAGTAGAAGAGGGCCGTTCTCAGTAATAGGCAGTATATAATACAGGGTGAATATTATTAAACTTAGAAAAATACTTAAACATCAACCAACTTGGCGCAATTCTTTATTCTCTCTCGCCAGTCGACACAATTATGCCGTCCTGTTTGATACCGAAAAAAAAACTAGCAATGCACAATGCCCTTGTTTCTGATAGGTGATCATGAGCAGTAGTTATCAACAAGTAACCTGCTTGTTCATTTGTCGATAGTTATAATAAATCCAATTCCAGGGTAAAACCTCAGAGGCGTTGTCCAAACTGCTATCTCTGAAGCCGACGGTGGCGGTGCTCGTGACCCTGGACGAGCAAGGGAACCAGGTCAGCGAGAAGGACATACCTGTGGACCTGGTGGAACGTGGCGATGTACTGAAGGTTAGCAAACGCAACAAGCAATTCGATTTATTATTGATTTTATTATGGGAAGATGCCGAGCATATTTAGTACTTGATTGGATAACGATCACATATTAAAAGAACCCACCAGTGTTATTTCAGCCATTGTTATCCTGGTAATTACAGTCATAAAGGAAGATGGTCTAAATAACCTGTTCCCTCTCTCCAGGTGGTTCCCGGTGCCAAGATCCCTGTGGACGGCAGAGTGATCTCCGGACAGAGCACCTGCGACGAATCTCTCATCACCGGCGAGTCCATGCCAGTCGCTAAGACCAAAGGTACTGTCACAATCTGTCATATTGACCTGCTTCTGTGGCCCGTTTTTATGCACCTGTAATACAGGGTCGCCCAATGCACTATTTCAATACTATTGTAGATAAATTTTGCTTTAGTCATTAAGATTGCCTGCCTGGCCTTACTGGATCCAGCTCCGGGCAAATCGTATTAAAAAGCTACACATAGAGTTACCAACTTGTAATTTTAACCCGAGGACATCATCATGGCAAGTACGTTGTCAATATACCAATGAAAAATCAAAAAACTTTATTTTGTGACGATTGTATAACTGAAAATGAACCTTATGTACATATACATACAACAGATTTTTGGATAACGCTGTAAACTGAGCCTTAAGAACATTATATACGACTGAAAATATTTGTCCTCAGATTCTATGCTAATAGGCGGCAGCATCAACCAGCACGGCGCGTTGCTGATGAGGGCCACGCACACGGGCGAGGCGTCCACGCTGGCGCAGATCGTGCGGCTCGTGGAGGAGGCGCAGGCCAGCAAGGCGCCCGTGCAGCGGCTCGCAGACACCATCGCAGGGTCAGGACCGAACACACACACACACACACACACGTGATATACATATTTAGAGACTTCATCCCGCCCCCCTAAGGGCGTGAGTAAGTTTAATTCGCCCTATAAAATGTGCAAGACGACGTCTTTAAAGTTTTCTAACCAAGCGTACCTGAATTGAGTTTACCCGACCTTTCGTAGATCAGCTTATTTTACAAGTGAACGATGTGACTTTCACACTATTCACCTGATGATGAACATCACTGTTGCAAACCTATACAATACCCTCGTCATAGACATTGGTGGTACCTAGAACAGACATTTATACTAGCCTTGACTTAGTACCAAGATCTACCAATTCTGTTTATAACCACAAAAGCTTACAATGTCCTTCCAGGTTCTCAAACTAGGTCCCTAACAAATTTATCAAAATCCGTTCGGTAGTTTTTGTGTTTTTCGCGTTCAGACAGACAGACGCGGCGGGGGACTTTGTTTTATAATATACTAGCATTGCGCGCGGCTCCGCCTGCGTGGAAAAGTTTTTCCGGGATAAAAAGTAGCCTATAGCACTCAGGAGTAATGTATGAGAAAGAATTTTCAAAATCGGTCCAGTAGTTCCTGAGATTAGCGCGTTCAAACAAACAAACAAACTCTTCAGCTTTATATAATAGTATAGATAAGAAAGGATAAGGATATGTAAAGATAACGATTCCGGTTATTTTTTCCCATAGGTACTTCGTGCCGCTGGTGATGTTCCTGTCGCTGCTGACGCTGGTGTGCTGGGTCATCAGCGGCGCGCTCGACATCGACCGCATCAAGGCCATCACGCCGGTAAGCATTATACAAGCTGATACAACAAATATATGCACTTTACAAAAATTGTTTAGAGATTTTCGACATTTTAATGTTCTTCTTTTATTAATTAGTTGGTCAACTTTGCTCTATACCAAACAGATTATCATTATCGTAATTTACAAAAAATATGCTTCCCATAAATCAATAATTATGGGCAATATGTTTGTTGTAAATTATGTTTTTTTTAAACTATACTTTCCCAAAATGCCTGAACGAAGGTCAATATAACTTCATAAGTCAAAGTCTGTAACAACAGCGGTCCCTTAGCTGTCTTTGAAAAATGTACCCTATATACCCAGGACATTAAACCCATTCCAGGAGATATACCTGAACGCGGGCTACTCGGACTGGGAGCTGATCATCCAGACGGCGTTCCACTTCGCGCTGTCGGTGCTCGCCATCGCGTGCCCGTGCGCGCTGGGGCTGGCCACGCCCACCGCCGTCATGGTCGCCACGGGGGTCGGCGCCAACATGGGGCTGCTCATCAAGGGCGCTGAACCACTAGAAAATGCTCATAAGGTAACACCAGATAACGGCCATAAGGTAAATCATGCAGTAAGTCACCTGGTGGCGAGTGGACGTCGTTCGCGTGAATGTTTGAGAAAGGATTGAGGCAGCCTTAGGTCGCAGCGGATCGGGCGCGACTCCAATGCCACGTACGTGAAGTAGCGACGCCGCTATTCTTTGTTTGAAGTTATACTTCTTTTGGTGCGTTAGGGAAAAATGTTGAGAGTAAATTTTTTGGATGCGCGCGCACACCGTCACTTGAACAACCGACACCCTGAAGTTAGCTATAGTCAACATTTTAGTTTTGAATTTTGGACGTAGAATAAGGCGAAAGATATTGAAGTTATACTTCTTTTGGCGCGTTATTTAAAAAGATTTTGATCTTGGTTCGCCAAGCAGTATAACTTCTAACGCGTGTACATAAGTACACACACACTTTTTTTATATTTTTGTTATTTGCATATAAAAGGCATAACACAGAATTCAATCGAACCTAAATAATACATAGATATTTTACTAATTATAATCTAGATTGACTTCCTTAATTATTCTCACTGTTGTGTGTCTGACATCCTTCCCATTCCCCCGTCCTTCTGTCTCGCTCGCTCCGCTGTCGCTGGAGTGGTGAGTCGTGGCGTACTTCATACTTTCCCATACATTTGTCGTTGCCGCTCGCCGTACCGCACTGAGTCACCGCTCAGAGTGGCAAATTTGTTTTGCTAGTTACTGAAAGCAAGACGAAATTTTTTAGTCGAAAACATAATCGTACCATATAATACCGGCCATTATGTATTTAAAAGTTTAGCATTGCGGAACATTACTGTCAAATTATATTTTCATTTTTTTCTGACTTAAGTGAATTTTACGGTATCTCCACTGCTTAGTTGTTTAGAATTACATGACAAGTAACGCACCCAATAAAAATAGTGTTTCTATGGCCTCAAACCGCAGGTAGTTGACAGGGTTAATTTGAAGAAAAATAATGGGCATTAGGTGTCTAGTGGCTATATAGTCGCTGTTTTTGCTACCAAACTGTGGCAACACAGACAAATGGTTTCTGCGTGTTCTTTGGTCTGTAAAATAATAAAAAGTGTTCCTAATATACATACATACATACATAGTATAACGCCTCTATCCCATAGGGGTAGGCAGAGACCATGGCTTGCCACTTTGCTCGATTCTGGCACACCACTTTCGCTTCCTCTACCTTCATCAACCTTTTCATGCACTCCCGCCGGTTCAGGGTACTTTTGACCTGGCCCTTACTTAGAATGTCAGATATCTGACATTCGAAAGTTCGGTGCGGTCGACCCCTGCCGGTCCTTCCATCCACACTCGCCTTATATATTAATTACTGCCCTGGTTAGCGTCGTACAAGTTACAAAACAAAGTTACTGATCTCATTCCCCTTTCCCCAGGTGAATACAGTGATATTCGACAAGACGGGCACGATCACGCGCGGCTGCACGCGCGTCGGCAAGCTGTGCCTGCTGACGGGCGAGCCGGCCAGCCTGCCGCACATCCTCGCCTGCCTGCTCGCCGCGGAGATGAACTCCGAACACCCTGTGGCTTCAGGTGAGGCGATGTACTTCAATGGTATCGGTCCTGGGACATTGGTGCGAATTGGGTTTCCAAAGTAGCAAGGACCTGGATTTCCAGGTCTGATAGTATAATAATGGTAGTTTATTAAGTGACTTACTCAGCATTGGTGTTGGTGCGCGTTATAGTAATAGGCTTCAACTGTATCGTATAATTATGGGACGGAAATAAAATCATATTCAGTATCAGCCCGGAGTCTGGAATTTGTGCCCGATATGGCGATAGGCTCGCCCCTTATCACATCATGGGACGGAATAAAAATGGCGAAAAGTGGGTACATTAGTTGCGCCTCTGCCTACCCCTTCGGGGATAAAAGGCGTGAGTATGCGTATGCGGAAATAAAATCATAAAGCTTGTAAACTGGTTGTGTCGTTGCCGTTACTTCAGAGAATAAAATTAATCCAAAGTAGTTACTGCATACTAAAAAAAGTGTTTATAACCGCACCCAGATTAGAATGAGACAAGTGAAAAAAAATGTTCTCTTTTTTTTATGACCCTCTCACTTTTTATAATAGTTTACTTATTGCAAAGAGCTCTAAGATTTTATAGGGCTGACATTGGGAAAATTGACATACAAAAATTTTGAGCTTGTTCGTCAGTTACTCAATCTACCGTGAAATAACAAAATACCTATGTAAAATTCATTACAGCATACTTTGTCATGGTCGTAATGCGTATATTAGCATATTTCTTTCCAAAATATGGTTTTCTTTACAAAAATTAAGCATACCGAGACGTCTTGTTATACAGACATCTATACTAATACTAGCTTTTGCCCGCGGCTCCGCCCGCGTGAATGAGTTTTCCCGGTATAAAAGTCCCGCTTAAAATGTAGCTTATATGACACGTTCGTAGATTTACCATAGCAGCGCCATCTATTGATTACTTACTCAACCCAGTCGAAAGGTATCGACATCTGTTAGAATCATTCATAGCAGCGCCATCTATTGATTACTTACTCAACCCAGTCGAAAGGTATCGACATCTGTTAGAATCATTCATAGCAGCGCCATCTATTGATTACTTACTCAACCCAGTCGAAAGGTATCGACATCTGTTAGAATCATTTGGAGTTAAGATAATTGTGACTGTCAAATAATAACAGACAAATAATTAGCAATAAATTAAAATTGCGACTATAATTTGAGATTTAAACTATCCTATCTCTCAAGTTGGATCGAACTGCATATGGTGTGCGAATTTTATTATAATCGGTTAAGTGGTTTAGGAGTCCATTGAGGACAAACAGATTTATATATATTAAGATTATAAAGCTGAAGAGTTTGTTTGTTTGTTTGAACGCGCTAATCTCAGGAACTACAGGACCGATTTTGAAAATTCTTTCACTAATAGGAAGCTACATAACTCCTGAGTGCTATAGGTAAAACAACTACGCCACCGAGGTGCGAGGCAGGCAGCAATGAATGTGTTTGATTTATTGTGATACCTGTCGTGCCCCGCAGCGATCGTGCAGTGGTGCTCGGCGGTGCTGGGCGGCGCGTGCCCGCTGCAGTGCCGCGGGTTCGTGGCGGCGCCGGGCTGCGGCCTGCGCGCCAAGCTCACGAGGGCCGCGCGCCTGCCGCATGTGCCCGAACTCGCCAACCTCATCAATCAGGCCAGGTACGCGGGGGGGGGGGGGGGGGGACACGCCTGTTGCAGAAGGCGGACTGTATGAAATTACCTACACTTGTTGTAATTTGTTTGATTTGTAGGCTTTATTTTAACTAGAAAATATAATTATGAGCAGCAAGCTAAAATGTTCACAAAATGACAGTAAGACAAAAATGAAAAAGTACAGTATTTTCAATGTGCGATCCGGATCGCTGAACTGGTTTCCAGTTAGTGGTGCCAGGATCGAATCGTTGGAAAAGAGGTTTGCATCACACCAATTCTAACACTAAAGTATGACTTTTTTGCATAAATTGTACTGTCCAAGAATGCAAAAGTTTAAAGCGTGATAAAGACAAAGTATAGCATAGCCACCATTTACAAGGCTAGATGGTTGTTGCAGGGCGGGCAGCACGTTCACACTGCAGGGCGTGCAGGTGGAGGTGGTGTCGGGCGGTGGTGACGCGGAGCTCAGCTCTGCGCAGGCCGCCGCCCGTCTGCACCGGCTCATCGGACCCGACCCCACGGGACAGGTGAGGACTGGGGACTGTTTACGGCGGTTTAAACCTTGGGAAATCTGTTTACGGGTTTCTGCCAGACCGGTCTAAGCCTTCCTACCGACTGAAACTCTGCCATACTACTCTCTCGCTCATATCGATGGTCGTGGAGAGAATGAAGGACTGCCACCACCCTAGTATATTGTATAGATATTCCAAATTTTGGTAAATAGCTGTATGCTTAGTTTACTTGCATAGAATGAAAAAAAACCTGAATGGAGAATTTTCTGTGCCGGAAAAGCCTAAAAAAGAATATATGGATTTCCTTACAAACAATCAGCGAATAGCTCGCTTGATAGCGCCTACCCGCAAAAAATAGCAATTTAAAATATATATATATATAATTGCTTCTTACAGGACGAGGAACAAATAATCCTGATAGGTAACCGAGAGTGGATGTCGCGCAACGGAGTGCCGGTGCCGCGGAGGGTGCAGGAGGCCCTGCAGCAGGACGAGGACCTTGGCAGGACGGCTGTTCTTGCAGCTATTAATGGTAGGTAGTCAACACACTATTATACAAACTCTACTTGGTAATTTTAGGTTACAAGTTCAGTCTTACTCATACGACTGTCTGGCTTTTCACGAATATGAGCTTATATTACATTTAAAAATCTTAATCTTACTAGTATGCGAAAGTTTATGAAGAAGTTTAAATATTTACGACCTTATACATACTCTTTCAAACTTAAATCTGAATTCGTTCGAAGAAGACAAAACATTAGATAACTAAAATAGGTTTATAAACTGGTTATGAATAAGGACTGCCTCGGTGGCGTAGTTGTATTACGGTACGACTGCAAGGCTGAGGTCTCGGGTTCGATTCCCGGGTCGGGCAAAGTGATATTGGATTTTTCTATTCAGTATCAGCCCGGAGTCTGGAATTTGTGCCCGATATGGCGATAGGCTCGCCCCCTATCACATCATGGGACGGAATACGCTTGGCGAAAAGTGGGTGCACTAGTTGCGCCTCTGCCTACCCCTTCGGGGATAAAAGGCGTGAGCATGCGTTATGAATAAGGCCGTTAGATCTTTATAAGATGTAAACACAGAAAAATCTCAACACATTTGAGTGAATTTTAGACACACAGATAGACCCTGTTTGGATTGCAATTTTTTATCCCGGAAAAGTGCCCAAAGATACTTTCACGCGTGACTCCACGAGCAACACCTAGTATAGATAAAATACTATGCATTACCAGATCAGCTGGTATGCACGATCGGCGTGGCGGACGAGGTGAAACCGGAGGCGCACCTCGCGGTCTACTGCCTCAAGAAGATGGGGCTCAAGGTGTGTCTGCTCACAGGAGACAACAGGAAGACCGCCGTGGCCATCGCTAGACAGGTCAGGAATACTGCTGAATTGAGGAAGTAGTGGTTGGAAAGCCCATGAGGCTGGGCGATAGTGGTAATCGCAGTTTCTATGCGACAAAAAGGATTAGTTAGAAATTTACCTTCTAAAATCAATTCACCCCATCTATTTACCATATGAGAGATGAGAGTGACACGAAATGTCAAGAAGCATTAAGATAGGTCGGCATATTGTGCTCATCATCGGAGGATTCAAGGTTCTGCTGTTGGACATTTTCCTTAATCTCCCCTTCACGTATCAGATGCAGTGAAGTCACTTTGCCGTGACAGAATAAAATAGTGACTTATAGACCAAATAACTGTAGATAAAACAATTAATGTTTATTAGCGAGAGACGCTGCATCTGTCCACGGAGTATGGTCATTAGAATTCTGTCGGTTTTTGATGTTAAAATTCCATTTCAGGTGGGAATAAACAAGGTGTACGCGGAGGTGCTGCCCTCGCACAAGGTGGCCAAAATACAGAAACTACAAGAGGAAGGACAGAAAGTTGCCATGGTGAGTACTTTAACCATTCATAAAATATGAGAGTTATATATTTTTCTATTTGTATATTCTATTACTTGCTTTATTGTATATCTTTAATAATAATAATACCAGCCCTGTATTAAATACTGCCCACTGCTGAGCACGGGCCTCCTCTACTACTGAGAGGGTTTAGGCCTTAGTCCACCACGCTGGCCTAGTGCGGATTGGCAGACTTCACATACCCTCGAAATTCTTATCGATAATCCTCAGGTATGTAGGTTTCCTCACGATGTTTTCCTTCACCGTTAAAGCGAACGATAATTGATAAACAATACACACATAACTTCGAAAAATCAGAGGTGTGTGCCTTGGGTTTTGAACCGCCGGACATTGTCTCGGCAGACCGTTCCATTCCCAACTAGGCTATCGTCCACTTGTACGTCGTGTATATCTTTACATTACATTAATATACAGCATGTTTGAAAATTACGGTAGCTTTTCCGTTTAAATTGAAATGTTTATCTTTCCATATTAGTGTGAGGTAATCCTTCAACGCCCGCGGTGGACACCGGTGTCCATTTAGATAAGGAAATTAGCTTATCTATACTAATATATAAAGCTGAAGAGTTTGTTTGTTTGAACGCGGTAATCTCAGGAACTATTGGACCGATTTTGAAAATTCTTTCACTTATAGGAAGCTACATTACTCCTGAGTGCTATAGGCTACTTTTTATCCCGGAAAACTTTTCCACGTGGGCGGAGTCGCGCGCAATGCTAGTAACTATATATAAGCGGGACGGTTGACGGGAAATCTTACTGGTGGTAGGTCTCTCATTATGTAAGAGGCCCTCTGGGTGGGTACCACCGCAATGTCTATTTCTACCGCCAAGCAACAGTGTGCATGCACTGTTGTGTTTCGGTTTGAAGGACATTGTAGCCAGTATAACTACTCGACATAATGAGACTTAACATCTTATGTCTCAGGATGACGAGCGCAGTGGAATGCCACTCAGTACTTTGTAAGTCAAGGTGCTGGATGGTGTTGCTACTGTTTATGGGTGGTCGTATCGCTTACCATCAGACGAACGGCATGCTCGTCTCGTCATTCAATGCAATAAAAAAAAAAAAAAACTCCCTTTGTGTGGGTTGTAAACCGTTTTGACAGTTTAGTTTTACGATCACAAGGTGGGTGACGGCGTGAACGACTCGCCGGCGCTGGCGCAGGCGGACGTGGGCATCGCCATCGCCAGCGGCACCGACGTCGCCGTCGAGGCTGCCGACCTGGTGCTCATGAGGGTCAGTGTACCAACATTTTAATATGTGACAAGTCTTGTGGGCGAGATCGTGGTGTGAGTACCACCATCATACTTCTGCTTGTATTTTTTTTCTAGTTTAAAGGATATTGAACCAAAATAACTCGTGTCTCAGGTGACCAAAAACAAAAACACATAGCACACCTTAATCTCCGAAGGGGTAGGCAGATGTTCAATCAAGGCACCCACTTTTCGCCTAGTATGTTCCACCTTATGATGGGATAGGAGATCGAGTCTATCGCCATACCATAGCATCGATAGGGGACGAATAATACAGTTACCAGCTTGCACCCCTCTATTTTACCCCCAGAACGACTTGCTGGACGTGGTGGCGTGCCTGGAGCTGTCGCGCACGACGGTGCGGCGCGTGCGGCTGAACTTCCTGTTCGCGTCGGTGTACAACCTGCTCGGCATCCCGCTCGCCAGCGGCGCCTTCGCCATGTTCGGCCTGCAGCTGCAGGTATGACTGGCGAATACGGTATTTTATTATATTTCATACCATACCATACCAGCCCTGTATTATATACTGCCCACTGCTGAGCACGGGCCTCCTCTACAACCAAGAAGGTTAAGGCCTTAAGTCCACCACGCAGGCCTAGTGCGGGTTGGCAGACTTCACATACCTTCGAAATTCAGAGTACTTCTCAGGTATGCAGGTTTCCATGTTTTCCTTCACCGTTAAAGCGGGCGAAAATTCACAAAAAATACACACAACTTTTTAGAAAAGTCAGAGGTGTGTGCCCTTGGGTTTTGAACCTGCGGACATTCGTTTCGGCAGTCCGTTCCACTCCCAACTAGGCTATCGCCGATTTTATTATGTTCGATTTTGACAATTGTTCCATACGTTATAGCAAATAATACGAAAAAGAATCCCTTTGTGAAATCAGCAATAAAATTGGTTAAGAAATGGCGCAGCAATTCATATTTCAAATATTGCACACATAGCGCGCTAACTCTTTCTCTCGCGCACATCGTAATGCCTGATGACGTCAACTACATATCATTGTCTCTTTCGTTTTTTGACATTTAGCCTTACAATCAGATTTTAAAGGCTTATATATATATTGTAGATTTTTTTCCGGATTTTGATGTGTTCAATTTTAAACGACGTAAATTTGTGGTAAACGTAAAAAACATATTTGTAAAATTGCCTATTATGAGCTCATCCTAGTGCCTGGACTAAGGTCACTAGGCTGGCACTTTAAAAATTATGAGAGGGATTGAAGGTGTAATAACTTTATGGTCAATTAATTCCCAGCACGGATTGTTATATAAGTTTTTTGAAATTATTGCGATTCTTTTGGAAAAATGCCATATACGAAATAACTCCCAAAGGCAACACGCTCACAATGTTACCTCAACCAATTACCATGAGATTACTTTCTGAAAAAAAAAAATACTAATTACTCAACACGCGTTTACGATAATAGTCTGAAATGTTACCTGTTTTTAGAACACCTGTATTAAACTCTAATATTTTTCCAGCCGTGGATGGCGTCAGCCGCGATGGCAATGAGTTCTGTCTCCGTCGTGTGCTCAAGTTTACTGCTCAAAACGTAAGTAACAACATATTACTACTGAAGTAGCTAAACAATGCGATACCGATCTTATATGTATAAAAACTCGACTGGTTCATTTCGATGACTCGATTTTTGGGATAATCGATTATAATAAAACAGTAAAGTAGACCCGGCAAGCACACAACATTTCTCGTCGATCGATATCATACTTGGACTGCATTAACTATCAGGTGCATTTCTGTGGTAGGATAAAAAAGTTTTTGCTTTCTCAAGCGATCGATATTAGGCAAAACCTAATCAAATTATAATGAATATATTCCATCAGCTTCAAGAAACCAACGATAGAACAGCTCAGAACGACAGAATACCTGCAATCAGTGCATCTGGAGGACCTGGACTCCGTGTCGGTCCACAGGGGACTCGACGAGAGGGTCGAACCCGCCGAGAGAGGCGCCTCTCCACTGGCCAAGTGAGTACAGAGTGATAAAAAAAACTGTTTTAGGATACACCCTGTACATGAAATTTTTGTTACTCCCCTGAACGAGCAAGTATAATAATTATTATATGGTTCTAAAAATAGGTACAAAATTAATAGAATACTAGGTGATTTTTGAAATAACACAATTAATTCTACAGGTGAAGTATGATGGTGGTATAATACTTGAACCATATACAAGGAGAACTATTCTAGATTAAGTTTTAAAGGAATTAATGTTAACTGTACGGTTATATGATAATTTTGATACTCTATGTATTCGTATTGTGACTAAAATTGGCTTATGAAAAATAAAATTAACCAGTTTAAAGGTGTATATGAGGAAAATAGTCATCACTAAATTGTAACCTAACCTAATGCTTTCTTCATCTCTAAGGACACGATGGTATCTTTATATTCTTACGTGATTCTTAAGATATATAATAATACCAGCCCTGTATTAAATACTGCCCACTGCTGAGCACGGGCCTCCTCTACTACTGAGAGGGGTTAGGCCTTAGTCCACCACGCTGGCCTAGTGCGGATTGGCAGACTTCACATACCCTCGAAATTCTTATCGAGAATTCTCAGGTATGTAGGTTTCCTCACGATGTTTTCCTTCACCGTTAAAGCTAACGATAATTGATAAACAATACACACATAACTTCGAAAAATCAGAGGTGTGTGCCTTGGGTTTTGAACCGCCGGACATTGTCTCGGCAGACCGTTCCATTCCCAACTAGGCTATCGTCCACTTCTTAAGATGATTTCTTGCAATTACTATTTATTTATTTTAATTAGGTCCACCAACGGTTTTCACATTATTACATTGTGTTATATTAAGTATAGCTATAGTGTAATCTAAATATGACAAACTATATTTCAAAGCTCTTATAAATGGTGACATAATATAGTTATATCGAGATTGTAACGAATTTTACTTATGTGCATAGTTTCTAACAGTATTTCCTGTAGTATGATGCCTACCAGACTTTTGTCACTATTGTAAGGCCTACAACTATTACTTATCTCTACGTCAATGTCAAATTCATAGGTTCTCAATATTTATTGGCAATATTTCTTTTTATTTCAAATATTTTTCTTTTCTTATAGGCCCAATTACTTCCTCATTAATACCTAAATATATATAAAACACGTTTACATGCCTAAAGAAATCATTGTTAGGCACTTGTAAATGTTGAGAACCTCCACTCTAGCTGTCTCTCTCTAACACATGTTGTCTCTTTCGCACGCTAGCAAGAAGAGCGAGTCGTGGCGGTCCGCAATATTAAAGGTGTAACACTTATGGTGTGTAACGCATTCCTTATTTGGCGTGTCTGTCTGTGTGTCATCACCGGGGAATCGGGGATCATGGGAATAATGCGGGGGGCGCACGGGATAAAAACATGTAAAAAAGAAAAGTAAAAAAGAAATGTTTTCTTCCCAAGTAAAACCAACTTTCGCTTGTGCATTTGATCAGTGCGATTTACGCAATTAGGAACTTTCTTGAAAAGTGAAAATTTGCTATAAATGTCTGGAATGCATTGATGTTTCGCGTGGTATTGTGGATATCTGATAATGAATTACTAATTTACTAGTCACTTACCTTTAGACCGTCCACTTGTAAGTTTACTTGCTATAAAAATTGAACGGTCATGGAGTGAAAAAAGTTATTTCTTTAAATTGTATCTGAGTTATCCAATTAATTGGCTTAGCTATGTGAAACATATTATTCAAAAAAAAATTAATTTTTTATATTCAATAAATTCCGTGCGCTGCCACTAGCAGCTACCTTTTTTGTTTGCATCAACAAATTATTTTATCGTCATCGCCTATTGTGTATGTCCTTGTTTCGACTTGCATGACTTTTATGTTTCTTTTTTTCATTTCCAAATTCAGCGTTGTATTTAGCCGATCACGTGGAACCCACGAGCCCACATTTTATATTTTGTGCATGTTGTGTCGTCTTTTCGATATTTAAATGTTTTTGTATGTCAGCATGTCGAGTACCAAAAATGAATGATTTCATACAAGTTAGTATAACTACCCCGAGCACGAATTTACGCACCATCGTATAGTTAACGCAATGGTTTCGTTTCAGTAAAGGACATGTCCAAAAACGGGCTTAAAATTCTAACCAAGATACTTTATAACTTAGAATAATAACACAATTTAAATTTCTATAAAGTTTGAGTCTGCTTAAATTTTGAGACCCAGCACCCATACAAAGAGCGGACATCTCCTTTGTATGGATGTTTTTTGAACAGCGCCCATTTGAGCGTATTTGGAACTAAAACACGGCAGCATAAGCATTGCATGCGTATAAACTTCGAATACTAAACGGTAACCATGGTAACGATGAACTTAAATGTATGGGAATTGACAGTACAAATGTTTTTGAAGTATAATATTGCCAAACAAATACTTAAACGTTAACTTACTCGATACGAATACTATACGAAACGCGTAAATTCCTGCTAGGGGTACAGATATGCGAGGTCGTTGAAGAAGTAAAGGGAATTTATGACTATTCTGCCATACATTGGGATGGTACCAGACATATTTTATGTCTAAGAGGATTTCGTCCAGAGTAGGCCTACCTACCTACCTAGTACCTACATATGGCAAAATACCTAAAATAGCGGGTCGCTCCAAAGTGTTCTATAAGTACCCGGTGTATATTCATTATTCAGTAAGACAAGTTGCAAAAATTCTGACGAAGGACCCAAGATTTCGCCTAGTCGACATTATACTTAAACTGAACAAACTTACCATCAGATTCAATGTAGGCATTTTCTTTTGCCAGCCAAATTATTTAAAAAAAAATTAAGATAACATAATATAAAAGGTTTAATATAATATTATATTTGCTCCTCTTTACTTACTATTTGTTTTTTTTTCCATAGATTTTTCAACAGAACTAAATCTAACGAGGGTTGCCTCCTGCAAGAAGACGACGACCTGATGACGGTGTCGTTCATCCCGAAGCGAGAGGAGGGCAGCATCAACGCGTGAAGACTGATCAGTACAGGCCGGCGCGGCGACCGCAACTGGCAACAGTTGTCGACTGTACTTACCATCGCTAATCTAATGTAGGCATCCGGAGCTTCTTTAGTTACGGCTATTCTTCCTTATACGGCACAAACAAAACAACTGCGATTCGTTAAAGTTGTGTTGATTTGTTTAGTTTTTAGCGATGGACCAGTTATTTTTATATCCAGTTTTGTAAGCATTTATAGTAATGTTCATTTTTGTATTATTTTTATTGCTCTTGTCCTATATCTAGTAATGGACATTTGTGGGATATTTTAATATATTCAATGTACAGACTCAACTTATATTTTTATAATGTATATACGCTTTTGTATGTCTAAATATTTCCTAAAAGTTTGTCGAGTGGATGGTACAAATGGACGGGGGTATGACCCGCAAATATATTCCTTACTACGTCACTGAATAGCGCCTAACATTTTTAAACCTAAATTAGATGAGCCATGTGGTAAATTGTACACTTTGAACCGTAAGATCTTGTTCGATTAGTCAAAACACTTTGTTGAAATTTTGTTACAATTATGCCAGTAATTTGTGTGCGATACAATACTGTGGGGACACATTGCGCCTATTCTTTGTAGATACGTGTAATGTGGATAGAAAAAGATTTATCCACCGCAGTGTCCTATAAAATGATGGAATCATTTAGGGATGTATTGATAGATGCAACTCAATTTCGCTTTGAAGTGCGATATCAGTTGAGACGCTGTCAAATTAAGGTCAGCATCTTAAGATATCACTATTTAATAAACATACATTAACAGCAGCTCAAATAACATCTTAAGTGACAATATGTGCCGGATGACAGCTGAGGTCTGTATATGTAACAGCACCGACCGGTTGAGATCAAGCTCTTAAATGACAGCTTAAGCTTGGTTTATTAAATAGTTCAATACATTAATTAATGTCTACTTGAGACTTTACTCAAACGTCAGATTGACTTATTAATACCGCCCCTAGTTACCAGTGTTAAGTTCGTGCAATTTTCATTAAATGAATCATTAAAGATTATATAAATATAGTTTTACGGAAGCGAATTAGCTTCTCCTGGAATATACAGGCTACTTAGAAGCTAACGAGCAGTATTTTGCAGTGAAAGTACGTAATATCCAATTGACACGGCTATTGCAAATACGCTTGTAATTATCGAGTATGCTATCTACTATAAACGTAACTTTTTGTAGCGTGTGTATTCTGGGCATAAAGCAGGAATAGTGTACCTTATAAATATTAAAAAAAATAACGAATCGAAGAGGACCTTAATGGTAATACAAGATGGCGGACGTCGGGCACAGAGACTTTAGTAATGAATATCGAATATCAAAGAAGATTGTAATTAGTATTGTATAAAAGAAATTATGTTTTCGAATAAAACAAAATTATTATATTTGATTGTTTGTTTGTTTGTACAGTGGATTTGATTATGTTGTAAAATATTTTAAAATATCGTATTATTAATGCATTAAAATATTTTGCCGTATTAAATAAAATATCCTGTATACGAAAATAACGAATTGAAATCACGTGACACAATCCCTGTAGAGTAAGTATTCAACACATTCAATAATTATACACAAATATTTTTTACAATGGAAGTACAAAATTAACTACAGAACTGCATAGGAAAAAAGTGGTGGAAAAGGACCAAAAATATGTGTTTTTAATTTATATTTTTAAAGTTTAGCTTCATGCACATTAGAAGAAATACCATAATTTGCTACATAAAAGGAAAAATATTGTAGTCAGTAGTAGACTAATAAAGTGTATGGAATGAAATTATGTGGTGGGTAGTTTTACACAATTTGTTTTATTATAATACAATTTTATTACAAAGAAAATATCTTTCACACACAATCCAAAAATTTACAGTAAAGAATTATTATGACAACTATAACTTCTTAATTATCACTTATTTTAAGGTATTTTGATTGCGACATTTTTTTTTTCTTTCTCAATCACCAATTAACAGCTAAATCTCAACAAATGACTGAATTTGAACTAATGATTTAAAGGTGACTTCTTTGCATGAGTTTTGAGAAGTTATAAAGGAACAAAAAATTCATAGCTGCAGACTTAAATGCTGTATCTTATCCAACGCAACTCCATTTCACGTGGAAAGAACTTTTGCAATAATAGACTTATTATATTAATATGGTAATATGACGCATTTTTTTAAATTTTGATGAGCAACATATACTATTTGCTACTTCACAAATAAAAGTCTGCTCAAATCTAGGTAAAAGTCCTTCCAGACTTGGTGGCCAATCGACATGTGTAACATTGCACAACTGATCACAGATAAGCCTAGATATTGAAATATTGCAATGATGAGGTTTATTTTCTGCCAACCAAAGCCAAGACACATTAGAAAACAAATAAATTTTGAGTAAGGATTGCTTCAGACAGTTGTGATTTAAATTATTCATTGTACATTTTACACATTTTATCCACAATAATTATTTAGTAATTGTATTGGTCATTGATCCTTAGCTCTGGTAGGCAGTTTTTCACGGCACGGAAACGTGACTCCTAGAGTTCCAGATAGAGTGTCTACTGTCGAGCAATGAGCCTTTCTCAAGTCGTCAGTCGACATAATTATGCCGGCCCGTTCGAACCAGATATACACAGGTTGATCCCGGAACGCGGCACACTCACGCGGGTCACGTATATAGGTAGTAAGTAGTAACACCCAATAAATTTCGCCCCATTTACAACTACTTCAACATGTTTTGATATATAACCCACATTGACCAATTGAAATTTTTATGTAAAATTTGTTCTACGTGGCGCTTATGGGCCATTTGTAACATAGTAAAAATTAAATAGCATATGCTACTACAAAGCCAATTTCAATTTCAAATTAGTTAATTTTGGTTAATCTAACAAGACTCACTGATATTTTGTTTACATTTATTCTGTTTTCTTACTCTAGAAGTTTCCTTTCAGCGACAATGACGGCAGCATGGCACCTCCTAAAATGTATTTGTAAAAGTGACTTCCTTACAGACTGGTAATCACACAACTCACATTTAAATGGTTTATGGCCAGTGTGTATCGCCTCGTGGCACAACAAACTCTCTCTCCTCCCAGATCTATGGTCGCAGAACCTACATTTCAGACCTTCGCCCATATGCACCGTCGAAAAATGCTTTTGTATATCATACTTAGTTCTACAAGAGTAGTCGCACATTGTACATTTGTGTGCATAGTGAATTTTCTGATGCATTACATATGTGCATTTATAATTTGTTGTAAAATTGCAAACATTACATATTAGAGTCCCTTCACACTGACTTCTTTTATTATGTAGACTTATTTGGTCCTTAGTTTTAGTTGAGAAGTCACAATTGCAACATTTATAGGGTCTATTTTCACTTGTGTGATGTCTTTGATAATGTCTTCTGACAGCAGCTTTAAATTTGGACGTGTACGCACATTTAACGCAAGCGAACGGACGCTCCACATTATCAGTTTCTAACACTTGTATGCTTTTTCGCGGCTCGCAGTTTGGATCTACGAGATAGTTTTTCCCTTTTTTCAAATTTGGTGTTTTTGTAGATAAATTTGTGTTGTTGGTTGTTAAATTAGTTGTAATGTGCTCATTGAAATGGTCGTACATGTCACCTTCCATTATTCTATCATTGACACACTCTTTATAATCATTGGTGTCGATAATTGGTCTGTTCTCACTTACCTCATTTACTATATTATACATTTGCGCCAATCCAGCTTTAAAAATATCTTCAGCAATTCTATCGGTAACATTATATTTATGCTCATTTGCATTCGTTCTTAGCCCTTTATTCTCATTTACCCCATTAATCATATGATACGAATTCACTGCTTTAAATACCCCTTGTGCTGTTACATCTTCCCTCTGTGTAACATCTTTTAAGTCGTCGATCTTCCCTTCTTTCTCTGTTACTCCAAGTACGCTATCGTGAGTGTGCACCCCACCAGAGTTAAGGAACCCTACTGCTATTCTATCAGATTGCTCACTGGTAACACTGATCGACTTAGTGTTAACCCCATTGCTACCATTAACTGTACCAGCTTTAAACATTATGTCATTAAAATGAGTCTTCTTGTGTTTCTTATTTTCGCACATGTAATAAGTCTGAAAACCACAAATTCCGCATGTCAGAGGATTCTCCTGCCTACTCCTCTGCTTATGTACATTGAGCCGCCACCGCACCAACGTCGTGAAATCACAAACGTCACACGCACTCGCTTTTTCGGACACTTCGTTATGTATCTGCGACAAATGTCGTTGTATATGTCCCGCAAATTTCGTAACGAACGGACACTTATCACAGCTGTACTCTCTGGTAACTTTGTTGTGGACTCTTGAGTGTTT
The DNA here is from genome assembly GCA_947568825.1 of Sphinx pinastri. Taxonomy (NCBI): domain Eukaryota; kingdom Metazoa; phylum Arthropoda; class Insecta; order Lepidoptera; family Sphingidae; genus Sphinx; species Sphinx pinastri. The sequence continues at coordinate 23,305,375 of OX387615.1, forward strand.
TACGAAATTGTGACGATAAGCTGTGGAGTAACTACAGTTGTCACATTGGAACTGTTTATCTGTAGCATGTCTCCGCTTATGTGAATTCAAATTCCACTTAAAATAGGTGCTGTAATCACATGAATCGCAATATAATAGAGTTTTTACATCATCACTTGACTCTTTGTGCTTTATGAACATATGTCTCTGTAAGGATGTGGGGTACTTGGTAGTGTATGAGCAAAGGTTACATGCGTGTGGCTTGCTCTTCATGTGATCCAATACATGCATTTTCAAACAGTTCTTGTATATTGTTGTGTAGGAACATTGTTTGCATTGAAGAATGGTGCGGTTATATTTCCTCTTGGATTTTTTTGATCTGTAAATAAAGCAAATTAGGAGATTCATGACATTTTGGATGTATTTCCGGCATGTAACTGCCATTACTATTTTTTTACAAGAACTTCAAGGTTTGTGACATTCCAGGTTTGAGTTATTGAGGCAAGTATTGATGCATAACTTGTACACTTTTTACTAGCTAAATATAGCTGTCGCCAAACAACTTGAATCTTCGCTTGTAGATATCCACAAGGAAGAGAGTGTGGGGCCACACCGTATCAACCAAACAATTGGTTGATTAGGCATCTTTCGCCTTCCGCACTCCGCCCTGCCCACTGGGTTGTTGTTTGACAACATCTATATAAAAAAATTGTACCATAATACATCAAAATAACTTACTTCTGTTGCTGCTCGGTGTTCTGTATAATGTCCAGTGTATCAGTTTCTTCCTCCATATCTTCATCCATCTCCACCTTTACCCATACACTGGCGAAAGTGTCACTGGTGCCCTCACACACATCTCCAGGAATGTCTTGTTCTGTCATCTGGAATTTAATGCTGGTATCAAGAATAATGTTGGTAAACATCCATTCATATTTTGATATGAGTTTTACAGGGATAGTGAAGGATAGTGAGAAACTTGGTAGAAAACAAACACAATTGTGCACAATGTATAATCATTCAAACTATGGTAATTTTATTGTCTCAAATAAAAATAATGTAATAGCAGCTTGGTTATTGTGTAAAAAGGATTTACTGTATAATGAATAGGTTATTCTCTAGCACAACTATCAGATTATTTTAATTTAGCAATATTCAAGGGCTCTCTGAACAATTGGCCAAGCAATAATTATTCCTTTGTTACAGTGGTGTTTGACAAAAATAAAAAATATTATATTATGCATATTTTTCTAAACCTACCAACTTCTCTTCAAAGGTCATCAAACATTTTTTATATTATAGCATTGTAGAATGACATTTATAGAAGGTAGAACACATTTTGTGCTAATTTGTCTGTACCTTACATAACTTATAACTCTAATAATCTCTTTAAAGTTTCTATAGGATTGAGCATACTTATTCATAAAATTTTATAAAATTTTTAGGAATATATAATTTTATAATTGTTATAAAGACAAATAGGTATTGACTTATGTTGCATAGAGTTTTATGAATATAATAAGAAAAATGTATTTTCGAAAGCAATAACACTAGAATGCTATAAAGAGAATGTTGAAAAAAAATGTTTCATAATGACACAAAATATTCGGCTTAGTTGATACTTACTTACAGATAGGTTTTCATTCTAAAGTAAACAAAAGCATTAGGATACTCACTTGTTATTTTAATACAAATATCACTTAGTTTTTGTACTATTTTAATGTAAATTAAATTCGAAATCCTGACTAGTAACAACACTATAATTCTCTTTGAACAACACAATGAACAACAATGAATGGATTCATAATGCCAAAGACTAAAGAGTAAAGAGTATTATATACATTGGGAAATAATGCTCTTTGGATTTTGGAATGGGTTGATCCAAAGAGAATTTATAATACGACTGGATTCATCATTGAATCTAAAATCAATTTGTTGCAAATATATTATGCCAGTACATACGAAACGCATTATTTAAAAAAATAAATACTTTTCGTAACTTTTGGTGACATGGAAACAAAGACATTAAACAAAAAAAAAAAAAAAAAAAAAAAAAAAATTGATACCCCAAATGTTGATGTTCATATTCTAAAAAAAAAAGCAATGAGAGGTGTCAAGGAACACCCGGATGAAACGAAGTTCCTTTCGATTAATTAGTGAAGGAATTGTAATAAAATTTTATTTATATAACAGAGTGTGTATATATATAAATATATCGACGGTTAACGGCCAAAACGTCGTAAGCGACATTTTTTACGAAATAGAGTTATATATACCGTTAGAATCGGCTTTTTTTTCTCCGTCGTTTGGTCTAAGTTTCATGACGCTACAAAAATTTTTTTGTCGCTTAAGCGGGCACAAATTTAGGGCAATACCATTAAATTTGTCGTCGTAAACGACGGACTTATTTGTGTTTTTTTTTATTATGGTAGTTGGACGAAAACAGTTCTTCAAAATTGACAGTTATGCTATTTAGGCTTTATGTAAAATATTGTTTCTTGCACGTTAACCTGTTTGGGCTGGAAACATTTTTTACAAATAAATAGATTACTCCAATTTTGCTTACATATTCTTGGTCTAAATTTCTGCTTAGGACATTAGGTCTCATTCTCAGAAAAAAATAATTTTCATTTAATACGTTTAGACCGAATTTTCAAGACTTTATTTGGCGTTTAGTCCTTTTTTTTCGAGTCCCTATGTCAATTATCCATGACGCTTAATATAAATCGCTCAAACAAACCTCACCTAAAATATTGTCGCTTATCCTTTTTTTTCCCCCCGATAAATTTTAACAGAATGGTGGTTAGATAAAAAGGTAAAACGAAAATTAATAGTTAACCCAATTCGAATAAATCTAATCGTGGAGAATTTGGCGATTGGCTTGTCCAACAAAAATGAAACTCTTTCACTCGTTTGAATCAAATGGGGTTATAGTTGAACAGCGAACATCCAGTGCTCACACGTCTACGGCATAAGCACCACATGTGCGCGTGAGTCATTTTGGCACGCGGTCTTGTGTCTACGTAAACTGTTAAAAAGGTAAGTTCATAGTTTGTCTTATTGATAATAATTGTATGTAAGTATTGCCATTTATTTATTTAGATATAAATCACACATAATGTCAATATGAGTGGTTAAATGCGTATACGCTATATTAGTTTTTGAATGCTTTATTTGTTAGGCAGCTTTGCTATGCTTTGATTTGGTTGTGATCATCATTATTTTAGCTAGAAAACGAAATATAAGTGTATGTATACTGTATCTTTAGAACAGGTGGTAACAGGTAGCGCAACTTGATGAAGACTAAGATTAATCCAAGTTTAAGGGATCACGACCCTCAGCACTGAGGAAAACGATGCAAGGAGGAGGAGATACAATTTTCCTGTGTTACTGTAACGATTTTATTGAGATACAAAACATTCTGCTAGGAAGCTTATTCACTCATTTTGAACGCTTTAGTGTATTGGTGATGTAATGTCATTATTGTATTGCGGTACAACTCTCATGCTCAGCTCTCGGATTCGATTCCTGGGTCGAGTAAAATAATATTTTGATTTTATGCTCAGTATCAGCCTGGTAAATGGCAATTGACTCGCCCCCTATTACATGGGACCTAACATAGCTGGGTGAAAAATTGCTGTGAGAACACCTCTGCCTACCTTCGAATGTAAGTACGTATGTATACTATTGTATATGTGCCTATATACCTCGCTATTACATAGTATTAGTGACGTCTTGAAAAACACTTGATTAGTAATTGGTAGATTGTTAGGACACCTTATCTTCTAGTCCTGGAGAGCATCCTTGATGTTTCAGCACTTGTTAGATTGTGATATTGTACCTATTATATAATACTATACAATATTATATAGACAAAATAACCCCGACACAAAAATCTCTAAAAAGTAAAATAATAAATGTGTCTTTGTCGTTAAGTACCTAGTAATATTTTGACACAAGCATTGTCGCGTCGGGGGACTGCTAAAGAAGTATTTTCGTCTCCCTAGTCCTGAATTCGGTCCCCCGACGTGAAGACGCTTAGCTCAAACTATTACTAGGTACTTAAACGACAAAGACACTTTTATTATTTTACTTTTTAAAGATTTTTCTGTCGGGGGTTATTTTAATTTTGATTTCAAACTTTTTAAATTACTTTTTTCTCCATCATGGGGCCTTGATAATCAACTATCTAACACTTACTCGATGAGACCATCCTTATGAGACCAAACACGCTATATCTGCTATAAGTTGCTAAGGAGTTGGGTATCCCGCAGAATACTTGATGCTGCAGCATCAGCTCATGTTTAAAAATATTGCCGAAGTCACAGTACACCAAATTTAAATTTAATCGGGCTTTTTAAATTGGAAACGAGCAGATAATCTTCAAACGCCTGAACAGATCTTCATAAATTATAGCTAAGAACCATCGTGATCATATCAGCTTTCAAACAAAAAAAAACCGCGTCTAGATTGGTCTATTCGTTTGAGAGCTACGATGCGCCAGACAGACATACAGATACACATCCTAAACTTATAACAACCCGCTATTGTGTCGGGGGTTAAAAATTTAAGTACTTAAATCATAATGTATCACTTTGGATAGTTATCTGTAGTAGTATTAATATAGGTATATACCTAATTAGTTTAGTTACATACACCCATTTAGTACGTAAACCAATAGAGTATAGATGTTGCGCGACTTCATCCGCGTGTAAGACATTTCACGGTGTAAAAATCCTGCTGTGTACTTTTCACTGTAGCTATCCATAGCGTTATTGGTACGACGCCATCAACATCACTGCCTCGGTGGCGTAGTTGTATTACGGTACGACTGCAATGCTGAGGTCTCGGGTTCGATCCCCGGGTCGGGCAAAGTGATATTGGACTTTTCTATTTAGTATCAGCCCGGAGTCTCGAATTTGTGCCCGATATGGCGATAGGCTCGCCCCCTATCACATCATGGGACGGAATACGCTCAGCGAAAAGTGGGTGCACTAGTTGCGCCTCTGCCTACCCCTTCCGGGATGAAAGGCGTGAGTATGCGTATGCCATCAACATCAATTACTATACTCAGATAAAAAAAAAAAACAAATATTGCCTACGAGTGCAATTAACCATGATTAAAAGTAGCATAACATACGCTAATCTGATATGGTCTATGTCTGTGCCATATATTATGCAAATCCATTCAGCAGTTTGTGTTTATTTCTCACAAACATCCAATTTCATACAAACTTTCGCATTAATATTAATAATTATTATTATATTATAGTAAGACAAGATTTTTCCCTTTCAGGCAGCCCATTTTGTCTCAAAAACATCGTGCCGGACATTATCGGCAAAGCATTACATAAATCAAACATATGCCTCCATACTCGAAGAAAACTTTATTTCGATAATCTAGAGAAAATAAAGACTGATTTAAGAAAAACAATATTTTTTTTATATCCCAGGTCACTGGGTGTAGATCCTATGGAATTATGGTTATTTTATAAGAAAATCACACAAAGTGCTTTCTTGTTTTTTAAGGAGCTGAATGTAAGTTTTATAAACTGTTCATTTATTACAATTTCCCTGTCTGTTTGTCACTACCCAAGAGTCGGTTATATGATATTTCGTGCTACTTGATAAACAAAAAAACTCACAGTATGCTCTTTTTCCATCATTTAAACAAAATGAAAAAGGCAGTAACATCATTTAGGCTGGAAGAGGATCAGTGAGTTGTTTCATTTACGACGTTCTTCCTGTTAGTAAAATCAGGTACATTTGAGGGTAAGCGACAGTAAATAGTGTTAAAACGGTGATTTATATTAATTTAACAATGCAGTTTTGAAGAAAACCATTTAAAAGCTATATGGTTAAAATTTGAAACTTTTGGAATCAAAGGAAAAATTTATATGATTTTTTTTCGGTTATTTTCAACTTTAAACCACTCTCCTGTAAAATTTGTAAAGTGGCGGTTATCCCCTTTTGGCCGTTAACCGTCGATATAAATATTTTCCTATTTCCGTTCCAATTCATAAGTTTCTAGAGAAAAAAACAAATAAATACGTGTGGCACTCGGGGAATGCCGCGGTAAAGCTATTGCATAGCATTTTTATCACAAATTTTGATTGACTAAACACAAATTCGATCTTACGCTTACCACATAAAGTAGATTTTTAAACGCGAGCAAAGCACGTTTAGTCTTGTTATTGATAAATGTCAGTAACCAAAGTAGAATAAATCAACAAAATTTGAAAAAAGAATGTTACGTTCGATTCTTTTGTACTCGTGCCGTGCCAACGCTGGGGAAATAGCTTTTAAGCGATGTATTTAAGGTTCATATTAGATTAGTAAGAAATGGTTTTAATGACTTTAATAAATAAAATAAATAAAAATATACTCGTTTCCAGAATTATAGCTTCTACGCGTTGTATTTAAGGTTCATATTAGTAAGATTAGGCTGTTCTCGGTTACAACCCTATCAATGAGAGAATTATTACTATGAAACTCAACGCTTCACCATGTGTATTGAATATCATACAGGCTTACGCCCCCACAAGCACTGCTACTGAAGAAACTATCGAGGAGTTCTATAATCAACTTGAAACCTGTATCGACAGCATCTCTAGAAGAGAGATTCTGATGATTATTGGGGACTTCAATGCGAAAGTTGGAACTACGGCTCTGGATGCTGGATTGCGGAATATCGTAGGTCATTATGGTCTAGGCTGCAGGAACAGAAGAGGAGAACGCTTAATACAGTTCGCAGCAGATAATAACTTGACTATAATGAATACAGTCTTTAAACACCACCCGAGGAGGCTGTATACTTGGACATCCCCAAATGGAGAATACCGCAACCAAATCGACTACATAATGATTAAGTCAAGATGGAGGAGCTCGATAAGCAACGCACATACATTGCCGGGAGCCGACGTCATGTCTGATCACCAGTTGTTGGTGTGTAATTTGAGGATTAGGCTGCGCAAAGGCATAGTACAGAAAAGTAGTAAACGCATAGAGGTCAATGACAAAGAGTCGTTTGTCAAGTCCCTTTACAGAAAACAACAGCACTGGCAAGATAACTGTGGCAAAGATAACGTCGACCACCTCTGGAAATGCACCACGCATCTTATAAAGGATGCTGTGCAGGAATCCCAACCAAATCTAAAACCAACAAAGAGGCAGCACTGGATGTCGATTGGAACCTGGGATTTGATCGAGAAACGGAGAAACCTAAAAGCTAGTGGCGCAAAGATACGAGAACTTAATGCCATGAATTCTGCCATTCAAGCTGCTTGTCGTCGAGACCGCAATACTGCGCTGCAAGCAATCTGTGAAGAAGTAGAACATCACTCACAAAAAATCGAAACAAAAGACTTGCATAATAAAATCAGATTTATAACTCGTCAATTTAAGCCAAAGACCTGGGCTATAGAGAATGCTACCGGAGACACTGTCACTGAGATTAATAAAATTGTTAAAGTCTGGAAGGACTATTGCAAGTCACTGTTTAGAGACAAACATAATATAAGCTGCGCATCAACCTTTGACAGTCAGTCAGAGCAAGAACCAGCCATTTTGAGAGACGAAGTACGAGCGGCTATCCGGCATCTTAAGCGTAACAAGGCAGTAGGTTTTGATGAAATCCCGATCGATACCATAAAAGACATGGGAGAAATCGGAGTAGATATACTTTACACTATATGTTGCCGGATATGGACAACCGGAGTATGGCCGAGCGATTGGTCACACTCTATATTTATACCACTACACAAAAAAGGATCAACTAAAAAGTGCAGTAATTACAGAATCATTTCTCTCATATGTCACGCTAGTAAAATCATGCTACAAATTATCAACACGAGACTCCAAGCGTATCTATCTCGCGAGATCGCCTCAGAACAAGCAGGTTTCGTTAAGGGTCGAGGTACAAGAGAACAACTGCTCATCATGCGCCAAATCATAGAAAAGGCTAGAGAGTTCAATATTCCTCTTTATGTGTGTTTTGTTGACTTCAGAAAAGCTTTTGATACCATCAAATGGTCGAAACTGTGGCTGATACTTTCGGAAATGGGTGTACCACAACATCTTGTACATCTCATTAGACGATTATATGAAGACGGTACAGCTGCTGTTCGAGTAGATGGTATTGACTCGGAACACTTCAAAACCCAAGCCGGCGTCAGACAGGGCTGCATATTATCTCCCCTGTTATTCAACATATACACAGAACACATAATGCGAATCGTCTTAGAAGATTGGAATAAAGGAATATCGGTGGCAGGCCGGAAAATATCTAACTTAAGATACGCAGATGATACCACTCTCCTAGCTGCAACTAGAGATGAAATTGAAACTCTTCTTCGACGCTTGGAAACCACAGCGTTAGATTTTGGACTCTTAATCAATCGGGATAAAACCAAGATGATGATTATAGATCGCATAGAAAACAACCGACCTGATGTCCAGAATATAGCGGGATGTGAAGTAGTGGGGAACTACATATACCTAGGCTCCACTATCACCAACATCGGAGGCTGCGAAGATGAGATCCGAAGACGCTGCGCTATGACTAGATCTTCAGTGGAAAAACTCGCAAAGATCTGGAAAGATCGCCGAATAACCAAAAATACTAAGGTTCGACTAATGAGATGCCTGGTCTTTCCAATCTTTCTATATGGAGCTGAGACGTGGACGCTGAGGATCCAAGACAAACGCAAAATCGATGCTTTGGAAATGTGGTGTTGGAGACGCCTTCTCAGGATCCCGTGGACTGCGCACCGTACCAACGATTCAATCCTGGAAGAACTGAACATCAAAGAGAGGTTATCGTCGACTGTGCAATTACGAATCCTCAAGTTCTTCGGACACATAAGCCGAAACGAGGACTCCATGGAACGATTGGTGGTTCAAGGAAAAGTAGATGGCAAAAGAACTCGTGGACGCGCTCCTAAACGTTGGACAGACCTTATTAAAACTATGACGTACTCCTCTATACACAAATGCTTCCACTCCGCCAAACATCGAGACATATGGCGACGCATCGTGAAAACGGCAGTTCATCAATCGGCCTAAACATGACCACGACCACTCTGTCAAGAGTGCACGACTAAGAAGAAGAATTAGTAAGATAATAGCAAAAAGTGTCGTGACAACTTTTCCGTCCAGCCCCCTTTCACAACGCGCAATAAGGAACTTCGTTCCAATTAATATATTTCTAAAATTAACTTATTAAATTGGTACCTTTGCATGCTTTGGCATTGTGTTGCCAGTATTATGAAAATAATATTTTTCTGTTGAGTTGATTTTAATTGACATTTCAAATTTATACAAGCTTATATTATTATTTTAAATGAAAATAGTTCTAAAATAAGGACACCTGTATCTTTTCTTTTTTAGAAATTATGAAGTTATCATTTATAATTTTAACTTTTAATTTAGTCTTTTTTTCAGCAGACGTAAGCACTAAGCTTCAAATGACGTCAATTATACGGTTGAATGGTGAATGGCGATGCTAACTTTTTTACTATGTTTCGCAAAAGAACCGTAATAAAATAGAACCAGATACATTTGCGATTATTGACATAAATAAAGGCATTCATTCATATCTTCATCATAAAACTAGAATGGAGGCAAAGGTAAATACCGCATTGAACCGTTTAATTCACGTCATCAACGTAATTTGTTTTTAATTTGGTACTGTTTTGGTCATTCTAAGGGATCTATTTTATTATTTTTTATTTCAGATTTTTATCATTAAAATTAAGGATAAAGTAATCCCTTACTGCGAACAATAATAATAATTCCATAATTAAATAATCTTAAATAATGACTTAAGGTTTTGGGGAAAATCCGGTACAACTAGCAACATTATTTGCACCCTTGTGTGCGTGTGGCAGAACGTCAATACGTGTGGCCTACGCCTACATCAATGAGTTTTATGCTTCACACTAGACAGTTTTTTGATATGAAACTATCATTCTTGGCGTTATTATTCTATGGGTATTTTGTTATTTTCCGGTAGATTGAGTTACTGACGAACAGGCTCAAAATATATGAATGTCAATTTTCCCAATGTCCGCTCTATATAAATAAATATTGAGAAATTTTCGAAATGAAAAGAATGGAGGTAAAGAAATGTACTAAGTATGTAGTTTCACATACAACTCAGAATATTTTGTCATCATCATCATATCTGCCCTGTATTATATACTTGCCCACTGCTGAGCACGGGCCTCCTCTACTACTGAGAGGGGTAAGGCCTTAGTCCACCACGCTGGCCTAGTGCGGGTTGGCAGACTTCACATACCCTCGAAATTCGTATGGAGAATTCTCAGGTATGTAGGTTTCCTCACGATGTTTTCCTTCACCGTTAAAGCGAACGATAATTGATAAACAATATTTTGTAATAATAATAATTATAGTTGAAAATTTAAATAGGAATAAAAAATAATAGGCGAATATACAATATCAATACAATTATATATATTGCAAATGCTAAAAAGATGTTTCTTGTGGATAATATTTGTAATAAGTGAGACTAATTTTCTAATTTTTATAATATGTATTAATGTTTTTTTTAGTATATATATAAAAATGTGAAAAAAGGAAAATTGAAAATGAAGAGAAATAAAGGGTAAGATTATATAGAGGACATTGGGAAAATTGTCATACAAATATTTTGAGCCTGTTCGTCAGTAACGCAATCTACCGTGAAATAACAAAATACCTATGTAAAATTCATTAGAACATCCTTTAAAATGGTTGTATTGCGTATTTTGGCATATTTTCTTCTAAAATATTGTTTTCTTTACAAAATTTAAGCATAAAGAGACGTCTTGTTACATGGACAATGTCCATTGGACATGTCAGAATATTTTTTTTTTTTTTTAATTTTCCCTTTATTTTGGGAAGGCTGTCAGAATAAATATAAGACAGCGACTTTTCTCTTTTTTTTTTTCTCTTTGGCAAGGCGCGGTTTGCGCATCTGCCAGTGTCAAAGTTTTTGGAAGTTACATATATAATATTGTTTCTTTGTTATCCTCAGTAGTAGCAAGTAGTAGTAGTACTATGTCGAAGTAAAGCAGTGGCTACCTTACCAAGACTTTATCGAGGAGTTTTGGCGGCAACAAAACAAACACTTGACTAGCACAGTTATTTCAATTCACTTCATTTGAGCCCTTTAATAGAAGTATATTGGAAAATATACCACCATAATTATGCAATATAACACTAAGTATCACCAAAATAATGAATTAAAACAAGAGCACCTCATGACACTACCAAGTTCCCGCCAAATTTCAGACAGCGACTTATTACCCTTTTGGACGAAAAATTTGGTCCTGCGGTTTATAACTATACTGTTTAATGTCTTTAGTAATAAAGTTTCAATAGCAACTTGTCACGAAATGTCTATAGTCTAATTCAAATTTCCATCCAATTTCTTGACCAGATTAGGCGATTTTTCGCCATTAAACCCCTATTTTTGATGAATTTGGGGTCATTTTTAGCTTTTATGATCCAAAATGACACGAAAAAGAGAAATCACCGTCCGCATCTATGATTCAAAGATTGGTAGACTTTAGGCTACTTCGAACAGTCGGCGCGGCGCAGCGGTCCGTAGTAGCGGTGTAACGAATATTCGCATTCGAAATAAATTATGCGAATATTTTGCGAATATTTTTGGCTATGACATGTGATAATAATTTATAACACTGCAACAGATTATGTTTACAATGTATCTATATTAATATATAAAGCTGAAGAGTTTTTTTTGACAGGAAGCTTGATTGACAGGCAGGGAAATCCTCCTGACACGGCGACCGTGCTTACCATGTCAGTCCAACTACAAGAGCAGAGCACGAAGGCTATTCCAATACACAGGCGTGAGACAGGGAGATGTTATTTGTCCGAAATTAGTCACTGCCGCGTTGGACGACGTCTTCAAGCTTTTTGATAAGAAAGGATTTGGAATTAGCTTCAATGACGGGTACATTAATCACCTTTGATTTGCCGCAATATTGTCGTCTTGTCAGAATAATTTGGGGACCATAGCTTTATGCTCATTTGCTCAAAGACCTCAACAGAGTTTCTCACCTGGTAGGCCTTAAAATGAACAAGACCAAATTTTGTCCAATGCTCATTTTATGCATATGCCAATTAGTGTTCAGAGTGTAACTCTCGAAGTTGTCGACGAATCTGTCTATCTAAGAAAAGTGGCCCAGTTAGGCAAGTCCAACTTCAAGATAGAGGTCAAAACCAGCTTGGTTGAGCAGCGTTCGGGAAACTAGGCAAGGTCCTCTCACCTTAAATACCTCAGTGCTTAAAGACAAAAAATTTCAATCAATAAGTGTTACCAGTGATGACGTACGACTTTGAGACGTGGCCTCTGACTATGGGCCACTCAAGACGGATCACAGTCTCTCAGCGAGCTATGAAGATGCTCGGTGTTTCTCTGCGCAATCAAATTGGAAATGAGGAAATTCGTAAGAGAATGAATATCACTGACATATTTCAAACAGGCCACTCTATCTGGACTTCACGACGCTTACTGTCAGGTTCAGTGGGATCACTTTGCACGATAACATTTTTTGGTGCCAAATAAAAATCCAATATTCGCATTCGTATCCGCGAATATTGGAGTCAAATATTGTATTCGCATTCGCGAATATTGGAAATTGGACATTCGTTACATCACTACTACGAACTCCGTAGTATTCTATTATATAATATTTTTGACTTGACCCACCAACCAGAGACAAATACACTAGACCACCAACTATCTGGCAACACTGGTCAAATTTCAAAACTCAAAACTACTGTCAAAGTATCAAGTGTTTTCGCAAATATTTTATTTTATTTTGTAAATAAAAATATAAAGAAATGTATACAGAGGTGGACGTTTTTGTAAGTAATTACACATTGATAGATCCGGAGATATATCAGTTGTGGATAGAAGGATGTTCGTGTAAGTGTAATAATGTGTATTCATTTTTATTGAGCCGAATATCTGATTGTCTATTATTAGATTACAGGATTTAAGTTAAAATAACATTTTATTAGGTAAAATAACGCTAAATTAGTAATAAACCCATCTCTAGATAAGTTTAAAAGAATCATTGGGTGTAGTAATATAGGGTGTATTAGTAGTCAAACAGAAGAATAATAAATTGCCTTGGGTGAGGTATTCATTTGTAAATCCTCATTAATCGTGGTGGATATCTGATACATCATACAAGGTATGACATTTTAAATGAGCTCAGGAATATGTGACTGTTAGATATACTTATTAATTATTTAAAGACAGATGAGCGTGCTTTTTAGAAGTACTTTATACCAAGTATTGACTAAACTGATAGTACCATCATTTTATATAATATGTAATTCCCAGCAAGTGAAGCAGTATCAACTCTCCATCAAAGAGGAGCTGCCAAGCTGCTTGGAGCGTCTGTGGAGCTGATTGCAAGTGATGTACTGGACCATTACAGGTATTAATCTTATCTCATTAATATTATAAATCTAGGTCCTTTTTTGTTCTTGATTTATATTAACGATTTGCTGATGATGTATGTATGTATGTATTGACGACGTAAATAGCACACTGTCACAAATCTTAGATTGGTTTACTACCAATAATCTCTTACTGAATGCAAAAAAAACCAAATGTATTCGTTTTACGTTGCCTAACGTCCAAAATCAAATGTTATATTTATTATTAAACAATGAAACTTTGAAACCAGTCGATTCAGCAGTATTATTGGGAATAACAGTGGACCCCAAACTTCAATGGAACGCTCAAATTTCTTGCTTGGCGGGGAAACTCAGCTCAGCGGCGTTTGCAATACGCAAAGTGAGACAATTTACCAATGTCAACACTGCTAGGCTTGTCTATTTTAGTTATTTTCATAGTGTTATGTCCTATGGAATTTTACTTTGGGGCAGAGCCGCTGACAGTGAAACAATTTTTATATTACAAAAAAGAGCTGTAAGAGCTATTTATAACTTAGGGGCACGAGTTTCTCTTAGGGAACGCTTTAAAGAAATAGGCATCTTGACAGTTGCATCACAATACATTTTACCTAATATTATGTATGTAAAACAAAACATTGAATGTTTTAGTAAAAATAGTGATCATCATAATATTAATACTAGAAATAAAGATAAATTAACAGTACCAGGTCACCGATTGCACAGCGTATGCTGTTCGTTTGTGGGACTGGGAATACAACTTTATAATAAAATACCACCAACTGTCTTAAATTTACCCTTGAACAAATTTAAGCAATTTATCAAAAACAAGTTTTTAAAAAAACGTTTTTAATTATTTTTTTCAAAAAAAGTTACTATACTGTTGACGCGTATTTTAATGACAAAAATCCATGGGAATAGTGCTCGCTACGCAAGGATAAGATCGATTGTATTTAGCATAAGTGATTTGTGACAGATGGATATGTGCGATTTTCCCGGATAGTCCTAAGAGTATATTTTTAACATACTATGTTAGTAATTTGATATACTCGTTTGTTGCATCTCATTTGTCTTGGTTAGCCACAATCTGAGTAGTCTTGCTCGCTTTAACGTCTGTGCTTGCGGCGGCGTCTTGTGCCGGGTCGGTCACTTCCCTGCAACATGGTTGAGGAGGCCCATGGCTGGCACATGCGTCATATTCTTGAACGGGTGCTGCTTGCGTGGACTGGTTTGCTCTGTTTGATGGTTGACTCTATTCTTTACTTAAAATTAAACATGTAGCTGGTTATTTGACTTAGGTACTCTCCGTTAATTTTCGCATTTAATATCCATCTTTGACATTGAATTTATATTGTTACTTGCAATGTGTAAAATATATATATATAAAAAAAAAGAAATATAACAATAAAAGACCTACTCCGAGTTTCTTGATGCTTCTCAGGTCAGTGGGCTTTTCCGAAGCACTGGTAGAATCTTTTAGACGATAAAAAAACATTGTAAAAGTGCACTTAGGTGCCTTATTACTTAATAAATGATGTGAATTTGAAAATGCGAAAGTTTGTGAAAATGTTGGATGTTTGTTAGGAGTAAACATAGAAACTACTGAATGGATTTGGATGAAATTTGGCACATGGGTAGATCATGTCCTGGATTAACACATAGCCTACTATTTATCCCGACAATAATGGATATTTTTTATCCGATTCGTTAAGTAGATGGAGCTGGCATTATACTGCGTTTTAGGGAATTTTGTAGTAGGAAAGGCTTATTATGCAGGCGAAGCCGCGACACTTAGTAGTATATATTATTATTTAGTAGTCCCATTCTGCTATGCAGTTTGTCTAAACAGTTTGACACTTTCGACTGTGGTTGGTGGTGGTTTTTGTACAAGAATATATGCATATTATGTTTTTTCCAGGACCTTTGCCCTCCTGGAGCGTCTCCTCACTTTACCATCCAAGTTGTCAGAGCAGATGATATTCCAACTGGATGATCCAACTAAACAGATGCTTATTGAGAAGTAAGAACTTTGCAGTGATTAAAGTTTGGTCAAGGGGAATTCATGAGAATCAAGTGTAAACAAGATATAATTTATGCAGGGCAATATGTTAGGCGCAAACGCAAAAGACAAAGCCACAAAATGCCCATAACCTTACACTCAGGGGATAGAGACACCATAAAAATTGGTCAGAACATTACAAGAGTTACAAAGATTTAATAAAATGAATAGATTTTTAATTACTTATATTCCTTCGGTTTAGGTATTTAACTAAATGTAAACAAATCACAAATAAGGTATTTTACCTGCACATTACTCATTACAAAATATATTGTTACCAAAATAGATTTATTCCCGTCTATTAAAGTAATTTGTTTATTATATAGTTATAATTATTAAAAATAACAATATTTTATATAGGATCTCAATCTCTCATCTGTAAAATACCTAATACGTCAGGCACGCTAAACATTTTTCCAATTAATTGTAATAGATAACCCTACAAAATTTGAGAGTATGTCTGTCACGTAACACGCTATTAGAACCGACCGCCATTCAATTTAAACGGGTAACTCGACAACAATTATCAATACATTTCCGCATTGTACGATTTTTTTTATTTATCATATTTTTTGCTTTGTTTCTGATAATTAGTTGTTTTTAGTTATTTGTTTATTTCTAGTGTATTTAATCATTTTAAATGTTTGTTGTACGCCGTAGTTTCATTGACACAACAGTCTTCGTAAACACTTTCATAAGAAAATGTTGCCTACCCAGGAATCATATTATGTAATTTTTTGTTTACATTTAGTTAAATAACTAAACCGATGGAGTATAGATAAAGTTAACAATAAGGGAATTAGCTATACATAAATAAAATAATTATTCTAACACATGTACGCCCATATTGATGGAAGAATTATGGATACAGGAAAAAAGAGTACTGTGGCTGGTACACTATGAGCATGCAAAAAAATGCTTTTTTTTTCAGATATTATGATCTAGATGATGCTGTAATCCGTGAACTCCTTGGGAGAAAGTTGTCCTCAAGACACAGGAAGGATTTAGATGAGGTAAGATGAAAAGTAAAAAAGTATGTTTGAGAACTATATGTGCATACATTATCTATTTAATGGAGTAATAGCAGAAAATTTATCCCGCTTGGCGGCGCTGCCAACTCGATACCTTTTAATCACTGTTTACCTGTAGTTTTGAACATGGTTTAAAAGTGGTTGATAAATACGGTGGCTGGACTGTGAAAGAGTTAAAAATTGAGCTTAAGAATAGAAATGCGAAATGCGTAGGCAAAAAGGAAGCTTTAATTGGAGATAATTATATGCTTGGAACATAATCTAATTCTTACATTACAAATGAAACACAGAAGAGCACTGCGGTACAACGCACAATGAAAGCATCCTTTTTGGAACGTTTGATGCGAATTTGCATAGAAGATACGCTTCCAACTTATTTAAATTCAAATACAAAACAAAGATGACAGTAAGTGACAGGTCTACATTTACAGCAGCGGTTACTGGTGTCAATTTTGTGAACTACTGAAATTATTGTGCCATTCGTTAGAAATCATTGAACTACTGCACAGCAACAGATTTCAATGCTATCTTCCTAAGGAAGAAGAGGAGTTGCTAATAGAATAATTTAGTGACAACAATATGGACTGGAAATTTTGGTTGCAAATTTCAGGTTGGGCAATATTTTATGGGCATTTTTCTAACACAATTTGCCAGGAACTTAAATGCCATAGCAGTTTGCTAAGCATGTTACCAGTTGTGTAAAGACGAAATGACATTCTTTCTGTATTATTCTTGACAAAGTTTATTGCGCCCACTCCACATTGGAGTTGGTGACGGAAGGAGTACAGTCAGTCCCAAATAAATTTATATGTTGACAAGAATACCTTCCACATTTTCATACATATTTCGGTCCGTATCTACATATACAGTCAGCAGCATAAGTATCTGTACAAAATCAAAATACCAAATCGCCTATATACGCGTTAAGTTAAACTGAAATATTTTTTTCTTCGTTTGAAGTAAAGTAAATAACTTTTATTTTACTTTTGTGAAGAGAAAAGAAAGATTAGTAAGAACAGAAAAGTATGTAGGCAATTTGAAATTTTGAATTTGTTCATCTACTTATGCTGCTGACTGTACATTAATTTGAATGATATCGTCAGGTGGCGGACCGGTCGGGCGCGCCGCTGCGGTGCTGCAGGCGGCAGTTCGACAACGTGCGGCGCGTGTTCAAGGCCGTCGAGGAGATGCCGGGCAACGTCGTGGCCAACATACGGGCCACGTTCCTGCTGTCCGAGCCACTTGCCAAGTTAGTTCTTCTTGTCCTTTTATATTATGGCTTCCATCATTAATCAACTGGTGAATTTGCCAATGTCGAGTATATAAAAAATCAATAAATACGAATTTCTAGGAATCAAAATGGCCATGTCAAAAAACAATCAAAATGTCCAGTTACTTATAATCATATGACATGAGTATGAAGGAATACGCAACACTCGCTGTCTTCGTTACGTATTTATTCACTCATACACTGATATATAATTGCATAGTTGATTACTCATGTGCCCTGTGGTCCGGGGGCATTTAGAGAGTTCCGTCACGGCATCCCCTGCCTGTCGTAAGAGGCGACTAAATGGGGCTTCAAGAGAGTCGCGGGGCGAGCAGCGGGGGGCTGCTCAGTCCAATTTAAGCGACTCCGAGGTGGACGACAATGTCGGTCTCCCGTTGTCGTAGACGCCAAAGGCGTCCTTTAGAGTTCGGGGCATCTTAGCCCCCTTGTATAGAGAAGAGCCGCAACGGCACCGCGCAGGGACGGTCCCGTGCATCTATCTTAGTGCAACAAGATACCCCGGGGCCGTCTCGTATGCGCCGAAGAAGGCCACCGCGGGTTTTGGTTGGTATGCCGGTGTAGTGTGTACATAGTGTTAAGGATTCGGTCCAATGCTCGCTCGGATGATGCCATACTCCCGAGTGTCGACATTGGGCCGTAAGACTGTGTGAAACCAACATAACCGTTCCACTCACCCCCCAGTGGTGGTAGCGATAACACGTTTTTACCCCACAAAAAAAAAAATGTTGATTACTCATTCAAAAAGATTACTGATTCTGTTATTCACTCATTCATACACAACTAAATCTGAGTCTTAGGTATCCTTAAGTACGGATTATTCAGATTTCACACATAATGGTTCAGAAAGACTTAAAATCCCAACCATAAGGATAGAGAACTAAGAAAAAATAACGTCCAGAGATCAAATCTACGCCCTCTCATTTTACGGCTACATTTATATGTAAAATACTTCTTGTTCCAGAAAGTACGCCGCGGTAGTGTTCGTAGCTTGTATGAGATTCGAAACAGCCAAGAGGAAACTGCAATACTTGACCTTCAATGACTTCTACCATTGTGCTCAGGTAAGATTATGCCACCTTTGGGGTCGTCCATTAATCACGTGATTTTTTAGCAACTTTTGTACACCCTCCCCCCCTTGGTGATATGTAGTGAGGTTTTAGACTATACCCCCGCTCCCCCTACCAGAGATCATGTGTATTTTTTTGGTACAAAGTATCTTAAAAATGTTAGTGTATTATCTTAAAAAGCGACGATAGCCTAGTTGGGAATGGAACGGTCTACCGAGACAATGTCCAGAGGTTCAAAACCCAAGGCACACACCTCGGACTTTTCGAAGTTACATGTGTATTGTTATCAATTATCGTTCGCTTTAACGGTGAAGGAAAACATCGTGAGGAAACCTACATACTTGAGAATTCTCCATATGAATCTTGAGGGTATGTGAAGTCTGCCAACCCGCACTAGGCCAGCGTGGTGGACTAAGCCCTAACCCCTCTCAGTAGTAGAGGAGGCCCGTGCTCAGCAGTGGGCAGTATATAATACAGGGCTGATTGCATTACATTGCATTATCATCAAATACAGGTTAAAGTATAACTAATGTATTTTAATTTGAATCGTGCGCGTAAAAATAAATACACGTGATATATCACTACAGCCCCCCCTCTCCCCTCCACCTTGTGATATTTCGTGATTTTTGCAAAACCCTCCCCCTTTCGAGCCTCACGTCATTAATGGACTACTCCTTTCTGGTATATACCGGGTATTATCATATGTTTGTATTGTTTAAAATGGAAGCGACAAAATGATCAGCATAATTGTGTCGACTGAGGTATAATCATTTGTCGTCCATCGACACTACCTAGACACCACTCCACTTACCATCATCATCATCAGCCACATGACGTCCACTGATGAACATAGGCCTCCCCTAAAGGGTTCCAGACGGACCTTTCAAAAGCGGCCTGCATCCAGCGTGTTCCTGCGACCTTACCATCAGCTGCAGTGAAATCAATTTGCCGTAAAAATAACAGGAAATTGCCAGGCGTCGTTTGTACAGTCAAAGAAAAGTGGAAAGTTAGTGTTCTCCAAACAAGATGTGACGAAATGGCAATATGTTTATTTGCAGGCTATAATGGCGAGCTGGACGTACTCCTGCACGGGTCCTGAATACTACGACACAGAGATGGACCGCGAATTCCTGCTGGAGTTACGGGAGCTGAGGATTCTGCTGGACAAGGAGAAAGAGCATAAACAGTTAGTTATATAGGGTGTTACAAAAAGTAGGGATTTTTCACGCTTTCTACAAAAAATATTTTTTTTTTATAAAGTTGGTAATTAACCTTATGCCTATCGATAGCAGAACTTCAATTACCAAAGCACTTCACTGCGCTGTCATCTTGAGACATTCAATGAGTCATTTGTGTGAGTAGATTTCTAATTAACTTAGACCCACAAACATCTAAGTTAATTAGAAATCTAATTGTATAAAAAAAATATGTTTTCATTTCAGTTTGATATGCATGCGTCTGAAGCCGAAACTTCTGGAGAAATCTTATCAAGAGCTCGAACTTAACTTTAGGTAATTTACTATAATAATATTTTCAAATAACTTTAATGTGAAGTTATGGTGCTATAACTTGACTGGTGACGAGATACAGTCCAAAATATATGTGTGATTTTTTGTTTCAATTGGATTTTTTGATAGCATTTCCAGTAGGGTTTTGTGCTATCTTGCCATAGCGGCTATACTAAAACCTTTAATTATCATCATATTCATACCTGTCATATGCACTGATTAAGGCCAAGTAGCAAAAAGTCAAAGAATAAAATTTATTTTGACCATAAAACCACTGGATATGATTATCTATACACATACACGTATAAATAAAATTGGAGTGTCTGTTTGTAATATTGAAATAACCGTTTTTACTACATGTATATGAATATATATACGGTACATACACCAAAATATTTTTTTTACAATTTTTGTCTGTCTGTCTGTTTGTTCCGGCTAATCTCTGAAATGGCTGGACCGATTTTAACGGGACTTTTATTGGCAGGTAGCTGATGTAATAAGGTGTAACTCAGGCTACTTTTTATCCCGGGAAAATATAAAGCGGGACTTTTATCCCGGGAAAACTCATTCACGCGGGCGGAGCCGCGAGCAACAGCTAGTATTAAATATACTTTAATTGTTGTGTGTCTATTTTAATTTGTCAGACTGTACACGCGGGCGCTAGTGGGCGTGGCCTGTAACCTACACAGAGGTCGGGAACTAAGGTCTCTTTTTATAGACCTATTGGAGAGGTATGTTATAATCATGAAACTACAACTCCTTGTATACTATTTATCTTTGGGAATACTTGAGTAATCTGAAAAACGACTCAATTTCAGATGCATCGAGCCCCTACGCATGGGATGCTGGCCCAAAACAGACTTGGCTCAGTTCCTGTGTGCTTATGAACAGTGCGCGTTGCAGATGGACGTGCTCAGGTAATTGTTGTGTAAGGGACGAGTATATACTTAGATAGCGGATTTGTATATACTTAAAAAGGCGACTTGTATAATTGGATAGAAGACTTGTATATACTTGGATAGGGGAGTTGTATGTATGTACTTGGATACGGTAGTTGTATAAAATTGTATAGGATAATTCTATCATACATATATAGTACATACACTCACGCCTTTTATCACCGAAGGGGTAGGTAGAGGCGCAACTACCTTTTTCTTTTTTGTTTTATTGCATTGAATGGCGAGACGAGCAAGATGGCGGTCTAATGATGCATCTTGTTTAAAACTAAACAATTCGATTTTTTTTTTCAGGGAAGCAGACTTGAAGAGTGTGTGGGAGAGGTACATGCGAGTCATAAGTCAGTGTCTACTGACCATGTACCATGCCTAAATAGAAAATAAACAATCCGAAAAAATCTTATGTGATGTTACTTTCGTCTGTTAAAAGAAGTCTTTATGTAATATTAAACTTGAGTTCAAGAAAATTGATAATATAGGGTATTATAGTATGTTCAGTAAAATGTATTCATCATTCATATAGTGTTGAACTAGAAAGTTAAATAAACATGTACCCAATCATCTGATGTACTTAACAATACTCGTTAATAAAATAAGAAATTTATTGCAAAATTGGGTAGATATTGTAGTTAAAACAACTAAGGTGTAACGAGCGATTAAGAGTGTATGTGATATGCATGTGATTGTTGTTTATTTATGTATTTATTACGCAGTAAAGTGACTAGTGTATACACAAGACAGTTTCAGTAACGTATTGTGGGTAAAATATTAACAACTACTTTAATTTTTTTTTAATTTATGCTTTAACTATTTTTCGTAAACGCACTCAGTCGTAGTATTTGTATCGATCATGAGTATTTAAATTGGCCTGTCTTACTGTATGTACAGTCAGCGACAAAAATAGCTGAACAAATGAAACTTCAAATCGGCTGTATACTATTGTGTTTATAAATAAATCAACAAATGTCAATCTACAATCATAAAAAATGTATGAAGAAATGAAAGGACTATTCAATTTGAGCTGGATTAAATATTAATTAATTATTGATCGGTGGAGCCATTGAGTCTGAAAAGAAGAAGAACGTTCACGTGTGTATTTAAAGTTTTTTAGGGAGCATTCAGGATCTTCGTAATAAAAACTAGCGCGTACAATTTGACTAGTTTAATGTCCGATACGTAGCACTATGTTATACGTCTATACTAGTACATAAGCGGAGCGGCACAAGCGTCAAGCGTCCCGCGTCAGGTACAAATTGCGACTAGTGCATGCGGTCGGCGCGAGTGTCGCCGATGAGCGGGGGGCTCGATACCGTTATGTTCCCCGCCGCTTGAACGGAACTAGCGGTACATCACACATGTTTTATTATAGTTTTCATTTTACTTTATATTTAATATTTTAAGTATTAGTGTGCTATGTGGATGTATGTAAGTGTGTATGTACAATGTAGTAACACTGTAGGCTACAGTTTAAAACCGTTCAATTATTTTTGTTGTTGATTATGCTCTACTACGCAATTCGACTTGGAAAGTCGGAACGAGCCTCTATGGCAGATTCTTTATGTACCTATATGTTTACTGTACACTGTTTACAGTCGGGATATATTTGTCATAATTTTTTAAATTCTGATAAATTGAGGGCAAATGTAAGAAAAAGTTTAATACTTATAATACCTATGTGTTATAGAAAAAATAAATGTTTGAAATACACTTGCTTTTGTAGTTTAATTAATATATAACTTCTTCCACCAGCCCTTATCCCAGACCACAATCAAAAGTAGGGTCGGCGCAACACAATCCGCCAAGCCAGTATCAAGCATTTTGCTATCATGATGACGTAAAAGCATGGCGGCTTCCATTTCGCATATTTGTAACACATAAAAAAAGTAAAAAACTAAGATGAAATTAAAAAAGTATTTCATAATTTTATGATCTGAAACTCACATTTTCAGATTATTTATTGCCTAAACTATCTTATTGATTTATTTGTAGTTTTTTTACATACCGTGAAATAACATTATTTTTATCGACGCAACTGTCACTTTTCTTTTATTGTATTTTATAAGTAATCATTGATGATCATTATAAAATCTGCCCTAAGTACGCCTGTACTCACTAAGCCAGCAGGTACTACCTACCTATTATTTATGACTACCTATGGGCTATGACTAATCTTGTTACTGAGTGTACATTACCTACCCAAACCAACTTAGTGCCACTTAGCAGTTTCAATAGATAAGTTTAACATAACATGCAATCAGGAAAATTCACAAAATATCCTGCTTAAATAAATGTATTACATGGGAATAATGATAGAGTAACCGTGACTTTTGCAATGAGCGGATATTATCCCAAATGAAGAAGTAAAATGAATACTTCGCACTCAACATATTGTAAAAATACAACATAATAACCGATTAAGTTAAGTCTCTATTCCACAGCAAATCAATTATTTTGCGTCGTTGGCATCAATGCAATGCAATGCAATCAGCCCTGTATTATATACTGTCCACTGCTGAGCACGGGCCTCCTCTACTACTGAGAGGGGTTAGGCCTTAAGTCCACCACGCTGGCCTAGTGCGGGTTGGCGGACTTCGCATACCTTCGAAATTCAGAGAACTTCTCAGGTATGCAGGTTTCCTCACGATGCTTTTCTTCACCGTTAAAGCGAACGATAATTAATAACAATACACACGTAACTTCGAAAAGTCAGAGGTGTGTGCCTTGGGTTCTGAACCTCCGGACATTGTCTCGGCAGACCGTTCCATTCCCACCTAGGCTATCGTCGCTTCGCGTTAGCATCAAATACAAGAAAATTTCCCACTAATCAGCGATTGTCCCAAATATGCAATAAAACGTCAGTTGTCCAAAGTGGCGGCCATAACCGAGGCGAGGCCCAGGGCAGGAGTAAAAAAAGTACGTGAGGTGCTTTGTAGGTTATCAGGTGATATTGTAAATAAAGGTCAGGCTGGGACCGCGTGAGGTTCCGAGCTATTGCCTCGGTTTCTTTGTTTATTGGCCATTTATACCTGCCAAGTCAGTTTTCTGGGTAAACCAGGGATATACATGTTGTCTCTTTGCCTACCACTTCAGCAATACGATAAAAAAGGATGCGATATAAAAAAAACGCGTAAGTAGTGATTATTCTAAATATCCCGCACAATGACAATGTATGGTCACAGTACATTAAATGTAACGAAGCGAGGAACACCTAATACTTCGTACACAGGAAAGGGCAAATATAATCGCCGGTTTTGGATTTATAGAACATCATTATTTGTTTAGCTAAATTATGTAAAATGGTGTGTATTGTGGTGTTGTTGACGTTGCTGCTGTATGTAAATGCTGGTGAGTAAAATTGTTCTAAATAACAGGTCTCTAATGCGTGAACCAATTTGTAGGTGCCGTCGCTTTTCTTGCACCCTGCAGTAACTAACTTTGGTTACTTGGTTTCACCGAAAACGGATTTATATTTGAAAAAATATTGAAGCTGTTTTTTTGGATAAACACAAGATCTTTTCATGACTCTATTCGCGTGTAAATGTAATTAAAAAACACTAAAATACATATTGTAAATAGTATACGCTGTCGGAGGATAGATAGAAATCTGCGTCGTGGGGTAAAAGGTCGAATATTAATATCCCTTAAGAATATTCATGGTCTCGTAAGTCGTACCATTAGGCTACAGAAATTATTTTTAAATAATCATAAGTTTCAGTGATACCCTTCTACAAACACGAAAATTTACAAATTCTATTTATGTTTTTACACGCTTTATATTAGCTTCACTTGTATGTTTGTAACTCTCCGACTCCGACTCCTTTGGGCGCGATTTTGACCCACTTTAAACGGTCAGATTTTATTCAAACTTTGTAGGTTTGTCGAGGACCGATAACAATACACTAATTTGATAAGATTATGCCATTATTCAATTTGCAAAATGAGATTATTGACAATTTATATATTTTTTAGTGACATTTGTTGGACAACAGTAGAACAGAACTAAAAAAATAAAAATTAATAATAGTTTAAAAAAACTAAAAAACACGCTTTATAGAAAATTCAACTAAGAAATAGAAAATAAATTTGAATTAAGAATAGTGCAAATAAGAAAAAAAAGTATATTATTGTAAAAAAAAAGCGTGGGGTGCATGGTGACAATAGTTATAAATATTTTATTGACAGATAATATGAGTAGAAGTATTATATATCATTTTGATAATATCTTAAAAAGCACCCCACGCTTTTTTTTACAATAAAATACATTTTTTTCTTATTTACACTATTCTTAATTCAAATTTATTTTCTATTTTTTAGTTGGATTTTCTATAAAGCGTGTTTTTAAGTTTTTTTAAACAATTATTTTTGTAATTTCAATTAGGTACGCACCGAACTAGTCAAGTACCTATATAATATATTAGATCATTATAATATAATTGACGTTATAGCATTGATATTAATATGTTTCAGAGCACACTCCACAGAAAGTTAAAGTAACTGTTATACAAAATAATTCCACCGGTCTCTACGAGTGTAACATTATAGACAACATTTTGACGGAGGGAGGGTCGGCGTTCATACATTTTTATAACGTCAAACCTGATGTGAAGTAAGTCAACTATTACATATTATCACCTGATCACCGTGAGCAGTGCTGTAGCGTGGGTTTTGCCACACGGGGCCAACCCAAAAAAATTCCTCCTACTATTTCAGTAGTGACCTTAGTCGGCGGGAGAAAAATTAACAAAAATACCATAATAAGTATAAAATACCTACCATTACCATACCATACCAGCCCTGTTTATATACTGCCCACTGCTGAGCACGGGCCTCCTCTACAACTGAGAGGATTAAGGCCTTCGTCCACCACGCTGGCCTAGTGCGGGTTGGCAGACTTCACATACCTTCGAAATTCAGAGAACTTCTCAGGTATGGTAGGTTTCCTCACGATGTTTCCGTTAAAGCGAGCGATAATTCACAAAGAATACATACATAACTTTTTAGAAAAGTCAGAGGTGTGTGCCGTTGGGTTTTGAACCTGCGGACATTCATCTCGGCAGTCCGTTCCGCTTCCAACTAGGCTATCGCCGCCATAAAATACCTACTTAAAGAAAATGCGGCACGCGCATTCTCTTCTTGCTTGTGTCATTGCCCCCCGGCTCCCCCCTAGCTACGCCACTGACCTAGGGGAATAATGGCAGCCACACACGGAAACGATTTATCGATGCAGTCCGTTTGCGCAGTTTTATCGGACGTGTGTATGAGGTATCGTTACAGATTTTTTTGTTTGCACAGTTGACCGGCGGCAGTTGCATTTTCTATTCGATAAATCGTTGACGATTTCGTTTGCGCAGTTTTATTAAGGTGTGTAGATAGTGGTGTCGATCTATCGCTCAGTTTATGAAGGGACTTTGATGTGGGCGGACGTGTTGTGCGTAGGTGACATGTATGCAGGTCGTAACATGTTGGAAGAAGATCGAAGATTTAATCATGTTTCCTCATTCGTCCATAAATAGTTGTGCCAAACTTTTGGCCGCGAATTTTAGCTCATTCAACAAATTTACATGAGAGTATGACTTCCGTTTTAAAAGCCAATCCGTACACCATACACTGTGTGACTGTTTTTCCTGTCAGAAATTTCAATAAATCCAAACATGCAAGTGCGTCTTCATCATCTTCCGTTATTCCTGATGATATATTTCACGTGTTTCACACGCGAGCTTTGTAGAGAACTGACGATCGATGTAGATATCGGTGACTTGTGGAGAATAAAGGGCCGCCTGATATAACTGAGCAAACTCGAATCGCTACGATAAATCGTTGTGGTGTATGGCGGGCATTATACATAATATGGAAAGAACTGACCAAAGAGCATTTATACTACGGAACTGACGATCGACGCAGATTTCGGTGACGTGTGGAGAATATAGGGCCGCCCAATATAACTGTGCAAACTCGAATCGCTACGATAAATCGTTCTGGTGTATGGTGGACATTAGTCATTAGTGTTCGTTTCATGGGATTATACATCATACACGCATATACGAGTAGATCACTTGTAGTGATCTTCACTGCCCATGAACACCCACAATACCAAAATACCTTCATAAAATGTCACCAGTCAACCGAACGGTAAGACAGTCAATGATCAACTGGCCAAACGCTTGGTGTTTTTATAGTAAAAAACAAAGGTCACGTTACAAATACCCTCACAAAAATAATTTTATCATAACATTTTTTTTACTTTAGCTGTTCGAGTAATAGTAAAATACTGGAATGGACAATAGCTGGGGAACTTAACGACTATAGAAAGTATAAGGTAAGTTTAAACAAGATTCTATTGGAGCTATAGGACCTGCAGAACTTTTGCAACTGGCCAACCTCCTTACAAAAACTTACTAAACGCTTGCGCTGTAGCCTAACGCTATACAAAAATAGTCGAGCCCTCATCAGCTAACCCACCTCCGAGGCCTCTTGTAAAGTGTAGGGCCCGGGCGGTTGCCCCGTAAAGCCGCTACTGCCTATGCATTCATTATATGTAGGCTAGTAGGATATACTATTAGCTTAATTAGTGCACAGCACACACTTTATGATTTAATCTAATTTATTTTTAGATCAAGGAAGTTAAAGCTTCGATGAACGGCACGTGGAAGTGTAATATCCTCCCCAATGGACACTACTGCGATGTGAACGTAAGGATTCGCGCTAAGGGTGTGTCATCACGCATTGTCTATCGATCGTCTGCTTGCATGAACCCCACTCGAATGTGGGGTCGGTGCTACATCAAGCTTGTTGCAGAATGGTTCAGTTTTTACGACCGGCGGGCCGCCTGACGTCAGTCTAAAGCGGGATTTAGATTAGCAATAAAACTTGAAACATGCAAGATTTCCTGCAAGTCGCATGTTTATAGAACTATTGAAATATCGCTCGTGCATCTGGAAGTTATTACGCAATATATTGGTGCGAAAACCTGCTAGTCTAAACTATGCTTATGGCTTGCAATTCCGGTCTGTAGTACTGCCTATGGCTTCATCGCTGGAGGCAGGCCATCTGATGGTGAGTGATCACCACCAGCCACAGACCAACACACAGCCAGACGTATTGGGCGTCTCGGATCATAACAAAAGAGGAATGGCTATTCCCGTAAATCTGAGACAATTGTGCCGCCAACAATTCTTTTCTACCACCTAGGCCCGTAGCCAAGATGCTTCTCTACAAGCGTTAACGCTAAAAGAACGCGAATGACACATCCTATAGATAAGTCCATCGCAAGGATTTGTCATTCCTATACATGATTTATTTTCTATCGGCGTTAACGCTTGTAGAAAAGTATCTTAGTTACGGGCTCTATTATATTTGCAGAGTCCTGGGTTATAAAGGTTAACAGTAAAGTGATCGGCGCGAATCAATCCAACGGAGACGTTCATGATAGTGTCGCGGAGTATGCGTTCTGTGAAAATGAACTGGCCCTTGTCGACTGCGGCAAGTCGAAGCCGGCCACAATAACGTTAAAAGTACAAGGTAAAAATGTATTTTTACCACGTACTCTCAGGTTCAAAACCACTTGCTTTTCGTAGATTACATGTATATATTGTTTATCAATTATAATCTACTATCGTTCGCTTAAGAAAGTTACGTAAAACTCGATTTTATGCCCACTTTGAAAATTGTAAATAAGATAACCAGAGCATTCTTTGCAAATATATTCAGGAAATATGTAGTATACCCAGTGCCGGATTAAGCAAGCGCGGGGCCCGTAGCAAATTCTTTCAAAAAGCCCTTGATCTGCTATGGGTTCTTAAGTATAGAGTGGTAAAAATACAATTCAATACTCAATACATTTATTTACTATCTATAGGTTACAATTTTGTGGGTAATCATAGTGTAGTAAATTACTATAGGCGCTGTTAGGCTCGGACAATTACAAAAAGCCTTCTCAATGTCAGGGAATCCCGGTTAATTTTTCAGTGTTACCAACTTCGATCACAAATAATTTGCATTGGCCGGGTGCCCATTGTACCGACAAGGGATAGGATACCTATCATTAGTTTAAAAAAAACACGCGTGAGACTCTCGCGTCTAGAATTTAAACTTCTTTTGTTCTGGAAATAGTTTATTGAATGCATTGCTTTTTATGCATTTGGTAATGATCCTACTATATCAGGATTACGAAATGTTAATGAAAAATTAAATTGGAGGAAATCTCTCTTGAAGTAATAAAAATTTTTTTTTAGTCATAACTTCTATAACTCAATATACTTATATTCTAGAAAATAGATTTTTGGTATATGGTTACTAAATTATACTAAAAATAATGTAGACTGTTAACTTTACAAATCAATAGATAATTTTAACAATTTAAATCGAGCCATTTCAATTCTGCTACACATCCACACTAAGGGTGGGTTGCAGAAAATAACTTTAACAATAACAAAGGTCTAACCAACTGTCAAATCTTCGGTTAAGCAATTTTCGGGTTGCATAAAATTAACAATTGTCAAAATGACGTCGCGAATAACAGTAACAGTAACCGCTCAGTTTCGGACGGTTAATGTTAAAGTTATGGTTAGTTTTCGTAATCTGTGTGTATACTCTG
The DNA here is from genome assembly GCA_947568825.1 of Sphinx pinastri. NCBI lineage: Eukaryota > Metazoa > Arthropoda > Insecta > Lepidoptera > Sphingidae > Sphinx > Sphinx pinastri. The sequence continues at coordinate 23,335,314 of OX387615.1, forward strand.
TATAGTTAATTGCCATTTGTAAAACGATTTGCAATAATAACGTCCTATGCCCTATTTTAATATAAATACTCTGTTAAATACCTGCGTAAAATGTCTAGTACGCGAAATATTGTGGGAAGCAAGCTGTAGCAATGATAGCGATTCTGATAGTGGGTCTATCCAAATAGTTTGGTGGAGCAAAAAAATCCGCTGACATTCTATGATAGAAACAAAAAGGATGTACATACTAGATACCTACGTAATAATAGAAATTTGAATAATGAATCGATATTTCATCAAGATTTGATAGTTATATTAAATCATTGCCATTGCCAAAATATTACCCGTGCAAGTTTTTGGGGTAATATAGCATCATTTCACTGGTCACTCGTTTACCTTTAACTTTAACAATTACAGCAATGGTGCAACAGAGGCATGATCAATTTCAGTAGTCATTGTTATTGTCACTGCTAAAGTTAACTTTAACGGTAAGACTAACGTCAGATTTTGTGCAACCCACCCTAAGTGTCGGGTAAGAGTGCTTGCATATACGGCAGACTTTTTGTAGAGCTGATTATCAGGCCGACTGAAATTCTTCACGTTTATACAAGCAACTTTTTGTAGAACTTGTGCGTTTACTGTATGATATTATTTAAATTATTTACGCCAAGGAAATAATCGGGTACCGAGTGTCTTGTTTTGTGACATCAAAAAAATTCAACGTACCACATCTTAACAAGTTTCACTCAAAAAATTACGCTCAGGCAGAGATGAGTGGGTTTAAACATGCGGGGCCCCCTTTCGCGCGGGGCCCGTAGCAATTGCTACTCTTGCTACGTAGTTAATTCGGCACTGAGTATACCCTTTGGTCTAGTGATTTCTCGTGCGATTTTTTTGTTAAATACAATACCGTGTACAAAATCTTAATTCATATCGCTAAAATCCTCCCAAAGCATGTATTTTATATCGCTCAAATTACGATCTCTGTGTTACTTGTTTGATTTTACTATACTATGACTACCAAGAACTATATTTACCAAGAACTCCTATTTCGACAACCAAGAATAATATAAACGCACAAGACCATGTAGCTACGCCTACTCCCATCTAGTGAGCGTTATAGTACAACTGTACGCCCTCAACGCTCAAGGGCATTCGCGGCACCTAAAGTCTTAACGGTGAAGGAAAACATTGCGAGGAAACCTACATATCAGAGAATTCTTCATACGAATTGCGAAATTATGTAGTCTGCCAACCCGCACTAGACCAGCGTGGTGGAATAAGGATTAATCTCTTTCAGTGGTAAAGGAGACCCGTGCTCAGCAGTTTATGGTATTATAAGTTAGGGAAGAAAGTTACATCCATCGTCACTTGAATCGGTTAAGTTGATAGTCTAATCTAAGCTATAAAAAGCGTAATTTATTTATTTCAGACGAACCGAGTGTAAATTGTATCAGACATAATACTGTTCAAGCAGAGATGTTCATGAAAATGAAACCGAAATACGATGGCAAGTACATAGAATGCTACCATAATGAGTATGGCGAGGTATCGGTCGTGCGGATCAAATTGAAGCTCAGTCCACAGATATATGGTAAGATTACTGGAGTATGTCTATTTTAGCCGCTAAGCTGCAGTGTATAAATTGTGTTCAGGCCTAAAGGACTGATGCCACTTGTTTTATCACATTAGGTACTGTTTTAATATTTGGCTGTTATTTGAAGCTATATGCATTTTACTTTCTTGGCTATAAGTTCTTGATGAAAAGTCTATAATTTTAGGTAGGTATAAATTATACCTTCCTATAAAATCTAGAATGGGCCATAATGACTCCTTATATCAAAAGTTCAGCCATATGTAGTGAATGTCGGTATGTTTTCATCTCTTGCAGATTGACATTTGCTTGAGCTTCACTTCTCTTAACAAAACCTGCAGTGTCACTTTACCATGCTAATTTAAAAAGTTAGAAGTTATATTTACCAGTTTATAATATACTTTACTATGTGGTTTTCCAGATGGCAAGTCGCAGGACGACGGTCCAAGTAGAGTGTGTCACAACAAAACATACAACACAGTTGATTTGAATACTACATTAGATATTTGTAGTTTTGCTTCAAATCTGTGCAATCTACAACCTTCCCCTGAACATGGTAAGTCTTACTAATACAACAAATGCGAATGTTTGAATGTTCGTTAGGAGTAAACGCAGAAGCCGCTGAATAAATTTGGCACACGGATAGACCTTGTAATTATTTAACATACAGGCTACTTTGCATTGCGGTACTTGCTCTTGTTGGAAACATTTGAATATTTAATCTGGTTCTTAGATAGATGGCTCTGAGGTCGTACAGATGGCGTTAAGCGCGGTTTACATTAGCAAGAAAACTTGCAGAAGTTATTTATTTATTTATTTAATGAATGTTTACAGCACTTGGCCAAAACACTTACATCTAAAAATATAATCTATGTATAATAATTTAATAACAATAAAATTTTAACAGATAACAAGTTATGTTGCGCAAGCTATTTTTACCGTGTAAACAGTCACGGCAAGCTGACTTCTGCAACATTTGGAAGCTTGCAGGACTTCTGGCAAGTCGCATGTGTAAACACCATTTGTACAACTTGCGCGAGAACTTGCAGTTTATTCTGCGTGCAGATAAAAGTTTTAACTTGCTGAGCTAGTAGATTACTTTTCTTTTTAATGTATCATACGGAACGGGCTAAGGTCAAAGACCATGCTGCCAAGTTATAAGCTTACCGATATGTCTATTTTTGCCGCCCGGCAGTAGGTAGTATACATGCTCTATTGTCTTCCTGTTTGATGGACATTGTAGCCAACGTAAATGGTGGGCATCATAAGACTTAACATCTTATGACTCAGCATGATAAGCGCAGTGGAATGCCACGCAGTGCTTTATAATTCATAATTCTGTTTCATGTTGGTACTTTTAATGCGATTATTTTATTTACAATCATTATCGAAAGAACATTATATTAGATTCATAAAATTTAGGCGAAAGGATTGCGTGCCTTGTCATTAAATTTTATGAGAAAAAAAAATGGCAAGCAACAAATATTCGTCGAGTAATGTAAACAGTTTTGCGAGTAGTTGCGCAAGTTAACTTGGTGGATCACTTGCAAAAGCGTGTTGCTAAAGAAATATTGCCGCTAGTGTAAACGCATCTAAAAATTATTGCGCAATATATTGCCGAGAGAACTTGCTAGTCTAAACTTAGCTTTATGAATGAAGCGGGAAAGGCTTTTCACGCGGGTGCAGTCGCGAGCAACGCCTAGTTTCAGTGGCGTAGCGTGGTTTGCGGCGGTCCGCCCCGGGCGGCACTTTTAGGGGGTGGCAGAATACGTAAAATAAAACCCTTTACAAATTTAATCTTTTGGTGATTGCATGTGTGACTCTTATTTCTTGAAATTAATTTTTATTGGTGCCTTGGGGCAAATTTTGGGTCCGGCCGGGCCGCAAGAACCCACGCGTCACTGCCAAATTTAAAGTAAACTCGCCATGCAAGCACTAGGCACTCGTGTGGGTCACCACGCCTATTAAGCCATTAAGCCTTGTTAGACTCGTTCCCGCCTCAGCCTGTGTTCAGGTTACAAGGCACGTCCACTCACCTGCCGAAATGTGGGTGTGGTAGCAACCTGCCTACCTTGAAAAGGGATAGGTGTGATGCCTATGTATGTTAGCTCTAGATAGTGGACCACGCCCGTGCTGTCTCATCGCATCAGTGACAAAATGGGAAAATAATTTTAGCAGGATCAGAAATAAGCCAGTTTTATTTATTCAAACGAACACGCCTTTATCCTCGTAGGAGGAGGCAGAGGTGCAACCAGGGCACACACTTGTCGCCCATTTTTCGTCCCATGATGTACCTAATAGGGGGCGAGCCTATTGCCATATCGAGCACATAGTCCAGACTCCGGGCTGATACTGAGTCGAAAAACCTAATATCACTTTCGCGGAACCGGGATTCGAACCCGGAACAGAGCGGTGGTGGTACCGCGAACGTAATACAACTACGCCACCGAAGCATTGTATTGTAATAGTACAATTTATTAAATCTCCAACCATATTTCTTTCCCGTATACAATGCTGTGTCATTCATTTTTCAGAATTGATAGGCTTAGAGCCTTCCAACGTCGCGTTCTTATATAAAAATTCTACGGAAGACAAAGAAATACATTATGAGTATACAGATAATCAAACATTGAATCTCTCGTGGAAAGTAGTCCTCGTAGCCAACATTTTAAATGAATACACTTTGTATTGGAAAGGTGAGTGAAATTAATTTAGAAACTATGTACTCAAATAAAGTACTTAACTATATATAGATTGTAGATTAAACTATCCAAAAATACTATGACTCATTGAAGCGTTAAGGAAGTAACTAACAAACAAAATTTGGGATTTATAACATATGAGTAATTCTGAGCCACTATAGTTCATATAGAGAACGAGTACCAAAAATGCTATTTATGTATATATGTTATAAATATATAATATCAATTCTATGGTCGAATTGCGATCACTGGACGACTACTAGTCCTTTTTAATGTAACAACTCACGCATTTTTCATTAATAGTAATTAGGCAGGCGTTGCATATTTTATAAGTTTTACACAAATAAGTTACTTATGAAGGCCAAACTTTCCCAACAACACTTTAATTTTACTAAAAATATGTACAATTCAACTACTGAATTTGCCATTGCAGACACCTCAATATCGTCATTGCCAATAAACACCAAAGAGGCTTCATGTGAAGTGACGCAGGTGTATCCTCCGATAAAGCTCGGTCCCGAAGATGACGACACTGTCATCAGGTTTGCGGTGACTATGGACGAAAGAACTGTCGACAAGTATCGAATTATACTGCGCCGAGTGTCGCTTGACACTAGCTCCAACAATAACCCAGCTGAGAAAAAAGGTGATAATAATTTGAGTGAGTATTGATCATTAATAACTGTAAACCGTAGTTTCCTAATCAATCAAACCATTTCTATAAATTCGTGTGATGGTGGTATGTGTGTGAGACCGACGGCGATTCAAATTCGCACACATTTGCCGCCAACTAAACGGGCCAATCCCGGGATCAACGGGAAGCCGCGCGCCCGCGCCTTCCAGCGGTTGGCCTGGTAACCAAAAGTTGATCCATCTATAGCGGCACGTTCCCCGGCGCGCTTGATAATGAATTCAAGAGGGCACGCGCCACGCACCCAAAATTCGTATACCGTGAGGACTGATTTTGTGTAGTGCCCTGGTATATAGTGACGGAGTGCAGCGGCAGACCAAGGCGGTTTCCTGGCGTGGTAGATGTGTGTAGGTACTTGTGCACATTTACATCGACACGCGAAGTTTCGATTTTGTCCCTGTGTACAGTCAGCAGCATAAATATCTGTACAAAATCAAAATTTCAAATCGCCTATATACGCGTTAAGTTAAACTGAAACATTTTTTTCTTCATTTGAAGTAAAGTAAATCTCTTATATTTTAATTTGTGAAAAGAAAAACAAGATTAGTAACAAAACAAAAGTGTGTAGGCAATTTGAAGTTTTAAATTTGGTCATCTACTTATGCTGCTGACTGTACCATCACGGTATCCACAACTAAGTATATATTTTTTTCATATGGGCTCACCGACTCGGCAAATTGTTAATTGACTCCACTGATCTTATGATAATACGAGTAGCGTTTAGTTACAGCACCGACTGACGAGTTGATTACCCTTCACCAGTTACCAGTCGACACAACTATGCCGGCCTGTTCGAAACCGGATGGATATACACTGTGATTGGTAACTTCGAAGTAAGATGTGTGTGTCTTAGGTTTTGAACCTGTAGACATTCATCTGGATAGACCGTTCCATTCCTAAACGGCTATCGTGCACTTATAGGCATAGCATGGCAATACAAGTACTTTAATCTATATTAACCATTTGTAATTGTTTCAATATTTTCAGTGATTTACATCGTAACGGGAGTCCTCGGTTGTATCATTGTAATAATAATAGTTGGCACTATATGGATTTCAAAACTAGCAATGTTAAGAAAACCTGAGGTAAGTGTTTTTCACGGAAATGCGTATCTTTGTCTCGTACCATTACACGTACGCCAGTCATATGAATTTATAGTTCGCTCAATTCTTTACTACTTTTATAAAATGGCAGTTTTTTAAAAGCCGTCATAACCAGCAACTCCTTCCTACAACTTCTTCCAGCAAGTCCTTCATGCGGAGCGTGAAGAATCAATAAAGCAGGCCGGCATTTGTCATTTTGGTCCACTTTGCTGCTTAGCGTCTAAAGCGACCGCACCTCTCGCTCTACCCTAGGCCGTCGCTGAATCGAATATTAGTTGACTTCAAAGTTACCTACTGTGCACTGTTAGCGCTCGAGTTGATGCTCAAGACGGCAGCGTATTTTCAATTGTTTGTAGTGTCTTTGTAAGTAGTGTGCGAAGGCTATCATTAGTTTTAACCGATCGATATTCTAAGGCCAGATTCGGCCATGACGTCACCGGACATCGTTTTAACGTAACGGAGCATAAGGTTCTAGTTAAAAAAAAATGCAGTGTTACCAGAAAAGCGAATATTGACCGGTTAAAAAACTTAAAAGACATTTTAACGTCTTGCAGGGAAACTTGGGGGGACATACTGTATGACATCTTTTTAACACCTAGATTACTGTTATGATGAAAAATATATTATTTTTCCAAAACTATATTTTGGTGGTTTCATATGTCAGTTTGGGGATATTACAAAGCAGAAATCTGGCAACACTGACAACTGTGCTTTATTTCAGCCGATACTACGCAGGGATGGCGAGGAGACGTGTTATTCGAATGTTTACGAGGAGATCCCGCCGTTCCCGCCGCAGTGGGACAAGTTTTCGTGTAGGGAGAGCACGAACTCTGCGTATGTGGGCGCCGACGTGGAGTACTCAGAAATTGGGGCTGCAGCGGAACAATCACGTGACGAATAACATATATGCCGCCAGTGTGCGTTTGTGGGGATGCTACGGGTACTGTCCGGAGCCGTTCCGCCAGTGTGCGCCAGGCCTAATGAGATGTATTCTGACGATATATTTACGACTGCGATGTACTAACTATAATTATTATAATTAATAGTGTATAGGAAAAACTAGAGTAATTAACTAACTAAACGGCACCGAGGCAGTACGGCCGTACGGCCTCGGTGGCGTAGTTGTATTAGGTACGACTGCAATTCTGAGGTCTCGGGTTCGATCCCCGGGTCGGCCAATGTAATATTGGGTTTTTCTACTCATTATCAGCTCGGAGTCTGGAATTTGTTCCCGAAATGGCAACAGGTTCGCTCCCTATGACATCGAGGGACGGAATATGCATGGCGAAAAGTGGGTGCACTAGTTGCGCCTCTGCCTACCCCTTCGGGGTTAAAGGCGTGAGTGTATGTATGTTTTTAAACGGCCAATTTCAATCCACGATCGCAATCTTAATCTTAAATCTGATCCAGAGAATAAACCAATCAAAATAAGTAATTTGTTAGCATGGAAAAGCTTTATTCTGATTGGTCTTATTCGCGATGAATCGAAAAAAAGAGATTGGAATCGTTTATTGAAAACGGCGGTTAAAGGATAATTAAGTACACATATTAGACATTAATCATTTAATTTATACTATATTTTAGGTCATATTAATTGCGATAATAGGGCAGTTTCCTATGTTTGATTTTGTACATTATTTTAGATGTAACAGAAAATAATACGAAAAAGAAATTCTTCTGTGAAATCAGCATCAAAATCGATAGAAAAATGAAGCAGTTATTCAATTTTGAAATATTCTTGTGAGCAAAAGTGGGGGCGTGGCGGGGGTATCGCGCTATCTCTTCGCACGCAGGCAGCGTTATGGCCGACGGTGCTTGGTGACGTCACAGCCTAGTATTGTTGTTATTTGACAGCTACCCCTTCCACCAAATTTCAAAGTTTTATAACTTACTTACTATTAAAATTCTTTTTCCAATAGATTTTGGATAGCATACATTTTTCATAATTGTATTTAAAAAAGTTGTCACCTACCCTATTGATATCGACGACCATAGAATAGCATAAAAAGAAAATCACGTTTTCAAACTAAACAATTTGTTTTATTAATTCCATCCTAACTACAGCATATACAAATATTCAATATTAAAACGAATCAGTATCACAAATAAGTACTTAGAGACTATTTACATTAAATCACTATGTCACTGGCGACGACTTATTGACACATATACGGGTCATTTTGTGACACTATATGGCAATAGATGACTTATGTGTCGGTTAAGTAGATATTTCGACGATGGAGTACATCGCAATTAGTCTAGAAAAAAGTGACGCATTTATATGTCAAAAACCGCCGCCATTTTCATACACTATCGCATAACAGCTGCGTATATAATCACAATATAGGTCAAGAGCTATTTACACATTCGCTACCCGCCATATATAGATCATTTTAAAAAAGCATCACAAGTAATAAATTCTTCACAAATATCTTTTATAATGCAGTATCTAATAAACATTATGTGCTACGCAATTAAGATAGGTCACTAATGTACACAATTAATTCAACAAACCTGGATAATACTAATGACATCTTTACATTAATAAACATTAATTTGACATTTATTGTCGCCTATAAGTGACATAACCTCAAAATACTTTAATTTCAATTAAATATTCAAGTCTAGGTAGCGAACTTTGGGTATAAAATTAAAATAACATAGCTTAGCGGTTTCACTTGCATTGTGGAGTGTGGGGTTCAGACCCCGTGTACTAAACTATTTACATGTGTTAGTGGAATGTATTAAGAGACCGGGTGGTGTCCAAATTAAATGCGAAATGTATGAAATGCGAAAAAGCACATAATATATTTCCTGCCGATTTATATGTAGAATAGGAGACAGGCTAGTGGGTTACCTGGTGGTAAGTAATCACCACCGCCATAAACACTCATAAGACCAGAGGAAACATTATTGCAAATACCTATTTAACAGTATTGCAAGTAAAGATAAGCTCTTTAGGTCCCTGATCGTTACAGTTTGGAGCCCCATAACATTAACAAGATGATTCTAGGATCGTAATAGTATTAAAATTTCGATTATTTCAAAATCCAATTGCTCAAATTGTTTTTACATCTTCCACTTGAATCCTAGGATCTAAATTCAGATTAAATTATCCCCGGTCTCTATTCTAAATTGTCTAATATGCACATATCCTGAACGCTCGACAAAATACAGGAGATAATAATTCAGTGGGCTTAGAATGTGACAAAAAAACACGTCACGTCTCCGTTTCGTCTTATTGGGATTGGTTGAGAGACTAACATTTGACTGACGTATCGGTCTCTCGATCAATCACAAACATCAAAATTAAACGACATCGTTTTACGAGTTGCGTCTTCGTGTCACATTCTAAGCCCACAGGTATGTGTGCGCAGAATTATTTCAAATATATTAACACTAAGAACTGTTTTAAATCAAATAATTATCTTGCACATCGTAGTAGAATATCAAAATTGTGCATTCAGTCAGCGCACAATGTTTGTGCCGGTATGTAAAATGTTTTAAGATATGATAATAATTCGAACATTTTTATTTTAAAGGATATTAATTACATAGCGGCGATAGCCTAGTTGCGAGTGGAACGGACTGCCGAGACGAATGTCCGCAGGTTCAAAACCCAAGGGCACACACCTCTGACTTTTCTAAAAAGTTATGTGTGTATTCTTTGAGAATTATCGCTCGCTTTAACGGTGAAGGAAGAAATCTTGAGGAAACCTGCATACCTGAGAAGTTCTCTGAATTTCGAAGGTATGTGAATTCTGCCAACCCGCACTAGGCCCTCTCAGTTGTAGAGGAGGCCCGTGCTCAGCAGTGGGCAGTATATAATACAGGGCTGGTATGGTATTAATTACATACAAAATATTTGTGATAAGTAATGTTGGAGGGCTGAAGGTAAGTAGAACTAGTGACGGACACTAAGTATGTTCAAATATGGAACACCAGAAACTGAGACAATATTTTATATTTACTTTCTTCCAAATAAGAATATTTATGAGTACCCTAAAAAGCGCAGAAAGGGAAGATGTGGGTGGACATAGGTATAAAATGGTTGACTATATCTACGTAACAGAGAACTTTGTATTGGGTATTCTAAAAAAAATATTGTAACATTATATCCTTAACAACGGCAGTAAAAAGAAAACCAAAATGCAAATCCGAAGATATCGAACTCTCACTCAGTTTACACGAAAATTTATTAAATATTTATGCATCTTAAAACATGTTACATGCAGCCCTCTTTTGTACCATTTTAGGTCAAAAATGACCCACAAGCTACACCTATTTTTTGTATAGCATCCATCCGAAATAAACACAAAAGTATATGTATCAAAATTCATTATTTTTGGTACGGTTATTTAAAAAAACATAAATTTAAGCTTCTTCTGCTATTTTGGTATAATACAAGCTCAAAAAGTAAGTTACGTATTTATATTTTGGTATAAATTATTGATTTTATCGCAACAATTATCATAATTACCAACATTTTCAGCCATTAATAAAAACAATAAAAAAAAAGACATAAATCGCACCTTTAGAACGAAAACGACACAATAAAAAAAAAACGGAAATTGAGTTATCTTCATAAAATGAGTTAAATCGAAGCTCTCAATACAACAATAGTTCAAACACAGTCATATTCAAGTGGGAAAGGACCAAACTGTTATATCGGGCCTTTTTTATTATATTTTTATAAAAAAGGGACCAGTTTTAAGTCATTTTATGACGACAGCTCAATTTTTGATTGTTTTGAATTGTGTCGTTTTCGTTCTAAAGGTGCGAAATGTTGGGTTGGAAATGGACCTACGTATTATTATTCGAGCCTTAGAGGTTTTAAACTTCGAAGATTTACATACAAGTTATAAAATCAGTAATAACACCAAACGTTTTTACATAAAGTATTATGTTATGTATATTTTGCGCTTGTGATAGCTTTGACCCAAAAATTTACTACTATTCATTAAGTAGTACTGAGGTGAGACCGAAATAAAAACTCATTAGTCACGACTTCAGTTGAGAATATGGAATGTGTCGATGAAACTAAAATATAACGTACGATGGCTTGGGGTCCTTATATGAACAATTCCAAGCTGAGGAAGGTAATCTTTATGAATTTATTTTTGGCCTAAAGCCCACTTTTTAAAACGCAATAAGATTGTAATTATAATTCCTTGTTTTCTTTTTTAAATTCGTCGACACACTTCATTCCAAACACATAAGATATAGGAAATATTTAAATAATTATAATCTTATAAGTGTAAAAAGCAGTTCAGAATTTGTTCCACGTAGACGTGATACCATATGAAAATTTCGCTAAGACCCCTGAAAATTTTGTTTTACTCGAAATTGACCAGGTCTGAAACTAACCATTTACAAACGTTAGTAGCGTAATTTTTATTGAAAAATGATTTAATTTTTATTTTACAATGTCCAGTATCCAGTAATGGACACAATATTTGTAATTGATAGGTATGGTATATAGGTACTTAGTATGTAATATTTTTTGATAGTACAGCGGTTTTTAAGACACAATAGGAACAGGGAGACCACGGGTTTTATTTTGATTGTATTTTGTAGTAAAATAATACGCCCGACATTAAACCTTATATTGCGAGTAAGTAAATGCATTTGTTTGTGTATAAAAATGAGGCCATGAAAATAGATTCCTGCTAAAGCTACTGGCAAACATTATTATAAAGCACGATCGATTTTATTTTTAGCACTTATCGATTAATCGATATGAAGCGATATTTTCAAAGCTGAAATCGATAAAGACTATTTGATTTAAATACTTATAAGGTCGAATCGAGAAATCAACTTATTTTTTTATATGAAGCCACGTGATCGCCCTTGGATCATTCAGTGCCGAGCGCCGTACCCCACGAAAATAATCACATATTTTAGAATAATAGTTTATACCGTCAGTCTATCGGTGTTCGCACCTTACGCACGGAATAAAGGACCAAGGGAAGTGCCATTAAGTTAGCTGGTGAGAGCGTACCTTATATTCTATGCTATGTATTCGAACAGCGACCACCGTATACGAAAAAAAGAATCGTTCCGGCGCAAGCCTATATATATAACCAGCACACATAACCAGCAAAGCAGGCCGACATTATGAATAATTGTTTTAGTAGAATAATAAATACATAATTTCAACATAAGATCGAAATGCCTTAAAACGACGTTATTTCCAAAGTTTTTCATTTATATTTTATAATGTAATAATAGATGGCGCTAAACCGATATAATAGCGATATGAACCTTGTAATGCAGGCCGGCTATGCTCATTTCTGCGTATACGACACTTCCACTTGTATTTTTTTCTATTCCGCGCCCTTCTCCGACGACATTATCTACTCCTGCGGGATCTCATTTCATATGTCGACTTCGCATATTTTCCTCTTCTGTGGGAAGCCATATTTGTCCTTTTTGATCATCTCGTGTTTGAGCCTTAAGTATGTGTCGAGCCTCGAAAGACCGTACTCCTGTGAGAGAGATAAATTTATGTACTTTTTAAAGAGCTTAGAAATTAAACGTATCGAGCGCTATAAGACTATTTAAAACGTTGTCATTTATTCACATATCTCAAGAAAAATGTTACAGAAATGAAATAGAAATATATTAGGGCACTAAACAAACAGTGTACAAGTTATTCATCCAGAATTTACATTAAAATATAAATTTTCAAAACGATTTTTTTGCCTTAATTATCTCCTACTAATGAAGGAATAAATATGAACATACCCAATATCCAAAAGGTATCTGACTCTTGGACGCGTTGACCATGGACCACAGGCTCCAGAAAAGATGGCTGGCGAGCGCGAACGCCTCCACCTCTGAGAGGAGGTGGTTGACGTCATCTATCGACGGGCCAACGTCCTTGTCGTCGCATATGTTCGTGTGGTAGTGCTTCAGGTATTCCTTTATGAAGATCTCCTATGGAAGGATTTTGTGTGTCAGCACAGCTTCAATGATAAAAGTTTCTTGGCAATGAGGCTAAGTTTTATTGTACAATTTAAATAGGTAGTTGATGATTTTTAATCACAATTTATGGGTTATTAATTGATGATATTATTATTTACGGTGATTTTTTAATAAACTAAGATGTGACTATAGACGCTGTTTCTTAATTGGCTGCGTTGTTTTTTTTTATTAAATCATACAGTGCGATATCTTTAACTATTATCATGCCATGCTAGACTGATTAAAAGCAACAATTGGCCCTGACCCAGTAATGGACACAATGAGACTTAACCACTTATGTCTCAGGATGACGAGCGCAGTGGAATGCCACAGAGTACTTTGTAACTTAAAGTGCTGGATGGTGTTGCTACTGTTTATGGGTAGTCGTATCGCTTACCATCAGGCGAACGACATGCTCGCCTCGTCATTCAATGCAATAAAAAACAAACTCTTAAAGAAACACTCACCTTTTGCTCTAAGGTGGGACAATTCTTCTGATTCTCGAAATAGAACGGGTGCTCCGGATTCGTATAATCATATCCCCACTCCTGGAAATGATTTGCTATATCGAAACCTCTGTAATTGTACGCGCAGTATTCGAAGTCTATGAGCACTAATTTAGGCTCCCCGCTGTCCGAAATGTGGCTGGAGACACTGTCCGACGTGTTGGCGTCTTCGACGAAGGCCATCAGAGGTCCCGAATACTGGGGCAGTTTCGTATGATTGTTCTCTTTGCTGGACCTTGGGGTGTCTACGTCGTACGCTTGCACGTAGATGGTGGAGACCTCCTCATCGAGATGGGGTATTACGTCTTCCAGGAGGAGTATGTTACCTGAAAATGGGTTTTCTCGTGAGACCAAAATAAGTTAGACAATAGATGTCAGGGAACCATTCGCCTGGGCTGGTACCACTGTTGACTCAAGAAGTTATATGAAGCGCTTCATTGATTGCCTACTAATAGGGATTGTACAGTCAGCAGCATAAGTAGCTGAACAAATTCAAAATTTCAAATTGCCTACATACTTTTGTGTTCTTACTAATCTTTTTTTCTCTTCACATAAATAAAATAAGAGAGGTTTACTTTACTTTACGAAGAAAAAATAAACGAAAAATATACGAAGAAAAATGTTTCAATGTAACTTAACGCGTATATAGGCTATTTGAAATTTCGATTTTGTACAGATAATTATGCAGCTGACTGTACTATTACTATCCTAAAAGATCAAAATTCGTACTGGTACTAGAGTTTTATGGATGGTGATTACGATTTAGTTAGCCACTTGCTTAGTAAAAATATTCTATACCTTTTTTTAAATGCAAGAAAAAATATAACTTGAGATTTTGACATGACCCAAGTACATAAAACTCCATAAAAGAGCGGGTCATTTCAGACCCCAGACTTACCTTCTTGCATGTCATTGTGGCAGAAAACGACCGGAGAGTCAACAGTGGCGAGGAACTTCTTGAGCCATTCTATTTCTTTGTCGTAATCTACCGCCTTCAACTGCTTGATGACGCGCCGCTCTTCATCGTTCTAGAAGATTGGAGAGAAGAAATGTGGTAGAATAGGAGAGAATTATATTGAATAGGCATTAAGTGTTTCGTAAGCCAAGTATTCTTTAGGTTTAAAGTATTTAATTAAGTTATTAACTGATAAGATACTTATAATCATTTACAAGCGAATATACATTAGTTTTTATCTGCATCATTAAAAAACGATAAGCATAATTTTATATATTGTATGTGGTATTACTCTTAAGCAAACTGGGTCGGAAATGACCCCACATAAATTTTGCAACATATTTGCAAACTCACCTTGCCCATGGTGTTTCCAGAAAGCCTCTCCTCCTTGACAGTTTTCAACCATTTACCCATGGTCTTCCACAGCCAATTTGGCTCTTTGGACAACGGCACGTCCATTGAGTGGATGGCGGCCATTTTTTCAGCAATCTTCATGGACAAAGCCGGTTCAGACAACTCTTTGGTTAGCAGTGGTCTGGCCTGAGGACAAAAATTAAATACAACTATAAATTATATATTAAAAGATACCATCGGTCTTGGTTGAAGAATACTATGTTTCTTTTCACAACAAGCACTGCAGTGTTCCAGTTTGAATGGCTAATTATAATTAATAAAGCTAATATTTCGATTGGATAAGATTAAAATAAAGTTTCAGTGACGAACAAAGTGAAGTAGTTTGAGCTAAATGCTAAACGAAGGACAAGATTTTCAATCATTCAGTTCCATTAAACCATTGTACTTACAGGTATGTACTCCTCAATCCTCCCACCAGAGAACACGCCGTGAAGCTTAGGCCCGAGTCGCCTCTCGGACAGTAGCGTGAATATCACGGACTCTGTCACTATGGCGTCCATCGCTCGTTCGCCGTGCACCTGACCGTATATACGCAGGAGTACCTGAGAACAAATATGGCAACGTATAATGCATTTTATATTAAAAAATAAACATTTTATTTTTAAATTCAACAAAACTTTAAGGTAAAAAAATATTTCAAGTAATATTTTCTTTGCGTTTCAACCGAATTGCTTTTTTTTTAAATATCCATTTATTTTCAAATAACGTAAATAATACGGGATTTATTTTATTGGGTGTTTAGACTTATAAAAAGATACGTTAATATACAGCAAAATTTATTAAAAACGGTAATATAAACCAGATACCGCACCTTAGTTTTATACGAGATTTAAACCGCCTCCTGGTCTAGTGGCAGCGGATACGGACCGTAAACCGGGAGGTCCCGTGTTCGATTCAACATGACTTGCCCGGGATTGTGATCCCCCAGAGTAGTCGACGTCGGGCGAGCGTTGGAAGCTAAAAAAACTATAAGCCAAAACTTTTTCGACACCACAAAATAGTGGAATAGGACGGTATTTTCTTTTTGCAAAGAACCAAGTAAAGAACTAACTGAGAAAGTGATCACCGCTGACCTTACACCATGTCATGTAACCGACGTTTGAAAAAGGGAATTTTCAGAGTGGGTCATTTTCGACCCCAAGCAAAGGATCAGCGAATTAAATTGATCCGTTAATTAATGTAAAACTAAATGTCTTACCTTCTTCGGTTCCTCGATGCTGAACGAATTTGACCTGATGACGGACCTCTTCATGAGCCTGGTGGCTAGCGTCTCCGGGTCGGTGTCGGGCGAGCTGTCGCGCACCGTGTAACTGGCCAGCTTGGCGTTGTCTTCGGGCAGCGCCACGTAGTATAGAAAGTTCGATAGGCCGCCACTGTGAAAATGAGTTGCTTTTTCGGAAAGTGTTGACTTGAGGACTTCTTGGCCTAATAGCTGCGAACTGGGAGGTAGACTATCGTATCAATATCTCCGTTTGACGTAACGATTCATTTGCGTCGACTACGGCTACGCTAAATCTATTGCCGTAGTCTAGAATCATTTGTTTATATAAACCGTTGATATAAATAAACAGTGGTAGGTTATTCTACGTATGTACTAGGTATAAATAAATATATGTATGTATATTTAGCAGATATTTTCAGTAGGCCGTATTGTTAATATTCGATCAAATCATAAGTAATTCTCAAATTTTATTCTCATTGGTTCATTTTAGCGATCGCTCGAGAAAGAGCGACTGGAATCGTTTATTGAAGTAGGCGGTTAGCGGATCTATGTAAAAACCGATTTATAGTGCAAATCAACAGCATATTTTTGAAATAAGGTCGTGCTGTACATATATTAGTCTAGCTCGACAGAGAAACAGTTTGCGCTCCCAGACCGTAAAATTGAATAATTACTAATTAAGAAAGAGAGGGATGTTTGGGCCTCCGGGAATAGGTTCAAGGGCCACGCAAAACGCAACAGCAAACACATGAGGCAGTATTGCTACTCAGGTTAAGGCAACCAATACTACTGATAAATATTTTAACAACGTGTCTCTGCACCGACTAACAAGGAAAATCGTAGACTTATAGAATTTGGCCAGCACCCTAAAAAGTGGGTTATCGTCGAAAATTGTGTAATTTTTTTCACCGCCCATAAAACGCTTTTTGACGCCTATTGTGTTCGTTTTACCTTAAGTCATGACATGAACGAATCCACTTATTGCACGTCATAGTCACGAATAAAGACAGTTTTCTTTAGAGCCTGTCACGGCTTGTATTTCAATTTAGTCACCATACCGATTTTTAACCTCCGACAGAAAAAGAGGGGTGTTATAAGTTTAGGGTATTTGGTTTGAGATTAATAGTATCATGTAATACTACAATATTTAAAAAATCGCGAAACATAAATCTAAGCGCGTTTTATTTTAGTCAATTCGGGTTGCTTAAATTCGGCATATTGTTTTATTCGTACAAGATATGGAAGATTGATGCAATATATTATGATTTATTAAAATCATATTATTTTTCTTCATTGGCTTATACTCATAAATTAAAATCTTGGAAAACATTTTCCTCCTTTCTTCTTGCAGTCGGGTTAAATGTTAACAACCAAAATATTTTCATTCCGGAACCCTCACCATGCGCAAAACCGATTAATTCAACACAAAACATTTGCAAAAAAACGTTCAGAAATATCCACGAAACGTGACATAATTTAGTTAATGTTTACATTTTTTGTAATAAAAAACAAAAAGGCAAAAAATGTCGCGGAAAAACATCAACAATTGATTTGAAAGCACCCGCTATAAGCTATGTGCACATTAGGTGAAAAAATCAAGGTTACCTTTGTGTTTATTTACATTTTTTATATGAAAATGTAAATAAATCTTGCAAATGTATTACGTGTTTTGTGTAGTATTTGTATGTAGTGAATAGTTTTACCATTGTGTGGACATGAGCGATGGTAATGAGTAATGACTTATCATTTACCATCATACGACTAATCTGCTTATATTCTGCTATAAAAATACATCAAATTAACGATTGTACATGTATCTATCATAAAACGAGTCAGAATATGAATTAGGAAATAAATTTATCAAAGGTCATTCTTAAACCATCGCCTTGATTTTTGTCCGCGGCTCTGCCCGCGTGAATGAGTTTTCCCGGGATAAAAGTCCCGTTACATATTTTTTCGGGATAAAAAGTAGCGTATGTGTTAATACAGGACATGATCTAACCGTGTGCCAAATTTCATCGAAATCCGTAGTTTTTGCGTGAAAGAGTAACCAACATCCATACTTACAAACTTTCGCGTTTATAATATTAGTAAGATTGATTTCCTGAAGCCCAAACGTGACACATTACTTTTTTTCATTTAGGCATGATTATTTTGTTATTGTGTCTTTTTAAGGGATATCGTAAAAAAAGGATTGATGACCTATTTATCCTTTTTAAGAAATAAAAATATGCGTCATAGACTAAAAGACCTCGCTTACCAAACGGCAAGGTCCACGCATAAACAATGCGAACACCACGCATGAATTTAAATTAAAAAGAATTGCATAGCATTGCACTCCTTTCGTCACCAGACATTCGAATTTAACTCTCATAATTTCCAATAATTACATTGGCTAAAACAAAGTGAACTATTATGTTAAAAAAACTCACGCCTTTTTATCCCCGAAGGGGTAGACAGAGGCGCAACTTAATGCACCCACTTTTCGCCATTCTTATTCCGTCCCACGATGTGATAGGGGGCGAGCCTATCGCCATATCAGGCACAAATTTCAGACTCCGGGCTGATACTGAATCGAAAAACCCAATATCACTTTGCCCGACCCGGGGATCGAACCCGAGACCTCAGCATTGCAGTCGTACCGTAATACAACTACGCCACCGAGGCAGTCTTATATTATGTTAAACGATAGTGTATTATTGTGGCTGTAATAAACAACGTATGCTACCCAAATCTCAAACAATAACATTACAATGTAGTGTACATTATACATATGAATATACAAACCGGTACAAACCGACCCAATTTCCGACGTTACATATCTCTAAAACCTACCAGATAACGATACGAAATATTCCATTCATGTGCTGTGACGTCACATCGAGCGACGTCATGGAAATATGCGTTTAGGGCGTAGAAAGTTGAATAGAAAAGAGTATTAATTTCATCTGAATATTCAGATGGCGCAGATGAGTAACTTATTCTATTCTTGGTCTATCGTTTGCGAAAAGCGTAGTCACTTTCGCTATCTGTCGCCGTACGGCTGCAGTGTGCTAGATGTGTTTTGAAGTGGAACATTGAAGCTCTTTGTAACGTGTGGTGATGTTACTGTGTATGGTCAATCACCTTATCATCAGACGAGCTGCTGCTTATCTCGATATTAAGTAAAAAACAAAATCAAAATTAGCCGTTACTATGATCTTGTTTGCCATTAGGTAGACGTATAGGCCTGTATGCCAACCCGCACTGGCCAGCGTGGTGGACTAAGGCTAAACACTCTCAGTATTAGAGGAGGCCCGTGCTCAGCAGTGGGTAGTATATAATATAGGGCTGGTAGGAGGTCTACGTTCAGCAGTGAACGGCGGTAGGATGATTGTGTGGTTATCCTGCCATACAAAGATACCAACTAGCAACTACCATCCTGGTCCATCTGGAAAATAGCTAAAACTAGCCATATCGTGGCTTTATTCAAAAACATCTGCTCTTACCTAATCCGCCTGAACTCCAAATCGGTGGGGTCGACGCTCTTCCACGCGCCGTGCAGGTAGTTTCTACAAATCCTGCCGGCAACTTCCCTCATCTCGTCCTCGGTGCCACACATCTGCAGTTTCTGCAAATGATACAAGGGTTTTAGTCTGGAGAAATGTAAACGTGTCTGCTGATCGAGGAACTACGTCAAGGTATCAAGTGCAAGAAACAATTTTGTAAGCTAACACGAATAAATGAGCTGATGGCAGGTGATCATTGACACACAATCGCAATGCTGGTGGAATGCTAGAGAGATCAGTTGCCAACTATTAAGATAAATATTGAGAATAAGTTCAAGCAATGAGTGTGCAGCTACGCAACAGCTACCCTTCATTCTGTTTGAAAATTCGCACCATTAGGATGAAAACGACACAATTCAAAAAAATCGAAAATTGAGTTACCGTCATAAAATTACTTAAAACGAAATTTTCAATACAACAAAAGTTCAAACACCGCCATATTCAAGCGGGAAAAAGGACAACACTATTATATCGGTCCCTATTTATTATATTTTCATAAAAAAGGGACCAGTTTTAAGTCATTTTATGACGATAATCCAATTTTTGATTTTTTTTTTAATTGCGTCGTTTTCGTCCTAAAGGTGCGTTATATGACAACTGATTCCTACTATAGTAGGGACAAACTAATCTGGCCGGTATGACATGACACGGTTTTGAATTTTTTGGGTAGACGATCTCACAGAGTTATCGCGTCGGCAAAAAAATTGAATTGTCATACCGGCCAGCTTAGTTTGTCCGAACTATAGTAAAGACTGTTTTTACCAAAGAGTTCTAAGATTAAATAGAGCGGACATTGGGAAAATTGACATACAAAAATTTTGAGCCTGTTCATCAGTAACTCAATGTACCGTGAAATAGCAAAAAACCTATGTAAAATGCATTAAAACACACTTCGACATGATCGTAATGTGCAAATTGGTATATTTTCTTCCAAAATATTGTATTCTTTACAAAATATAAGCATGCCGAGACATCTTGTCACACGGACGTGTCAGATAAAACAGCGACTTACCTATTACCAATGGGTAATAACTTTTGGACGAAAAATTTGGGTCTGATGTCCGGTCTATAACTATACTGTTTAATGTCTTTGGTTTTTACGGACAAAATTTGACAAATATAAAATGCACGTGGATATTTTCTCGAATCTATTTTCCTCGATTGTATGAATGTTTGTTTTGAAATGTAATCAGTCCAAGGACCAATACTTCTTGGCATTATCAAAAATTCCGTCACTAATCCAGCGTCTTATACGCGTAACTTATCAATACGTTGATAAAACTTATCAATACTATGTATCTTGGCCTTGTTTTACCTACATTTAACGTATCCGGCTTTTGATTACTACAAAACATGGCAGATTATAAGTTTAGAAGCCGTTATCGCACAATTGTTAATTAATTAAGTATTTGTATTTAATATTGTTGCTATCCTGTAATTTAAAGTACATAATGATAACTAAAGCGTATTTTAAAACTGCAATATTACAGATTTTTTCAAATGTGGAATTCGGATAAAATATATGAAATGTCTTAAAAGTATTTCACATGGAACACTCACTACTTATATTCCATGAAATCGCTTACATTTTACAAACCTTTAAATCTTTTGTTTTATTTCAATCTATGTTTTACGAGAAAAAACCCTCATACAGTAATTTAAACCACTTTAAATATTTCTAATCGTTTTATAATCCCAACAATCACAATTACGGCAAAAAATGACTCATGTATCGGGCGATAGAAATTCTTTATTTATTACAAGAAAAAAGAACAAAACAGCGCCTTATAGTAAATACACTGCAGTCCAAAGAGACAAACTTATTCAAATTTTGCGTTGCTTTTTTAATTTGTACACAAGCTGATCCGTAGTGACTTGGGAAAGGACTCAACGGCTTCCTATGATGACATTTTGCCTTTTGGATGCAAGTTACTTTTCACCATAATGTGTACTCTGGTCAATATAGTCGGGTGCACATCAAACTTTCTAGGATGATTATAAATCCAGATTTACAATAAAAAATCGGGTGAATGGCAAATTCATACAGTCCTACCCCATTAGCGGGCGTTTTCCCAATCTTAATTTTCGTCCCAATCCCGAGAATTAACCAATAAAATAAGTAATTTGTAAGCATGTCAAAAAATACTTTGTTTTGATTGGTTCATTTTCGCGATGGATCGAAAAAAGCGATTGAGATCGTTTATTGAAAACGAAGGATAGTCGAGTGCACATTCAACTTTCTAAGATGATAAATCCCGATTTACAAAGAGTTCTGCAAGTTAAAGGCAGATTCTTACTATCCTATCCCACTAGATTCAGCTGAACTCAACCTTTTTTATACGAGTCACAAAGACGTCTTATTTATGGTGACTCGAGACTAAACTAAAATTCATTAACTGATTGATTTTTCTTCTTTTAGGGTTAGCATTCAGCTCAAGTGATCTTGGGAAGTTTCTTTAGTTATAGTGTAATTTTCAAAAAGCACAACGGGTTGCATGCAAAAGCTCAAAAGGTTGAAGGTTGAGTGAGTGTATCTGTACAAGGTTGGTCTCTTTTTTACAAGAGCTTGGTTAGGTTGGTACCACCGCTATGTCTATTGTATATTCCCTCATTAAAATATACCATACCAGCCCTGTATTATATACTACCCACTGCTGAGTACGGGCCTCCTCTACAGCCGAAAGGGTTTAGGCCTTAGTCCACAACGCTGGTCTAGTGCGGCTTGGCAGACTTCACATACCTTCGAAATTCTTATAGAGAACTTCTCAGGTATGCAGTTTTCCTCACGATGTATTTCCTTCATCGTTAAAGCGACCGATAATTCCCAAAGAATACACACATACCTTTTAGAAAAGTCAAATGTGGGGGTCCTTGGGTTTTGAACCTGCGGACATTCGTCTCGGCAGTCCGTTCCACTCCCAACTAGGCTATCGCCGTTTAAAATATAGGCTACTTTATTTGTCACAAAAGTATAGAGCGGGACTATTGTTAGACAATTCGTAACTGATCAGTTAATTCGCTAAACATCAGTTAAACACTTCCTATGAGCAAGGCTTACGTTTGGCTCTGATATGTGATGTCTCAAGATTGGCTCTTGTTAGGCTTGTAAGTGGCAAAAACATCTCTCCAATAAAAAGTTGTGGACTAATTTCAATCGACGACAGAGTTTTAATTTGCATCAATGTGTTTAAAAGCATGAAGTCACCTCCATAACCATTAATTCCCACAATCGGTGCACTGTTGATATTAATTAAACATGATGTCAGGTGATTGATATCAATTAGTTTGTTTTATACAACAGCGCAGAGGGTGAGTGGGCCGCTGGGCCGCGTGTTCGATTTCTGCCTCATGTTAATTGGGATGTTTATATTCATGTCTAGATTTTGTCGTTTCTGCTATGGTACTCAGAAACGTGTAGATACTGTTCACGTCATTTAATCTTTTGGCGTCAATACAAACTTTGGTATAATGTTGGCCACACCCCGCTAAAAAAGCCAATAGTACTTAACTTCGTCTTGTTTTTTTATTGCTTCTGAGTGACGAGACGAGCATGTTGCTCGCCGATGGTAAGCGATACGACGGCCCCCATAAACAGTAGAAACACCATACAGAACTTAATTACAAAGTACTGCGTGGCAATCCGCTGCGCTCGTCACCCTGAGACATTAGATGTCAAGTCTCATAATGCCCAATAATTACGCTGGCTACAATGTCCTTCAAACCGGAACACAATAGCGCATGCACACTGCTGCTTGGCGGTAGAAATAGACATTGCGGTGGTACCTACCCAGACGGCCCCTCGCATACGAGAGATCACTATATAGTACTATATTTTAGGTAACATAAATGTGGCATCATGCCTTTTTACTTATTTTCCTTTTAAAAAAAATCACGACAATTCGATGAGTGGTGTGTTGTAATTTTAAATAATTTTCACCATGAGACCTGTAAATTAGGATAGCAATTAGCATGTTGCAGAAAGTATTTGGCTTCGTTTTTACCGGCTTACGTAAGCCCACTTATGGCTTCCAGTCCTAAGCCAATCGGGTATTGAACATAGGACCCAATGCTCCAAACCCATAATAAATACAGCCACTAGATTAAGCATACAGTCACAGATCATACAGTAACTCTGTCACATAAAGAAACAAAAAACATTGTGTTCAGTGAGCTTAGAATGTGGCAAAAAAACGCAACTTGCAAGACCAACTCGTTTAATTTTGATGTTTGTGATTGATCAAGAGACCAATACGTCAGACACGTGTTAGTCTCCCAACCAATCCCAATAAAGCAAAATGGAGTCGTGTCGTTTGTCCCATTCGAAGCCCACCAGTACTATTGATCAAATAATAAAGAAAGATAAAACTAAAAATCTACAATGATTATCACCATTTGCTCATTATTATGCCAGACACCCCATTGAGTGCAAACCTTCTACCAATATAGCAGAGGGCAATGTATTATACAAGTACAACATTGTTTATATACACTATCAACTGTAGTCAGTACACATTGATAACATTTTAACCTTACAATTTTTTCAACACATTTGTAAAACTGTAAAATTCCATTTGTTAAGGAAGTACATAATCCTATTTTATTGGAAAAAGGACCACATAAATCTTACAAATAAATGTCACAGTTTATAAATTTATTTGTTACTCAATTTTATTACACACAAAACAGCTGTATGGATTTGGATAAAATTTGGGAAACATGTGCACTATATTATATAATGTGAAATATATTATTTTAGCCAATCAAAGCATCTGATTCATGGATTTGAAGATCAATTTTGCAGCAAGAAGCCTGTACAACATTATTAGCAAAACAGATTTTAAGAATAATTGTCTTAAAACACCTGAATGATGTGACAAGTTTGCTAATTAATATTAAATGCCATCAACAACTTTGAATCATAAATTACTGCATTACAATGCACTCGTTATCAGGAGGCATGCCATGTCTACACTCATATTATGCAGTTATAAACATCTATATTGAATTCCTAGAATCCTCTCTAGACATACCAACTCTATTAAGCTTATAAATTTTAAACAGTAAATTACTTCTGGTTATTCCACAACATTATGCAACAAAAAGGAAAACTACAGGGAAAAAAAAATAATGGAACCCAATAAGGAAATCCTGACATGTTATTTAAAATAAAATGTTTTTATTACAATATAGACAAAGGCCTTCTACATCATAATTTTTAAATAATAGGTACATTTAGGGGAAATAGTCTTCAAAATAAAGGTTCAGCAAAAATTGGTTAAAATATTTCCCGCCACTTTGACCTCGATTGATCATTGTGGCAGGAGCCAACAGGGGAGTCGCGCTCAGCTTGTGCATTGAAAAACGCAAAAGCTGCCAGGCCCAGTCTGCCCACATGCTCTCCCACGCCTCAGGCGGCGTCCCCAAGTTGGATACAGCATCGCTTGCCTTACCTTGGCTATTCGTGAGAGCTTACACCCTAGAGCAATGGTTTTACTGGTGCTCTTGCAGTATGCTACATATAACTTAGAAAAGGTGGTATGTTCAGAGGTATGTTCCTTCAGTTTTGTACTAATGGACATGTCTCGGAAGACTGTTTCATTCCAAACTGGGCTATGCGCTTGCCCTACAGAGCAGTAATTTAATATACTGGTAAATATTCTAACTGTTAAAACTGCACTCAAAGTGTTACCTAACTTGAGAATCAAACCCAGGAGCACCTGGTCTAAAGCCCATATAATACTGCAGCTAAACCAAAGGGGAGAATACATGGCCAATATTGTAACATTTAATTGGTTGTCTTAGTATAAAGTACTTTTCTCTGCAATAAAACAGACTTCATGATAATTTCATAAGGCTTTTATGACAACCATAGATCTAATTAGTAACTACAAACTACAATTCAAAGCCAACTTTTACTATTACCTGAATCATGAAGATAACAGTCATAAGGACGGACAAATGTGTCATAAAACGCACAAGTACGTCACTCGTTGGAAAATAAAGATAAAAAACAAGGCCTACAATAAAGCCCAAGGCTGGAAACTAGTAAAAGTTCCGAAATATAAAGACCTAACCTCAAGTCTTAAGGAATATGGTTGTGTAAATAGATTATAGTATTATAGGCTTTATTTACGAAATAACTCGTTCAAACACTTAAAACGGTTGCACAACACAGTCCGACAAGATTAGACACATATTTACTGATCACAGACGTAATTCGTAAAGAAACACAGAAAAACTATGCCGTTTATATACGTCGATAAAAGAAGAATAATAAATAAAACATACCCAATAACTGTTCCGATTCATCTCTATAAACCTTCTGTAGCTATTTCTAGCTTGTATTAAGAAGTTTTTGATTGTAGCAGACATTTAAAATGAGTTTTATCAACTACAAGGTAAATCCGTAACTCCTGTAATTGAGATCTGTCATTTTTCAGTTTAGTATTGATTTTCTCCCACACGTCAATATTGCCGTGCTAAAAAAAATTATACCCGTTCCATTTCAATTTTTTTTGTGTAATTATGAATAATTGTGTTAAACTATTATACGTTTACACTCATTAACTATTTTAGAATACTAATTAAATATTCAGGCGTGCTAAATAATACGCATTATAGCCAGTTTCCACCATAAGATGTCATTGTTTTTAGTTAAGAGGATGTAATACATTCCGTAATAACATATCTACATTAGAAATGATAACGTAAGGGTGTTTTCAAGATCCAACAAGCGTCAGCGTGTGATTTACATTCGCATGTGGTATAGGTCTGTAATTAAATCTTATTTTGGGTTCCACGTTATTGAAGTTTTGGGAGAAAATCAGTTCAATCATTTGCTTACGGGATTTTGCAGGGACTTTTTAAAAACCAGCAACCCTCAAAATATTATGAAATCTTGTTTTTTTTAAGTGACAAAGGTTTGCAGTTTCATACTGCAAGCTGAAATATTATCACATCTTGTCTAGACAACGTTATTTATCATCTAGTTACAAAGTATTGTGATTAGAATAAAAATAGAAATTTATGGTTTAAGTTATCTATACAGATAGTACGTCACCCCGGTCGTACGATGTTCGAACGATGCAAAAATGTATTTTTTTTAGATTTTCGCACAAAATTCGCGTCGCGTACCGCATTTGAAGTTACAAAGCAAATTACCTTCGCCATATTGCTGCAACAATCTCCTTTTGGGTAAAAACGAATATTTTATTTCTTCAAATTGAATAAAAAAATTCACCGATCCGCAAACCAGTAAGGTACGTCTACACTGTACGAGCTAAAAATATGTACTGAACGGTGCGATCGAGCGAGACGGCCGCGATATGACCGTAGAAATTCGATAAGGGTGTAACTATTGACATTTTCATGAGTGCGAGCAAGATAAAAGATAAAACAGCACCGAGTGGGAGCGGAAACGCACGAGCGCAACCTTCGGAACTGCGACGTGTAACGTAACGTCATTATTACCTGACTCATTTAAAAATCATTCGACTTGCAGTTAATTAAATAAAACAATAGGCCATCCAAATTAAATGACCTTATGTTTATGATAATATTGTATGGATAAACATTTCAAAAAGGCGAATAGCCGTAAACATAACGTTTGAGTATTGGTGACTCATGTTTTAGTAAATAAATCGATTTAAGCACCTTTTATGATCAATTTCTTAAGAACATGCTCTATTTTTTAAAAATAGATCTTGTACTTAACTATTAGCAAAGCGGTAAGTATTTTTGTATTTTTTTTTTAACATAAGTTACTATTCAGGTCTATCCACCTTTCATAATTTATAATTATACGTATAAAACAAAGGTAAACAACTCGATTTTATTATTCTCATTATAAAACTGTGACGAATAACACATTGTTGCTATTGTTTTTATGATATGGTGCTTATGCGTATTAATAAAATTAAGTATGTAAGTATTACAATTTTAATGTCACCTGAGTTAATTACTTACTATGGCAAATGACTGGGGATAATCTTACCGAAAAAGAAAGCAATGAAGCAACTTCAATTTTAAATACAACGTAGGTAAGTAAGTAGTTTTTTATATTATGTGGCACAATATTATTTAGACTGAAATGGTGTGATCCAAAAAATATTATTCGAAACCTAAATTAACCTAAAACTAAAAGAGTGGATTGGCACTTTGGCAGGCTCCACATAACTTCAAAATTCAGTTTAGACTAATAAGTCCTCGCAGTAGTATTTTGTGCAAGAACTCCTGATTGCGTTGTCACTACTTAGCTGCAATATTTCAGTAACCCTAAAGCTAAGTTTAGACTAGCAAGTTCTCTCAGCGATAGGTATATTGTGCAAGAACTTCCAGATGCGTTTACACTAGCCGCTAGCGGCAATATTTATTTAGAAAAACGCTTTTGCAAGTGACCACCAAGTTACCTTGCGCAAGTTCTTGCAAAGCTGTTTACATTACTCGAGGAATATTTATTGCTTGCCATGTTCTTTTTCATAAAACTGAATGAAAAGGCACGCAATCCTTTTGCAAGATTTCACTGCGCTCGTCATCCTGAGTCATTAGATTTTAAGTCTTATAATGCCCAATAATTACGTTGGCTACAATGTCCTTCAAGGGAACATAATAGTGCGTGTAGCTTGGCGGCAAAAATAGTCACATCGGTAATACTACAAACTTATAACTTGTCAGCATAGTCTTTGACCTTAGCCCGTTCCTTAAGTATGAAACCAATACAAAAAAACTTAATCCACCAGCTCAGCAAGTTAAAGTTTTATCTGCACGCAAAATAAACTGCAAATTCTCGCGCAATTTGTCAAATGGTGTTTACACATGCGACTTGCCAGAAGTCCTGCAAGCTTCAAAATATTGCAGAGGTCAGCTGTTGGATGACTTCTGCTAGTTTTCTTGCTAGTCTAAACCCCACTTAAGGGAAGTCGCCCATGGCGAATTTTTGCAGCGATGCAATCGCAAAACGGTCGCGATACAGCCGCGATCCTGTCGCTGGCAATCCACCTGAGGCCACATCCACGATACAGTATCGCTACAAACGCGATGCTGTTGTGCTTCAGTTGTGATGAAAATGCACAGCTGTGGGGACGCAACTTCGATACAGGAATCAATGCGAACGCTACAGTTGCAAGATAGACTCTTCGAGACAATCTTGATCACGTTGTCTTTGTTTCTGCTTTTACGGATTGCTTTTGCGCGTTTGTTTCAAGACAGTACCGATAATGCCGCGCGTTTGTAGCGGTTTTCTCGTGCGTTTGTATCGTTTCCGACGCTATCTTATATCTAGCGATATACTTATCGTTAGGGTGTGTCATTCTCATACTTTATTTTTGTTTTCTATTAGCGTTAACGATTGTAGAAAGGCATCTAGACTATGGTCTTTTGAGTTTCGTACCTGTAAATTATATTATTAGCATGAAGCTTTGCCGCTGCGTTTTTTAAGGCCCATGCGATTGCCCGAGGATTAGGGTGTCTTTCCACCAGAGATGTGATATGCTACGTTGCTATCGATGCGTTTGATATCCATCTATCATATTCATTGGTGCACATAGCTTAGCACTGGTGGAAACGGCTTCAACGAAGCTATGTTTTTTATTTGTATGGATGCGTGCTATGGATGCATGCTATGGATGCGTGCAATGGATGCGTGCTGTGGATGCGTGCTGTGGATGCGTGCTATGGATGCGTGCTATGGATGCGTGCTGTGGATGCGTACTATGAATGCGTGCTATGGATCCGTGAATAGTCGTGAGTGGTTAGCTATGTGCAGAGCATATATATCTTCCTCGCACAGCCATGTATCTCGCGGCGGCGCATCTACATTGCACATCTTACTCACTCCGCTATGTAGCTTAGCATCAATGGAAACGGTCACATAGTTACGTAGCATAGCTTTCACCACCCACGGATCATAGCTACATAGAACATCCCAGGTGGAAAGGCACCCTAAACCCGTTCCCCTTCCCAATGCCCATCACTTTATCATCACCATCTTCTTATTCCTATTAAAAAGTCTTAATATTTTGAGTTTTATTTTTCAATGGTCTGTTATTTCTCTTTACAATTTTATTTGATAAATAGGCTCCTGAGTCCTGCTACCTAGGTACCTATCTATCAAAATAATAATTAATGTTGATAAATAACTTTTAAGTCGTTTCGGTTTTTATAAACCTGCAATATTACTTTGGTAAAAAAAAAAACAAGATGGCGGCGATATCTTGTTTTTCATCATTCAATATGTTTAACCCATTGATGTCTTAAAAAACCCGTTTACCCTACAAAGGCTGTCGTGTCGACGCATTTAAGAAATTAATATGCAAAACATTCAAGGATTTTTGAAACATGACAAGACAAAACATTGGGGCAGCAACGGATATCTTGTAAGTATCTCTTCTATGAACAATAGCATAACGTACGGTGCTGTCAAATAAGATTGCAACCAAATTAAATGTTCTTTAATGTATTCTAACATAACTTCGATAAATGAAACCCTCAAGGGAGTCTACGATGAAAACAAGGCGACTAGCGAGTTGAGTTATCGTGTCGCGTCGCATCAAGATATTTTTGTCACGACTTCACAATTAAAGTACGAAGAATAATTTTTGTCACATTTTAATTTATGCGTTATTTAATTAGATACCTCTATGGACAAACATATTTTTGTATGAATGGGTTATAAACACTCCGATGTTAATGTTTCAAGTGTCTTATAAGGAAAGATTTGCAGTTTCAAACCGGTCTGGGGTTTACCAGTACATGTAAAGGAGAGGTTTTACCAAATGATTTCTTTATGACGTTAAATATGACCTATGCAGTTTCTTTAGTGGTTCGCCTATTTGTGGTATCAATTTTATACAATAGAATGACGTAGGAAGGCTGCTGCTTGTTGGTAGCACGGATTTAGACAAAGCGGCAATACATACCTAGAGAGAATTGCACATGCAAGAGACGAACCATCTGAGATAGTAGGTATACAATTGATGATAGATTCTGCTTAAAATTCTTCAAGCAATAACTATCTATCAAAGAGGAAAATGAAACCCAACGGTATAAAAGCATTAAAAATAACAACAATTAAGGTAGTTTTTTTATCCACGTTCCAGCCGGTATTTTTTGAGTGCAAACGAAGCTTATACCATAGATAATATTACCGTGCTTATACATCAAAACGAAGCAATGATTGTTGGTATTTTTAGCGTGCAAGAGCAGTGCGAATACTTGTGGGTATCTTCGCCGACGTCCGCACTTTAAGGCAGTGACCCCACGGCCTCGAAAGTTTATCCTTTACAATTTACATGATGTCCTTTCCACATTCGCTTGAATTTACGGAGTTCTTTTTAAAAGAGAAGTTTTACTTTCTGGTTTGGATGAATGTCGGCTAACGACCTCCTTGTTTATTTATCGCCGTTCTATAATCTATTAATGCGTTAACATACCTCTAAATCTTTTGTCTTATTCCTTGGATTCCTATAGATATACATATAATAAGATTAATTCTTCCTACGATCCATGCCTTTTGTAGTATCTCTCGCATATGACTTGAGCCTTCGGAAACGTTCATCATACGAAACTATGCAGAAAGCTGTTATTTGACGATAATTTTCTTTATGAAGGTACCATAAAAGGTTAATTATTGCTAAATTATAAAAGTCGAGAAACAACCTAATTGGTAGACCTTAAAAAACCGAATTATCGAAAAAAGCTTACACGTTTTAAATTGTTTTTGCGAACCGATATAAATCGGTTTCTATTCAACATTTCTTGTTGAAGTACGATACAAAAGAAGTAATTTCGTCTTTTTGCAAAGTTGAAAAAACGTAAACAGACATTCAAGGACATTTGAAATACATTACATTCACTTGTTGTCATTTTTTTATACAATTTTACCATCAAATATCATAACTGGTTAGCATCAGCTTTTGTGTTGTCTCACTAAGTCGTACCCATACAAAAAGAGCAAAGAAGATTTTGAAAACAGTTTTTTTTTATTGTCTTAATAAGCAAATGAGTACTTAATTAGTTGTCACAACGCACAGCCCATAGAGTTTAACCATACCAGGCGTCGTAAACTAGATGCCTTTTTACAATTGTTAACGCTAATAGAAAATAACGCTGTCTACCAAAAATATCAGCATTGTCATGGCAATAAGCACTGTCCTTCAAGATTACAGGAGGTACATAAAGTTAGTTTATCTTTCTAGTCCTTAGCGTTATTGTTTTCATTGTGAATATCTAAGATTCGTCTGGAGCTTTGTTTATGTGATCACTTACCATCAGAAGCTTTAGTAATACGCCTCGTTGCATCATCACCGCTGCCGTCTTTCATTTAAATCAAATCAAATCAATTTATTTTGGTATGTAAAAAGGTGTTAAACATAATATAGATGTATTATACATAATATGTGCAACATGTTTTACCGTTTCAACGGCATGCAAAAATTTAATAGGTATCTACTCTCTGCTTACAGCATAAATTCTTTTATATAATTATTATTTCTATAGAGGGATAGTCTAGGTAATTTTGGTTTTCTTTAATGCAGTTTAGCTGAAGACACAAGGTAAATCTTTTGTTTTCAAGAGTAGGTATTCTGGTTACCCGATTGTTTAGTTATGTGGCCAAGCAGCAGCATAATGTAAGCTCTTCGTGTTCTACCTTGAAGAATATTATAGTCAGTATTTAGTCAATATTCATACAGTACTGTGTGTGCCACGTAACATGATGTATTGCTTAGCGATGCAGTTATCTGCATGCGTTCTTATTACCTAAGAAACTTTAACATTTGAATGGAAATTACATCCTCATTTATTTTAAGCTTGAATCGACACATTGAAATTTCTTTCACAATTTTTACAGTCTACCTAAATATATAATATTCGTTATTCGACTGGATAATAACACGTAGAAAGGTCACGAGTTTCAGTGACCTCAGATTTAACTTAAGGTCAGGGCCTGCCGTGCTTGAATTTTATACTAATCTGATATCAGCAAGGACATCAGCCGTAGGTCGTAGGTCGGCTAAAAAACGAACCTTCAAACCTTATTGGAGCAGCTATAAAAGTCGACCTGGGGCCCAAGATGCCTTCCTATGCATATCTTGACTGTTACAACGCTAGTTTTAAGTTAAATGACCGATTTATTATACCTACCTATCGGCTTTGTATGGAGCCCTGTTGTAAGGCCATTTGGAAGAGTTTTATAAAACTTAAATTTAAACAAAGAAAATGTTTTGTACGTTACCAGGGTTAAATTCCGTTAAGGTGACCTTCCATGTTCCACCCACCTTATTTAGTGGCGTAGGTTCGATGCAGGTACAGGTTTTGTTAATATAAATAGATTTTAAAACTAACAATAATATCCTACACGATATTTCCGACGGACTGGCGCCACTTAATTGCGTAATCGATTTGTTTGAAATTGTATCTACGTCATATAATGCGGACTCGTTTCTTTCAAGCCCATTCGCAATTAATTAAATAATATAAATATAAAAAACCAGAAATCTTAGCCTACATCTAATATACACACACACACACTCAGGTCTTTTATCCCCAAAGGGGTAGACGAGAGGCGCAACTAGTGCACCCACTTTTCGCCGTGCGTATTCCGTCCAATGATGTGATAGGGGGCGAGCCTATCGCCATATTGGGCATAAATTCCTGACTCCAGGCTGATACTGATTAGAAAAACCCAATATCATTTTGCCCGACCCGGGGATCGAATCCGAGACTACAGCTTTGTAGTCGTACCTTAATACAACTACGCCACCGAGGCAGTATAATAATGATCAGTCTAATATCAGTCTAATATCACCCCATTTAACTGTTACCTTGGGAAAAGGAATTCAGGCATTGCTCTAAAGGCCTCATTAAAAAAATTGCTGGTAAGACTCAAGATCTGTCTAGAAAGGTCTGTTTTTTCTTTCCACCTGCCCTTATTTTGTATTCAGATTTGAATAAGATCTCTCTGAGGAATCCAGTTCTAGTTCCAAATAATTGTTTAATAAGTGTTTGTTGTCCGGCCTGGAAATGGAATCGAGAACTGATCGTGAAAATGGATCAGAATAAAGTTTTTTTGACATGCTTACAAATGAATTCACATCACTGGTGGTAGGTCTTTTATATGTAAGAGTCCGTCTGGGTGGGTACCACCGCAATGTCTATTTCTACCGCCAAGCAGCAGTGTGCATGCACTGTTGTGTTTCGGTTTGAAGGACATTGTAGCCAGTGTAACTACTGGACATAATGAGACTTAACATCTTATGTCTCAGGAGGACGAGCGCAGTGGAATGCCACACAGTACTTTGTAAGTCAAGGTGCTGGATGGTGTTGCTACTGTTTATGGGTGGTCGTATAGCTTACCATCAGGCGAACGGCATGCTCGTCTCGTCATACAATTCAATAAAAAAAAATTGATTGGAGTATTGTCGGGATCGAAGTTCAAGATTAGGATTGTTTATTAAAATCGGCCGTTATGATGCTAACCCAGGCGGTGACGAGTCTATGCAGATCCTACCACATACTCTATAAGGCATTGTATAAAATTACCATAGGTACAGAATGACTAAGTTCAGTCTCCTGTCATTCTCCCGCTTTCCCTATTAGAAGAAGAAAGAAAAGTACTTTATTTGTCACAGACACAACTGACATACGATGGTATTAATTATAAACTAAGAAATCACACATTATAAACAGATTATAAACTATGGACTATAATAATATTATGTTGCATGTCGTGGCTGTGACAGGGAGGTACATAAACTTACCTTGGCATCCTGTAGGGTTTTGTAGGACAGTCTCTTATTTTTCTGGATTATAGCCGAGTAGTTGCTCTCGCTCTGGAAAAAAAAACAATCTAGATTATTCCAAGGTTGGGACTGATTTTCCAACTATAATTATGTTACGAAAAAAAAACTGGTTGTGACACTGATTTGTTTCAGACAGATTCAAGTAAATATCGCAGGCCGCTTTTGACAGGTCCGTCTGGAAATCTTTAGGGGAGGCCTATGATGATGATGATGATGAAGTAAATATCATAATGTTATATCTTATAATGATCAAAAGAATCAAGTCCACTAGAAAATTTCATTCCGTACAAGTCCCCGGTTGAGGCTTGTATTAAATATAATTGTTACGTTTTGACCTTGTATGAAATAAAGATTTCCATTCCATTCAGAAGTTAATTTAAAATTATAATTACAATGTTTCTTTTGTTTTCAAGTTCTACGTTGGAAAATTATTGGTTAAGGTTGGAATACGTAGATACAATATTTTTGTATGTTTTTCTTCAAACTGAATAACCAGACGAGACAAGCATGTCGTTCGCCTGATGGAAACAGCTCCAATAGCGTAGTTGACTACTTTATATTAAACAAATTTATCGAAAATGATGCGTAGCAAAATTTAACAGTTTTTTTTAAATCGGCGCTGTAATAATCCTTCCTAGCCAATTTCGGCCACGGCGGCCAATCTCAACGGAGATCAGCCAGGTACGCAGGAGATATTATAGTGCACAAGTGTGTGCGCAATACATAGGTGCACTCGCTATTCCTTCACTCTCATAGTCTGGTGAGACGGCAAGCCGACATGACCGGAGAGATATCAGGCGAAGGACCAACGGCTTTACGTGCTTTCCGAGGCACGGGGGTATCACACCGCCAACTTCGTGACTCCTAGCTGCGACTGAGTAATTTTTAAGATGGAAAAACCCAGTCACAATTTTTTTTGTCTCGACCCGGGATTCGATCCCACGACCTCAGATTTACAATCGTACCGTAATATACCTACGCCACCGAGGCAATCTGTTACATATAAAATAATGTACAAAATAAAACATAGGAAACTAACCTATTTAAATAAAAGTATGTACCTACAGTTAATTACGAACTTATTATGTTAATTACCAACGTACTATGTTAACAAATATCCAACCACTAATCATGCTTATCTTAATTGCTATAATTTGTATACTTCGCGACAGGATGACCGTAACTATGTAGCTACGGTAGTCTACGTTAGGAGCGAAGTGTTGACACATTCCAAAACTAATAAAGAAAGAAAGAAAGAAACATTTATTCGCACAATATACTGGGACGCACACAATATACAATAACATATAACTAGTTACTAAATTAAGTAAAAAGGGTTTTAGAGGCGACCCCGCCCTCACACTTGCCTAGTGCTACTGCAACTCCTGTAAGCCACGATCGGCAGTGGCACGCATTTTATGATGAACTAAGGACAACTAGACAAGCACCACACATTGAAGTTAAATGATAGGATCGTATCATTTGAGCTAAAAAAAGTTATGGCACATGGCTAGCCACAATGGTGAATCAGGTAATTTTCAATTGTAATTGTCACGACAAAAGAGAGGAAATAAGAGTCACGCGTGCGTGGATTTATTTTACGCATTTTGCCGCCCCCCTATAAGTGCGGCCCGGGGCGCCCCCCCTCCCAAGCCACGCTACGCCACAATGTGTTACAATAACGGATACGCTGTTATCAGTTACCAAGTAAACTGCAGACAATATCATAAACGTTTACAACCCATCACGAATCAAACAATGAACTTGATAAATAACCCACACGTTTCAGTGTTTGTTGTGATACAATGTACCTAATACGCAGTATTGCGGTGGCCCTGTAAATGTATATATCCCTTGCATAGCTTTATCCCCCTTTATTACAACAGATAATCTATTTGTATATGGACTGTAAAACGGTTGGAGCTATTTTAATGAAATGCTACGATCGAGAAACCTTTAATTCTTTGCCTATGATGCTTCGTGTAAAACAATCTAAATGAAAGATAAAAAACTTTCCCACCTATTAGCGGCGTAGCTAGTGTGACGCTCCGGGCAGCAGATCTTTGTGAGGCGTTTCTAACCGATTGCCGAAGGAGGTTACTATTTTTTTCTTTGCACCCCTTATACGTTGAGGCCCCTCGAACCGCGGGGCCTGGGCGGTTACCCGGTCGCCAGCCTCTGAGACCGCCATTGCTTCCACGCAGGGCTAGCTTTAGCTATTCGGGTGCCTCGGCTGAAAAATTTTCTTACGCCCCTTTTTCCAGCGACGTACTTTTTTATTTCCCTTTGGCCCTCGCCCTCCTTAGGACATGGTGCGGCGCCCCGGGCGACCGCTCGGCCTGCCCTACCCTAAAGTCGGCCCTGCTTCCACGATAGATATAAATGAAAAACAAGATGCTATGGAAGCGTGATATTTTGCACACGATTTCATTGTAAAGCGTAGATGATAACTGCAGATTATTGGAATGAGCTCTAACTCAAATAAGGATTTTAGGGGGATACATGGGTAACATGGGTGGGTGCATGGGTGTCATGGGTGTCATGGGTGCAAAATGATTTCCCAATCATTTTGCACAAATAAATACAAACATGAATTTAGGTAGGTATAAAATGTATCATCCATGAATTATCACTATTAATCTTGTTACTGTTGAGCACGGGACTCTACTACTGAGAGGGTTACTGATATATGGCTGATTGCCATCGTGTTACTAAGAAACTTAAATACCTAATAGGTGGGCATATCGAATGTTTTTGTTTTATCTACATCAATTACAATAATACGTCTAAGCAATATCTTTAGACGTGTAATACAATGAAATGTGGCAATAATCCTATCAGTAATCATTTATTGAGTCGAAACAACTTGTTGCGACGCGACGTTGTTTCGTCACGACTTCTGAAGAAAACAGAAAGACGACGACTCTAAAATAGGTAACCAGTACCTATATGGGTAATGTTAAATTATTTTTCGGTTTTAAGTGGTTTTTGAAGGCGGTTAAGTTTTTTGTTAAATAGGTTTGAAGCAGTAACGGTTTGACATGATTTTATAATAACTATGTGGCGGCATAATTGACAACACCGCCACCTATCCACATGGCTGAGAACTACTACAACAATAGTCAATTAGATGACCCGACACTCATCGATCAGACATCGAAGTGGTATCAACGATTGACAGATGGCACCACACGACCGAGAATTGCGATAGCAATATTCGCGCAAAGCGAAGCATATATACCACCTCCAATTAGGAACCATCGGAGGGGCCGCGGCCGGTCAGGCGCAACATCTGCCTGACTGGGAATTTTCCCCTTCCATAGAGGAACGCATCCATCTGTTCCTCTACAGCGGCGACGACCTTTAGCCGCTAAAACTAGATAGCGTTAACGTTTGATGGCCCTTGTAGTTTTAGTAGATTAATGCAGCTGAGAGAGAACAATATCTAAGTCGTTGAACGCTGTATACCTACCTAAATAAGCTGTTTTTTTTATGTCAGCGGCCCGCCTGATGGTAAGCGGCCACCGCTGCTCACGGACTCGGCGCTGCCTATCGTAGGGACAATAGGTACTCTTTTTAAGCCTCGTTTGAAGAAGGACAGGTCATAGCGCTCAGGGAACACCGACACAGGTAGTTCATTCCAGAGTTTACACAAAATAACGTTGGAACCGTTCCGTTCGGGAATGGTTCTCGGTACGGTACGTCTCCATGTGGTAGGAATGAACTCTACTGCCGTGACGAGTGGTGCGATGGTAGAAAGGTGACGATGGTACCATCTTAAACAATTCCTCGGAGCACTCCCCGTGGAACAAACGATAGAACACACAGAGAGACCCAAAGTCTCTCCGCAGTCCTAACGGCTACAGTTTTTCCGTGAGATGTCGGCGCTGTAAGGAGTCAAGTGGGTCGAGCTGGTATTTTAGGGCACCTGCCCAGAGATGAGAGCAGTAATCCACGTGGGGCCGGATTTTCGCTTTGTAAAGCGTTAACCTATGACCCGACGTGAAGTACTGCTTGGCTCTGTGCATACAGCAGCTATACTATGCTACATAGTTATGGTAGGTACTTATTTGGCATAAACAGTCCGGTTGTGCTGTGGGGTCGCAAAACAATTCTAATGAAAACCTAATGGTAGCTTTTCGCTCTGTACGGTCACCGGTCAGTGAGCACTGCCATTCCTATAATATTGGATGATGGATGCCACTAACAATTGTGTTTTGGCATCATGGGTATCCATGGGCGGTGATATCATGTCTTGCTACATGGATCTTAGTGTATTTACAAGTAGGTTTTTTTTAATTGCCTAAGTTGCGGCACTGTCTACCCCGAGCATAAAAAGGGTGAGTGTATGTAAGAAATTAGATATACATGGAACTTGGACTTGTACCTATAACTCACCCGCCATAAGGTCTGCCTTTTCTCCAAATTCTCCAATCTCTTCTCCATGTACTTGAGCTTGTTCTTGAAATCGTCCGCTATGCATCGACAAAGGCTTAGCGACTCGCCGAATATGCGCATTTTACATTTAAGCTCTTCGAAATCGTTGCGAAACCTAAGTTTTGTAAAATGTTATAAATATATTTTAGTGACTTTGTTTAAACAAAAAATATAAACACAAGAATTGATAACCCCCTCCTTTTGGAAGTCGGTTAAAAATATATTTGTGTGCAGTGCAATCTATTGATTACCTATATAACAATAAACAAAACCGACTTCAAAACCACTACAAACAAAAAAATAATTTATCTTTATATACGTTTAGTATACACGTACGTATATTTGACTGCCTCGGTGGCGTAGTTGTATTACGGTACGACTGCAAGGCTGAGGTCTCGGGTTCGATTCCCGGGTCGGGCAAAGTGATATTGGATTTTTCTATTCAGTATCAGCCCGGAGTCTGGAATTTGTGCCCGATATGGCGATAGGCTCGCACCCTATCACATCATGGGACGGAATACGCTTGGCGAAACGTGGGTGCACTAGTTGCGCCTCTGCCTACCCCTTCGGGGATGAAAGGCGTGAGCATGCGTATGCGTATATTTGGAGTCGATGCCTAATTTAAATTGACCATTGTTGTCGTATTGTTCTTGTATTTGCTTAGCTTAGATGGCAATTTAAGTTAGGCATCGACTCCAAATATACGTGTATACTAAGCGTGTATAAAGTTAAATTATTTTTTAGTTTGTAGTGGGTTTGAGGTCGGTTTTATTTTTTGTAAAAAAGTTTTTATTTATCGCTTTTTTGTTAGTTAATTATGAAATAGTGTAAACAGCACATCATAGATATACGATTGCAGCATTCGCGGGTCATCTGCTATTAGTTATTGAAGAGTTCCATTGTCTATCTCCGAAGATCTTCATCAGATCCTAATAAATTATATACTAAAACCTTCCTTCAAAAATATACATTTGAATAACGAAAACCCCAGCCAAATCGGATCAGTATTTTTTGAGAAACTCGCGGCCATACAAACGTTCATACATACACACATAGATAGATAAACTACGACAGATACTCGATGCCCCGTGGTACGTGCGTAATCGCAACCTCCACGTGGACACCGACATGCCGACCATCAGGCACTTTATTTCAAACGCTTAGCAGGCGCTACTTCGACCGCGCGGTTAATCATCATAATCCGCTCATCCGAAACTCATCCATTTATACTCCATTTGACCGCGCGAAATGGAGACGTCCCCGTTCAGTCCTGACCAACCCAGATGACGCCATCACTCTGGCCATCCAAAGAAAGCACGAGTTATTGAAACTCTCACACTCCTCAAGATCGCTGTACCGTCCTCGCCGTCGAGGACCTCGCCGCGTCCCCCGGTGTCCCGACCCAGTTAGCAGTTCCGGCCCGCGTGCCGATGAAAACAATGGATAGATTGGTGTATTACACCGCAAAAATCCCCTAATCGCTGATGTCTCAATCATCTTCCAACGACCGCCCTGAGCCGAGGCTCGTATACCATTTAGGGGGTGCCCTCAGCGTGGTCGTTTAATTGTAAAGGGTTGGAGCGCCTAAAGCGTTCGCCCGAAAGTCCGGTGTGGTCAGAAAAGCCGACTCGCGTCAGGCTACTGACTGTAATGTCATAACAAAAAAGATAGATAAAAAAAGTTTATTTTTGTTACAAATAATACACTGTATATTATATACATAGACAACAGACAAGTACACATTCATTTGTGAAATACATACATACACATATACATACTCCTTTTTTTAGTCGTTTAAAATGTGGCATTATTTGTATTTAACGCCATCTATTAGTTTTAGTTCGTACTCTTTCGTTATGCACTCGTGTATTAATTGTAACTTATTATACCTTATTATTTAGTTTAACATAAAACATCATAGATGGCGCTGTTCTACTCATTTTGATCATTATTTTATTGTTACGAGTCGTACGGAGGGAGCGCTTTATTATTATTCATTACAATTCACACAATTAGAATAGAATAGTTAAGAATATATAATATCAGAATATATAAATCTTAATTTCTGTAATATATATCTCTTAGAACTCTTTGGTTTAGAACTATTAGTCAAAATAAAACAGCGGTAAAATTATATTTATTCTAGCATAAATACTTAATATAAAAAATCATATTTTTACCTCGAAATAGAAGACGAAAGCGAGGTGTTGGATATAGACGTTGAAACACTTGATGTAGAATTATGGGGGGACAGAATAGATCTTTCTGTGGAGGGTTTGATCCTGGGTCGTGCATGCTCTTGGCTGACGCGTCCACAGCTACTTGAAGAACCCTCATCGGTGACTCTAATGTCTAGTTTTTTAGGCCCACGCCTTCCTTTTTTCATCACGTAGAATTTTAACTATTGATAAATTTTGACAGAAATTTCGTGTGACGTTTGACGTATTTTGAAGTTTGTTTGTGCTTGTTTCGCCTCTTTGGTCTGATAGTAAGATGTGGAGAAGAATTGGAGGGTGAATAATGGTTTAGATCGAAATATCTGGGTTCGATTCTCAGGTCGAGTACGCCGTAAATAAACCAAAGGTCCATATACCAGCAAAAAGAAAAATACGTGTGGCACTCGGAGACTGCCGCGGTAAAGCTATTGCGTAGCATTTTTTATCACAAATTTTGATTGACTAAACACAAATTCGATCTTATCACAACCAAAGTAGAATAAATCAAAATAAAAAAAAAGAATGTTACGTTCGATTCTTTTGTACTCGTGCCGTGCCCACGCTGGGGAAATAGCTTCTACGCAATGCATTTAAGGTTCATATTAGATTAGTAAGAAATGGTTTAAATGACTTTAATAAATAAAATAAATAAAAACACGCGTGGCACTCGGAGACTGCCGCGGTAAAGCTATTGCATAGCATTTTTTATCATAAATTTTGATTGACTAAACACAAATTCGATCTTACGCTTACCACATAAAGTAGATTTTTAAACGCGAGCAACGCACGTTTAGTCTTGTTATTGATAAATGTCAGAAATGCAATGGTCATCACAACCAAAGTAGAATAAATCAAAATTTGAAAAAAGAATGTTACGTTCGATTCTTTTGTACTCGTGCCGTGCCAACGCTGGGGAAATAGCTTCTACGCAATGTATTTAAGGTTCATATTAGTAAGATAAAAAAGATGTCAGGTTATTTTCGTTACGTAATTTCTGGATTCGGTCTCCACGCTCAAGGCCCGCGATAGAAGCTATGCAATAGCTTAAAATATACTCGTTTCAAGAATTATAACTTCTACGCATTGTATTTAAGGCTCATATTAGTAAGATAAAAAAGATGTCAGGTTATTTTCGTTACGGAATTTCTGGATTCGGTCTCCACGCTCAAGGCCCGCGATAGAAGCTATGCAATAGCTTAAAAAGAAATCCTCCTAGCCAGCTTCGGCCACGGCCGCCAATCTCAACGGAGATCAGCCAGGCATATTACCTATTTTGCGAGTATATAAATGAACTGCTCTAAACATAAGTAAACAAATACTGAATTGTATATTTTTTTTTCGCTACATAATGCATTGTATTTTATACCTTGAATTGATTTTAAAAAGAGCAACACTAGAGTTTCTTGCCCGTTCTTCTCTAGTGAGAACTGCTTTCCGAACTGGTGGTAGAGTTAATATTGACGGAATCTAAATAATGTATAACATTTTATGGGTTCGAATAAATTATTTCATTTCATTTCATTTCAGGTACGCAGAAGATATTATAGTGCACAAGTGTGTGTGCAATACACAGTTGCACTCGCTATTCCTTCACTCTCATAGTCCGGTGAGACGGCAATCCGACATGACCGGAGAGAGATCAGGCGCAGGACCGACGGCTTTACGTGCTTTATAAGAAATTTATAAACCAGAACAGTGGTAGTATAGGACCTTTAGGCGCCATACTTAGCTCATCGCTTTTTTATGATCATGATTTGAACTTGTACTTTATTTTGGCTTTGTATCTTTGCTTCTTTATAATCAAATCATGCACAATAAGTTATTAATTGCACGGGATATGAAAACGCTGCAAGTAATAAGTTAAAAAATAAAATGTGTTTGATGGCCTTTAACTTTATTATAAGTAAGTACATACTTAGTTATATTTTAATCCAAAGTAGTATTTAGAGGTTTTTGTGCCGGGGGTATATTTTAAATATTTAATTTAATTTTTAATTTAAAATTAAATTATTCATTTTTCCACCATGGAGCTTCAACCACAATCTAACATCTACTCATTGAGACCATTATTATGAGCCCAAACACGCTATATCTGCTGTATGTTGCTGAGGGCTTGGGTATTCCGCAGACTATTTGATGCTGAAGTATAAGATCAATGTTGCCATGTCTTGGAAAAACCATCGAAGTAACAGTACACGTCGGTGTACTGTAGGTTAGGTTTAGGACAGTGATTTGAATTTACCGGAAGTGCTACATGTCTTTAGTCCGCGAATGGAAAACAAAATGGCGGTACGAAGTTCGCCGGGTCAGCAATTTTTATTAACACGCTTTTATTAAAGGACAAGTGGTTCGTTTATGTCTCGAAATTAGATTATTGTTTTTTATATTTGGGATCATGTTTGGAACACTTTAATTTATATTTTTACTATCTATGTTTACTATTCAGCACAGACGAAGGAAATAAATAAACAAGTTTTATTTGTGAAAGTTCGATTTATTTCAATTATTTAAATCCTAATTATTTTGATAATTAGAAAAATAATACATGATACATACATGACTTATTGTATTCATAAAAAACATCTTATATTTATTTATGTATATATATTTAAAAAAAAACAATTAAATTAGAAAGTCGACCATTTCGACATAATCAAAGTCGAAATGGTCAAATGTCTAATCATAATTTTCTTATAAAAACTTTTTTTTCTTAAAAGCGAACGAACAGAGTAGAAAAAATAATACTTTTAAAACGTGGCAGTATTTTAGCGAACTAAAAAAGATACATAAAATCCAGTAATTAAAACTACCTATTTACAGATATTATAAATACAAAAAATATTCGTTCGTTGATAAAAAAAGATAAAAAAGGTAAGTTTCGGTAACTTAGGAACTGGAGTCCTTTGTACTGTTCTTTTTTCTTTATGGCACGTCTACTCCATTATGTTACCAATTTATACATTTAAAAAATTACTTTTTGCCTTCCAGACATTTGCATTGCGCGTTGTGCTTGTGCTTACCCACTACATCTGTAAAAGAGGGGTTGAAGGAGCTCTCTGGGGCTACGACCTGAGGGCTGGCGATAGTGTCTGAGGTCTGATATGTGATGTACTGCGGCTTGGTGGTATATGTCACTAATTTGGGTTTGGTGGTAAAGGTGAAGTACTCGGGCTTGGTGGTGAAGGTAACAATCTCGGGCTTTGTCGTGTATGTAAAATATTCTGGTTTAGTGGTAAACGTGACGATTTCTGGTTTCGTGGTATACGTTACAATCTCTGGCTTGGTGGTGTA
This sequence comes from Sphinx pinastri, assembly GCA_947568825.1. NCBI lineage: Eukaryota > Metazoa > Arthropoda > Insecta > Lepidoptera > Sphingidae > Sphinx > Sphinx pinastri. The sequence continues at coordinate 23,379,736 of OX387615.1, forward strand.
AGTAATAATTTTAGGCTCGCTTTGGAACACTTTCTTTTCGGAATAAGTTGCACTAAAAGTATTTGTTATAGGTTTAATCTCTGTTCCGAAGTTCAGGCCACCTTCAGTGAATTTTCCAGATCCGAATTGGCTGAATTGACCAAAACCTTGGCCAGTAGCTTTGCCACCAAGTCCTTGTGCGATTTGTCCAAATTGTTGGGCACCGCCCTCGACTTGGAACTGTCCTGAACCTCCTGATACTTTTGAGAATTTACCAAAGCCTCCGGCGGAGCCTGTACCGCTGATTCCTTTAACTCTTCCCGTAGTGAACTGACTAAATTGTTCAGAACTGCCTCCGCCAACTTGAGAGAATTTGCCAAAACCGTTAAGAGCGCTTTGATCGGATCCAGTTCCTTTTCCTCCTATAATCTTACCACTCGAGGTGTATGTTGTGGTCACTGTCTTGGTAATGGGAGATTTGATTTCAGTTTGTCCTGAGACTTGGCTAGTGCCTCCAAACTGGGACACTTGACCGGCACCTGCCTGCGTAAATTGTCCGACGCCGCCTGTTTGTGTTTGTCCAAAGCCTTGGATGACTTTGGTCACAGTCTGACCAGCGAGGCCAGCTTGCCCGACGCCTACCTGTCCAATTTGTCCGACACCGCCTGTTTGTGTTTGTCCAAAGCCTTGACTGACTTTGGTCACAGTCTGACCAGCGAGGCCAGCGTTTCCGACGCCTACCTGTCCAATTTGTCCGACGCCGCCTGTTTGTGTTTGTCCAAAGCCTTGACTGAATTTGGTCACAGATTGACCAGCAAGGCCAGATTGTCCGATGCCTATCTGGCCAATTTGTCCAACACCACTAGTTTGTTTTTGTCCAAATCCTTGACTGACTTTTGTCACAGTCTGTCCACCGAGGCCAAATTGTCCGATGTTGCCTGTTTGTGTTTGACCAAAGCCTTGACTAAATTTGGTCACAGACTGACCAGCAAGACCAGCTTGTCCGACGCCTACCTGTCCAATTTGTCCGGCGCCGCCTGTTTGTGTTTGTCCAAAGCCTTGACTGTATTGTGTCACAGTTTGACCAGCGAGGCCAAATTGTCCTTGGTTGTTGACTCCAGCTTGTCCAGATTGTCCAACTTGTCCATTAACTTGAGAGAATTGTCCAATCTTGCCGGATCCACCTACACTGGAGATTTCTTTGGCACCGGTGGTTTTAACACCGGTAGTGTACTGCGTAGTCTTCACTGAGGACACTGTGCCGACTTTGCCCACGGTTACCTTGCTATATTTGGTGAAACGAACGCTCTCAATTAGTCCGATGGCCCACTCGTACCATTCGATGTCGAATTTATAGAAACCGGCAATCTGATTGCCGATCTGACAGCCTGGAAACGGAAAAGGAGGGTTATTACCTACACAACACTTTATAGAAGAAGAAGGAAACGACTCAGTTTTGAAGACCGCAAGCGAGAACTGGGGGAACATTATCCTAATATAATATTATGATAGGAGTTGAACCTTTTGCGATATAAATTCTGGGTGGTTTACGTGTTTCACAAATTTAATATCAAATTTGATCAGTTGACCTGGATTTCAGGACCCTACTACTTTCACACACACTCACGCCTTTTATCCCCGAAGCAGTAGGCAAAGGTGTAACTATTGCATCCACTTTTCGCCGTTATCACGTCCCATGATGTGATAGGGGGCGAGGCTATTGCCATATCGGGCACAAATTCCGGACTCCAGGCTGATACTGGATATGAAAACTGAATATAACTTTGCCCGACCCGGGGATGGAACCCGAGACCTCAGCATTGCAGTCGTACCGTAAAAAGAACTACGCCACCGAGACACTTTCTTATATAGGTAAGTGATTATGTGAATAGACGATAATCCGTGCTTACCAGAATCCCAGGAGTATACTCCGCGAAGCACAAAGTGGGAGTCACCAGTCGTGCAGGCAAGAGCGCTGCCGATGTCCACCTGTCAAGGAAATTCACTCAGTTTGTAGAACAGGTTTTACAGTAGATTTTATATATTTAGTACGAGCCGTGTGACCGATGGGATTTACTCCTTTAGGGGATACATACAAAAACTTTACTTATAGCTCGCATTAGTAAGAATCACTGCTTTAAGAAGTCTTTCACTGTTAATAATTTTATTAAGTATCTGTAGGAGGTAGAAAAAAAGCTTAAATTAAATTGTCTGACCTTAATCTAATTACGGAAAATAGCATCCCTTGTATCTTTTTTTTGCATTCACATTTAATAATCCTGAGGTACGTTTATTTGAATAAGAATTATCAGGTGCTTCGTTTCTTTCTTTATCCACTATCTGAAATCTCATTGCCGAATTTCATCCGAATAAAGTATTACTATAACTAGACAGGTGACCCAGAAATTACCTTGCAGATGTTGTTCAGTGGGTTAGTAGGCTGGCCACACACGCAGCTGTCCTGGTCGTATTGCTCGAGCAGATGCGGGTATTCTGACGACAGCTTGGCCTGGCACTCGCCAGGGTTGATCAAGGAGACGTTGAGGGCGTGCATGATACTGCCTTGGAGATGGGCTGTGGGAGAAAGTAGAGTTAGGTTATCCGTATTCTTTAATGTTGGGAAAAAAATTCTTTGATCAAACTTATACAGTTTAGTGTAGTTGTTGGTTTAAAGCTCTTTTCAGCGTTGTGGAAACAACGAATGACAAGGTATTCTTTTGCCTGTTGATTTAAGCCACATTGCCCAGTGTAATGTTTGTAGTGTGAAAGTGTTTGTAGTTACTAGCAAGTGTAAACTCCGTATCTAAAGAAGCGACAGGTACAAAAGAAATTACAAAAAACTACTTTTTCCTTGAGTTTTTAATGATCTTCAAATAAATCATTATATTTCTGGAAGACTTTCATGCAAGCACAGCCAATAGCTAGTCACCAATGGCCCTTACGACATAGTTTTTGCAAGAGATCACATTTGCATTCCTTCGTCACTTGACGCTACTTTGTTAATAAATACGAAATTTGTCAAGGTTGCATTTTACACCGCAACGAACGTACACTAGGGGCAGTGGTCAAGATGCCTTTCTATAATCGTTAGCGCTAACGTTATGTATGAGAATGACATATCCTAGCGAGAGAGTTATCAAGAGGATATCGTCGGGGATAGTGCAATACAGCGTAAGTAATAAAAAATGTCCAATTGAGATTCATCCTTACATCACTAAACTTAGCATTGATAATACAACACTTTTTTTAAATCACTTACGCGGTATTGCACTATCCCCGACGATATGTCATTCCCATATATTTTTGTTTTCTTTTAGCGTTAGCAATTGTAGAAAGGCATCGTGACTACACTCCTAGAGGAAACCCGATATGTTGAATCTGGATGGCCACTACGTTATAACCCGCTATATTACATTCTGAGTGGTGTTCACAAGCCAGTGTACATAATAAGAAAGGTGATTATACTGGAGGTTGTTTACAACCGCCGTGTCTTTCGACCCTGTAATTACCGTTAGGCACATTATGGTTATTTATATTTAAATAACTGTAATGATAAACTATTCTGCCAACAAGAAAAACAAACCGCTGGTGTGATACTGATGGTAAGCAGTACCTTAAAACGTAGCAATAGAAATGTTGAATTAAAATGCATTATTAAGCAACTTACATTGCACTGCGGTGGTCGTACTGAGATATTAGACATCAAGTCTCATAATGATCAGTAATTAGCGTTACATTACGGTGTAATAGGCGGTCAGTAACGTCGTAGATTCGAATATCAATATTCTATGTACAATTGGGAATTTATAATGAATCTAACCAAGATGAGACTTCAGCTTACAATACTTTGGATATAATATTATTTGAGTATTAATTGCGTAATACAATAATAAATAATCAACGCAAAATTGATTTTGTGTGCCAAGCTTTAGGGCGTAGTGGGCAAATCGGTTTTGATTTTTGACCCAAAACGTTCGCAGGTTCCATCCGAGACAAATCTTTGTGGGATCTGCATGTTTCGGACATAGGTGTTGAAAGTTCGCATTTGAAACTTAAAATTAGACTGACATGTCTTTTATAATAAAGGCAATTAATTATAAATTGATTGAAATGGATGTACAGTCAGCCACATAAGTAGCTGAACAAATTCAAAATTTCAAACCACCTATACGCGTTCAGTTCAATTAAAACCCTTTTTTTTCTTTGTGTGAAGTAAAGTAAATCCCTTTTATTTTGTTTTTGTGAACAGAAAATTAAAATTGGTAAGAACACAAAAGTGTAGGGGCGATCTGAAGTTTTGAGTTTGTTCAGCTACTTACGTGGCTGACTGTACCTACTAATAAAATATTGAGTGTGGTTTGAAAGTACATTTTTTATAAATTCTATCGATATGAAATATACTTTACTGTAGAGCTAAGACAAAAGAACATATCTCTGTTCTGAGTCAGCAGTATAACTTAGATATCTTCTATGTCATCACAGGTAAATCTTTAAAATACCAACATGTTGTATGTAAATTTCATAAACGCTGGCTGAGGACAAATCAATTTGACTCGGGGTCACTTGCAGATTTCCTGGCAGATGTTACAATATTTATAAGACTGGCATGCGTGCACCTTCCAGGCTTAGAGGCATTTCATTTCTGATATAACCTCTTATCTCAAAATGCATACTGTTGCTTTGCGGCAGAAATAGATACAGTAATGTCGCGAATACAGAATCTCGTCTAATCGTTGTTACAAACTTCTATTGTTCTATTATACAACGTAGAGTTGTCAGGCGTTTGATAAAAACCAAACATGACTTTTTATTTTAAGGCCTGACAAACTTAATCGTGGTAATTTCTAGAAACCTTTAATGGTTAAACAAAATCCAAATAGACCATTTTAGAAAGAGACAAAGTGACCGCGCGGCCGGTAGTCCCGTTCTACAGCGTAGGGTGGACATTCTCTATTACTACAATCTACATACTCTATTAAAACGCACAATCGCAATATCTTTCTCAAAACTTTTCTGCTCCTATTTACTTGAAAGCTGGATAATGATGGCCCGTTGGAAGGGCGCATGCGCCTTACGGACTCCTACTTCCCAAACCAGATGGCGCTAGGGTAGTTTTAAATCGCGATAGAACTATTTGGTACACGGGAACCATATGACTTACCAACACGTTCATCTATAGTGTGAACGCCATGTTATTAATCGTCTGAGTCAAATTTTTGAAGTGTGGCATCCGTGCCGCTTTATTAGTGGGGTTATAAAAGGTATAGATAACACAGGTTGGTCTCTCAAATGCAGTAGTCGACCTGGGTAGATATTATACCACATTGTGGTAGAAACCAGACCAGAAATGACGAGAAATGACCAGATATAGTCAATATTGTGGTAACCACAATATTGACTATTTCTGGTCCAGGACAGTTTTGTTAGAACAAACACACATCACGTCTTTATTCCCGAAGGCATAGGCAGGGGCGCAAAAATTTCAGATTCCGGGCTGCTACTGAGTAGAAAAATCCGAAATCATTTTGCCCGACTGGGATTCTAACCCTGGACCTCGGAATGGTAGACTTACCGCGCATGCAATACTACGCGCCCTTTTAGGATTGCAGCTATTTAGTACTGAGATGAGATATCGTTTACGAGCACAGTGGCTCGCTGAATTAGCCTGGCATCCACGTGACCTGGCCACACCGAAAACAGCCTGGCGCAAGCTTCCACGGCAGGATGGTGTTTTAGGAAGTAGTAACTTTCTTAACACATACAAGGAGTGTTACGTAACACGATGGCCCGCATGTAATGTTATGCGCGTAGTGTGAATTGGACATTGGGGACCGGTTCATGTACGGTCAGCAGGGAAACTCAACATATAAAAAGAATAACCTCAGGCTTTAATGTTGGTGGTAGGTAGAGTTTAAATAGTGTATGAAGGTGCTATCCATCTCGAGATGTAATAACAAACGTATAGTCTTAGCTGGAATTCATCTGAATAGTTTCCAATTGAAAAACACTTCGGACTGCCAAATTTTGCTATTAGACTGATGGGTCAATGCGAATACCAGGTCTGTACTATATTCTGCCTTTTGCTGGTCACGGACCTCATCTACTGTGGAAATGGTTTTCGTTCATTATGCCTATCCAAAACGGATTTGTAAACCATTGAAGCATACGGGGTAGACAGAGGCGCAACTAGTGCACCCACTATTCGCCGTGCGTATTCCGTCCTAGATGTGATAGGGGGCGAGCCTATCGTCATTTCGGGCACTAATTCCAGACTCCGGGCTGATACTGAATAGAAAAATCCAGTACCACTGTGCCCGACCGTGATCGAACCCGAGACCTCAGCATTGCAGTCGTACCGTTATACAACTATGCCACTGTCAGGTTGATAAATAAACGTAAATATTGACTACTTACGGCCATTTCGTGTCTCTATCACAAATTGAATCTGAGCAATGTCATTTGTATTTAATTTCGTTGTATAAAGAGTTATTTTTTTAGAAATTACAACGTCTTTAATAGTGTTTTAGCTGGCGAGACCATTAGACCATAAAAGCCATATAAGGAAACCCAAGTTATTTATATGCAAATTGGTTCGAGCCAGCGTGGCCTTGCCTATACAATGTATCTTATGTCCAGTCTAACTTTATGGCAATTTTATTACGTTTAGATCATTATTTAGGACAATTACATGTATGGGAATGCTAGGTCTATAAATTTACAGGACGATTAATATAATTCGAGTCATTTCAGGATGAAAATCCTGACCGAGATTTCGTACTTGCTAAAAAGTTTTTTTTTTCCAAAATAGTTATGGTATATTTATAATATTTTTATACGATCGTTATTTTTTTAACTAAATACTGCACATACTCGTAACGTGTATTTTCCATAGGTATATTATAATCTATACTATCTATACTAATATTATGAAAATAGGAAAGATTTGTATTTTTGTATTTTGTATGTTTGTAACGAATAAACTAAAAAACTACAGAACCGATTTTAAAAATTCCTTCACCTATATGAATCAACATTATCAGCGAGTAACATAGACTACTTTTTATCCCGGGAAAATATAAAGCGGAACTTCTATCCCGTAAGACACAATCACACGGGCGGAACCGCGACCAAAATTCTAGTAATAATATAAAGACAAAGAAATTTATTAGTCAAGACAGTGTAAATAAATTTATATTATGTGATAGTGGGCTTTTCTGCTCAGTATCAGTCCAGAGCCTGGAAACGGCCCGGTAAATGGCAATTAGCTCTTCAAGCATACGGGACCTAACATAGCAGTCGAAATATCTGCCTACCCCTGGAATAGGGGAAAAGGCGTGATGATATGTATCATATTGCCGCCATAAACAAATGTTTTCATACATTTCTCTGCTGTCCGTACACCCACGACACTGACCTACAAAAAATCGAGATATTCGCACTTTCGTTCGGGTCGGGCGCGGGTTTTCGCCGCATCACTTACATAACAACACGCGACTTCTCTCAACAATTAGCAGGTATACCCTGGACCGTATTTTTTTTTATTGAGTAGCATAGTTGTCTATACCTAACAATAAACTTAAAAAAAATGAAATACAATGAACTAATTACGAGCCACCACAGCTAGATTTCAAAAGTTAAATACAATTTATTTTTGTCTAATTAGTCTATTTTATAGTCCTGGTGCCGTAGCCAAGATGCCTTTCTACAATCGTTAACGCTAACGTTATGTATGAGAATGGTATCTTAGCGATAGATTTATCGATAGCATGTGTCATTCCCATACATTTTTTCCTTTTCTATTAGCGTTAACGGCCTCTGGCTGTCCGCTGTGTCGATTCCAAAACGATTGCAAGGGTTTTTAAATAACGAATACACACAAATGTTAAGTAAATCACGAAGTTTAGTGGTATGTACGAAGTAACCACTTTTTAATGAATCGATACTATTCATCTTTGAATCAATCAATTTTTAATGAATAATACAAAACACTGACTCTCACGAAAATGGATGTCGGTCAACGTTGAAAAGAACTCAAGTAATCGACGACTTAAAAAGAAAATAATGTGGAGCTATCCCTAAATATAACTGGATTACTCTAGGCAGCGAGAGAGAGAAAGTATTGACTCCAAAAAGCTATTGTAAAGTGTCAGCTTGTTGCCCTCATCATATCCGGCTACCCACTTACCCCCTACATTCTTCCCTAATACTTATATTACAGGAAGTCTTGTTCAGGCTTCAATAAGTATATATAATGTAACGTCCTTTTCGTGGCAGTAGTAGACAAAGCAGGCTTGTACAGTAATTAGCATACTATAGACCTACTAGCACAAATTATGGATCCCGAAGACATAGGTCCCATACGTATCAAAGATTTTAAACAATATTAGATTAGACCCAAAAATTGCGCAAAATAAATAATATGTAAACATAAATACATAATTTTGCATAAATATGTCAAGATGCGTAATGGTACGCAGAGAAATCTGACGAAATGTATTTTCAAGCAATTGTCGACTTTAATGCATTGGGGTAGGTGTTACATTATGCAGTAATATTAATATTTGATACGTGACAATTAATTTAGCATGCAAATAACAACTCTATTAAGATTGTGTAATAATGCATTTTTGTTAGCCATTCATGAGAGCTTAGAAATGCCCTAAGTTATGAAATCTAATAAATAAACAAACTAACATACACACATGTGACTCCACGTCAAGGTGAGTGTTTAAAATTAGAACAAAACAAAATACAAACTGCAAATAATGTGTGCTTATCACGCGGTTCTTTTGATAATTTTAAACAATTCACAATCGCCCTCAGAATAATAACTAAAACGTTATTATTCTGAACACTAGCCAGCTGGCAGAAATAAACAAGTCCGTCTCTACTGTGCGTCAGTGCATTTAGCATCAGGTGCAGTAGAGTCACTTTGAAGTGCCAGAGTAAAAAAATAACATGTAAATAAACAAAACTCTACTTGTCACGATAGCCTAATTAGCCTTCTGAGACGAAACCTCGCAGGTTTAAAACCCAAGGCGTATCGAAAAGTGAGTAGACACTCTACTCACTTTTCGATATTGTTTATCCATTATCGTTCGCTTTAACGGTAAAAGAAGGAAACCATGCCTGTGAATTGTTCATAAGAATTCGAAAGTATGTGAAGTCCGGCAACCCTCACTAGTCCAGCGTGGTGGACTAAGGCCAAAACCTAATACTCTCAGTAGAAGAGAAGGCCCCTGCTCAGCAGTGGGCAGTCTATAATATTCGGTATTATTATTTAATATTTAAACAAAACTCACCTTGTAGAACACTCTTGCCCCATCCAGTGACGATGCATTCACCAGCGCCATTATAGAACGCATCCAGGGTATCAGACTGGCTCGGCAGGCAGATCGGCTGGATGTTATTCGCAAATCTGAGGTTCTCTGTCAGTACCAGTATCGCGACGTCGTACTTCAAGCTGCCCCTCTGGTACTCTGGGTGGCGGAGGATGGTCTTCACCTGCACGATCTGGAAAGGCAGCGGTTCGTCGTCGATGCCCAGCTTCCATTCCCCTCCTTTGATGAGGATGTTCTTCGCGTCGAGACTGTGGGAGAGAGGGTTTTAAATGCGAAAGATTGCCAAGATTTATGGATTTGGAAACGTAGTTTGGATGCTAGAAATTCAGGAACTGCTGACCGGCTTAGTCGCATCTTTCTAATCTTTATTACAAGTTAGAAAAACATGTAGGGTTTATAATTTTTTAAATATACCGAAACCAAAATTACACAGACAGCAAGCAGATTTTATAATACGTAGGTATAGTTGACATTTAGCTGCAGCGGGCTCTCTTTTCTGTTTTATTTTACGAATGAATTACATTGATTCCTACATAAACGTCTCACTAATAAACTTGATATTGGTTTCTGTCGGTGACATTAGCTATTAACATATACATATGTTAATAATAAAAATGTTTGACTATTACAACTACGTCGATAGATGACATAAAAGAATGTTTCTCTATTTCGTGTTCATCCGGTTTTTACATTTAATGTACTTATTTATTTTCATCAAAAAAACGCGTTCCATTTAAATTTATTTGCAACAATAAATGATCAGAGTTGTTTGGTATAATATCCAGGTAAGTAAATCGAGCTTTTATGATTCTATTTCCCCAGGTTTAGAAACGAGATATGATGTTTTAACTGAATGTGGAAAGGAGCAAGGGACACATTTGATGTAAAGCGTAATGACTGCTCACAAACTCAGAACATTGAATTAGAAAGCTTCGTAGTCCTGTTTTAATTTAATGTAGACATTGCACTACGCTCGTCATTAAAGGGTGACGAAATCGTCGAAAAATACGCTGTTCTCAAAGTCCTCCAACAGAAACACAACGGAGACTGCTCAGTTTGGTGGCAGACATAAACAATTCAGTGTTAACAAGATTTTCCCATACGAGAGTTGCCTCGTACAAAATATACTGCACTTTAACTATCAGGCATTGTAAATAACTCACCCTTCAACGCAAGAAGCAGAAGTGACGACCACTTCAGGCCTGGTGATAACTCCTCCACAGAGTAAGCTCTTGTTCGTCTGCAGCAGCACCATCGCCTGCCAGGGGATCTCGGCGAAGTCCACCTCCAGCTCGTTGCGGTTGCCGTACGGTTTTTGCGGCTAAAAGATAATGTTGGTTACGTTCCGTAGTTGACCAGGTTAGGATTTCGAGAGTTGAGGAGTTTTGAGGTATTTTTACGACTGAAGTCCGGAGTAATGGCTGCCGGAACTCAAAAGAAATCTAATCTACATTGCACTGACATGCCCTTGACATATTGCGATATAGGATGAGTCCCAAGAAATAGAGAGTGAGCCTCACCATGCAGGTTGTTTTTGTTTACACAGCTGATGTTATATTGCTTCGACCTTTTATAGGGTAATAACCTGACAGCCTTATCTCATTAAAGATTGACGTGTTTACATAATTTTTGTTAATGACTGATTTATTTATGACCAACGATATAGTAATTAAGTCTTTCCAAATATGTATATTTGTAATCTTCTATCTACAGGCTGTTGACATCTAATTAACAGCTTCTTAACATTTTTTTTGGAGCATGCTGTATACATTTACTATTGTTGGTTTCAAAATTAGGTGATTTTAGCGGCTTGGAGCAGTCAAAGAGCTGGACGCAGGTGAATCACTTGATGATAGTCTACGATCGCCTGTAAACACCAACAATAATAGTAAAATGTGGTGACGACATAGGGTCCTTTCCGGTCGACCAGAAAAAAGGGACATATTGGGCCTCCTGTGAAAAATTTGGATTCGGAAGAGGAAAGGACCTGGTCTTGTGGATGGAAGGGAGGAAGGGATTTATTGTGTCTCTATGGGTAAAGTTAACTCACATTCAACAGTCCACATTGGCCGGCTCCAGAGTACCGTTGCAGGAACACCCTGGATTCGCTGTACCTATTCTCCACTCCGTAACCACCGCCCTGGTTGATGGTGAAACCTCCTCCATTCTGGATGCCGTAGCCTCCCTCTCCTACCACCTTCTGCCCTTTACCCTGGATAATGGCCTGACCGCGTTCAGAAACTAATCGCTGTCCAGTTCCGTAACTCAGTCCGGTTCCAAATCCTGTGAAATGGGGATGATTAGGTAACTGCTTTGGATTTTTGGCTTAAAATGGATTATCGCTTTTCTACAAGATTTATTCGGGTGCTAAGTATAAAATGACAATATCTTTTAACCATTTTCTGATTAAGAATTTGTCTATTTAGACAATCAACATTGTTTATAGCTTTTCTTTACGGCTCCGTCAGTACATAAGTTTTTCTAGGAATAAAAATCAATAATAATTAAGAATTATATGTTTCATGATAAGGTTTCATGCAGCTTTAATACAAAAAATTGCGTTTGATTTAGTTAAAAAATTTCACATCAAGAAAACGGAAAAAGATATTTTTATACAAAAAATATTGACTGGAATTTAGTACGTATAAGGATTAAAGCTGATGTTTTATAAATGCCAGATATATTCCATCGTAAAAACTTCGTTACTTTACTTTAATATTCAAGTTGAGGTGATTGAAAGTTTTTTATAACGTGAATCCAATAAAGTTATCTGCCAGTTGCAAAACCATCCTTTAAATTATAATCAATAAGTAATGTTTGGAGAAACGACAGTGAAATAAGAGCTTGAACATGAACAGTAATATTGTTTAAGTTTTCAAAGTTTTTTGTTTTGTTTTAGAGTATTAACAATTAGTTGCAGGATCCAGCGTGCTTCAACATTGCATACACATTTTTTTGTTGTTTCATCAGTTAAAAGGTTTGTGAAGCATTTCGCTTTTATATATTTAGATAAACAGGAAGAAAGACTAGTTCCTTAGAAACTACTAATCGTTAGAAAATGTCTATGAATAAGACAATTAGATATGACAAAGTTATTGCAGTAAATAGGTATAATATAACTGTAAAGTATTCTCCAATCTTCTTAGCCGCATCAGACACCCATTTGACTTGGTTTAAGATGAAGCCGTGTGACGGGGCAGAGCCCTCGCACTGCTGTATGATGCTCTCAACCCTGATGTAAACTCTTACATAAGGGCGGCCAAAATGATTGGGGGTTGATAAAGACAGTGTTATGAAATGCACGTGTGGTGCGTACCGTGGTCTGCTGTTCAGTGCTGGTGTACGGCATCTGTTCGGAGTCTGACTTACGTGTAGTGAGTGTTGTGACCGCTGGATTGTGGGTTCGTCGGTGTGTGCGTCATATGCAGCTGCTTGTACATACCTTGGTTGAGTCCAAATCCTTGCCCCTGGGACGCCCCGAATCCTCCGCCCTGTCTTACGCCAGTACCACCCCTCTGGTTAGTGCCAAAGCCGCCGCCTTGGTTGAATCCTTGGCCTCCTTGGCCTCGCAATCCTACAGCCCCCCCTCCCTGGGCTCCGAAACCTCCAACTCCCGCTCCTTGGGCTCCGAAGCCTCCAACCCCCGCCCCTTGTCCTCCAAATCCTCCAGTGCCTACTCCTTGGCCCAACCCTCCTGCTCCAGCACCCTGGCTAGCGAACCCTCCTGCTCCAGCACTTTGACCAGCGAATCCTCCTGCACCAGCGCTTTGGCCAGCGAACCCTCCAGAACCCGCTCTTTGGCCATTAATCCCTCCGGTTCCTGCCCCTTGGCCACCAAACCCTCCTGCTCCAGCACCCTGGCTAGCGAACCCTCCTGCTCCAGAACCCTGGCCAGCGAACCCTCCAGAACCCGCTCTTTGGCCATTAATCCCTCCGGTACCCGCCCCTTGGCCAGAGAACCCACCTGCCCCTGCACCCCGGCCTGAAAACCCTCCCGCTCCTACCCCTTGGCCTGCCAAACCTCTCGCACCCACTCCTTGGCCAGCAAAACTTCCGGCTCCCGCTCCTTGGCTGGCAAAACCTCCGGCTCCCGCGCCTTGACCAGTAAACCCTCCTACTCCCGCTCCTTGTCCTCCAAAGCCTCCAGCTCTTTGGCCAGCAAAACCTCCCGCTCCCGGCCCTTGTCGAGCAAAACCTCCGGTTCCTTGGCCAGCAAATCCTCTCACACCCGCTCCTTGCCCTCCAAAGCCTCCAGCTCGGGCACCTTGGCCGCCAATACCTCCTTGACTAGCGCCCAGACCGCCTTGGGTGCCGAATCCTCCTGCTTGGCCACCTAAGCCTCGTTGACCAATTCCAGCTCCAGCCCCTTGGGATCCAAACCCTTGGCTACCAGCCAAATTGGATCCTAGATTACCGAAGCCCTGTCTTCCGCCAATGCCGCCACCTTGGGCAACTCCTAATCCACCCCCCTGACTGGCACCAAAACCTGCACCTTGTCTTACGCCAAGCCCGCTGCCCTGGGTAGCTCCGAGACCACCGCCTTGACTAACTCCAAGCCCGGAGCCCTGTCTTACTCCGGGTCCACCCTGGGCTACTCCGAAACTACTACCTTGAGTAACTCCTAGGCCACCTCCCTGACGAACACCCACACCGCCCCCCTGCCTTACCCCAATCCCACCTTGGCCGACACCGACGCCTGCACCTTGTCTTACTCCAAGGCCACCGCCTTGGTTGAGACCGAAGCCAGTGCCCTGGCGAACTCCTGGACCACTACCTTGTTGGATGCCGATACCGCTTCCCTGTTTGACGCCGAAACCAGTGTTAGTCTGAACTCCTACGCCCTGGCTGGTCTGAACGCCCTGGAGAGTGCTTTGGTCGAAGCCCTGGTCTTGTCCGAAACCTTGATTTACTCTAACACCATTCGAGGTCACCTGTTAAGATAAATTATAGTATAATGTTCGTATAATTAGTCAAAAACACTAAAATTTTAAAAATATAGAGCGGTGGACCAGTAATATAGTGTATTGCGCCGACCCCATATTGGTCTAGCATAGTGGTAAAGGACCAAAAGCAATTGTTAATTGACAGCGTTTGCCTGGGGCTTAGGTTATAAGTTTATAGGTTTAGCCTTTAAGTTTAACAACAACCGAATATTATTTCGCTCTTTATTCCATTGTTTTTTATACATGATTAAATTGCTGCACTGCATTAGGTGGAAGTGCAATACAGTCCAAATATAAAATTGTTAATGGACGATTCTAACAACCCCACGTTGCTGAATTTGTGGCGAAAATTTTATTACTACAAATAACCACCACTCTTTCCTAATCTCTATTTCCTTCTCTTTAAGGCCGATAGCGATTCCATGAACCTTTTGGAATTGTGGGATTTTATGGACGCTTCACTTAATACAAGGTGACCTTATTGCTTGTTTGCCCACTCGTGGTATAAAAAAGATTGTCCACCATACCTCCAAATATTAGAAGAATCTTACCTTTCCGACTCCCTGCCTAACTTCTGTTCCGAATCCTTGGTTGACTCCAACTCCGAAGTCCTGTTTGGAACCTTGCCCGCGACCTCCTATTTTAATAACAAATTATATTCTGACTTAAGTTTCATTTTGACCAGGGTTTATCTATAAATAACGATTTTATCCCAGGAACGGCATGAAGAACCTTTTTTTTAGTAAACAGAACAACACTATCCATGTCTGAAATAGGCTATAATATAATAATAATCCCTTCCTAGCCGATTTCGGCCACGGCAGCCAATCTCAACGGAGATCAGCCAGGTGCGCAGGGGATATTTTAGTGCACAAGTGTGTGCGCAATACACAAGTGCACTCACTATTCCTTCACTCTCATAGTCCGGTGAGACGGCAATCCGACATGGCCGGAGAGAGATCAGGCGAAGGACCAACGGCTTTACGTGCTTTCCGAGGCACGGGGGTATCACACCGCCAACTTCCTGACTCCGAGCTGCGACTGAGTAATTTTTAAGATGGAAAAACCCAGTCACAATGTTTTTGGCCCGACCCAGGATTCGAACCCAGGACCTCAGCGCGCAAATCGTACTCGTAACGCGTACGCAATACAACTACACCACCGAGCCAGTCAATAGGCTATAATAAGTAATAGTCTGTTTTACGTATCTTTCCGTTATTCAGTCGTGACGTCTATATGTATTTGAATAATTATATTATTCAACGTGCCGTCATATATTTTATTTCGAATCCAATCAATCATCGACGACTAATCGTGATATATTATTATAACTCGACCATAAAATACGTTATTGCTAAATCTGTTCCATAGATACATATTAACGATCTATATGAAATTGAAATATTTTCGCAATTTTTTATTTATGTATTTTTTAAAACTCGGGGCCGAATGACAGCATTTAAATTATAATTTTATTTTATAAGAACAATGACCTTAAAAATTTATATCCATGTCTGAGGAAAATAAACCAATTTTTATAAGACTTTAAGATGACATATTTTAAATACCAGTACCTACACATAATCTTACTAATATTATACATACATACATACATATACACTCACGCCTTTAATCCCCGAAGGGTTAGGCAGAGGCGCAACTAGTGCACCCACTTTTCGCCGTTATTCCGTCCCATGATGTGATAGGGGGCGAGCCTATCGCCATATCAGCCAGTAATATTATAATAATATTATAAATGCGAAAGTTTGTGAAAATGTTTGGATGTTTGTTAGAAGTAAACGCAGAAACAACTAAACGGATTTGGATGAAATTTGGCACACGGGTAGGTCATGTCTTGACAGTCTTGAATTAACATATAATATATTATAGGGCACTTTTTATCGCGGTAATTTACTCCCATAGGAAATAATGGATATTTTTAATCTGATTGATTAAGAAGTTGGCGCTGGCGTCGTACTGTGTTTTAGGGACCTTTGTAGCGGGCGAAGCCGCTAGCAACACCTAGTATAACATAATAACTTTAGATCTGCATTAAGGTGGGGAGTAGAGGCTATCTTTGTGCCTAGTAATATTAAACTACTATTAATTCGTGGACTCTTAAATCAACGCGATGCTTTTACAATGTTGTATCGTCCAGTTAATGAACATAGTGTTGAGATAGTTTTTAAATGCTTGACAACCAAACGGAAAAACATTACCTATATATAAAGTACATTTTAAAAACAATCTTGCCCAACGTTTTAAATATTCGAAAGATGGTCATATTGCATATTCCAAAAAAAAATCGAAGATTTTCACGCTTTTCTATCACGTTGCCACATTTCACGCATTTTCGAAATTCTTAATATGTACTTATAGTCCTCTAAAAGTTCCTACGGTCAGACAAACAAAAACTTGCGGTGCATGCTCTAGAATAAAATGCGACAAGTTTGTTGCTGTCGATATTTTCGCTCTGGCTAGACTGCTGTTTTTTGTAATGGAGCCTTTGATAGTTTCTCTGTAAATCTATGGAAGACATAGCCGTATCATGGTTCCCTCTAATTATATTATTCTGATTCCGTTATATAGATTAATCTACGCAATTTGTAATGTATCTGCTATTATTTCTAGTTTTTAGTATTATTTTTAATTTGTCTTACCTATTCCAACAACGCCTTGTTGGCCATATTGGTTGATACCTTGTTGGCCATATTCTCCTGGTCCAAAGGGTCTTGGTGATACGGTCGTAGATGGGAATCCTGGGTACCTGCCGTTCGGTGTCTCTGAGGTTCTGGTAAATAAATATGTCAGTAATAAAGTTACGTTTGAATGTAGTTTCACAATAAATAAACAAAATTTTGATTTTATAAAAAAATTGATATGTTTTAAAGTTAAACTTTACAGTTAATTGTATTCGGGATTTTTGAAAAACTATTAGCATGCGTTTCTTTATGGTTTAAACTCACCTGAAGACCGGTAAGACAGTACTTCCTGTGGAAGGTGGTATGGCAGTCACTTGGGGTCTTGTGTTGGTAGACGGACTACCTCTGCTATCCGGAATGTATTTGCCGTCGTTTCCTCCGAAAATTCCGTTAACCCATTTTCCGAGCTGGTTGGTGGGCCAGGGGTCCGTGTAGTACGGATCACGACAGCATTTGCCGATACGGCCGCTTCCAATGTCTTTGCAGTCCTGATAATGAAACGGCGATGAAGAGCATAATGGTGAGTAGATTATTGATGCATAGGATTTTTCATCCAGAATTTTTTATTTTATTTTTTTGTTCACGTCAAAGTGGCCCAACAGCACATGATGGTAGCCGGAGAGGGGTCCAGATAGACAGTCGACTGACGAGTGATGATTAGGTATCCCTCCCCGGTCGACACAATTATGCCATCCTGTTTGAATCTGATATACATAGGCTGATCCCGGAACACGGCACACTTACATGGACCGACGACTTAAATGTCGGATAAGTAAAGTTACAACTAAATGACTGCACCGGAAAGTCGTTCACCTGTCTAAATATAAATATTCGATGAGTACCAACAACACCACGAATTATAAAGCTCTGCATAACATTCATCGTTGTTATATTAATACATTGTATGCTAAGTCTAATAATTCCCAATTCAGTGAGTACAATCTCCGTAAAATTGGAGTGTAGCAGTGTTTTCACAATGCCGCGAACATCTATACTATTATATAAAGCTGAGGAGTTTGTTTATATGTTTGTTTGAACGCGCTAATCTCAGGAACTATTAGACCGATTTTGAAAATTCTTTCACTAATAGAAAGCTACATTACTCCTGAGTGCTATAGGCTTTTTGCTTTTTATCCTGGAAAAAATATTCCACGCGGGCGGAGCCGCGCGCAATATAATATATACGCCACTTGAGGTGGCCACTGAAAATCAGCGCTGTGCGTGACTCACATCGCAGCGCGGCATTATACTGAGTGGCCACCTACGCCTACCTGTCACAGTCACGACATGCAACATAATATTATTATTGGGTGTGTGTTATACTTTAAGAAAAAAACATTATTGTATTATAGCCTATAGTTTTTAATGTGTTATTGTTTCTTAGTTTAAAGTTGATACCATTGTATGTCAGTTGTGTCTGTGCCCAATAAAATACATTTCTTTCTTTCTTTCTTTATATAAAATGTTGTATTTGGAGATGACAGTACGATAATTACTATTACGGTGAGACTGCAATGCTAAGGTGTCGGGTTTGATCCCCGGGTCAGGCAAAGCGATATTGGGTATTTCTACTTAGTATCAGCCCGGAGGTTGGAATTTGTGCCCGATATGGCGACAAGGCCGTGCACCTGCAAGGTGGACAGACGACTTGATAAAGGTCGCAGGAGTGCGCTGGATGCGGGCTGCTTTTGAGAGGCCTGTCTGGAAATCTTTGGGGGAGGCCTATGTTCAGCAGTGGACCTCGTATGGCTGATGATGGTGATAGACTCGCCCCCTATCACATCATGGGAAGGAATATGCACGGCGAAAAGTGGGTGCACTAGTTGCGCTTCTGGCTACCTCTTCGAGGATAAAAAGCGCGAGCGTATTAGCACATGTGTAAACATATTAAAATAGAATCTCACCGTCAACGGAACTCTGTAGTTCTCTTGTTCCCTGGTCAGGATGACAGTAGTGTTGGAGATGATGCCGTCAGCAGTACAGAACTCGACGGGGGTACATTTCAGAGCGGCGGCACATCCAGCGGGAATTTCACCTGTTTCAGACATACGCTTTAGAGGTTTCTTCTATGACCATTGTGAACAAGATTCATGTAATATAATATTATTTAGATTCAGTTTATTATTACTCTTCCACCAGGTCGGAAAGCAGTTTTCAGCTTAGAAAAAAAGGGCTCTTTTCAAAATCAGTTGAAATTGGTGGAATAAGGTGTATAATTTAAAAAAAAAACTTGTTTGGATTTGTAATGCCTCTAAAGCGAATCACGACGGTGCGCGCAAACTCAAAACACAGACGAACTCTTTTATACGAGAGACCTTAAACGTGAATCAAGGAAGTAGTCTGTTTTCAAACACAACTTTTTACATATTTTCTTCATGTCCGCCGATATAGAACCAACATAGGTAAGCACTCTCCTATACCTCGACTGTCTACATTATATAATCAGCTATCGAAGAAAATTACTAAGCTTGACATATTTCATGATTCACTATACGCATTTAGGAAAACTCTTTTAGGTGACATTGATTAACTTGGACCCTAACATTCTGATAAATCTATTCTTTTTTGTCTTGTTCCTTATAATATTTAATTGAGTAATTATATTGTAAAATTATATTATGCACGTTGTGGTTGCCTGTAGTCTGAGTTACAATTACTTAGTTTTATTTTCTGATTGTTATTATTATGTTTGTGTTATTGTAAACTTTGTTGGCAATTCTTAATAAAATAAAATAAAAATAGCTTGTTACTTACTCGGAGAAGGTCCTGGGATGAAGGGCCTGAGGGTCTCTGGACGTGTTTCGTCGAGGATCAAGCCACCGTTAGTGTAAGGAGGCACTATTACCTCCCTGTCATTGGATGGGAGGGGAGACTCATCCAGTGGGGGCAAATATCCTGGAGCAGAAGTAGACGGAACGGGAGGGCGGTACGTTGGTCTCGACGGGGTGAATGGACGAGGAGTGGTCACGAAGGACGTGGGATAGACTGTTGAGGGTACATTGTTGCTTGGGCTGTTGGAGCTATCGACAGGGGGAAGGTAGGGAATGCCAGGCTTCAAGCCAATTGCGCCAGGTCTGAACTCGCTGCCAGAAGCAAAAGCATTAGTGTCGATGAAGTTGGACTGGCCGAAGCTTCCAGGGCTAGTTGGGGCTAATGTGGTGCCAACGCTGGATCCATAACCTTTGTTGGTGTTGGAACCAAAGCTCGAAGCGCCAAAGCCTGACGAGCTTCCGAAGCCTTGATTGGCTCCGAAGCCTTGGCTACCAGAGAAGAGACTAGACCCTTGGTTCGAGCCGGAGAAGGTGGCGGAATCGACACCGAGGCCGGATCCTGAGAAGCCGTTGGCGCCTGATAACGACGAGACTTCGATTCTGCAGCAGATTTCTGTTCGCAGGTTGCAGTATTGTTTCTGTAACAGTCATAGTCATTATCGTATGATATCATAAAGTTTATATTGATATTATTATAACATATAATTTATTATATACAGACTGCCTTGGTGGCGTAGTTGTATTACGCTACGACTGCAATGCTGAGGTCTCGGGTTCGATCCCCGGGCCGGGCAAAGTGATATTAGATTTTTCTATTCAGTATCAGCCCGGAGTCTGGAATTTGTGCCCGATATGGCGATAGGCTCGCACCCTATCACATCATGGGACGGAATACGCACGGTGAAAAGTGGGTGCACTAGTTGCGCCTCTGCCTACCCCTTCGGGCATAAAAGGCGTGAGTATGCGTTATACAGCTACGTGTATTTATATAATGACTTCGTAAAGGTAGACAGGCGCGTGAAGAGTTCACACCTTGCGTATGCTAATACACTACCACTAACAGATATCGAGCGATAGCTTATCGTCAAATAGATTGTAATTTATAATCTCAAGCAATGCGCTTGAATTTGATTTTTTTAGCATTGGCTGGCAAACAAGCATATGGGTGGCCTGGTCACCAATTACCCCAATAACAATAAGAATCACGGACCTCCCGGCTTTAAAGGAAAGGCATTGCTTAAAATTTAGGGCAACTCTGCCATTGGGGTGATATTTAATCACAAAAGAGGAGATTATAAGTTTTTTCTTCAATGATTATTAAATATTAATATTAAACATAGAGAAAGGAAGATTCGACCCTCAAACGTTCACAATAAATAATATATCATTATGACAGGTACACGTTTTTACTTGTACGCCATTTGTCATTTCTGAAGTCGAACGGTGTTGTTTAGAATGTCAACATGTGTTTAGAAATGTCGAATCTCGGCTTTGAAGTAACCTCTACCAATCTATTAATAATAAAGGTTTGGTCAAACGGAACGAGTTTTGATACTTGTAACGATCTATCCGCCGATTTCTATAAACGATCCCAATCTACTTTTCCAATCGATCGCGAAAATTGATCAATTAGAGTAAAGGTTTTGACATGCTTAGATAAACATTGATGTATTATAAATGACTTTTTTGTAGTTTGTTCTCGGGATCGGATCAAATATTGGGATTGTTTGTTGAGATCGACAGTAAAACAAAAGTTTTGGAGTATGCCTCTAATTGAGTTTAGCTAATAAAAACGCTTTATATTCATTTTGAAAAAAATGTATCGATAATTTAATTTGTTAGATAGGTATGTCTCTCGTCATTTCTAGAATGTGTAATTATTGAAGTCCTGTTAATGTAGCGAAAACAAAACTTGCTTCAAATAAATATTATCATAATATTATGTACTACTTTTGGCAGAGTTGCAGAGGTTATGAATTTATTAGAAGTGACGGTACCAGCGGGTGTGGAACCGAGTGTCGGAGGTCGCGGGTTCGACGTTACCCTCAGGGCACGCAGCGACGTTTTGAACCTACGTATTAAGTAAAAATCCTCAGCAAATCACTGCTAGCGAGTCCTAATAGCGGTTTATTTGTGAGATTTTATAAGGTACATAATAATATATTGTGAAATAATTATTTCGTTTCTAATTTATTAAATTAATTAATTTCTATGTGCAATTTTGCTCGTAATTTTTTTTTATAACACTGACCATTTCAATAGCACAAATGTAATTTTTGCGTAGAATTTTCGTGTCAGTGTGATTTTCTTTGATTAATTATATACCTAGATAGACACTGAACGTTTCAAACGCGTCGAAAAAAATAGAGGCGAACAATTCCCCACTAAATGAGTTCTAGTGAATTATTTTTTGTTGTTTTTCATGGATATAATTTTCTCCCCCTTTTAAAAGAAACCATGTTATAACTGTTATCATTATACGCGCACACAAGGATACGCAGAATGATGCAGCGATAGCGTATGACACAGCTGTCACGCATAGCTGAAGAAAAGTTAGCCTGTTTGTTTTAGTTTCATTGCAGCGCGTCACTCTATCTAGGTATAATTAATCAAAGGTAATTTTATCTAACCCTAGTTTCATTCAGACTTTTTAAGATAGTGGTTCCCATTTTACTACCGTAAGCAATAACAGCTCTTACTACTTACTACTACTGGCATTTTTCCCCAGATCTAAACATTTTGAAGAGTGCTAAGTATTTTGTTGTATTTAGCGTCGTGGTGTTGCGCAAGACGATTTATTGTGAAGCTCTGGTGACCCTCGGGTCATTATTTACACGTCTTGCGCACTTACTGTACCGTCGGGGGGACAAGCGTGCGGGTTCGATATTACCTATAAATTTAATGGTAAGTCTAAATAGGTAAATTTAGTGTGGGTAGAAAAATTACCATGTCATGTTGAATATAGTCAACTAAATATCTAGATGATTTTTACGAGTGACCAGACGCTTGTGAAACCTTTCTGTTGCTCTTAATAACTAAAAACTAACGATAATACAAAGAAATGCTTTAAGCCCCTTGAGGCATTAGTTAATTAGTGATTGTGTGAATGCAACTTGACAAAAATATAACAGCAAATACGAAAGTTATACTGTCAACTATAATGAGAACGAATAATTCGTGGCACATGATGAGTAAGTTATTTATTTTTACATTAATCATTACGTTGTCTGGTGGTTAAAAATACACTTGAACATTGAAAGCTAAGTCTCGAGGTAAGTATGCGGTTTTCACTGTCCTTCCAGAAGAATGTTGCAAGTTTTTTGGCGGCAGAAATAGACAAAACAATGGCACCTGCAAACCTTCGTATATAAATTACCTACTAAGTACCACATCGAATACTATTTATAAATTGACCTACCTTTATACAAAATATTTTAACATTTTTGCACACGACGGTATTAAGTCAACACGGCGCAATGTGAGACTCAATGTATGTCATACTTTGACTCGGGGGCTTAACCCGCACCCGCCGATGGAGATAAAATCTTATGACCTTGGCATAAAGTTTATATTAAATTAAAAAATAAAAGTGCTTAAATGATTTGTTTTACAGTATTTCTCATTGTTTAAAATATTGGTTTTGAAGTATTTTAGTGATGTTGGACGGAGATCCGATACCCGGATAAGTAGGTATAGGTTTCATAAATAAACTAACTAAAATACCTTTCTTTAAAATGTACAGTTAGAGTTTCTTGCCCGTTCTTTTCTGGTGGAAACTGCTTTCCGAACTGGTGATAGAGTAAAAATTGACTGAATCGAAGTAATGTTTAATATTTTATGGATTCGAATAAATGATTTCATTTCATTTCATTTCATTGCATACAATACATATAGTCAAAATCTATGCGGATTTCAAAAATTTTATCCTTATGGTCGCTATCCAGTCGGGGACTCTACGGAGAACAAGGGGGCTCTAGGGAGAGAAAAGTTTAATTATAGCGCCAGGAACATCAATAAACACCCAGAATAACAAGAATTATGGATTCCCTCCCGAACTTAAAGGAAAGCAACAAGGAGTAGGAAATGGTGGAGGATATTTGAGGAAGCCCGAATATCCCCAATATCTTCATGATATACAACGAAATTATAAACTGATACTTCTAGTTTCATATGAGACAGTGTTACAGAGAGGCTCTATACCGGCCCTGAATTATATACTGCCCCCCGCTGAGAACCAGCCTTCTTATTATGATGGTTTAGGAACGTCCATTACGCTGGCCTAATGCGGGTTGGCAGGTATGTAAGTTTCCTCACGATATTTTCCTCCACCGTTAAAGCGACCAATATTTGATAAAACATACACACGTGAATTCGAAAATACAGACACTTCTACCACTTTCACCTAATTACGTTGTAACGTAACCTCACTTAAAACTAGTGTGAACAACATAAATCTAACCATTTCCCCAATTCAAGATCCAATCAGACATTGGCTAACTCAGTGGTATTTAGAAGCGTCAATCAATACGGTAGACGGTTTCGAAACCGCTGAGGTCACATTTTGTAATAGCCCAATATAACGGATGTACGGACTTAGGCTGATGACTACTCTCTAAGCTCTAAGATCTCTCTACTAAGACCTCTCTTGAATAGCAACCTTTCTGATTTGACCATTTTCGCGGTCGATGGAAGATAAAAAAATCAGCCGTTAATCAACGCGTAATCTGTTAAAATGTTGTACTAGACAGCATAACATAATAGAGAGCTACGTCTAGTCTAAATATTACTAGGAAACTAATAGTTTCTCCAACAAAATTGTTAAACTAATCAACAATTTAATCGACGGTTACTCACATATTACTGAATAGGGAGTGTTTAAGTATTATGTAAGCAGAATTTTAGTAATTTTTAACTCCCCCGTCCCCCTTGTCAGCAAAAGTAAGTGTAGTTATTATCCCCCCCCCTCCTATCCTAACGTAAGCTTCCGTATAATGTTTACAAAATCTGTCCAAATTTCTTTATTGTTGTTTATTTTAAAACAGGCAAAGAATGGACCCTCCAGCCCCATTTGGTGGTTACGTAATACTTTAACGGCCCCATATCGAATGTAGACTATAGGTACCCAGGTGTAAGTACCTAGGGCTAATTCAAACGCTGAACCAACGCAATAAATTAAGATTTATTCAAATCCAATAATTTTCTAGATTTAGACATAATCATCAATTTCACACTTGGACAGAGCGCGAGCGGAGCCGTGAAGTAATATTTAAATTTAATATCTCAACCAATTACCGGTGTCACGATTAATGAAAAATATACAAAAGAATTCATTTGGCAATCCCATCCTGCGTCTAATTGGTATGATGACATGCTTGACGTTACTGCAGGGGCCTGCTGCGATTTCGCAGGACGCGGCAGACGGCATACGGCAGCGGCAGTCGTCGACGGCAGTTTTAGTGCATGGATTAATATGAACTATCACACGGCATTTGCAATCTTATGTCGGAATCGGTCTCATACAAATGAATACTGTATAGTAGTGCCGTCTGCCGTCGTGGCACATGCTATTGCCGTCTGCCGTCGTGGCACATGCTATTGCCGTCTGCCGTCTGCCGCGTCCTGCGGAATTCCTGCTTTAGTGTCCACATAAGTTGACGTAAAGTCCTAGGGATTGTATCGAAAATAACTATCAAAATACGAATTTACGTACAGTATGTTATATTGAGAATAGTTACCCAGATCTCTGGTATGTCGGCCTGTATGAGCTAACGAAGAGAATTCGGTTAGGGAATTGAATTAGAAATTCTTCGGGAGAACTGAGCTTGGAGATCGGTGAGTCCGGAATAACTGCACTTTCCCAGCGGTTTAATTTTGCGGCAGAAATTCCAGTACTAGTTATCCTTTAAATACTTGGCTTGGAGAATAGTATCTCAGGAAAAAATCCATCAGTTCAGAAGTATCAAAGATTACCATCTACATACAGACTGATACACATTATTTCTTTATTTATGATTCACTTATTAACAATAAAACTATCATAAGATTTTACGAGAAAATTGTTGCGGTTATTGTCTAAAGATTTATTACCGACTAGAAATAGATTTAACGCTTTAACGTTATATTTGTTTTATAAATACACTTTGAACTTCTTTTGTTTTATAATACTTAATTGGCATGCGAGTTCGTCTACAGGTAAAACCGCTTAGCCTTAGTCTCTGCCTAAACTTTTAGGGATAAAGGCGTGCACTTATTACACTCTCACTCCAGTGGCTGTCAGTTTTATTAGTAAAGTGTTTCCGACAGCAAATTGATGCATCTTCGCAATGCCTTAATGTTCGCAATCCACAGTTCTCAAAGTCAACGATAAATTCACATCCCTTGCGTAGTCAAGTAAAAACGATTTCGAAATGTCCTTTGAAACAGACAATGCGTGTAGGAAACAAAAAATGGAAGCCTTTATTAGAGATTACGTGTTAGAAAATTAGATTCGATTATAATCCATTAATAATAAAAAAGTGATTAACAATGGTAAGAAGACAATGGAGGAAAAAATATTGTTCAATTATGATAATTGCTTCTATGAAACAATATTATGGAAATAGCTAGATCCGGTTTGTTGTGAAAATTCTAGGCTGCGGATAGTTTAATCAAACGGACGACAGTTGACTAGCTGTGAGCAATCCCGTCGGAAATACTATAATTAACGGTACAAGTAAGCTGAAAGAATGAGTAGTCGGAGAAAATTTGACCTCTCCGTCTGACATGGGAGGCAAATAGTCACCTGCAACTACCTTTTAAGCCCATAGGCACGTCCCCAATGGGATATTGAAATAGACCGAAGGCGAATTCGCATGCTAAAATGAATTTTCCTTAATCTATGGTTTATTTACTCATTAATTTACTGGATTGATGATCCTTGTTAAAGGGCAGGTTATAATTCAAGTTAATCTAAACACGGCGTATAATTTGTCAATAACAGAAATAACAGGCATTAAACGATTAAATCTGTTAATTGATTAATTAAGATTTATTCACTGCGTCCGGCGCCAGTTAAATGTCACTTGAGACGTTAATTTTGAAGTTAAATTAAACTATTGCGTGAGTGGTTTATGATGGATCGTTTTGGTGAGAAGTGATTTAAATGTGTTGAATTAAATTGGTATCGCTTTAGTCTGTACACATATTTTTCACGATGAAATGAATGGGTTAATTCTTCTAAAGAAGTAATACGTCTCACAGAAAATCGAATTGACAGATTGTTGTAACAATGAGGACAAAACTTTCCTCTCTCCTGGATGTAACATAGTATCTCTGCCTATCCCTCCATCTTACAGCGTGAACATCATCACCCTGGCCGAAATAATGGTATCTCTGGACATCAGCTGGTAACGCAAGGATGATATCATGCGGCGAACGTTAGTGTTGCAACCGTGTAAACAACTTGAGGACGGCAAGATTTACAGTACCGATAGCATATTCATCAATAACATTCCGTTTTTGCGAAAATACATTATTACCTACCTAATGAGGAGTTTGTAATGGCAATATCATTGTAAAGACCATCTGGCGGCTCTTTGTCTTAGTGGTAGTGTAGTTGAAATGTGGACTGAGACTAGCTCGAGTGATACTGTGGGTGGATTTTTATAATGCGATTTCCCGAACCTAAATTGTGTTGATTTTGTCCTTGAGCTGCAAGCTCAGTAAGAGAATAATTTTTGTCCACAAATTTTATATTCTGCACCAATGAATTAAATGTCAGACGAGGCGCTATACGTCTATCCTCGTAATAATCATTCATCCAAGTACCAAAATTTATTTTCCAAAAAAATACATTTTACGTTCTTGCTATCCCTCCCGCCGGTCACGCTTCATCTTTTAGTAGCACATTAATGTTTTCTTTGAGTTGCTTAACAACAATTAGCATTTGTATGAACAAAATGTTTAACTGAAATCTGATGGCGGGTTCAGACACGACTATTGTAATTCCGAACTTTTGAACTTACTTACTTAAGTTATAACTTATGGCGTGTTTAAAATATTATAGGCTTTAAGGCACCGTACAGACGCTGTCCATCTATTGCTAGGAAACACTACACTACTTGTAGCAACTGTCAGGTTTTGCTCGCAGCATCGTCGCGTGAAAGATTTGTTCCAGAATAAAAGTCCAGCGTTCTTTTCCAGGATTATAAGTAGTGTGTGTGGAAAAATTAATATAAATCCATTCAGCGGTTTTTGCATTTACTTTACTGGTGGTAGAACTCTTGTATGCGAGGGGCCGTCTTGGTAGGTACAACCACAAAGCCTATTTTTACCGCCAAGCAGCAGTGTGCATGCACTGTTCTGTTCCTTTTCAAAGACATTGTATTTAGTGTTATAGGCGGTCGCTTACCATCAGGCATGTTCGTCTCGTCATTGAAATGCAATCAAAAAAATCCAACAAACTATACTTTTGTATTCATAATATTGTAATAATGCCATGTCCAAAAATTGAACCTGGATCCCTATTTGCAGCCCAAGTATAAAGCAATGAGGTTAGCATCAAGATGTAACACAGCTAACTAGTTTTCAAAGCCAACAATAGTTTAATCTGATGGCGAACACCTTGACCGCTTGGTTGGTCTGACATTTCGTATTCCAAAATAGTTATACCAGTTATAAGTCTAGGTAATGTGATTAGGCTACGTATGAGGAACTAAGTTCTATTCCTAGGTAATTATTCCAGTGAATGTTTTGAAAAAGCGTAAGATAAAGTCAAGGTAGCGCTTTAAATTGTTCTCAATTGGTATTAGCGTCTTTGAATAAGCTATAAGGGAACTCGGTTTGGTTCTCTTTCAACAATCATAAATGGCAATTTTCGGTCCAAATCTGACCTTTAAAGATTAGAATTTATATATAAAAGACTTGACTCGTATTCCATCACGGGATCGCAGAGAGTCTAATGTATATTCTGGCGATAGTGTGAAAGTAATTTACATCTTATCGATGTCATAACCATTGATTACTGAAAATTGACAATCTATTATCATAAACCAATTCTGTTCATAACTTTTACAACCATTGTGACGACCCGCACCATAGTCGGTAACTAAGCGTTGCTAATAACTAAATATCTCTAAATACACATCCTACTAATATTATAAACGCGAAAGTTTGTAAGTATGGATGTATGGATGGTTGTTACTCTTTGACGCAAAAACTACTGAACGGATTTCGATGAAATTTGGCACACGGGTAGATCATGTCCTGAATTAACACATAGGCTACACTTTATCCCGGGAAAATATAAAGCGGAACTTTTATCCCGGGAAAACTCATTCACGCGGGTGGAGCCGCGGGCAAAAGCTAGTGAACTCATATGAGAAGTTTTTACTACAGATTCATATCCTTGACCCTCCTTGCATTGACATTTAGAAACAAAGAAACGTACAGAGGGCTATCCGGGTTGATTCTTTATTTTTTATTAGTCGTGTAACTTATGAATAAGCCAATACTTATACACGTAACCGCATGCAAGTGTGAAAGGAATTTTCCGGATTAAATTAATTAAACAAAAGGAGTTTTGGCGGGAACTTGGAAGTGTCATGAGGTGCTCTTGTTTTAATTCATTATTTTGGTGATATTTAGTGTTATATTGCATAATTATGGTGGTATATTATCCAATATAGTTCTATTAAAGAGCTCAAATGAAGTGAATTGAAATAATTGTGCTAATCAAGTGTTTTTTCTGTTGCCGCCAAAACTCCTCGATAAAGTCTTGGTAAGGTAGCCACTGATTTACTTCGACATGCTACAGATAATAAAATATACAAGCCAAACTTGACATTGGCAAAATGTGAACACAAATGCCATTATAAAAAAAAAAAAAAAAAATTCAACAAAAACAAAATATTTATTCTATGCTATGCAGGGATTCCTGTGCAAGATTTGTTGCAATCGGGCCAGTAATTCTGGAGATAATCATTCACGAACAATCATACAAACTATACCTCTTTATAATATTAATATATATTGGAAAGTCCCATCAAAATAACTTCCAGTTATAAATACCTGTCTAATATATGTAGGTATTTAGATGTTGCAGATCATATCATTCTAGGAATTTAAGTTGTTTTTAGATATCAATTTGATTTTGATTGCGATAAGGTGTGTTATTATAGATCATCTATAATTTTTGAACGTTCTATTTTTATTTGACTAGGTATCCCACCGCTGAGCGAAGGCATATTCTTTTTTAATGCCTAGATTTTTTTATTGTCTGCTGGTTCTCTGGTCGGTGGGTTCCAGAGACTGCGATAAAGTACTGTGCGCATACGCAGATGAAGTTGGTCCGACCATGCATAATATGTTCGTAGGATCCCATACAATAGAACATTCTCTACTCATTCCAATCCATTATGTTTTAAGTGGAATTTTTATAATTTTTATGATAAAATAGATCTCATGAATGCTCGGGCTAGGAATTTGTATACTATGGGTACCTATTGGATCACCCTCTATTACATTATGAATTGCATGCAATGTTTACAGTGCGTTTTTGCCTAATCCTTCCGGTTTAAAATTATAATATTTTTCTATTTCGTCCGATACAGAATTAATTTTATAATTAAAGTCTCCCATATTTTATATTAGTATTATAATTCAAGGAAACAATATTAAATAATCAGAAAATTGTTTTCTCATTCATCGATATCGGATTTACATGCGTACGTAGTGAATTCCGTTGTAAATTCTGTCGAACTGTCATTTTAATACAATAATTCAAACTTTATTCATAATTTTAACATACGAATTACTAATTTATTTAAAAACACAGACATCAACACTCATTAACGAATAATATCAATGATGTAAGCCTTTTTTTATATTTCATTTAAATTTAAATTTCGAATGTCCCTTATCGGTAAATTGTTATTTATGTCGAAATTAATGCATATACATACATAATGTCATTTAATTGAAAACACATATGATTTAATTTATTTAGCATATGTATGATGTTTGAATTTGAATGAGTGATTGTGTACTCATTTGTATGGGCGTTTCGTTTCGTGTCTGGCGTGTGAATGGTGAATACTAAATTTATGTCTAGAATTACTTCGTGTTACATACAGATGCCTATTATTATTGCAATTTATAACGTATCTTACTCTATTATCGAACAATGCTGTAAATTCACTAATGTCTGTATGCAAGAATTAGTCTGTTAGTTTCTACATTGTCTATTTCTGCCACCAAGCCCTGTGTAAGCACTATTATGTTTCTGATTGAGGGCCTAATGGTGCTATCACTGGACATTATGAGATGGTATCTAACGGAGATAAGCGCATTCCGATGCCAAGTTCTATCTAATATAACATTGTATTCCTACTTAGTGTATGTACTTTTTATAAGCAATTGTGCTTGCGCCTGCTAATAAGATGAGCTACCACCTCCACCAGAAAAATCTAACAATTATGTGACAACTACAATGCCCCAAAAACTGCGTGTCTATCTTTCAGAAGCATCAGATGTTTACGAGTCATAGCTTTTCGTTTCGATTCCCCACTCAAATAGTAGGATAACAATATTGCACGGCATTGAACGCCCAATATGGCGGTAGGCATTTAAAATCCGAGGCCCAAAGTCACAAGTCATTGTACTGAGACGAAATCCGATGTAAGGTCGGTACGTTAAAAAAATCAATTCAAAAATTATAAAATCAAATATTCTTTTTCCAATTGGCCTTAGTATAACTATCATAATGAAGCGACCAGTTGAGGTCACAATATATGCCATCAAAGGTCACGTTATAAATGGTATTGGTTTATACGCCCAAATATTATTTGTCTGAGTTTAGGATCGGATTTTGTGTGTATAGACATAAAGACCATAGTGGCTTTTTCCCATGCGTATTGTTACAAAAACAATATCATTCCTATAACACAGAAGTAGCAGAACAAATTAAAAACGTAATACGTGTCATATGGATTGTCCGTTGACACATTATGGGACGGTAATAGTTCGCCATAACACTAGTAACAGTGGGAGTATTTCATGTATCTGTGCCTACGCTTTCCTGACTATGGGTGTAACTATATGTCTCAGTAGCTGATTGTTGCTTGTTTGTTTCTAAGCCTGTGTTGTTTCATCCGTGGGCAAGTAAAATTGACGGTCTTATTACACTGGACGAGCGCGCAGCGCCTTCATCCCGCTGTGAATCTGCTTGCAATTCGCCAGTGTGATAAGTTAACTTTATCTGAACACGGTTGAAACAACCTGGCCGTAGTTAAACTATTGGCTACACACGAATATTGAATATTTATATTAATCAATTTCAATTAAATGTTTACAAGAAGTACAGGAGTTAAACCTAGAAACTTACCTGAGTGTTGGCCTGCAGAATGTTAGCTCCATTTGCGTTGACGACGCCGTTGTTGCATTGAGCCCTGGGCACGCACACGTAACCCTGACCAGCGCAGGTCTGGGTCAAATCTCCTTGGTCGGATCCCAGCACGTTGCCAGTACTCTGGAAGGCTTCATCAACGTTCTGTTCATAGCCAAAACCTTTCTGACCATTCTGGATAAGGTTGATGTTTGACCCAGCAGTGGAGGCCGAGAACGGGCTTGGAGAAGATCCAACGTAACCCTGGTTGGAGCCAGAGAAATCAGCACCGCCGAAACCGCTTTGCGCGCCGAGTCCAGATTGCCCACCGAATTGACCGGCTCCTCCGTTTAAGAAGGGGTTATTGGAGAGGTCTAGTTGGCCTTTGCCCAATGATGAGGACTCAAAAGATGATGATGATGATTGAAATTTATCGATTCCAGCGCCACCAGCGCCCGCCCCACCAGCGCTCGCACCACCAGCGCTACTGAAGCTTCCGGATAACTTTGAGAAGTCACCGTTCAAGAAAGGGTTTGATGAGAAATCAACACCACCTCCAGTGCTGGTGTAGCTAGAGCTGGTCTTGCTGAATTTTTCGTAAGCTGATCCAGAATTTTTGAAGGGCGAGTTCTTACCAGCCCACCAGAAAGGACCGCCGTTCTGGAACACATTGCTTCCAGCCGCGTGGAAACTGAATTCGTTAGCAGTATCTTGCGCAGCTGCTTGCTTGAAAGCTTCTAGGTTTCCAAATTTCTGGATAACCTGACCATCTTTGACTTTGATTCCAGCACAGCCTTTTTCAGACGAGCATCCTTCGAAAGTCTGTTGTGTGTGTACTTCACCAGGCAGCTGCTGTATCGCTGCAAGCAGTTCTTTAGGATTATTGAGGTTTAGATTAGCGCTTGGCGTGCAAGAGCTGCAGCGTTCTTTCCTCACTTGAGGGTCGCTTGGTTCGGCTTCATGTACAGGCTCTTTACCTTGTTTGGGCTTTTCGTTTTCCGCTCTGATGGCGAGCACCAGGCATATGGTGACCACTATTGATAATAGTGGCTTCATGGTTCTGGAACAAACAAACACACGGTAAATTTTATATTTCACATAGTTTTTTATTAATACTAAGTATAGATGCAGACTGTTTTTAAAAGGTCAGACTAAAAACCTTTAGAAGAAGCTTATGTTCAGCAGTAGACTTCCTGTCGTTGATAATGATGATAGAATATAATATTTAGATTTCTGTAGGATTATAGGCTCTAATTCCTTATGATAAAGTACAATAACACGTCATGTCTTCGTATACATGTTTTATTCCATTTTTATGATTTTCGTTAAAGTTTTTGTAATAAACTGCGCGGCGTATTTGTTAGAAACACATAAATATTTAAAATTGTAAGTTATATATCATCTTCGGAGAATGTGCTAAACTTTTTGTTTGTAAGCATGAAAATTATTTCTTATCTTAAATCTATAAATTGATAATGAAACGTCAAAACAAAATTAAAATTATGGTTGTTTATGTTTAACTAAGTTCAGTGTATTTCAAAACAATGAAAAACTGAATCATTGGTCACGATTGCTGACCTACTGAGTAACGGAATGGACGATAGGAGAAATTATATATCCTGGCAGGTTGATTATACTACATTGTACAATGTACATGCTCTACCAGTGGCGGTGTTAGCTAATGCAAGGCTACAGGCGGCAGATCTTTTTTCGATTTAGTTAGGGGGATGAATAGACTGATGGGCAATGTGGAATCAAACGCGAGGCCCGTCGAAGAACGGGGCCCTGGGCGGTTGCCTCATAGAGTTCATATAACGTTGACTAATGTAAGCCGTTACGTTCCTCTAAATTATTTCGGAACGCGACTTGCTGTGGTGGGTTTCTTACGTAGGAACGGAGAAAAGGCGGAGCAATATCCTTACAAAATTACACATTAGAGAGACATAACTTCCAATACCTGTATCGCCTGCAGAATGCAGATCTGGTTGACTATTAATCACTATTGACCTACGATCACTGTATTTCTCATCCGTACCCATATTTACTTTAATGACATGAACACAGTCCATTTTTATGG
The DNA here is from genome assembly GCA_947568825.1 of Sphinx pinastri. NCBI lineage: Eukaryota > Metazoa > Arthropoda > Insecta > Lepidoptera > Sphingidae > Sphinx > Sphinx pinastri. Next base: position 23,413,910 of record OX387615.1, read on the forward strand.
TTTTCCACCATGTACCGTGGTTGTGCAATCGCGTCAAGAATATATCAGATGTGTCACCTGGACCGGATTGCCGATCCGAAGTTTCTAGGCTATTAAAACACTATAACCTAGCAGATGCTTAGATAATATCTACAAATATCCGATTCTACGACATTAAATTCGTAGATAAAACGCAACTGGAAGCCATAACCTGTATTACGCGTATAAAACTTGTTGGAAACCAGTAAATTAAAAAACAAAGCATTTTCGTCTGTCAAGGCTAGTTCTGTATGTGTGAATTCTCAATTTTCTTACCTATGCGAATATCTAAGGATACCAAAAAAAGTCCTAAATATATTTCAAATATAGATGACGACCACAGAATATGGATAGACTTAAGAGAAGAAATGGTATGCGAGTGGATTGAATGATTGAATGAATGGTATAGCAACATGCTACGAGCATACTAGGGGAACATGCTACGCGGCGTCAAAACTGAAGTCAGTGTAGAAATATTAATCGAAATGGCGACGAGAATTTGCGTTGATATCTGAATCCAGCTGATATAGGTAGACATGAATTATAGCTGGGCATTATGTTAACATCTAATATTTCAGAGTGAGCAGAGCGTAATGCCACGTTTTGCTTCTTAATTCAAAGTTAAAGTGATGTTGCTACTGTTTATGGGAAATCGTGGCGTTTACCATCAGTTTTGCCCTGATCATCTATTTAAAACAATGGGCGCCATCAGATCATCTACTTATATCCGTTGACGTAGGTATAAAACGTATTGAACCCACTGTAATAGGATGACATCCGGCACAACCTCTATACACAAATCAGTATGAATCACGTAACCGAAGGTCGGCCAGTTAGGCTCACTGTTAAACATCTTACATTAAATATTGAGAAATAACATTCCAACGGTGTTATAACAAACGGAGCGACTTGTTTGGATGTATCGAGACCTTGGGAGACCAGACCTTGTTGAAAGATCAAAACAGTTTGTGACCTCTGCAACACCTGGGGACTTGGTGTGAATAGAACCTTCAACCTGTTAATTTAACCTGCATGACATCTGACGCTAGATAGGCTAGGCTAGATGTCCAAGTGAGGTATTATCTATTCTAAATAATTTCCCAAATATATATTATATACGAAGGGATTGCGCAGCAGTATGTACTTATTTTCAGTTTGAATAAATTGTAGTATTAATGGGCGTTATGGGATAAATGATGTACCAAGGTTCAGTGCTTTTGCGTGCTGTTGATTATGATCGATTATTATCAGGCGAATATTCTTCCAGAATCCGTCCTATCTAAAGCATTTCTAGAAGGAAATTTGTCCACTGCTCCTTACTAAGAATACTATCTGTCTCTAGGAGTGGGACAAGTCGTTTGATAATTATTTTCTTTTAGTAAATTTACAAAACAAGCGAAGCCAGTCAGTTGAAACCAGCGTATAATCTCTTAATCTTGATTGTCTCGCATTGTTTGTCAAAGTCAAAGGTAGCGGACCGTATTTGGCGTATATCTTCATCATTTCTGTTCGACCTTTATTTTAAACATCATCATATTTGGCTGTACCAATTAGTGCCGTTGCGTCACGCCTCGTTAATATTATTAAAATATTTGTTAAGTCAAACATGCATAGTACAGACAGTGTAGCGATAGAACCAAGAAGCTGGTCAGGCAATTCAGTATTTTCAGAATGAAAACGATGAATTTCTGAGTTCAATGTTTAAGGACAATATTCGTACGAAGTTTTGAACAAATGATCTTGTCTAGAATCCAACGTCTGAATTCCGATATGGCAAAAATCCAATAGTCACACTTTACATCCTTTTGGACTCGAAGTTTAACGAAAAGACTTTTGTGTAAAACCTAAATTATAGTCTTAGATGTTTTAGTCAGACAAAATCATTTGTCTAGGATCATTTAGCATAATGGAGATGCAATTACGCCTAGCCGATAAGCCTAGGTGGGCTGAAATAGGAATGCGTGGGCGCAAGGCTTACTCGAAAGTCATTACTTAGGCTTGTTCTCCAGTGAAGAGATGCTACGAAAATATAAAATATTTACATATAAAGATTTGGGTAATAAAGTCGAGTTGAATTTCTAGAAGTAAAGTAACCTACGTGAGAATTCATTATTCAAAATTTGCATGAACGAAATTTCCAAATACTTCTTTAAAAAATTTAGAAAAATATTTGGGTTGCATATAGATTTGCTACTGTAATATCACGGGTGATTACATTAAGTCAAAACCAGTTCGTATTGTCATTTATTTGTTTAATTATACCACAGTATAAAAATAATATTCCTCGTGCAACCAATCGCGTAAAAAGTAATTGGCCGATACAAAAAAAATAAGAATTCTAAATTTAAAAACAAGCTCAATCAATCATAACATCTAAATGAGACATATTATTTTATTGAGTGCCATAAAATATTAGGAAATCACACGAAAAGACATGTTTACGATCAAAACGAAATTGATTTTTCGTAATTTATTTATAACCGCAAACTGAATTAAGAACTGGTATTTATGCTCTTAGTAACAGCTTGGCCAAGTCATTCAAAATCTCTAGTATATCCTTTGCATGATAAGAAGTCGAAAAATAGTTGCTAGACGAAAACAGGAATTTGGTTAATGACTTAAAACTTCCATAAATCTGTCTAATATAACTACTAACATAAGTTTGTTTTATATATATATGAATGACGAGACGCGACTACAAAACATATTTTGAGTATAATTAACCTTCTTCAGCGTATTTGCGTAAAATCGTAGCATTCCCAGTATACCCAATCGTAAGTCGCGTGGGTAACATATAGGTACTGTGAGTTGAAAGCGACAATACTCGTCTCACTCACTCTAGATGCTTAATCATTGTAATGTAATTCTAGTTTAAGGTATTTGTTATTAACTGTTAGTTAAATTGCCTCATCTGGGTTTTCATTAAGTTCCAAATACCACTAAGACGGCGCCACACGGTAAAGAGAGAAATTGATATTTGATACGTTTATTATATCACAGTCATATAAAATTTTAGAAATCAGAAAAATTACAGATTTGGGCAACCCATTCTACACTTAGCGATATTTGTTAAAATAAGTTAACAAGCAAATGACCTGCCGAATGTGGTCAATACCTGGAAAAACTAGATAAGCTGATTGGTGGATACGATGGTGGTCTTTAGAAACCGACAAGAATTTCTTTGGTTTCCAGCCGTCCTGACTACGCGAGATACAACAAGGCTTCCATGTCATGTTGGATTGAAGAAAATAACATAGCTATATTCTAAAGACGGCAGGGCAGCCATTCTTCTGGCATCGTAAGTGTATATCTGCAGTGGAGATAACATCAGGAGACGCTCTTGTCCGTTTGCTTGCTATAAAAGAAGCTCAGACATTTACCGCGTAGAGGTCACTTATTGAACCTTGTCTAATTATGCGATGACTTTTTTTAATGATTTTTTTATCTAACGGAAATAGGAAATAACGAATACATACTAATTTTGGCATATATAAATGATTTGGCATGTATAATTCATTTGCCTATTCTTTTTATATTGTTTTGATAATTGTTCATCCCAAGGTTATTATCTATTAGAGATAAAATAGAGAGGCATCTTAGGCTTTTAATATTTATATTTTTCCCGCGAAAATTGAGACATTAGAATATGTTGAGTCTCATAAAGTCCAGTAATTAAGTCATGAGTGACAGCTGTCATACGCTATCGCTGCATCATTCTGCGTATCCTTGTGTGCGTGCATAATTATACCAGTCATGGTTTCTATTACAACGGGGAGAAAATTATATCCATGAAAAGTAACGAAAATTAAGCCACTCGAACTCGTTTAGTGGGGAACAATTCGCCTCTATTTTTTTCACGCCTTTGAAACGTTCAGTGTCTATCTAGGTATATAATAATCAAAGTGTAAACATATACTGTCATCTCAATAAAATAAAATAGAAAATACCTGAATCATAATACCTCCGAAGGATGACACTGAGATCACCTTATTGACCTGATTATGATGAATCATTTCATCAGCATAAAAAAACATTTTTGTCACATGCGAAGTCACGTTAAAAACCGCAAACATTTTGCAATATTGCATCAAATTTACAAAAGAGGTAAATAAAAAGGAAAGTGTTATAGATCTTTATTGTTCAATATCGCTAAAGATTACGCAAATATTCAGATCGCATTGGGAAATTATTGCAAAAGATGAATCTGCAGGATACAACAGATACGAAATAGTAGAGGATACTGTGTATATTTTGCATTTAAGTGTAAAGCGATCACAACTCTGAACAGTGCCCTAAGTCGCGTTTCGGGATCAGTCGATTTGCTTCCAGTAACAATCTGGCTTACTATCTCTTGTTAATTTATAGTTGAATAATACTGCACTTACTATCACGTGGAATTTGCCAAGATAACATAAAATAAATCGCTGATTTTACGAGTTCTGATGAAGTTGATCCTGCTAGATGAGGTGTTAAGAAAAAAAACAGCAGAGTGACAATGAAGCTAATTTTAAAAGCCAAAAACTATAATACGTTGTAAGTTTCTCTTATGCACGGGCAGATCTCTGCGCAGAGATGGTTAATCTATTCAAGTACTTGTTAATTGCAAATCCAAACACTTTCATGTGTCATTTTAACATTGAACTCATTGTAATTACTAGACATCAAGAGGCTTGTCTTGTGAGAGAAGTGAAATAGGCAATGAGACTTCTAATTTTTTGCGAGCGTAGTGAAATACCGTAAATAAATCTACATTACTAATCATAGTGTTTTACTGTTGATGGGGTGTGGTGCTTGAAACCATGCTGATAGTCATTATTGAATGACACACACTAATGACTTGTAGAAATATATATTTTGAATCCTATTATCACTGCTCACATTGATGTCAAGGTAACGATGATTCTAAACACGTGTATTTCAATTCAGAATGTTACGCCTGAAGTAATTAAAATGCTGATTTGGACATCATGATTCTTTTAGAATGGTTTTTGGAGTTTCAATCGAAATAATCGTTATCTATTGGTCTCTATGGTTTCTTTTGATAAAGTAGCTAAATTTACTAAATAAATTACTACTTATAATAAATTACAAACTAGCTTAAGCTTGCATCCACGCACGGAGTTATTCCTGATAATATTTTTACTAATATCCTAATTCTTAGATTGAGAATATTGGTTCCTCCATAGACTAAAATACAATAGCTATGTTGTTACTTTGCTATATTAGGCAGTGACACAATAAAATACAGACACATGATATACAAATATAAAAAGAACACAGACCAAATATAATAAAAAAAGGGATATTCCTGTCCTAAACCTACTCATTAATAAAACTAGCCACACACCTCTACTTATAAATCCTTAGACAACACAAATTGCTATTTTATCACAAGGATATCGACAATTGCCCATCCCTAGCTATATATCGATATGTTTATCGAGTACATTACGTGCCTATGATTGCGTAATAAGGTAAGCGAGTTGAGGTGATACTCAAACTTGTTTTCGTGAAATTCCGATGTCGCGTCTCACCATTACTGAGTACTTAAACAATGTTCGAGTGAATAGGATTTTAAAAAGTACCATATATACGCATACGCATACTCACGCCTTATATCCCCGAAGGGGTAGGCAGAGGCGCAACTAGTGCACCCATTTTTCGCCGTGCGTATTCCGTCCCATGATGTGATAGGTGGCAAGCCTATCGCCATATCGGGCACAAATTCCAGACTCCGGGCTGATACTGAATAGAAAAATCCCATATCGCTTTGCCCGACCCGGAGATCGAACCCGAGACCTCAGCATTGCAGTCGTACCATAATACAACTACGCCACCGAGGTAGTCCAGTAGTAGTAGTACCATATATAAAAGTAAATATGTAATGTCAAAAATATTTTAAAACCTGAATCACTACATAGTATGAAACTAAGTCGCTCCCCGTCTGCCTATCCCTATGTATGCTTAGATCTTTAAAACTACGCAACAGATTTTGATGCGTTTTTTAATAGATAGAGTGATTCAAGAGAAAGGTTTATATGTAGTTTTATCCCGGAAAAACTTATTAACGCGGGCGGAGCCGCGGGCAAAATAAGAAATATAAAGTTGGATTCACATCAAATCTGCGAACCGCATTATTTCTGAAAAATGTATAGAAATAAACGATTTTTGTGGCATGGCAATACTCACAAAGGGTTATGTTTATAAATCGAATCCTTGGGTTGATCTTACAGTGGAAAAAATAAGCTTAGCTACAGCTAGTCCATCGCCAGTGGCTCTATCGTTTCACGATAATACCTGTCATCAAACAATACTCAAGACGGATTCAGTTAATGGTCCCCAAACCAGGATCGTGAACTTTAACGTACTTAGTCTTTTTTGTCTTTTTTAAATAAACCACGAATATAATTAATTTTATTAACCCAATATTTACTTTACGCGTAAAAAATCTGTTCTGACAAGACTACATTAAATATTACATCATTATTTAAATTGAAGGGTTATATGACATTCAAACAATGACGCTACATCGAAAATAATCATCCTATTATTTTAGCAGCATATTTGGGTGAGGCGTACGGTTTTCGGTTCGATTCCCGCAACAGTTTTTTTATTCGACAAATTTAAGTGAACTATCTGGGATTGGAATTTGTGTTCGAAATGTCAACAAATTCATCTACTATCACATCATTGATGCCAAATTATTGATGTAAGTTTTTCTGCCTATCCGTTCAGGGATAAAAGCGTGAGGTTATATTGTAGTGCTGTACAGCTACGGTTGACGGCTCAGGGGATGTCAAAACAACTGCCAAAACAGAGGTCAGAAATTCAATTCCACCCATAGACCACGCTTACGAGAGACTTTGTAAGAAACACACTACAAACTTACATAAAGAAACAGCTATAGGCCGTACCACCGCCTTGTCTCTTTCTGGTAATATTGTAAGAGCCAGTACCATCCTATTTGTATTAAACATCACTGAATACCGTATGTTTGTAATACTTTCTATAGTTTCCGTCCAAGCTCATACAATTCGAAGTCAATCAGCATTATTGACACACTAATCAGGGAGTTTTGTAAGATGGTTTAGCAAGATGACCTCTGACCTTAGAGGTCTCGCGGGGTGACTACATTTTTGTCACCGTCACATACCTTTCAACATAGTGGGTCATATCGTAACACCAATTAATATGTATTTGTATTTTATAAATTAGTTTGGATGAAAAATTGCCGGCATAAATTTGGTCTCAAATACACACACATTCACGCCATCTATCCCCGTAGGGGTAAAGTGTTGTGTTTGTAAGTATCATCCACTTGTAAAACAATGCTTATTCCTTTCTGTATCTTTGTAAAAGTGCCGCCGTCTCTCCAATGGATAAAGGCAGGTGGAAAAAGAATAAAAATAAAAAACTAATCATAAAAGGCTCTTATGAAAGGTCAACACATAATTAAAATGATTTAATGTTTTTATTTTATTATTTAGGTACATTATTTACAGAACCAGCACGGACTAGCAGGACGAAGAAAACGCACGTCTCTTGCTGCAAGTATATAGGTAGGTATATACTTGCAGCAAATGCTACCCACTGCTTTATACTTGAAAGTGATGTTTATTTTATGGACCATACCATACCAGCCCTGTATTATATACTGCCCACTGCTGAGAACGGGCCTCCTCAACAACTGAGAGGGTTAAGGCCTTAGTCCACCAAGCTGGCCTAGTGCGGGTTAGCAGACTTCACATACCTTCGAAATTCAGAGAACTTCTCAGGTATGCGGGTTTCCTCGAGATGTTTCCTTCACCGTTAAAGCGAGCGATAATTCACAAAGAATACACACATAAATTTTTAGAAAAGTTAGTGGTCTGTGCCCTTGGGTTTTGAACCTGCGGACATTCGTCTCGGCAGTCCGTTTCACTCCCAACTAGGCTATCGCCGCAGTATCTTTTATGGACAGTAGGAATAAAATACTTTTGGTTACCAAGTAAGTAGTATAAGAAAACTGTCTCACTGCAATGGTCCAATTAAATAGTTCTTAACACGAAAACCGATGGGATCTCGGTTATAACCTGAGAAATCAAATTAGTACAAGATTTTTTTACGTACCTACTACCAGTTACGTGTGAAGTCTAATTAAATTTTAGTTTGCATTTTTCAAATTCTAATGAGCATTAGTAGCAAGGTAGCCCATATCTCAGGGGGTGTGACATCAGGTAGCCCCTTACCCAAAAAGATACGAGTTCCCACCCCAGTTCCCAGTCTCCAAAACTATGCAAAGACTTCCACATGTTAACCTTTTCAACATATTCAAGTTTTTAAACTTAAAATGGGTATTTCCATATCCACAAACATTACGTGGGTGTCATAATAACATGCAAATTACGACCTTGGGGATACACATGGTGCTCTAAAGAAAGTTTGTGATTTTTGCGATTAGACATACACACATGCATAAGCTTATGTCTTTATCCTCGAAGGGGTAGGCAGAGGTGTTATTTGTGAACCCATAGCCACACATTGTGACTAAACATGATGGTTATACTTAGAAGGTATCTAGTCAAAAGCATGGTCACATGAAAAGTAGTAATTAGAGGGATTATTTGTTACGATTCCTTAATCATAAATTGAAGTAAGATAGGACACGATTATAATGGTTAAAATGATAACCCACAAGTAGTTCGCTAAACTCTTTAATAATGAATGCATAAAACATTAAAAATCGAATAAATCGATACCTCCCACGTAAGTTGTTGTATGCCACAAAAATGCCGTTTAGCGTTTTTACTGAAAACTATCCTAATTTGCAATATTTAATGCATTCAAAGTGAAAAAATTTCGAAAACACGATTTTTTCAAGGATTTTCCAGACGTATTTTGTTGTAACTTTCGAACGAGAACGGACTACAATAGTGTATAGACCTTTGCAATGGTTTACGTGGGGTGTGGGACGGGGAGAATCACGCGCTCGCGTCTCGTATTGGTCACATACAACAGAAAACGCCGGACTTTCAACCGGTCGCACGCGGAAGAAAGGAAGCGGTTAAGTTCTCTCAAAATTAACTCACGTAATTTAATTACTTAAAATATATTATAACAATGAAACGTATAAGTATAACAAGAGGGCGTAGAGTATGTGATTTGGTCAATAATACGAGTACACAAAATAGCAACTCCGAGACACCCATTCAAAATAATAATGTTTCTTTAGATGAAATGGAACTAAATAGTTGTCGTGATTCAAGCCTCCGAAATATCACAGATATGTTTTTATTTGTAATAATTTATTGACATTTATTAGGTTAATGTTACTTTTTGATGGTGATACCAATCTAAAATGCTGTATAGATTAGTTACAATATTATACGTCGTTGAGCATTCATTAAAAATATTATACGTAATACATACAACATTTTACGTTTACATTCAAATTAAAATATTGTTGTATGTTATAAATAAAACATTTTACTTCGGGAATGGTTATTCTAAACTTTGTTGTATAGTAAAATGCTATATTATAAGTTGCCATTACTTTTTTTTTTACTCAAATTCAATGTTGTATGTTGAAAATTTATTCTAAAATTGGGTCTTAAAAGTGATATATAAAATGATTTGTTCTGCCTGACTGACTTAGTGAGTGATCTATGAACGCAGGGCCTAAACCGCTGGTCATTGAGACGTGAAATTTAGTGGATTTGTCCTTATACTCTCTAAGCTTTCGATAAAAAAGCTTTCCCGAAATTAAATTATTTAAAATTACTGTTTCAGAGTGTCCATTACCAATAAGTTTCAATGAATCGAAAACGAATAGTTAGCAAATATAATAGATGGTCTTTGACAATAACTTCGAACTAGCAATATATTCTGATACAGCAAATTTTTTGTTGATAATTGTGCTGGTCAGAACCACAATCGCATAGTGTTTTCGTTTTATGTGTATATTCGTTACATAGGACAAAATAAAAGAAGTGTGGGTATGTGCAAAAGATCCTTTTAAAATTTAATATCGGTACGATTTGGCATAATAATAATCCCTTCCTAGCCAGCCGGCTTCGGCCTCGGCGGCCAATCTCAACAGAGATCAGCCAATCTCTAGCCAATCTAGAGTACTATTATGGTGCACAAGTGAGTGCGCAATACACATGTGCACTCGCTATTCCTTCACTCTCATAGTCCGGTGAGACGGCAATCCGACATGACATGAGAGAGGTCAGGCGCAGGACCCACGGGTTTACGTGCCTTCCGAGGCACGGGGGTATCACACCGCTAACTTCCTGACTCTGAGCTGTGACTGAGTAATTTTTAAGACGGAAAATCCCAGGCACAATGTTTTTGACCCGACCTGGAATTCGAAACCAAGACCTCAGCGCGCAAATCGTACTCTTAACGCGTACGCAATACAACTACGCCACCGAGGCAGTCCGATTTGGCGTACACTAATGCTATGACGATTGCCATTAATATCAATACCCGAAGACGCCAAATAAATAGTATGGCTGAGCTATGCCCTCTCTATTCCAACCATCTCACAAACAAAGGTAAAATATGATGAGTTAATGAGTCTTTGTCACAGTGGAATCATTCCAGCCACATATCACGACTTTTTCAAGAGTCTATCTTTTGTTGCTGGCTCATATGATGTTGTTTTTTTAAGAATAGTACATAAATTAGTCTTTTCTTTTTTAAAATAATTAAATATCTTGTAATTATGTATCTTTGATTTTATTATAGATTCTCATAAAAATAATATTAGTTTTTTTTTATTGATTTAAGTTGTTTGCTCAAGACCGGGATGGTTGGCGCTCACTTGGGGAGGCCTACGTTTAGCAGTGGACGGCGATAAGCTAATTGATTGATTGATTTAAGGCTCAAATTAAACCAAAAATTAGATTTATTTGATTAAAAGTAACTCAACTGTTATTATGAATATGATAATTATGAATTTGAAAATTCTCGACTGCTCTACTGTATTCGACTGCCTCGGTGGCGTAGTTTTATTAAAGTACGGCCGCAATGCTGAGATTTCGGGTTCAATCCCCGGGTGGGGCAGTAATATTGGGTTTTTCTAATCAGTATCAGCCCGGAGTCTGGTATATGTGCCCGATATGGCGATAGGCTCGCCCATAGGGGTGCATCATGCGTACATCGCACTTCATGGGACGGAATACGCACAGCGAAAAGTGGGTGCATTAGTTGCGCATCTGCGTAGCCGTTTGGGGGTAAAAGGCGTGAGTATGTGTGAGTGTGTAAATTGATGTTTTTAACTTCGAATAAAATCAAATATAGTTAAAATGACAATAATAATTTTAAAAGATTACCTAATTTCTTGTTATCCTGATTTTAAGTTGATCTCTTAAAAATAAGCAGGTTGTTGTTTTTATTTTCAATTCTATAATGTTTTTTAGTTTTCTATTTTATGTAGATTTTAATAAGAATTTGTAATGTTTTAAAATATCGTGGAGAGTGAGTTATGTTTTGATTTTGTCTTTTTTATTATGTTTCTAAGTAACCTTACTTTACTTAGTAATGGAAATCATTATCTGTTACCTAAATGTTCATTATTGAATTTTTTCAATGATGTTTAATTTCTGGTATGTGTTATTTCTATTAAAAAATTAAAGAAATTTATCTTTTATATTATTTCTTTCTTATTTCTTAACCTACATTTGTTCACATATAATAATACACACATAATTTTTAACCAATGTATATCATTATTACCACATACAGTGGAATAAGGCTTATATTTTTCAGCGTGGATTGTTGTAAATATTATATACAACAATTGACGACACCTAAACTCCGCAGAATAGTGTTGTAATTATGAGATACAACATCTAGCGTAGCCTGTACTCCGCAGTAAAATGTTGTATGAACGATATCTCAGAAAATATACATATTTTTTAAAATTATCTTTCAACATAGTCACGAATACTATAAGTTACATACATATACCAAATTTCACAAAGATACAAAGATAAATGAAGTTTTTAGTCCAATTTGAATCTTTAAAATGCTCTACTGTAAAATTGTGATTTTGGGGATACAACAACTTACGTGGGAGGTATCGAAATGCCTACGTTTTTTACACCGAGTGACGAGGCGACATCTCGCTCGACGTCATTTGCATTACAACTACATAGCCAGTAACAGCACAGCATACGTGACTATAGACTGTAATAATTGGTATTCTTTGACATTACAATGCACTGCGATTATAATCCTAACGGCCGTTTAGTAAACGAACTCAATGTTAATCTTCGGTCTGGTCCAGAGAAACACAAAATACGGCGTTTGTAAGCATGTCAATTTTTTTTTGGATGTATGAATCGAAAAAACCGATGTGACGATGAATGATGGATTGAATGAAAATCACATTGCAGATAACGCCGAATCAAGACATTTTGATTTGTCCTAACTATTACTAATACTGTAAATGTTTAAGTTTGTTATGTTTGGATGTTAGCGACATTGGATGCATTTGAAAACATAGCACATAGATTGGCCACTCCTAGATAAACATGGCTACTTTAATACTAAAACTGTGTAGTCAATATAATACTGTCTGTTCGGAGATGGATATGTTTCAGGATAGCTTGAACACTTTTAAAAAACATTTAAGATGCAACAAGAGTGCAAGATAATGCTAGAGTTATATCCAAACCATTCATTTATTTGGCCACGTTAGTTTCATTTTGGAAATCTCAAAATTGTATTAAATTTAAATTTATTGTCTATATTAGTAATTATTATGTATTTAAGGTTATTACAACTTCTCTTGTTTATAACGAAGCTATGTAACTAGAATGTTGTGTACAGTAGTAAATAGATGCCAGATTTATAACACGTATATAACGAATGTAATTTTGTTTAAAATTCAATCTGTTGTCTGTGTCTGTACCTTTTTACTAAAAATAAAAATAAAATAAAATAAACTATCAATAAAACTTTAATTTAACTTTAACGCGAGCGGATCTACATAAAACGGCTAGTACAAAAAAATATTCTCTCTCTTTGCTGTTAGCACCAACTAACAATAAATTAGTAGCACCAAATAGGTATTATAGAGAAAAACAAGAAATAGAACGCCATTGTAAAAGTTTTCCAGACTAAAAAAAAGGGTGACATAGGTCAGACTAATTTATTTCCTAACGATTTTATTTAAATTCACTAAAGGTTAATGGTTGATAATTATGTTTTCACATAAATCGTGTTTTTATTGCGTAAATATTACGGGTTCCGTAGGTATTTTGATGGTTTTCGTACCATACCGGACAGCAACCGTACCTATGTTGAATGTAGTATGAAAAAAGTTTTTCCTGGCATGCCAATGGTTCTGTGTAATCCAAATAGAATATTGTTGGAAAATCATTGCGTCTCTCAGCTATCGCCAGTATTATCTTTATCATCATCATCAGCCACACGACATCCACTGTTGAACATAGGCCTCCTCCAAAGACTTCCAGACGGACCTGTCAAAAGTGGCCTGCATCCAGCGCGTTCCTGCGACCTTTATCAAGTCGTCTGTCCACCTTGCAGGTGGACGGCCGACGCTGCGCTTGCCAGTACGTGGTCTCCACTCGAGTACTTTTTGGCCTTTCCGCCGTCAGTTCTTCAAACTATGTGCCCTGCCCACTGCCGCTTCAGCTTACTAATCCGCTGGGCTATGTCAGTGACTTTCGTTCTTCTACGGATCTCCGCATTTCTGATTCGGTCGCGTAGAGAAACACCTAGCATAGCGCTCTCCATAGCTCGCTGAGTGACCGTATTATCTTGTCCCGATTTAATGAGTGAACTCTGGCTAAGCTGAGAATGATATTACAAAATACGAAATACCAATAAAGTAAGTTTCAAGTGTCAATAAAACTTTCATCAATGGTTTTCTAATCCTCCTACGAAACCCTAAACCACTTTAAACGAGTTCTCAAAGGACAAAGACTGTACTCTATGGAATCATAGAATTTGTTATTTATGGCATTATCAAGAATTATAATTTATAATTTATTTGACAATTTAATTGATTTAATCGGGGTTATGAAGTCTTTTATAAAATATACAAATTTATATTTAGTGTATTGGAGTTAAGAGTAGAGCAACTCTGATTTGCTACTTGTAAATCTTTTCTCTTAGACGTAAGACTTTGTAAGTCAAAAGCATAAATATAATCATCATCAGCCACATGACGTCCACTGCTGAACATAGTCCTAAAGATTTCCAGACGGATCTGTCAAAGCGGCCCGCATCCAGCGTGTTCCTGCGACCTTTATCAAGTCCGTGTCATACATAACTTAAAATCTGATGTTTTGAGCATTAGGAATCTGAGTAAGATATAAAAGTCTTGCATATCGAAAGCAAAGAACGTGTTTAAAAGATATGTACTGTAAAAGTGAAAGAACTTTAAAAATTCTTATGATTATCTAGGGATAATAATAAACGCTGGGGCGTTTCTAGCGTGTAGTACCATTGTCTGACACAAACACTGTCGTGAAGTGATAGTTTTTTGTTGTTTTGTTAGGTTTGCAGTGGATCAAATATCTTCCAACTTTGATTAATTATATACCTAGATAGACACTGAACGTTTCAAACGCGTCAAAAAAATAGAGGCGAATTGTTCTCCACTGAACGAGTTCGAGTGTATTAATTTTTGTTGTTTTTCATGGATATAATTTTCTCCCCGTTTTAAAAGAAATCATGTAATAACTGGTACCATTATGCGCGCACACAAGGATACGCAGAATGATGCAGCAATAGCGTATGACATAGCTGTCACGCATACTAGCTTAAGAAAATTTGGCCTGTTTGTTTTAATTTCATGCAGCGCGTCACTCTATCTAGGTATATAATTAATCAAAGTCTTCCAAATATACAGGCTTAGCTGCGTGACCCCACTGCACAATTACAATTACGAAAGACCACTCGCCACACAATTATGCCGTCCTGTTAGAATCTTTCCTTTAAAACCGCTATGTCCAACCGATATGACAGTAGGGGTGGTGGTATCACCAAACATCAAGTACCACACCTGCCCATGTACAAAACTGTGCCATAAAAAAACTACGAAGTTCAAATCACTTGGTAATAAAATCTATATAGTTATTTCTTGGCTCCATGTAATAAAATAATAATTTTAAGATGGTATCCTATTGCAATAACATCCAATAGTCCTATGAAACTTGACTCCCATAAAACGGAGAATTTAAGGCTAACCTACTGGTATTTAATATCTGATCGTTGAGTCTCAATAAACGTTTTAATCAGTGACACGGGTAATCAAGTGTTTTTCCGTTAAATTATTTGACGTGACTAAACGGTGTTTAGTTAAATTTTGGATGATAAAGTTTGTTGATGACTACTAAATTATTTGATTAGATATCTGGCGTACTCGAGTCTGTATGGATTACCGCCATTTTATCTACTTCTATTGACAAGAAACAACAATTGTATTAGGGTTTTCGTTTATTCTACACCAAAATAAATTTATGATATCTCATGTCTGAGTGAAAGCAGGCGCTTGCAATAAGTGCTGTGTTTTTAATTATTTTCATTCTTGACAGTGTGTGTGTGCCTGGGCGGTAGTGACCATTTAAAACCAATTTGGTAGTTTGACTACCCCCCAATAAACTCCAACATGTCTCGATACACATAAGGCTCGAGAGAAGCCATCACTAAACTCCGCGACACACACTTACGCAACAACCGGTTGTCTTGAAAGTTAATAATTTATTAAGATTTTTATGCCTGCACCAAACAATGCATAAAACACATGCTATTTTAGTGTTTATAACCCATTGTAGTCATAAGAAAGAGCTAATATTAGATCCATTCTCGTTGAAACCGATCCAGTTTTCGTATTACGAAATAATACATACAAATATTTACAAATTCAAATTCGTGATCTAGTTTCGTTAATAATATTCGTAAATTAATATTCTTTATGCAATAATTTGAATAGAATTATTGTGATATACCTGTTTGGAATAATAGAGGTACGGGTCATGTGGACGCGAGTCACAGACTGACCTGGCACTGGAAGGGTCAGTGTGAGAGGATTGAGGACATAACAACAATGAATAAAACAGATTTTACTTTAAGTAATTTGATAATGATTAATATTGTATAACTAGGTATTGCCCGCGGCTCCGCTCGCGTGAATAAGTTTTTCTGGGATAAAAAGTAGCCTATAGCACTCAGGAGTAATGTAGCTTCCTATTAGTGAAAAAAAAAATACAAAATCGGTTCATTAGTTCCTGAGATTAGTCAAACAAACAAACTCTTCAGCTTTACAATATTAGTATAGATTAAAAATGAAGGTAGATATTGTAACATTAACTTTTCGGTCAACTAATACTTCAGTCCACCCTGTGACCATGAAGGCTGCAAAGTCTTCGAAACGTCGCGTCCATAAAGTCCCTAAAAATCCTTAAAGTAGTTTTATTTCAATTTGATAAAGATAAAATTATAGTTTTATTATTCTATTATAAGCTGTTAAAAACATTTTATCAATTTTACCCCAAGGTCAGGACTTAAAGATCATTAAAATTTAATTTTACTAATTGACTCGTATTAATGGGTATATACTTATCACCTTGAGGAAAATAATAATTATTAAGCCAATTCATTGTCCTCTTCAGGCAAAACGAAGATTTTTAAGCACACACTTAGTTAAATTGACATTAAGAAATACCGACTCTGTTCAATATAAACACTAAACATTGATTTACTGCCCCGGTGGCTTAGTTGTATTACGGTATGACTGCAATCCTGAGGTCCCAGGTTCGATCCCCGGATCGGGCAAAATGATATTGGGTTTTTCTACTCACTATCAGCCCGGAGTCTGGAATTTGACCCCTATCACATCATGGGACGGAATACGCACGGCGAAAACTGGGTGCACTAGTTGCACCTCTGCCTACCCCTTCGGGGATAACGGGCGTGAGTCTGTCAAGACCCTTTTTCTCAGGAACGCGTAAAGATAATAAGTTCAAATTTATATAAAATACTCGTGTTTACGGTCTCTTTAAGCTGTGAAAAAATAAAACTTGTAAGTCAACGCGATCAAAGATAATTATGACCGTTTACGTTGCATATTTTGCTTTTTCGCAAAACAAATCAAAACCTATAGAGTACGTCCCGTTGATCTAGAATCATGAAATTTGGCAAGAAGCAAGGCCTTACAGCACATATAAAGGAAAAAATCTGAAAACTGTAAATATGTCCCTCAATAACAAAAAAAAGCGAATTTACCAACTTTTTCAATTTGATTAATTTATTAAATAATATTTGCGAACTTTTGAACTTATATATTATACTTACTTACAAATTTGTCGGAACCCTCGGTACGCGAGACCAACTCGCACTTGTCCGGTTTTTTATTACATCAAATCAGTCAATTCTTTACATTTTATGTAAAATAATAATTTTAATTTGATAAAATAAATAAGTATTCCTTAAAATAAATTTAAAAAAAAATTTTTTAGAACAAATATTTAACTAAAGGATCCAATTGATTAAATTCGGCTGCAAGATATGTCGTGGGTCCAAGATATTGTAGATGTATTTGCATACAGTCCATCGTATCCGGGTTGACGTCAGACCGTGTTTACGTAATTCGGAATTCTTTTGTGCCCAAAAAAAAACTTATTATTATATAATATTTGGGGATGCCATCAATTTCGATACAACATATCGGTAGAAGCCCGGTTTTATTGCAATATTACAGACTTCCAAAATCGAAATCATGCTGACACGTCTTATTATCGTATGTTACAAAAGTATAGTGGAAATTGTATATTTGCTGTGACATTAGTGATTGTATGGACACTGTTTACCCGCGAAGTTGCGCCATGGACGTTAGTATTGGTATCTTTACTGTTGGATATACAGATATAGGTAAATTTTGTAATTATTACTTAAATTTTAAAAAATGTACATTAATATTAAGCGTCATGTCTTAGGACAACATTTTATGTAGAAAATGAATTTTAAGAAAACTTAGAAAATATATTTAAATTTTGAATGAAGTTTCAAATGTCCGTCTTCATGAACAAACTAGGTAATCGCGAAAACCGCAGCAAATCCGCTCACTGCTTTCTGAAATTAACGTCGGGATAAAGACACACAGACGCGCTAGGGATTTCCGTTCTATATAGAATTTATTAAAACTAACCAATAAAATAATAAACATCCCCAAATATTAGTAATATAATACCTAATAATTAAAAGATACGTAATAGGTATGTATGTATTTCTTTATGGAAGAAGTATTGTAAAAGTTGGGCTAAATTTACTTACTCCTGTTTTATCAGATTTACATCTGAATATAAAGTTGTTAATTAATCTTCACCCGTTTTTCACATGTATTTCCCACAAATGTTTCATTAACTTATCTTATAATCTTCTACTAACTAGGGATATATATATATATATATATATACTTTACTATCTTAGAAAAAATAGAAACAGTAGTTAATAACTTAGAAGTAAGATAAAACGCGCGAAAACGCAAAAAAACATCTTTCATCACTGAATTGCATAAATTTTCTTCAATTTATTATTGTTGTCGATACCTATAAAACATATAAAAGTTATAGTTAAATAAGGACGATACGAGTGGAGACCTCGTCCCATCTGTGGGATATTTATAGACAAATCAACTCGATTATGAATGGAATCATATTCGGAAAAACCCGCTGTAAAACTATGAGTTAACTTGAATGTTAAACAGGTATTTTGCTAACACTTTTTTTGTTCTGTCAACCATATTAATTCCTTATAAAGAAACTGCATTTTACTTCGCTTTTATTATATTATTTTCCAACAAAAAATATTATTAAATACTAAGTTTATTTTTACTATATGATATTTTTATTATTCAATTTTTATCATGCTAATAAAATAAACTTAAAGAAAGTAAAAGTATTCGTATCAAGCAGGCCATGGTAATTGAAAATGTAAATATTTTAATGCGTTTTAGAAGTTCATTATGTAAAAGCTTTTGATACGGTAATATGATGTCGCAATCTTTGAACCTATAATTACTGGGCCACATTTTAATGATTTATAACACGGGCGCTTCTGATATAATGTTTTTAATATCTAATTTTATGTAACTATTAATTGCTCTAACTAGATTAAAAGTGTAACATTATAAATTTAATATCATGTAATGTTTTTAATATGCTATAGAATTTTTATGTAATACTATTTCATACTACTTTATTTTATAACCTTTAAATTAAAAATATAATCAATTTGAAATATTATTATTAAAGCTGAATAGGATATATAAATATTCACCACAAAATATTATTTCTATAACCTGATAAAAATAAATCAATCTCTAAAATAACATTTCAAAATCATCCGGATACCCATCACTAACATCAAAAATCAGTCAAAATCACACACAAAAGACATCAACGCGCGCCCTTAATATGTAAAAAAATTGACTCACATTTTTTCACGTCCACCACACTGCACAGTTACACAGAACACTGACAACAACTGAAAAATAGTCCACAGTGTTACTTCCCACCACGATACGTCGAGCCCTCTTCGTTGTGCCGTCGGAACAAGCGTATCCGTGTCGAGACGACTTCTTATATACTATCCATTTATGAAACAATATATTGATGACCTCGAGATGTTGATGCACGGCTGAATCATAGGACATTTTCATGTTTTCATTCGGATCTATTCATAATCAGCCGTGTAATTTTTTTAATGATGTGCAGGTGCCCTTCTCGTGGTAGGTGTTATGCCTGCGGTGTACTTTTAAACGGTTACAATAGTCACCCATAATTTAATTAAAAAATACTGCATATCGTGCTTGTCATCAAAATATCAAAATATTAAGTGTCCTGAATTACTGTAACGCACTGTTTACGTCATCCTGAAATTATTCTAGATATAGCTTTTTAAAACGAAATCTAAGAGTACAACAAGACCTGAGAGTAATACAATGGGGGTCTATGGGTTTAAAGGTTATAAGGGATTTGTAGCAACCATAGACCTAAGACCGGGTTTTTTCAACTGTTGTTAGGGTAATCATCGATGTTATTAAGCTGGACGCGCTCGCAGAGTTTCGAATGCTTCAGGTGCTGCGAGCGCGTCCAGTTTAATAAGACTCTGACAAAAAGATAACTACAGTTAAAAAAAACGGGGCCTAAGTCTCATGATTGATGAGTTTGGACCCAACCCATCATGCTTCCAATCAGTAGCATGTCCAAGAGGATTGCGTGATAAAATATCTTGGTTGATATTATGCATCTATATCTTACGCTTTATCTGTGTGATTTATGTCGTACGCAATTTACTTAAATTATTGCGATTTTCAGGTATATCATAAGTTCTTTATACCGGAATATACAACAGACTAGACTATCAAAAGGGTCTAAAGTTCCATCCGAATACCATTCCGACCCATCGGAGGTTTGCTGTAGGAAGATAGTCATTTCTCTGCTCGAAAGAAATGGTTGCAAACAAAAATACACCACGCTGAAAAGTTATATCAGTAATAACATAACGTATGCTAGTGTTCCAAAAGCTAGTTTATCGATGACGATTTTCCTGGTAGGCATATCTGAAATTAGCATTTTTGAAGACGCGACCAATACCTAGTGCATAGCATAGCATAATATTATTATTTACCCATGATGGTTGGTTTTTAGGGATGGGAATAGTTAAGCACGCTGGATGGGGGCCGCTTTTGACAGGTCCGTCTGGAATTTTTTAGGGGAGGTCTATATTCAGCAGTGGACTGACTTCATGTGACTCATGATGATGATAATACTTATAGTCATCAGTAAGACTTAAGAGGGAATTAGCAATTAACACAGATAGCAAGATGAAGTTTGCGACATACTTACCTTTTCTTTTTACTACTCACCTTATCAAAAAATATATATTCCACATCTGACAATGTCTAATGCAGGGATTTTGCTATGCCCCTGAAAATAATAAATCAATTTTGCTGATCTTCTTATTATTTGTCTTTCATAAAAGGAAGGCTCTACATTTCTTAGCATGTAAGTAATGTGTTAATAATTTCAGCATTTGCTAACTTAAGGTCAGCTGACTTTCAATTTTGTCGTTGAGGTCACATTTTTTATAAAAATGAATAAGACGAGCAGGATGCTTGCCTGATAATCACAAAGATATTATCAGGAATGTTAGAAAGTACATTACAAAAATGTAGCAATTTATTTATATTTGTCGCCCAAAATTTATAATTTTATAATGTCCAGTAATAATACTATAATGTTTATTAAACTATCTAATACTACAAAGATATGACAGATACTGCCACTCTCCTCTACGACTCTGTGAATGTTGACGTAGCAATTAGGTCGACAAAATTCTTGCGACTACTAGCTTTTGCCCGCGGCTCCGTCCGCATCAAAAAGGTTTTCCGGGATAAAAGTCCCGCTTTATATTTTCCCGGGATAAAAAGTAACCTATGTATTAATCCAAGACATGATCTACCCGTGTGCCAAATTTCATCGAAATCCGTTCAGTACTTTTTGCGTGAAAGAGTAACAAACATACAGTCTTACAAACTTTCGCGTTTATAATATTAGTAGGATTAATGACGAGTGCAGTGAGTCTTTCGTAACAGGAGCTTTTAAACCTAACCACTCGTCCCATCATTCAATTGTTTAAAATCATAGCCTACAATAAATAACACTGGAGGTAAGTACAGTCATACATTTTGTATATCATAATTTACAGCCGAGATATTAAAACGAACCTTAACATATCCCTCTTGAAGCTCAAGTGTCGGAAATATACTTAATAATTTCTTTACTGTAAGCTCAGTGAAAAGTCAATTGTTTGAGATTAAGCATAATTCCATACGAGTTTCTATAAATTAATTCGGGACGGTGCTTACAGCAGCATGCCTGTAAAAACTAAGCCAAACGTTTCTGTAACATTCTATGAAAATTATGTTAATCCGACGCCACATTAGGTGGGGTAAAGCCCGATGGAAGATATTAGTGAAGTATCCTTCCTTACATATTATACAGGGTCATTTTGACATTGGGTTACTAAATGAAACCACATCCTTATCTCCTTAAATATAACAGTTTCCATTAAATTATTTTACCCTTGGATGTAAAATAAAAAAGTATAAGTTTCGAACAAATTAAATATCAATAAAAAGTTACTTTAAGTTTACACGCCCTAATGCCACTACTACTACTCTAAAAGGATTCGTCGCAGCGACAACATTACACTTTCAGTCAGAAAAACACTCATGCACACGCCATATTCGCACTAAAATACGAAATAATAAAAAATCAGGAAAGTAAAATTGAGATTTTTGGTGAAAATATTCGTTTTTCATGGATGGTTTTTGGCATAATGTTAGCAGAGGCAAAGACGAGTAATGTGGTTTCATTTATTAACGCAATGTCAAAATAACCCTGTATAACAAAGTCCCGCGCCGCGTCTGTCTGTCTTTCTGAACGCGATAAACTCCAAATCTACCGATCAGATCTCGATGAAATTATGTATGGAGATTTTTTGAGACATTAGGAATAAACTTTTTTATCCCATACCATACCATACCAGCCCTGTATTATATACCGCCCACTGCTGAGCACGGGCCTCCTCTACTACTGAGAGGGTTTAGGCCTTAGTCCACCACGCTGGTCTAGTGCAGGTTGGCAGACTTCACATACCTTCGAAATTCCTATAGAGAACTTCTCAGATATGCAGGTTTCCTCACGATGTTTTCCTTCACCGTTTAAGCGAGCGATAATTCACAAAGAATACACACATAACTTTTTTTAGAAAAGTCAGAGGTGTGTGCCCTTGTGTTTTGAACCTGCGGAGATTCGTCTCGGCAGTCCGTTCCCCTCCCAACTAGGCTATCGTCGCTTTTTAACCCAAAGGAATAGATAGTGGGAATTTTATTCCGGAAAAACACTCTCACGCGGATGAAACCGCGACTAAAAGCTAGTTGTTCATAAACGAAGAACAGGATCGGTTTAGTTACTAAATTACTTGGCTACAATTAACAGTTGGACATACGACCTGGCATAGATCGAAGGAACTTGTTGGATGTAGGCTACTAATAGGTTGATCTGGAAAGGGCGGCCTGTGTTACCTGTGTTGTTGCACCGATGGCTATGAATACTAATATTATAAAGTTGAAGAGTTTGTTTCTTTGGTTAAACACGCTAATCTCAGAAACTACCGAACCGATTATAAAAATTCTTTCACTAATAGGAACCTATAGGCTACTTTTTATCCCGGAAAAACTTTTTCACGCGGTCGGAGTCGCAAGCAATACTAGTCTGGTATATTTTCATACCTTTATTATCGTTCTTCTGCCCTCATTCCATTCCAATGTGGAGTCGGCGTACCATTTTTTTTGCGTACAACTCCCTCGTCCGGATCGACCTTGAGCAAGAACACCCACACATACTGGATATACCCAACCGTTAGACCATGGAAACGACGATAAACAGCTCGTCACTGAATTATAATTAGCGAGAAAAACATGCTAATCATAATCATTGTTTACAAAAAACTAGCCAGGATTTCGACTTACATGGAAGAACCGACAGGGTTATGATCTAATCTATTTATAAAACAGTAATCTGTTAATTAATCATGAATCTGCTGAACGGATTTTGAAGATTTTCCTCTAATAACTATAATAGTAAACATATATAACCTTATCAATATAAGTATTTTATATGTGCTATAACTAACTACTGTCTCCGTGGCGTAGTTGTGTTGCGTGCGCGATATGACACTGCTTTGAGATCCCGGTTTCGAATCCCGAGTAAGTTAAGAGATTTTGTTTTTTTGCTCAGAGTTAAAAAGACTTGCCCACTATCCCACCATGAGATGGAAAACACTCGGCGAACTGTGGATGCCCTGGTTGCACTTATGCTTACCCCTTCTGGGATAAAGGCGTGATGTGCGTTTCTTTTGTTTTGTAATCATTAATACTTATCATTATCATCCTTTCGTCAATTTTTGCGTTACGAGACTATCCCTCATACCATTGCTACTCCCATAAGCTATGATCGACAGCACGCAATATAACGCGAACGTTCAAGCCCAGCGACTTTCTGGGAGCGTAAAACTGTCAATAATTCAAATATAATTGAAGAGAATAAAGTAATTTAAATGTTAAAGATAATATACAATATATTATATTTCAACCAAAAAAAATGTATCGAAATTGGTACATTCGCCTGGAAGCTACGAGGTCACACACAGATACAGATCATAAACTTAGAACACGCATCTTTTTATGTTGGAGGTTAAAAAAGAAATTAATTAGAAAACCGATAGGTTATAAAGAATAAAAAACCATAGTCGCAGACGCACCTCGCATAAGACAAAGTATTCCGGGAAAACGTCTATACATAAATATAATAACTTTCCCACAAGGTTTTCCTGTCACCACTTAATGCAAAACATGTCAAGTACGTCTTATCTTTATTGTAAGTAACTATTCTTATTCTTTACAATTTCTTTTTATTTAAAGGCTGAGGTACACTCGCTTTTTTATTGCTACGCATTTTTATTCATTATCGGTATTTATATTAGCAATAAATCTTGCAAAAGTGGACTTCCACAAGTTATTTTTACCTTTTAAACAATCACGGCAAGCTGCCTTCTGCAAGTTTTGAATCTTGCAAGACTTGCGGAAAGTCGCATATGTATACAACAATTAAAATATTGCTGCTAGTGTATACGCAACAGGAAGTTCTTTCGCAATATATTGATGCTGCTAGTCTAAACTTAACAATACAGCCCTTGGTGGCCCTGTTGGTGAGCGACTCAACCACCCATAAACAGTGGCAGCACTAGCGCTTTGAATTAAAAAGTACTGCCAGGCACTGCACAACTCACCACCCTTGCACTTTAGGTGTTAAATCTCATAATGGCCAGCTACATCGACCACAATGGTATTCAAACTGGAACAAAATTGTTAGACGACAGAGCCAGTGGAGCGTTGATGAGGGACCACCACCCATTACAACCACTATGAAAGCGCGTTTGTTTTGGAAAAAGTATTTGGCCATATTGTTTCAGACTTTTCAGAACTCTACGGTTCAGAATTTACAAGTGCCCGACTTAAAGCACACGATCCAAAAATAGTCACGTTACTACCACGTGATGTGAAACGGAAAGCCGAACGGCGCCAAATCCGTGGCCGACCCGTCTGCGTGGGCGGACCGCATAGCTACCACCGTAATTTAAGCAGTCTGTACATCGTAGACACTCTCTCCGTCAAGGTCATAGTTGGTGAACAGTTTTAAATCAAAGGCACGATGATGGCCAGAGCCACATCATAGAAAGTCGATAAAATGTTGAACAGAGATATTCCTTAGTTTGAATTTAAGGTTCGTCGGAGAAAATATTTTGAGTGAACATCTTCATTGAATCAAACGTGCGATTATGGCTGGAGACAGATATAGACAACCCGGAGACAGATATAGACAATCCGGAGACGATAATTAGAATGTAAGGCTCGTTGGAAACATTTTTATGGCGTTTCGTATATCTTTGGAGATTGTCAGGCATTAAAATGTCTCCTATTTGATACGATTACTTTTTTAATAGTAGCCAAATTTTCATTTCAGTTATTTCAACTTAAAAACGAATTTTACAGCAGCCGACAACTAATTAATTTAGCAATCTATACTAATATTATAAAGAGGAAATATTTGTATGTAAGTATGTTTGTAACGAATAAACTCAAAAACTACTGAACGGATTTCGATGAAATTTGGCACACGAGTAGATCATGTCCTGGATTAACACATAGGCTACTTTTTATCCCGCGAAATATTTTTATCCCGGAAAAACTTTTTCACGCGGGCGAAGCCGCGAGCAGAAGTCTAGTTAGCTATAATGTCACTTTAGTAGTAAGTGAAAGAACTAAATATTGGCAGCTCGTTATTACCATATTGTCTCGTTTATCGAGTGCAACAATCTGCAGGTGTTTACGTGGCACCTTAATTTATAGCAGACATATTGCAAATTCTACTAACATAAAATATTATAATAAAAAAAAAACTTATCTCGTTTGGATGTTTTTAAAATTAGGGAAGTTACTAGAAGGATTTAGACATGCCGCCAATAAAGGTTATTTTATCTTTTAAAAGTGCACGGTGGAAACTTATTTCGGGAAAAGAATAATAACAGCGGCTGATTTAAGTGCAAAATGTGATTAAATAATATAAATTTGACTCATTATGTATATATGGTGTATACCCAGCTTTAACGGATTCACACATTTGGCGAAGGAATGTGTTTATGAAAAATTATGTAAAAATGATATAATAACGCCGTGAAAGGAGAACAATAACTCACGAATGATAAAAGATTTTTTATATAAAATCGGAATTTTATATTAACAATACGATTTCACACTTTTGTACTTTAAAGGAAAAGATCGTGAGGACATCGTCTTCGTAAGAATTTCGAATGAGACTTCCGTACGTTAGTACGTAATCGTACTTATCTCATCGTTAGATCAGCCCCCTTATTCTCTACTAGCTTTTTTGCCCGGCTCCGCCCGCGTGGATGAGTTTTCCGGTATAAAATAGCCTATAGCACTCAGAAGTAATGTAGCTTCCTATTAGTGAAAGAATTTTCAAAATCGGTCCAGTAGCTCCTGAGATTAGCGTGTTCAAACGAACAAACTCTTCAGCTTTATAGTATTAGTATAGATGACAGCGTTAACTCGTAATTAGCGTTAAATAGTATTCTGTATGCCAATTTCCATAGTGATTAACGCGATGAGTTACATTACGCGCTTGTTACGAGTGGTGATAATAACGTGTGTCATAGAGAATAAGGGGGCAGATGAGGGTCGAAAGGAAACTTCCTAGTAGAGCAACGTAGTGTATTTCAGTATATTTTTTAATTTTGACCGTGCTCGTCAGTGGAATATTTTTTATATTCTGTCATAAGCCCCGACCTACTGGACTGAGGCGCCTCGATTTGAACCCTAGAACTTAAACACTTTTCTTATTCAAAAGAAATTAATCTAAAAGAAATTTCATCTTACCAACTAAACGGCATTTTGTCACGTTGACTTTTTTGTACAGGAACAGAAAATTGCACTACATCTTATGATAGGCAGAGCGGGGTTCAGATAGAGTGGTCCAGACACAATTATGCTGGCTTGTATCAAACTGATGTATAGATGAACTACGATAACATGGCTCGCCGATAATTTGATATTAGTTACCCTATATTCAAGTTACTCTATGATATTAGTGACACCGCTAATCGAGCAACAAACCCTTGGATTTATTTTTCTTATTGACGGTCCACTCGGCACGCACTGTATGCGTTGTGAGCCTTGGTGGGGCTTTTTAAATACTTTCACAAATACTTTAAACGTTTTGAATTTTGGAGGCGCGAGCCATGTTATCGTAGATGATCTATACATGGGCTGATCCTGGAACGTGAGATACTCACGTGGGCCACCATGACGGGTTTTACCAACCTGTGAAGGTATAGAAAAATTCTACCACCAGCCTAAGTTTTCTGGAAGTTAGTGGTGCTGCCCCAGTCGTGCATCTTTCGTGCTGCAAACAAATATATCTAAAGCGTGGCTCTATTACCTGAAACCAGTAAAAAAAATGGAGGTACATTCCTATAACGTCTAGCGTTGTAGGCGTGGTGATATTGTTATAATTTATGTCATCGTCAGCTATTTTAGAACAATGACATGACACAACTGAGACATATGTCATCTCTGAGTCATTAAGGGTAGACACAAACTCGCGGTAATAGGAAAGTCATTTAGAAATACATCATCATCATCATCAGCCACTCAACGTCCACTACTGAACATAGGCCTCCCCTAAAGATATCCGGACGAGAAATATTTTCTAACTCCTCCTTATTCTTCTATTCGAAGTTATCGTTGCAGGTCAAGACTAATTAGTGCTCCCAGAGACTCGCCGAGCTTCACCGCTTGGTGTCATAAAATGCGTGCCACTGTCGATTCTGGCTGACAGTATTTGCAGCGATGGGTGTGAGAGCGGGATAGTCTCGGACGAGAAATACTTACGAACTATAAACTGCGTGACACTACACTGTCTTTCTCACTCAGGGCATTACGTGATGTAAGGCTCGTATGATAAAACAGTACCTCCTACTTGTAGTATTTGACTAAGCGGTGGTACAGAATTCTCAAATACTAACACCATTTACTGGTGGTAGGTCTCTTATATGTAAGAGTCCGTCTGGGTGGTCTCAGTCTCATTATGTCCAGTGTAACTACTGGACATAATGAGACTTAACATCTTATGTCTCAGGATGACGAGCGCAGTGGAATGCCACACAGTACTTTGTAACTCAAGGTGCTGTATGGTGTTACTACTGTTTATGGACGTTCGTATCGCTTACCATTAGGCGAACGGCATGCTCGTCTCGTCATTCAATAACATAAAAAAAATAAAAACCTACTGAATTACCTGCTAAATTAAAGAGTACCTAAATGATAATGCAATGCAAAGCGATTTAAAATCGTCCGTGTGTCAGATCCCTAGTATAATGTAGGTCACAATACCACCTACTTGCAGGACTAATGTATTCTAAAAGCTGCACCTCTTCATAGAACTAGAAGGTATTTTAGTAAGTTACATATTTATGACTGCCTCGGTGGCGTACTTCTTGTATTACAGTATGACTGCTATGCTGAGGTCTTGGGTTCGATTCCCGGGTCGGGCAAATTGATATTGGGTTCTTTAAATTCAGTATCAGCCCGGAGGCTAAAATTTGTGCCCGATATGGCAATAGGCTCGCCCCCTATCACATCATGAGACGGAATACGAACCGCGAAAAGTGGGTGCGCTGTTGCGCCTCTGCCTACCCTTTCGGGGATAAAAGGCGTGAGTGTGTGTGTGTGTGTGTGTGTGTGTGTGTGTACATATTTATGCGAGGGGCTATCTAAGTGCAACGGATTTATCTATTTCTGTCAATCATGTTGTTAGTACTGCCGTTTTGGGTATAATCCATACTTTATATTATAAATGCGAAAGTAAATATCTGTCTGTCCTTTCATGGAGATAGTTTGCGACCCTGGGAAGGACATAGGCTACTTTTTATCCCGGGAAAATATGTAACGGGACTTTTATTCCAGAAAAACTATAACATGAATACCATTAAGACGAATCTTCGCATTGCAAAATGTATACTTCTCAAATTTAAATTTATTCTCGCTTACCAGGACTAATTACAAAAAGGCAGTGATTGACACATTAATCACACGTGATGCGAGGTAGGACAATAGTACCTATACAGAAAGTACAATGTAATTGTGTAATTATTGTACTTGGAGCAATTGAGCATTTGTTTGTTTATGTATTTGTCTATCTTCTCATATTGTGTATTATTTGTTTTTTTTTATATCTCTTTTGATTTTCAATTTGTGTAACAACCTACGGCAACTTGTTGTTTTCTTTTTAGTAAACTGTGGATAATGCTGTGGGCTGCACATATATGTAAATGTTGATAGATACTTTTGTTTGTAAATTTTATTGTGCAGCTGTTTGTTATCCCAATTAAATAAATAAACACGCGGGCGGATCCGCGAGCAAAAGCTAGTAAGATATAAGTTATAAAATAGGTACTACTTTTTTGCGGTTCTCCAGGAGTGATAATTTTTTCCCGGAATATAGGTAACTCCCAATATGCATTTCCCGGGGCTGAAAGTAACCAATTATAATCTAGGACTTGGTCTATCAGAGCGAAAAGATCGAAGAAGATATATAACTATATTAGTAGCTATAGTAAGATCGTAGGTAACAGGAAGTGGGAATTGTAAATGTCATAAACTTTAACTTTAAAAAAGAATGCAGCTCTTAGTAAATTCCTTCGAAATCCTCGCGGATGCATTAAAAATTTTTATTCGTCGTGCAAGGTTTATGTTAAACAAGAAAGTGCGTCCGTCTGTGCATCGATGGTCACGGACTTCGTACACACAGAGTACAGTACGGTAACTACACGATTTATACGATCTCGCACTGAGTAACCTTTTCTAAGTTGGTTAAAAGGTATTATTATAAAGGAGGACATTATTGATTTATCATTTTGCACAGTCAGCAAATCCTATCCTCTCTTTCTCATTTCAATATTTCTTTATTCATAAGACCGGCTAATGAGCCACAAACACCCACAATTCCTAAGGAATCACACAGTAAGTTTGCCCTAAAACGAAACAAACAGGTATTAGGAACGAGACGACAATGCATTCAGAAGTCTTATGACTGGGCCACGACCCTGATACTCCAAACGAATTCGCTTTACGCTGCAAGCGTTAACATCAAGCGTCAAAACAGTTCGCTGCTTTGCATGAATAACCGCACAATCGAAATTTTTTGAATTTGCGTTTTGTAACACCATACAACGGTCTGCCGAGACAATGTCCGGAGGTTCGAAACCCAAGGCACACACCTCTGACTTTTCGAAGTTATGTGTGTATTGTGTATCAATTATCGTTCGCTTTAACGGTGAAGGAAAACATCGTGAGGAAACCTACATACCTGAGAATTCTCGATAGGAATTTCGAGGGTATGTGAAGTCTGCCAATCCGCACTAGGCCAGCGTGGTGGACTAAGGCCTAACCCCTCTCGGTAGTAGAGGAGGCCCGTGCTCAGCAGTGGGCAGTATATAATACAGGGCTGGTATTATTATTATATTATTATTATTAACACCATACAATCCATAATAGTCCATATTTTATGGTAAATAAAACTCACAGTCATATCGGGGAAAATGGCGCATTGGTGTGACAAAATGTCTTTATGTCATTGGTTGATTTTTGGAAAAAAATCGACAAACTGATTAAAAGCTGAGCACATAACAATCAGGATTTCAGCAAAACATTGATGAATGCCCTTTTGGTTAATACATTCTTTGATTATATATCTTCAATAAATACAAAGTTACAAAAAAAGTTTTTTTTCTAATTTTCAAATGGCTGTCCTGTAAAATTTGCTTTCTTGGGATTGTGTAGTTATTCATGCAAAGCAGCGACTTGTCAGTTCACATAGTTTTTTTAGGATAGCGGTACTACTTGAGTGGGTACTACGATATTTTATGTTGTAGATAAATATATACAACGTTGCTTTACCACTTCGGCCAATTCATGAATTTACGTTATAGAAAGATGTGTATATAAGTGGTAGCCCATACTACAAAAAAAGAAAAAAATATTGTTGTCTTTATAATGTCGTCATACTGTCCTCTGTATGTGTGTGGTCAGGGCCACACGACATGGGCGGAGGCGTCATCCGTCTGGTAATTGACTTCATTGTCCGCACTGTGGAGGAAAAGGGTCGACAGTACACAAGCTAGTGATGTAACTTGTTTTTATCCTGAAACGTTAATGATAGTAAGAATCAAGGAATGGAATTCTGCGCACAAACATAATCAAACAAAGGAAAGGAAAAACACTTATACTAACAAGAAAATTTTATTACACTGAAAATTTTACTAAAATACTGCGCACTGTAAATTCAAATATCGACTTAGATGTTAAACGCATATTTGTGGCGCTTCGTGTGTGGTGACGTCCTTAGGGGAGGAATGCGAACCGGGCAACTGCAACCGCGGACGTCGTGCGATGTCCAACTGAGGACCTATTTTAAGTCACCAGCTTATTTAATAACGCATATTAAGTATATTACCCACGAAATTGTTGTAATATGAGCTTTTTCTTTGCTCTCACTTGGCCTCAGGCCTGCTTAGGCCGCCGCTGGCAAAGGAAATAACGAAAATAGGCCTCGCAAGCATCTATCGTCCCGAGCCTCACGTTAGCTAAGGCCACGACTAGTGCTTACCATCTGGCGAGCGATTAGTTATCTCCTTTTTCAATTATACTGAACTTCTTAATAGTATGGGTGAACATGGGTGGTGATTACGATAATGTGTTACATATTGCTAAAGAAACTACTTACTAGGTGTTGTTCGCGGATGCATTCGGAAAGACCTTTTCCGGATTTCCACTGTGGACTTTCGATAAAATGTAGCCTATGACAATCCAGGAAATGTGTATCACGCGCTACATAACATTCCAGGTTCATTCAGTAGTTTCTAAGTTTACATCTAACAAAATCCAAATAGATTAACGAACTTTGGCATTTGTAATATTTGTTATAAGAAACATAATAACGACACTTCCACAAAAACTTGTACCTATTTTTAAAACTAGAAAACATATTTTTTTGAAGGACACCTGGGCGTTAAGGACACGAGGTTGTTGCCCACGCGTGGGCGTGTGTGGGCTTCGGAATAGGATATAATTGCTTGCTTCAACGAATTTTGCATATTGTTTTCGATGAAGAGTTGCAACCTTGAAGATATGTTTTTGTACCTCAGAGTCTATGGAGTTGAGCAAACCAAATTTGGTTTCTAAACTTTTTAATGTATTCGTTACAAAGCGTGTTAGGATATAACTACTATAACTACTGGACATAATGAGACTTAACATCTTATGTCTCAGGATGACGAGCGCAGTAGAATGCCACTCAGTATTTTGTCAGTCAAGGTGCTGGATGGTGTTGCTACTGTTTATGGGTGGTCGTATCGCTTACCATCAGGCGAACGGCATGCTCGTCTCGTCATTCAAAGCAATAAAAAAAAAAAAATATCCAGACAACGCCTATTAAGCAATGCCTATTTCGTTTCTTTAAGACCCGAATCGCATCCATGGTTCTCCTGATATTCTGGGTGTTTATGTGTGGAGCAAATCATTTAATACCAGGGGCTGTAGACAAGATGCCTTTCTACAATCGGATAAGTCTATCGCTAGGTCATTCCGATACATGTTTTTTGTTTTTTATTAGCGTTGACCATTGTAGAAAGGCATCTTCGTGACCAATCTCGTTTGTCTGACATCCAACATCCTCTGTAGATTCAAATCCCGAACAAATTACTGATATATACACTCACGCCTTTTATCACCAAAGGCGTAGGCAGAATCGCAACTAAAATATGCACCCACATTTCTAAATGTATGTACCGTAATACAACTGTGTCACAGAAGCAGTCAAATTACTGATAGGCAAACCTACAAAATAACATTAAGTCGGTAAACAAAGTAGAACTTGTGATCTCTTAGTTCACAGTCCATTTACCTATCGGCCAAGTTAAATAGATAAACTAAAAAAATTACTATGTGCAATTTCTATGAAAAACCACTTTAACAATGTATTTCCCCATACATGACATACGTAATTTTCCAAACCGGACTTACATTTTGCCTGATCTTCCGATGACAATTAGCAATTATGTAAACATAGTTTGCCAAGCCACGTACAAACCGTATTATCTTTTATATAAACACGATAAAATGTTGCGTGTTTTGATCATTCATTACAGATCAATTGTGCTGGTTGCAATTATGTTTGAAAACAATTAAGTTATCGGCCAGGGGAGCTCTAGGGCAGCCGGGGCGGGTATGCCAGGGTTGCAGACCAACCTTAGTGTGCCGACTGCAACCATGGCGAGTTAAGGCACATATCTATATATGTATTTATTTATTTATTTTCATCTGTATAAGAAAATTTTGTGAAATTTTACTGGGAATACCTATTGTGTAATTTTATTTCAATTAATCCTGTTAAACCTGAAACTGTCTTCACGTTGGAAAAAATATTTGTGAAAACTGTTTGGCTAGTGTAAAAATTATTGTATTTAATTCATATGTTGTAATTTTGTGCTGTTTGTTTTCCTAAATAAATAAAATATGAGATGGTGACGTAGTAATTGGTAAGGCAATACCTCCGTTTGTTACCAAAACCGCCTATGTATTTCTTGAGCCCCCGTCCAAAGGATGCCTTCGGCGCGGTGGCCACAGGAATGACATCCATAATTCAAGCCGCCGTTCACATGAGGAACATGGACGAGGATGACCCCTCCAAAAAAGAAGTAGTCTAAGTAATGATTCGCTCAGGGTGCAGCAATAAGCCTACGTCATTCCTTACTATAATTTAACATTATCATCGGTTCTGATTTCTGATGTCATTACATTGTTCATAATAAACGCCTTTTCGCTGTGAAATGCACGGAACCACAATTATATTTAATTGTATTATTTATCAATATGTAAACACAAAGGGTTCGTTTCGTAACTAATTGGTATTGTGACCTAACTGGTCAATTATAAGCTATTGTGAAGGTTTCCTAGGATTATAATACTAAGCGATTTAGCATGACTTTACAGATTCATCTGTGTATTATATTTATACATATTTTTCAAGAATTGTGAAAGTTTCCTAGGTTTATAGCACTAGCGATGTTGCCTAACTTTACACCACATCTTTGTACATTAATATTTTTTTTTCAAAATTACAATGAAAACCGTGAAAATCGTGTTAAAACGTATCAAGCTGTTTTGAATCACTGATTGAATATATAGGTACTTATATTTTTTTATTGACTGCCTCGGTGGCGTAGTTGTATTACGGTATGACTGCAATGCTGAGGTCTTGGGTTCGATTCCCGGGTCGGGCAGTGATATTGGGTTTTTTAAATTCAGTGTCAGCCCGGAGTCTGGAATTTGTGCCCGATATGGCGATAGGCTCGCCCCCTATCACATCATGGGACGGAATAACGGCGAAAAGTGGGTGCACTAGTTGCGCCTCTGCCTACCCCTTCGGGGATAAAAGGCGTGAGTGTATATGTATATGTATGTATATGTATATTTTTTTAGACAACAACAAACACAGGGAATAGACTGTGTTTACCTGTCCGTCACATCAATATTGTCGAAAAGTACAAGAAAGACAAAGTAAACGTACAGGCGTACGCCAACATATAGTTCTATATTTGTAGTGTTCACAAAAGATACATTGGCGTCAGTGTCGTTTCACCTCTTTCTAAAGTGGTAAATTTATCAATATCGCTAAGCTTATTTTTTACTAGAGATGACAGTCGTCAAGTGCAAAACTATATAACCTCTAGACGCACAAAACGAGGACCTAGTGTCAAAGGCCAACGATCCAAATATTCAGCTTTCATTCTGCGACCTTGGCGCTAATGTCACAAGTGCTGACTCAGCTAGTGTAGGCAGTCACTTAGAGGTTATAAGTTCGAATCCCGTAGGACGAACGGACGAATCCATATTTAGAAATCGTGACAGTGACGGATTTTTTATTCGTGAAAACTTCGCTAATTTTGCTAAAGTGGGTGTTGCAGAAGCCACTTAGAAATGGAGTTGGAGTTGCTGTGCACTCATTACATGGCTTTTAGGGGGCTGGAGCCCCCGCGCCCCCACGTAATTGGCGACCCTGTTTTGCTGGATAACGTTGTTCCTATATTAGTGTTGGTTTTTCACATCGGGTGATCCACCCTACTTATATACCATTTGTTATAAAACGTAAAGAATTATGTGCCGTCTATATAATGAGCTTTACGTAAAGCATAAAACCGTCGACATAATGAACAAGTCGTTTTAGGTAGCATCAAAAACGTAATATTATAAACATTATATTGCAATTAGTAGCGCTAAATATTTTTTGATAAACAATTTCATGGTTGGCAAAAAAAATATTACGTGCTTATTTATAATTTAATTGTTAATAGTTTTTTTTTATATTTAAGGAAGACAATCTAGATTATAATTAGTGATATGTCCATGCATACTGTTCGATTGAATTGTATGTTATGACGTTAATGAAAAGAAATAAAAAAATAAACACAATAATCTTTTTTTTTCAATCACTTATTTAAAATTCTATGATATATCTTTTCTGTTTCACGTAGGATTGCAACAATGAAGCAACAGATAATGGTTCCATTGTATAATTTAGCAGTAATATACATTGAATTGGAAATTCCAATACCATATTTTTCAACGGAAACCAAAATAGTTTTTAAATAGGATCAAAGGTCACAAATTCCTCATAAATTTCTACAACCGGACCAATTCAACTTCTTTCTAAGAAAAAGGTCACATTATGAGTAACAAACATTTTAATACAGATTTTTTTTTCCCACAATAGCTTAATAATTCGACCTTCACATTATAGGATAATGATTCGATACAGATATTGAGAGATAAAAAGCATTGTGTAAAGATCAGTTGATACTCCGTGGCATTATGCATGACCTTATGCCATCCTCATCAACGGAGATAAAGGAATTCAAAGCATTTTTTTAAGCAGGCACGTAGTAAGGAATGTGAGGGGGGAAGACGGAACCACTTTTATTGTTTATGCCGGCAACAATAACCTCTACATTTTTTTTATGATATAGGGGGCAAACGAGCATACGGTTCACCTGATGGTAAGTGATCACCGCCGCCCATGAACATCTGCAATACCAGGGGGCACAGAGATGCGTTGCCGGCCTTGTAGGTGGGAATACGCTTTTTTAACATGCCCATAATAATGTAACATTAATAGATTCTTCCTAAAGAAAAACATAAGGATTAGGAAGAGTATGTTCGGGCTCGAAATCTCTCTCATGATAAGAACATTACAAGCTGTTAATCGGCAACTGTAAATAACTTCCTAAGTACCTATATCTGAAAGTTATTCATCAGAATTTCATTAAGCCGGCGTAGTAGACCACTATTCATAATATTATATTAATTACCATGTTAATTATATGCATTACTAGCTTTTGCGCGCGGCTCCGCCCGCGTGGAAATGTTTTTTCCGGGATAAAAAGTAGCCTATAGCACTCAGGAGTAATGTAGCTTCCTATTAGTGAAAGAATTTTCAAAATCGGTCCAGTAGTTCCTGAGATTAGCGCGTTCAAACAAACAAACATACTTTTCAGCTTTATATATTAGTATAGATTAACGTAGAGACGATAAACCTTACTAACAAACCACTGTCATAGTTTAATACGTTTTTTGTCTCGCTTCCTCTCACGTTAAATGTCACTCGACAGCAAGACAAGACACTATATAACTAAACAGAAGCATACAACGTTTATTAGGTACCTATTATAATTATTATAAAAGTCTAAAAAGGAAACAAGTATTATATTCCATTTTTCGCAAGAAGGATGTGTATTGCATCAAAACCAGTAATAATACATTTTTATTCTATTTATTATAAGACTGCCTCGGTGGCGTAGTTGTATTACGGTACGACTGCAAAGCTGAGGTCTCGGGTTCGATTCCCGGGTCAGGTAAAGTGATATTGGATTTTTCTATTCAGTATCAGTCCGGAGTCTAGAATTTGTGCCCGATATGGCGATAGGCTCGCCCCCTATCACATCATGGGACGGAATACGAACGGCGAACAGTGGGTGCACTAGTTGCGCCTCTGCCTACCCCTTCGGGGATAAAAGGCGTGAGTATGCGCATTATAAATAGTACTTCCATCTTGATGTTACAATATCGTGAAAAACAGACATCTTCTTCTTCAGCCTTTAGAAGTCCACTGCTGAACATAGGCCTCCCCCAAAGATTTCCAGACCAACCTGTCAGAAGCGGCCTGCATCCAGCGGGTTCCTGCGACCCTTACAAGGTCGTCTCTCCACGTTGTAGGAGGACGTCCCACGTTGCGCTTGCCAGTACGTGGCCTCCACTCAGACATCTGCTGCCCCCTTACTCTCTATGACAGTGTTAACTCTTAACGCGGCCGCGTAACGTTAATTTTACATGCAATCAGCCCTGTATTATATACTGCCCACTACTGAGCACGGGCCTCCTCTACTACTAATTTTACATAATTAGCGTTAAATGTTATTCTGTTTGCCAATTTCCATAGCGATAAACGCGATGAGTTACGTTACATGCTTGTTACGAGCGGGGAAAATAACGTGTGTCATAGAGAATAAGGGGGCTGTTTGTGTAAATTTTAAATTCTATTGAAATTATCAGATGCTTTGTCCAGCAGTGGGACAGCCGGAGATGATATTTTAATCTTAGCGGTTTTACTCCACAATAGGTACTTTATTTGTAAATCAAATCCACTTAACAATATCGCAATCTGGTAGATACAAACAACTTAAATTACGACTATTTAATTCTAATTATTTAAAACATACTCAAGAATTTCCAGAAAGTTCAGTTTTTTGCATCTCAATTTTGTAGCACTTTTGATAAGTCAGTTCACAAATAGTAGAACCAAATAAGACATCATGACATTTAAGTAGTATATTTTTATTTTCTATACTAATATTATAAAGAGGAAATATTTGATTGTTTGTTTGTTTTG
Source organism: Sphinx pinastri (assembly GCA_947568825.1). Classification (NCBI taxonomy): domain Eukaryota; kingdom Metazoa; phylum Arthropoda; class Insecta; order Lepidoptera; family Sphingidae; genus Sphinx; species Sphinx pinastri. The sequence goes on from OX387615.1 coordinate 23,452,096, forward strand.
AATAGGCTCCGAAACTACAACACCGATTTGAAAAATTCTTTCACCAATATAAAGCTACATTATCAGCGAGTAACATAGGCTACTTTTTATCCCGGGGAAGTATAAATCGGGACTTTTATTCCGGAAAAACTCATTCACGCGGGCGGAGCCGCGAGCAGAAGTCTAGTATTGTATAGTGGTTTGGGCGAGGTGGGACGGGGGGTGGGTGCTTTTAGGGGGTCGCAGAATAAACCCTTTTATTATTTTCTACTTTTCACTCATGTGCAGTGAGCCACATAAGTAGCTGAACAAATTCAAAACTTAAAATCGCCTGTACACGTTAAGCTGTGTTGAAACATTTTTATTTCTTGATGTGAATTAAAGTAAATGTCTTAAATTTTATGTTTGTGAAGAAAAAAAACATTTTGGTAGTAAAATAAAAGTGTATAGGGTTTTTAAAGTTTTGAATTTGTTCAGCTACTTATGTGGCCGACTGTACTAGTGCCTAAAAGAAGCACGCGTGATTGTCATTTCTTGAACAGACTTTTTATTCGTCCTGCGTTTTGGCGCGGCAAAAGTTGGATCCGCCCCGGGCGGCACGCCGCCCACGCTACGCCACTGAATTGGATAGTTCTCTATGTTTGATTTTGGGCATAATTCTAAACTAGCTTTTGCTCGCGGGTCCGTCCCGCTAAGAAAATATTTTCCCGGGATGAAAAGAAGCGTATGTCCCACGATTTCAAACAATTTCCACACCAAATTTCAATGAAATTGGTTCAGTCGTTCAACCGTGAAAGCGTAACGCACAGACAGAGTATTTCGCATTAATAACATAAGTGACTGCCTCGGTGGCGTAGTTGTATTACGGTCGACTGCAAGGCTGAGGTCTCGGGTTCGATCCCCGGGTCGGGCAAAGTGATATTGGATTTTTCTATTCAGTATCAGCCCGGAGTCTGGAGTTTGTGCCCGATATGGCGATAGGCTCGCCCCCTATCACATCATGGGACGGAATACGCTTGGCGAAAAGTGGGTGCACTAGTTGCGCCTCTGCCTACCCCTTCGGGGATAAAAGGCGTGATCATGCGTAATAACATAAGTATGGATGTCATCATCATCATCATCATCAGCCACACGACGTCCACTGCTCAACATAGGCCACACTTAAAGATGTAATAGCAAATAATACCAAAAAGCCCCTCTTTATTTCAACAATTTCATAAAACCGTGTGGACGCAAGAAAGCAGAAAGAACGGACATTCAAGAAATACATAATATATAGGATAGTTTTATCCCGGTAAACATAGTTTGACATTTATGCAGAGAAAAGACTTTCCCGGGGGTGGAACCGCAAGCAACACCTATCGAGCAATCTTCGTTAAGCCCATTTCGATCACTTCAGTAGGAAGCTGTTATGAATCAGAAGTTCCTTCAGACCTTGGGTCTTTCCTCATGTCTCTGAGCATCGGGGTCGCTGACTCATCACTTTCAGATTTCGATCCGAAGGCGAGAGATGAGTGATCAGGATGTGTTGGACCTTGGAGCGGTAGGCAATGGTCTACGTGGTATGCGTCAGGTGTTTCCATAGTTTTTGTGACATAACAGTATTTTATACTAATTTATAGTATTGACTGCCTCGGTGGCGTAATTGTATTACGGTACGACTGCAATGCTGAGGTCTCGGGTTCGGTCGGGCAAAGTGATATTGAATTATTCTATTCAGTATCAGCTCGGAGTCTGTAATTTGTGCCCGATGGCGATAGGCTCGCCCCCTATTACATTATGGGACGGAATAACGGTGAAAAGTGGGAGCGCTAGTTACGCCTCTGCCTACCCCTTCGGTGATAACAGGCGTGAGTGTGTGTGTATGTGTTATAGTATTGACCAATCACGGGCAAGAGTTTATTTATGTTCAAACAAATTATGTTACAACAGTCCAAATATAATGTGGACCGTTGACATTGGCTCTGCAGTGGTCCCCTGTACATCGTTGTATCTTTATATTAGAACTATGTAGTCTAATATGTGACCCAGAAGACTATGAACTTTAGACAAGATGCCTTTATAGAATCGTCAACACTAAGGAATGACATAAACGACTAAACGGTATTAGCGATTAACTTTTCGTTGTTATATGTCATTTCCATACATATTTTTGTTTTCTATCAGCGTTAACGATTGTGGCAAGGCTTGTTGTCTATGAGCCTAGATCTGTCAACTATTAGTGTTTAGTTGGCAATCATTTGAAGCAACTGTTGTTTATATTATACTAGGTGTTTCTCGCGGCTTCGCCCGCGTGGAAAAACTTTTCCGCTACAAAAGTCCCTAAAACACAATACGACACCAGCGCCATCTACTTAAAGAATCAGATTAATTTCCCATGGGAGCAAATTACCGGGATAAAAAGTACCCTGTGTGTCAATCCAGGACATGACCTACTCGTGTGCCAAATTTCGTCCAAATCCGTTTAGTTGTTTCTGCGTTTACTTCTAACAAACATACAAACATTTTCACTAACTTTCGCATTTATAAGATTTGGCGATAATGGTACAGTCAGCCACATAAGTAGCTGAACAAATTCAAAATTTTAAATCGCCCTTAAAGTTATGCGTCTGAATCAACAAACATTTTTTCTTCACTAAAATAAAATTCACGGGGTTAACTTTATTTTAGATAAAGAAAAAAAGAATATTTCGATTGGAGTTAACGTGTAGAAGCGTTTTGAAGTTTTTAATTTGTTCAGCTACTTTTGTTGCTGACTGTACATCGTACCTACGATAACAAAAGAATTCTTTCGAGAAATAAACTTAATATAAAACGGATCCGCTGCCTGATCGAAATAAAGTAAAAATTTCGCAATATTAAATGTCAACATCGTGTTCAACACTAATTATTAAAAAAAGAAAAATTTATGTTTTATTTAAAACTAGCTTTTGGTCCCGACTTTGTCCGCGAGAATGAGTTTTTTTGGGATAAAAGTCCCGCTACATATTTTCCCGGTATAAACAGCAGCCTTAAACCTTCCCAGGGTCTCAAACTGTCTTTATACCAAATTCCATTGAAATTATTGAGTTTATCGCGTACAGAGGCGGCGGGTGACTTTTTTTATACTAACTATGTAAGGAAGGATAAGAAAGGAAGATACTTTCAAAAATTTATAATTGAATATAAAAAAAATAGACGATGATGCAAATTCGACAGCATAGAAAAAAAACTTCTACATCAGGGTACATTCGCTGATTAAATGAATAGCGTTATTTTAGGTCCATTTCGTAATTTATTTAATAATAATAATAATAATAATAATTAAAATTATGCCGTGATTGTTATGTAATGTGCAATGTGTGTGTGTGTGTGTGTGTGTGTGTGTGTATGTGTGTGTGTGTGTGTGTGTTTATTATGTTAATCATCGCAATAGAGCTTCTGTCTCCTCATAAGTAAGTGGGATTATCCAATTTTTTATAGATTTTTTGCACTTAAAGTAATCTTTACCGTAGATATCCAACTCCTTATGAATTTTGTTGTATAGTTGCGCTGAACGTTTAGCAAATTGCATATCCGCAAGGGTTGTATTTGATTTTGGTATTTTTGCAACCATATCTTTCCTTCTTTTGGTTTGTATTTCTTGTCCATGATGCATAGTTTTGTGTTTTCTTAGTACAATTTGTTGAATATATAATTTTCTAACTGAAAGTAAATTACTTATTTTATATAAATTAAGTGTCGGATAACGGATATTTTTAAAGTACATTATTTTAATTAACGCACGTTGAGCGCGTTCTAGTTCAATTAATTTAGTTTTTGCCACGCCACCCCAAACTGGAATGCAATACGCTAATACGGATTGTACAAGTGCAACATATATATCATTGAGGAGGTTTCTTGAGGGATTTGTTTCACTAACTCTGCTAGTGGGAACAACATGTCGTAGCGTTTTAAAGATCCAAATCAACTTTCTAATACGGCTAGCAACTTGATCTATATGTGGGTGCCAAGATAGTCTTTGGTCTATTATAACTCCCAAGTATTTTGTTTGTGTAACTCTATCAATTTTAGGGCAATTACATGAGCTATTTTTAGCGTCGCTGCATGAATGAACTGCGATACTAAAATCCACACTTGGTTGCGTCCGTTTAGTTATGCTAAAACATACAAAGTTTGTTTTTGAGGTGTTTAGCGTGAGCAGGTTTCCTTTCAGCCACCTAGCTATTTGAGCCATTCCAAGCTCAGCACTACGTTGCACCTCTTGCCAGGAGTACCCAGAAAATATTACAGCTGTATCATCGGCATATGAGAGGATTTTAGCATTATTTACGCGCATATTGCAGAGGTCGTTGATATAGATTAAGAATAGTGTAGGGCCCAACACGCTTCCCTGAGGGACACCATATAACACTTCAGTCTCGCTACTGACGTGCTGGCCCAGTCTGACTCTTTGTGTTCTTTTTTGCAAATAATCTTTAAACAAGTGGAGAGGTGTTCCCCGTATTCCGACTTTTTCTAGTTTATTTAGTAGGATTGGAACAGAGACGGTGTCAAACGCCTTTTTTAAATCTAAAAACACTGCCAAACATTTGTTTCTCTTATCCAATTTTTCTACTATGGTTGAACTCAAAGCGATAACAGCGTCCTCAGTCGATTTTCCTTTTAGATAGTATCCTAAACTTATCTAAATATTTTATTAGTTGAATATTAATTATCTTTTCGAAGATTTTAGAAATAGCAGGTAATATAGATATGGGCCTGTAGTTGTTAACATCGTCTCGGTCTCCGTCTTTATATATAGGTGTTATAGTGGATTGCTTAAGTGGTGCTGGGAAGATCCCCTCAACAAAGCATCGATTGATTAAATGTGTCAGAACTGGTACGACCAGATGCTTTACATACTTTAAATATCTTGTTGTGATGTTATCCCAACCCGGAGAGCTATCAGTTTTCAAACTCATCAAGATTCTGTCCACCTCGCCCATGTCGGTTTCTAGAAGCACAAAAGAATTAGGCTGTAACGGAAGGTCATGATATTCAATGTTATGGTTGGGATCATCAAATTTAGCTTTGATTTTTTGAGCTAGTTCCTTGCCAATATTTACGTAATAATTGTTGACGTAGTTCGCGGAATCAGTTGGAGACGTTGCGATATTCATTAGTTGTATATTTTGTGTTCTTTGTTTGCTTAAGTAGGTAATGTTTTTAATGTTTTTCCACAGCAATTTATTGTTGGTAACAGATTTGGATATTAGTTCTCTTTCGTATTTTCTTTTAATCTTTTTAATGAGATTGTTGCAAAAATTTCTATATCGGGTATAAGTGACTTTTAGAATTTCATTATGCGGATCTTCTTTAGCTTTTTTTTGAAGATTATTGCGGTTTTTAATACATTTTAAAATACCTGGAGTGATCCAGGGCTTAATTATGCGTTTGCTATTTGTTATATATGCAGTGGTAGTATTCTTATTGATGGACTCTTGGAGCCTGTGTATGAGTAAGTCAGTTAACAGCCTAGGGTCATCGCAAAATAGTAAATTCTCTATCTTACTTTCCTGTAAGTACCTCAACGCATCCTCAAAGTTTGTTTTGGTTTTAGTTTTAGCGATAGTTTGATTACTTTTAATTTTGGAGAGGGAAAGAAACGTTGTAAAATGGTCCGTTATAGACGTATGAAGTATAGCGATCGAAGCAGTTATTTTTTTACTATTTATTTTTAACATAAAGTGGTCTAGACAGCTATTTTCCCTGGTGGGTATTGTGTGTCCAGGTAATATGCCGTATGTCGATAAAATGCTTAGGTAGTTGATTCTATTTTTGCCTTCATGAGATAATTCTGTAGTTTTAGGTATAATGTTTATATTTAAATCCCCGGCAAGTACAAGACTTTTCCCAGAGGGCAATGTATCAAGATGGATACTAAGAGAATTTAGGAAAGAGTCAATGTTTGTGTTAGAAGGGGAACGGTAGATACAAAGAATAATGTTATTTAATACATCGATTTGAAGACATGATGCGTTAATCAGTTTAATCTCCTTAATTATAGGTTTCAACTTTTCCTTGACATATACCACTACCCCGTCGTTTAAACTTATACCTTATTTATACCTTTAAACTTTAGGACTATTATTAAATGATTGGTTATCTCGAAAACTATGTTTTTTAAGATCTCAGCAATGTGACCCTACTGCACCTGATGGTAAATAGAGCGGGGTCCAGATAGTGTCGGCTGATGAGAGATGAGTAACACTCACCAGTCGACACAATTTTGCCGGCCTGTTCGAAACCGGATCTACATAGGCTGATCCTTGAACGTAACACACTTATATTGGTCACTGCATAACATATAAAAGAACATATTCCTCCTCGTTTCGGCCGTGGCGGCCATTCTCAACGGAGATCAGCCAGGTACGCAGGAGATATTATAGTGCACAAGTGTGTGCGCAATACACAGGTGCGGTCGCTATTCCTTCACTCTCATAGTCCGGTGAGACGGCAATCCGACATGACCGGAGAGAGATCAGGCGCAGGACCAACGGCTTTACGTGCTTTCCGACGCACGGGGGTATCACACCGCCAACTTCCTGACTCCGAGCTGCGACTGAGTAATTTTTAAGATGGAAAAACCCAGTCACAATGTTTTTTGGGCCGACCCGGGATTTGAACCCAGGACCTCAGCGCGCAAATCGTACTCGTAACGCTTACGCAATACAACTACGCCACCGAGGCAGTCATTGGTCACTATGGTAATATCCTACCATCAACAAACTATGTAATGACCCCATTCTCGTCGCTGGACATACTCCTATAAATTGACTCATCTAGGCCCTAAGAAGTTTTCCGCTTGAAACCTAGAAAGCGAATTCAAAGGTCAGATGTGTGACCTTACGGTCGCTAACAGAATATATGCAAGTAATAAACATGAGTTGTCAAATTATTTTATTCGTCTCTATCTATATTGACACTAGTTGCTATACGCGGCTCCACCTACGTAAGAGCCCATCCTTGAAATTAAAAGTACCTATCTAATGTTAATCACTTGGTTACCTTAATGGGAAAGGAGATGTCCGCTTTTTGGATGGGGCTCAAAATCTAACTAGGCTCAAACTTTATAGATACTAAAGCGGCATAACTATTGATCTTGAATCCATGAAAAGTATTTTTAGACCCCTCCATAATAAATAAAATTACATAAATCTCAAAATCAAACGACTTTAAAATTATATGATTTATTGTAAAGGCCTAGTTTCTGGGAATACTATCCAAATTTATATAAAGTATCTTGGTTAGTATTTTAAACCAGTTTCTGGATATGTAAAATGTAATCTGATAAAAATATGAGCTACAATTATATTGATTTCACGCGGATTAACTAAGCTGTTATTTACAGCACTCCGGTTTTCTGAAAGACAGTGGAACTCCAGTCGAGCCCATCTAATTGTGCTGTAGTCGCTGTAGACAAAATAACCCACAGCCGCCCCACTTTATTCTGTGTTTAGAAATTTAAACTATCAAGACATTTTATATAACGTGCGCGAGTGAAAACACAAAACTATAGTCTAAACAATAAAATAAATATCGCATCATATGTTTGTATGTTTATTTGTATAATTAACATTGTGCGAAAAGAAATCTTGTGGGCGTCATCAATGGAATTAACGGGACATCCAATATTTAGTGTTGCAACACTGAATTTTATATATCACTAGCTGGCCCGCAAACGTTGTTTTGCCTTCAGTTACCGACCGGGGTTAAAAGTTATTAAAAAAATAGGGGTTGATCGTAGAAAGGTACAAATTTAGGGTTGTGTACAAATTTTGGAATGCTGTATCATAAAAAGTTAGTCAAGTTATAAAAAAAAGTCTCAAAAAAGAAAAAAAATAAGTGGTGGACCACCGTTAACATTTAGGGGTATGAAAAATAGATGTTGACTGATTTTCAGACCCGATATGCACATAAAATTTCATGAAAATCGGTCGAGCCGTTTCGGAGTAGTTTGGCAACAAACACCGCGACACGAGAATTTTATATATTAGATGACTAGACAGCAATTTTTATAATATTTTATACCTCTTTACTTATTACTAAATACTACCGTTTCGTCTATTCTCTCCGCCAACCTGCATGTGAGCTGTGTTGTTACGATTTAAACTTATGTTAGCTTATGTTTGTTGAAAAAAAGTGACGCGACCTGCGCAGATGACCGGAGTACATGCACACACGCACAGCTACACCGTAAGTGCAACTTTGTTATCTTATCACACAGTTGCTTAAAAACCTCTTAATAAACCTAAAACTATGTACAAGGATTATAATAAAATTTAAATATGAAATATAATTCGACTGCGAAATATAATCTGAGTGTAACAATTATTGCTACTTGTCTTTCAGTAATATTTCTAATCCTATATATTATATATATATTGGAGCAGGGTTGCCAGAGATACGCTAGAGGAGGCCTTTGCCAAAAGGCACACTGAACTTAGAGATATCCTCTAAAAGACGAAGACAAACACTTCAAAACAGACGGAAGTTCAGGATAGAGGGCTTATTGATTGATTGATTGAATCCGGTATGTAGTCATATCTCAAGCATGCGGATTTATAATTTTGATTACTATAATTTATTTTGTTGACTTTTCCTCAAAATATTTTTCATCGTAACAAATTTTATATCAATACGATGGTGCCATACAAAATTGATTTGCGTCAAATCGATTCGTCAACCTTTTTTTAAGATAATAATGTGTCTTGCTGACCTTGCAGAAAACCGGCGTGAATTTACAGATTTGTCGATGTGTTTCTTAGTTATTGAGTTTTCCCGGACTCCTGAATACCTAATTGTCTTTCCCAATTTTTTGTCGGGAAACATTATTTTTCTGGTATCATTATTATATTTATATTATACGCAAGTATAAGTAGTTATTTGTCATGATGTGGCCTAATTGCTTTTTTATTATTCAATTAAATGACAAATGCATAACTATCGGCACCTACTTAACACGGGGAAATACTTGTTCGGATTTATGCCGCACTCATCGTTCTAAACTCATACTAAAACCTCGCTATAATACCCTCTCTCTCTTATATTGCAGTGCGCATGCGCATCCAACCGCAACCACTCTTCCCCCCTAGGAAATTCTAGATATAAACTCTCGTAATGCTCAGCAATTAATTTGCTTACAATGTGCGTCAAACTGGAACATAAAAATTCTTGCTAATTCATCATCATCAGCCACATGAAGTCCACTGCTGAACATAGGCCTCCCCTAAAAAAATCCAGACGCACCTGTCAAAAGCGGCCCGCATCCAGCGTGCTTAACTATTCCCATCATAAAACTAAAACCAACCATCATGGGTGCATAATAATATGATTATGCTATGCTATGCACTGGGTGTTGCTCGCGTCTTCAAAAATGCAAATTTTAGATAGGTCTACCGGGAAAATCGTCATCGATAAACTAGCTTTTTGACCACTAGCATACATTATCCTACTCATACCTCCCCTAAAGATTTCCATACGGATCTGTCACAAGCCTATTGCTCATTACCCAGCGTCAAATAGACAAAAAAATGGAACCCCGGACTCGAGCTCGAGAGTCCTGTGCCATTGTAATCGATATTCAGTTGGTGGGGACGGAATGTTTTAACGATTGACAAATAATAAAAAAATAACAAATTATGTGAGAAATTCTTCACCGCCGATTTACATACGACCTTCCGACAATTTCACAATTTATATGGAAAAACAAACAACCAACTGTTAGACCTCTAGTCACATATATATTGTAAACAACAAGGGGCCGACACAAAATGGATAATATTTCCCAGGTACAAAGACCCGCGTTTGCATACATTTAATATGTGGAGAAGGGTCTATCGAAATTGTAGAGTTAGGCGCCACTTAACTGCATCAACGTATTTAATCGGATCTTTTAAGAATATTTAGGCCTTGTGTATTTCTCAGAAACATCAAATTGGCGTGAGTAAAACGACCTCTAGGAGGCTGCCTGATCAAGACGTGGGCTAAGAACGTGTATCTTAAACATAGAAGCTATATTAATGCTCCCCTGAGCAGGTAGTTCTCTCGGCACAGGCGTAACTAAGGAGGGGCTGGTGAACTGCAGGATGTTGAAGTATGTAATATTAATCATTCTGTAGCCTTCAAAACATTATCAAATCTGTAATTATCATACACATCATGTCTTTAGACTGCCTCGTTGGCGTATTAGTATTACGGTATGACTGCAATGCTCAGGTCTCAGGTTCGATCCCTGGGTCGGGAAAAAGTGATATTGGATTTTTCTATTCAGTATCAGCCCGGAATTTCGGCCCGATATGGCGATGGGCTCGCCCCCTATGACATCATGGGACCGGAGTACGGACGGCGAAAAGTGGGTGCATCAGTTGCGCTTCTGCCTACCTTATATATGTATGTATCATGTCTTTAACTCCGAAGGAGTAGATAGATCACAGAAGTGCAAGTTGCAACTAGGGCACCCAATTTTCATCATGTGTGTTCCGTCCCATGATGTTATAAGGGGGGAACTTATCGCTATATCGGGCACAAAATCCAGTCTCCGGGCTAATACTGAGATGAAAAACCAAATAGAATTTGTCAGACCTGGAGTTTGAATCCGAGACCTCAGAGAGAAAGTCATACCGTGCACGCAGTACAAGTACGTCACCGAGGCAGATTGTAATTATAACGACATGGAAGCTGTTTCTTTTGTGAGGTACGAGTCCCCTTCTAACATGATTCAAGCTACTGGTGGTAGGTCTCTCGTATGCGAGGGGCTGTCTGTGTGCAAGCTCTGTTGTATTTCGGTTTGAAGGACATTGTACCCAGCGTAACTGTTATTGGGCATTATGAGGCTTAAATTCTTATATCTCAGGGTGACGAGCGCAGTGGGGTACCACGCAGTACTTCGTAATTCAGAGTTCTGTGCGGCGCTACTACTGTTTATGGGCGGTCGTATCGCTTACCACCAAGCGAGCGGCACGCTCGTCTCGTCATTCAGTAGCAATAAAAAAAAGCTTCGCTTCCAGCTCTCAGCCAGTTTCACATTTACAGTTTAAATTCTGAAAGAACAATAGCAGCGAATGAATGGTCACTGTGCATAGCTAATAATCCTTGTTAGCCATTACTCAGCAGATCCTAAATAGGTTTCAGACGTTCTTGCCTTCCTCCCTTTGTTCACTTCTGCTGGATAGCTGCTGCTAACGGCTGGAGAGCCGTCGCATTCGAAACACCAAGGTACTAATAGTAGTGATACCTAGTCATAGATAGGACTGTCTTATCAAACACTTCATAAATTTAACTGTCAATGCATCGAACACAACAATTAATTACTAATCTTATCAACAGTGACTGCCTCGGTGGCGTAGTTGTATTACGGTACGACTGCAAGGCTGAGGTCTCGGGTTCGATCCCCGGGTCGGGCAAAGTGATATTGGATTTTTCTATTCAGTATCAGCCCGGAGTCTGGAATTTGTGCCCGATATGGCGATAAGCTCGCCCCCTATCACATCATGGGACGGAATACGCTTGGCGAAAAGTGGGTGCACTAATTGCGCCTCTGCCTACCCCTTCGGGGATAAAAGGCGTGAGCATGCGTATCAACAGTGATTAGTTGACAGTAACTTCAACTATTTTTTAAATATAACCGTCTGTTGCCTTCTTAATTCTATACTGACTTGTCTTTAAAAGTTAACTCTCAAAGATCTGTTTATAACTTACATCACCTACTCATTCTATTTACAGGTGTTACGATGCGCAGTAGCTGAATTCGATTTTATAATCGGCAATTAATTTTAACTTTGAAACATGTTAATTAATTGTCTTGCTGCTAACTATATAATTAGTTTTGACATTTAATTATTTACATACAGTCGTGGTCATGGTGTCGGCCTGTAGAACTACTCATCTTACTTATATTATAAATGCGAAAGTTTGTGAAAATGTTTGTATGTTTGTTAGAAGTAAACGCAGAGAGAACTAAACGGATTTGGATGAAATTTGGCACACGGGTAGGTCATGTCCTGGATTAACACATAGGGTACTTTTTATCCCTGCTATTTGCTCCCATGGGAAATAAATACAATACAATACAAATATTCTTTATTGTAACCATTTTAAAATAGAAAAACAATTAAAAATTATACAATTTCCTTAAATTTATAGTGAGCAATGGGCGGCCTTATCGCTACAAGCGATCTCTTCCAGGCGACCTTTGTATGGAAAGAATCTAAAATCACACATAGATAGCGGTGTACAACAAGAATAATGGATATTTTTAATCTGAATCTTTAAGTAGATGGCGCTGGCGTCGTACTGTGTTTTATGGAATTATGTAGCGGGAAAGGCTTTTACGCGGGCGAAGCAGCGAGCAACATCAAGTAATATTATAAATGAGAAAGTATGCGAAAGCGTTTGCTTGAAAAGTTTATTAGAAGTATGCGCAGGAACCGCTGAACGGATTTGGATGATATTTGGCACACAGAACTAGTAACATATACTATAGTTAAACACTTAATGGAGGAACTTTTATTCCAGAAGAAGTACGCTACACTATCAGAAAGATATTATTATAATTATAACGCAATTAATAATTTCTAACAAAATGTTATGTATGAGCTGACTCACACGTTTAGTAATTAATGCGTGGCAGTCGGTATTTCACCTTTTGTCTTTGTGACCTCATGCGCAGCCTACGATGTTGTCATTCACACTACTTCATTAAAAGCAATTTATTGTCCTCCTTTCGTCACTTATGCTCAGATATAGTTTTGAATTAGTAGCCAATACTAAAGACTTGATTACATTGGGGCATAATTGTTATTTAAAAAAAAAACTTGCTGTTGCCATCGTTCAATAAAAGAAAACCTTATTAAGGATACTCACAATCATTTACTCGTTTGCGACGTTATATAACCAATTAAAAATCTATTGCGTCAGAGACGAGCCGGAAATAGCGCGTGTACGCCAATCCGGAATCGATGAATGGGCAGTTTTTGTGTGAAATACAAAAGTCATAAATCTAAAGGTTTGATTGTGCAGTTCACGGACTCTCCATGGTCGAATGACCATTCCCTACACTTCCTTAGTTTTACTTAGACATTGACAATATTTGCAAGGGGTCTTATATCTCACGATAGACCCAATAACATGGACTTACTTTACCATTCTTGTTGTGTTTAAGATTTTACTATCAACCAAACGTATAGAAAACGTAGTCGTATGTCTGCTGGTAAAATTCAGCCAATCCTGAGGTATTAAGCGGCGTGTGTATACAATTTATTCTCGTGCCTAAAATGGAAGCAACGAGCTGTTAATACTTCGTATTTATTTATTACTATGTAACGGAGAAGGGCTTCGAAAAAATTGTTGAAACCAATCAACAAATGATTAAGTTGCGTCAAATACATTGATAAGCTATTTTTAATCAATAAAAGAAGTAGTCTAGGGAACATAAATGGCAAAAAATATTAATATATGGTATTACAGACAAATTCTTGCATATAAAAACCATAGAACACATGGTTGAAATTCCAGTCCAAAATGATTATAAACCTACGGATAGAATATTTACGATATAAATCACAATGGCAGCCAAAGCGGCTTAAAAACCAGACACGATCAACACCCTATCTCAAATTCTGTCTACCTACATAGTCATAAGCGTGATATTATAATTTCAAATAGCATAACCTTTGACAAATTCGTGTGGGAGTCATCTAACAGAATTTCTTACGGACACCATCAAATTTAAACTTTAAAATATAACCGTAACGTCCATTTTACTTTAGAACCTTGCTACAGGTGTCTAAAGTTCGACACATTTTAAGTTCGATGTGTTGGAAGCGATTCTGAACTTTAAAACAGAGAAAATAAGGAGTATTTTAGTTAAATTTGTAAGTAAAGTCGACCTTAGTACGTCTATGAAATATGATTTAAGAGAACAAAATGCTCTTTATTTCTTGTTGTTTAGAAGTACTTTTTATTGTCAAATTATTACATCTTCGACAGTGAAAAATCTAGAATGCTGCTCATTAATTTGTCATTTTTATTAATCTGGCAATCTAAGAAATATTACTTAGGACGGTATTCATAAATCAATATCAAGTTTGAGTTACATCTCAAGTAGACATAATTCAATACATTATGTCTACTTGAGATGTAACTCAAACTTGAAATTGATTTATCAATACTACCCTTAATATACTTTGTGCAAAATTAATATTATTGAAGGCAACTTCATTTTATTAACACTATTACACTTATATTATAAAGAAGAAAGATTTGTATTTTTGTATGTTTGTAACGAATAAATTCAAAAACTACTGGACCGATTTTAAACATATTTCACCAATATAAATCTACATTATCAGGGAGTAACATAGGCTACTTTTTATTCCAGAATAACTCATTGCGGAGTCGCAAAAGTCTAATGTGTAATAAGTGCGAGAGAAATAAGAACAGTTCAGTTGATTCTTTATTAGCTTTTGCTCGCGGTTTAAAAGTTAGTGCAGGATAAAAGTCCTCCTATTTTCTGGGGATAAAAGTAGCCTAAAACCTTCCCAGGGTCTCAAACTATCTCCATACGAAGTTTCATTGAAATCAGTTCGGTATTTTTTGAGTTTATCGCGTTTTTTAAAGGAGCCTATGTTACTCGCTGATATTGGTGAAAGAATTTTTCAAATCGGTCCAGTAGTTTCGGAGCCTATTCAATGCAAACAAAAAAACAAACAATCAAATATTTCCTCTTTATAATATTAGTAGGTACCTATAGAAGAGTCAAGATAGTATACTCGATAATTTGCTTATATTCTGCAGTTCTAGCCTAGATCCTATACCTAGACTATTTATGCAGAGTTGTAGGTTATATTTTATTAGCTTCTGCTTGGGGCTACATCCGCGTGAAAGATTTTTTCCGTGATAAAAGTCCCGTTGTATATTTCCCGGTATATAAAGTAGGCCATGTCCATACTACTTTCCATATTTAAGTATTTAGTATTTATTTTTGAGGTGTGGTGTGGTTTTGGGGTGTAGTGGGTTTTCAGCGTCCAATCCATCCAGTCGGCCTTTGGCGGGGGATTAGTTGGTTAATATCGTTGATGCCTACAACTCTCACCAGTGGCTCCTCGCAGCTGTGTGCACGCAGCGGTCACACCCCGGGCAACCACGTCGACTCGTGGGTCAAACCTGGTTGAGGGGGGCTTGTATGTCTCGGCACTCAAGCGTTGCGGATACTCCCCGCATAGTGTGCAATGTCTGCTTCGGCTGTAATAGCAATCCATTTCCGGTGACGAGGCAACTAGGCAATGTTGATGGCCTAAAGGGTAGCGATAGGAGTTTCGGTATCGTGTCCCAGATACTGCAGCCCTACCCCTTTCTAATCGTAGCGGCTATCCGTTCCAATAGGACAAAGTGGTAGGGAGGAGTGGGTGCGTCTGTGTTTGCGCGAACACTTACGCACCATAATATATCCTGCGCAACGGACTGTTTCTGGGTATTGGCTCTTGAGACTAAAAGACCTCGGGCGATGGACTGAAGTAGAGGGGTTTGGCTTTGCAAGCTAGGCTTTGTCTGAGGTCTGCACACAGGCGACATGGGGAGATGGGTCGTTTTTGCGCTGCACTGGAACAACAGCGTGAATTGGGCAGCACTCCATGCGACAAAGCAGCCCTATTTAGGGGGGCACTGCTTTCCTCGCTCAGCCGAGGAGGGAGCTAGAAAAGGTGCTCCAAAAATTGTTTGTTCCATCTTAACTGGGAGGTAGTAGCCACGACTGCCTATGCATGACAAAAGAGAGCAACTAAAGGCCCGTCAACCTGTGGCCATAAACTACAATTACGTCAGTGGTGTATTGTCGTGCCCAAGATGCGCTCGCACTTTCATAAATAAAATTGGCTATATAAGTCACGCAAGAGCGCATCAAAGGGCAGACGATCGACTATTGGATACCCAGTCTTAGTCCATGTTAAAAATGCCTGTCCAGTGTATTAACAGTCGCCGTGGCCGAAATCGGCTAGGAAGACATCATCATTTATTTTTGAGTATTTAACAGCACTCAAAGCTTTCCAGAGTCTCAAACTATTTCCACAATAAATTTCATTGAAATCTGTTTGGTACCTTTTGAGTTCATCGCGTTCAGACAAACAGACGCGTCGAGGGGCTTTGTCTTATAATACGTATCCTATCCTTAGGTATATACAAAAATGCATATTTACCATTGATGTATTAAAAAACCCTAAAACATCAATGGTATTTACAACTAAAACTTGATCAAGAAATTATTACAAATTCCAACTTCTTGGAAATATTTATATGTATATGAAGTAATGAAACAGTTCTTACATATTACACAATTTTATTTTGCATTGCGTCCGTATTTTCCTGATCGCGCAAACGTACTGTGGGCTGAGAATTCTGGTTCAATTCTTAGATCAGACAGCAGATAATTCAGGTGTTTTCTTACAACATTTACTGAGGATTGGATCCACGGAAGGGGGTGGAAATTGAGCCGGGATTCGATTGTCAAAGCAATGTTATTGCAAGCAGGCAAATAAATATAATAAATTACGCAGAACCCACATAGAAGTGTGAAGTTAACGCACTGTGTATGATTAAAAAATTTGCCATTTGGTAAAAACATCATTATTTCTTTATCATCGAATCAACTAATTAATTATATCATCCAAACAATTTATATGCAAATTTTAGATTAATTGCAGCTCGTTAATAACTAATTTTCAACAACAAAACAAATAAAACGGTTGTCAGTGATAGCATTCGTGAATTTAATGTTTACCCAGACTTCCTAGTGTTTAATGTCGGTAAAAAAAATCCACTACCTAAATATCTCTTGCCGCGACCAGTTTACTTGTTACTTTATTTTTAAAATATCAGCTCGCGGATTCGTAGTTATTAGGGTTCCGTATAAAGGATGTAACATAATAATATCATTTAGCTTACACCTTCTGTCTGTATGTTCCCATGGATGAATTTGGATGGAGCAAACTTGATCATAATAGAAACTGTGTGCGGATGACGCCCATACCTGTGTTGTTTTTATAAGTGTCAATTTGAATACTATAAAACGATAACTATTGGCCTTAATATGTTTGCTTCTTCACTCTTTTGCCAATTTTGATAACTGCTGTAGTATAAACGGTCCTTTTTGATTTATGGTCCAACTTTAACAGTTTAAAAGTTGAAACACAATAAAGGGCAGACCTTTTCTTGTGTTGAAAGAAAACAGTATTTTTTTTACAGAATAATTATGTGTTATCGTCAATATGACTTCTTCCACTTGTCTCTGGCACACTCCAGTGTAATCAGAGGAACACGTATTTTCAAGCATACGTGAATTCATTTCGAATCTAATGCAGATCCTCCCCGTTTCTCAGCTCAACATCATCATCATCAGCCACATGACGTCCTCTACTGAACATAGGCCTCTCCCAAAGATTTCTAAACGGACCTGTCAAAATCGGCCTGCCCAGCTTCTTCCAGCTGCTAAATATATATATAATATACTGCTAAATATTGCGCAGAACCCTCGATATACGTTCTACTCACGCTTAATCAGCTAGCTTGTGGGACCTGATCTCATTTGATGATTTGGAGTCAGCCTTCCTTGTCCACGTGTTCTATTTTGCTTAGTTTGGACTTTACTTTTAGGTGTATTTATAAAATAGAATGACAAGGAATGGAAGTCAATTTTCTGATGATAAGATCAGCCCACACCATGATTACCGTCACTGTTGATTTATTTATTAAAAAATCGTTTATAATATCTGGCATTACTACTGTATATTGTTGAAATTACTGATAAACGGTGAAAGCCAAAGTATAAAAAGAAGATCAGACCGTAAGCAGCAGCAACTCAGAACTTTGAATAACAAAGCCACGGTATTGTATACCTACCATGTCCGTAACCCTGAGATGTTAAATGTCATCTATACATATAATAAAGCAGTAGAACCGGTGTGTCTGTACATTTAAAGAAATGTGATAAAAAAGAAAGGGGGTGACTAAATAAGAGTACTGAAAAACAAATCAGCAATTTTTATAATTCTTTTCTGTCTGTCTGTTTTTCTGTTTGTTTGTTAATGCACATCTCCGAAACTACTAAATGGATTGCGATGAAATTTGGCACACGGGTAGATCATATCCTGGATTAACACATAGACTACTTTTTATTCCGAGAAAATAGAAAGCGGGACTTTTATCCCGGAAAAACTTTTTCATGCGGGCAGAGCCGCGAGCAAAAGCTGGTACCGAATAATTCTACGGCAATGTCCTTACAACCGAAATAGTGCAAAGCTTCCAATTAGAACCTAGCTTTGCATTAGGATAAGACCTATACACGTACCCTCGCTGATGCGATCTTACGGTCGAAATAAAATATTTTCCAGCCGAGAAATTAAATACTTTCCATCTTTTATTATTATAAGATGGAAAGTATTTTATTTCTGTGCTTAATAATCTTGTTGCAAGCGAGTAAAGTAGTCTCATAATATTTTGATCTTGAACTTTTGAGTGGATGAAAACAAGATTCATTTCACTTTTGTTTTTATTGTGGCCTGAACAAGCCTAGATCTGTTATTACGTAGATTATTAAAATAATAACGATTTTGTATAATTCTTTTTTACTGTATCTACGTATATAATAAAGAGTTTTATTTTTTTCTATGCTTATTCATGTTGCAGGTGTTCAAGCTGCGACAGTCTAGTTGGAAGTGGAACAAACGAATGTCCGCAGGTTCAAAACCCAAAGGCACGCGCCTCTCGATTTTCTAAAAAGTTATGTGTGTATTCTTTGGGAATTACCACTCGCTTTAACGATGAAGGAAATACATCGTGAGGAAACCTGCATACCAGAGAAGTTCTCTATAAGAATTTAGAATGTATGTGAAGTCTGCCAACGCGCATTAGGCCAGCGTGGTGGACTGAGGCCTAAACCCTCTCAGTTGTAGAGGAGGCCCGTGCTCAGCAGAGGGCAGTATATAATAAAGGGCTGGCGTGGTGGTATGGGGGTAGCACGTGGAAAATGAAGATACCTCGAGCTTTGATGGTATATTATGTATAAATAAAATCCATTTCACCTTTGCTTTTATAATGGACGGGCCCGTGGGCATTATGACGTACGAAATATTTGCAAAATTCTTCCTCCCTTCCTTATCCTTCCTTCCTTAAATAGTATAAAACAAAGTCGCCCGCCGTCTCTGTACGTGATAAACTCAAAGACTACCTTACGGATTCCGATAAAAGGACATGTCCAAACACGGGCCAAAAATTGTAACCAAGATAGTTTATATATATTTAGATACAACTCCCAAAAACTAGTCATTCGCAAAAAAAAAAAAAAATACTTATATACTAGTAAATTCGCAGATTGCATAAAAAAATATTCTTGCATGACGTACTTAAGTTCGCGCAAAATTGATCCCATAAATGATTATAATATGTTAGAGTCGAAATGTAAAATTATGTTTGTCCTCAGCATGAATTGGGCGTCGACGCCAGGGTCACAGTATCTCACTGAAAACTACATAACTGATGTGTATGATACTACATGCTGTTGCATATCGAATAGTGAGGGAGGTATCAGGAGGCTCACAAACGTCAAACACCACCTCCTTTAATTACCATGTATCAGATATTTTACTGGTTATTTTACCACAATTTTCCCTAATCTATGCTAATATTATAAAGGGGAAAGATTTGATTGTTTGTTTGTTTGTTTGTTTGTAATGGATAAATTCAAAAACTACTGAACCGATTTTGAATTCTTTCACTAATAGGAAGCTACATTACTTCTGAGTGCTATAGGCTACTTTTTATTCCGGGAAAATATTTTTATCCCGGAAAAACTTATTCACACGGGCGGACCCGTGAGCAGGAGTCTAGTTGTAGTAATAATTAAGTATCTTGATATATCTTATCATAAGTGCAACTATGTTCGCCTACGTGATGTATAAAATATTTTATTTTATTTACCAATTTATATTTTCTACTATAAAATTCAAGGTGCACTAAAAAACAATTAGCACGATCCGGGATCGAACCTTTACCGTCGTTGCATAATACAATCGATATTTTTTAGAAAGGATGTGCAGTTACTTCAGAACTGAGGCAAACTAGCTACATGTGAACTGGGCCATATTGTTTAAGGTCGGCGCACACTTATCGCTTTAAAATCGCTTCACCCCATAGACGGTACAAAGAGATGTCTAGTATAATTTTCAAATGCAATAGCGATTTGAGGACTTTCTATTGATAAACAAGTCCCTTTGTTCGCAAGTAGGTGTACAAAAACTATTATATTTTTACTTTTAGCAAGCAGCAGTATAACGTATACGTTTTGAACAAGCGATATGCAAACGTGATAATTAAATTGGAATTCCTAAAGGTAATAATGGAATTATTGTATTTCGAATAAAACTCACGAATTATGTAATTAATTAAATTACTTATACGAATCATTTCGTGTAATTGAAAATTAAAATTGGATAATTGTATGTAAGATTACGGAGTACAGAGATTGCGTTATGTTATTTTGTATTTTAAATTTGGAATCAATTGCATTTTGCTCAATTTTATTTTGCTGAACATTTTCCAATGTATCTTCTTTAAATCTTATTTAAAAGCTTACAATATCGGCTTACGTCTGTGGCCCCGAAAGTACACGCAGTTCACAAGTATCCTTACGATACACTGATATTCCCGTATTCGATTATAATTTTCTGCATCTCACCTTCTCCCTTTCTTAACCAAAATGTTTCCAACCGTAGTTTCCAAATTCAGACATCACGCGTTTATCCCTGAAGGGATAGGCAAAGGCGCAACCAGAGCACCCACTTTTCGCCTTGTGTGTTCTGTACTATATGCTAGCGAGCGAGCCTATCGTAATATCGGGCATAAATTCCAGACTGATACAGAGCAGAAAAGCCCATTATAACTTTACCCGACACTGAATTCGATAACGCAGAAGTTGCACCACTTGTAGTAATTTTGGATACCCACATTCCGCCAGTTGACGTTGATTGCCGAGTGACTTGTTTACACACATTGCAATCAAAAAGCAGATGCCGTCAATAACAGGAAAAAACTGCAGGCTATGTTTAATGGACACGTAACACGAGTAGTTAAAATCGCTATTAACATATAGATGAGCACTATTGTATTCTGTTACAAGTACATTGTAGTTAGTGGAATTATTATTATTTTGAACATAACGTGGCGAGCGCAATTCAGTGCCTCTAGAACTTTGTAATTTAAAGTTTTGATTGATAATGATATTTTATGTTCTCGCTTATGTTTGACATAGAAATAAAAGTATTTTACGTTTAGTTATCCATAAACTTGGAACCAAAAGTGTCCAACCTACCAACTTATTTTGTACGAATGTAGGTTGTACGCTAGCTTGCTCGTCTAAAATACTCTAGCCAGCGACCATATAACCTCAGCGGCTGACTCTAGCTCGTCTCTTTAGTACAAAAACTATTTTTTCGGTAAGTGCGCGTTAACCTCAACGCGTATGTGAGGCAATTATCAATCTATATGTTAATAGCGATTTTAACTACTCGTGTTACGTGTCCATTAAACATAGCCTGCAGCTTTTTCCTGTTATTGACGGCATCTGCTTTTTGATTGCAATGTGTGTAAACAAGTCACTCGGCAATCAACGTCAACTGGCGGAATGTGGGTATCCAAAATTACTACAAGTGGTGCAACTTCTGCGTTATCGAATTCAGTGTCGGGTAAGGTTATAATGGGCTTTTCTGCTCTGTATCAGTCTGGAATTTATGCCCGATATTACGATAGGCTCGCTCGCTAGCATATAGTACAGAACACACAAGGCGAAAAGTGGGTGCTCTGGTTGCGCCTTTGCCTATCCCTTCAGGGATAAACGCGTGATGTCTGAATTTGGAAACTACGGTTGGAAACATTTTGGTTAAGAAAGGGAGAAGGTGAGATGCAGAAAATTATAATCGAATACGGGAATATCAGTGTATCGTAAGGATACTTGTGAACTGCGTGTACTTTCGGGGCCACAGACGTAAGCCGATATTGTAAGCTTTTAAATAAGATTTAAAAAAGATACATTGGAAAATGTTCAGCAAAATAAAATTGAGCATAATGCAATTGATTCCAAATTTAAAATACAAAATAACATAACGCAATCTCTGTACTCCGTAATCTTACATACAATTATCCAATTTTAATTTTCAATTACACGAAATGATTCGTATAAGTAATTTAATTAATTACATAATTCGTGAGTTTTATTCGAAATACAATAATTCCATTATTACCTTTAGGAATTCCAATTTAATTATCACGTTTGCATATCGCTTGTTCAAAACGTTTAGCATATTTTACTGAATCTATTGTTAATGTTTTATGTTTTATTTCATTTTGATTTTAATGCAAAAATGTTGTATGTATGCAAATAATCCAGTTTATATATTATATGAAAATCGATAAAAAGTTTAGGCAATCACGTTGGGAATTTATATTGATTTGAATACGCTTTGTGTGGAAAAGACTTTTGTTTTTAAATAAAATCCATATAACTGACTTTAAAAACGAGATTATTCAATTCGTTGTAACTTTTAACTCATTATTACTTGAGTGGCGAGTATAAATGCCAGATTGGACGGGTTTTTTAACTAAATGACAAGA
The DNA here is from genome assembly GCA_947568825.1 of Sphinx pinastri. NCBI lineage: Eukaryota > Metazoa > Arthropoda > Insecta > Lepidoptera > Sphingidae > Sphinx > Sphinx pinastri. Next base: position 23,474,752 of record OX387615.1, read on the forward strand.
AGAGATGTCCACTAAGATACGTAGACCAACAGATCGTTCAGTGTATTCCTACCCAGCTGTTAAAAGAATACCTACAGAAAAGTATGAGTGAGAGATTACAATCGATCCGTCGGTCCTAGACAAACAGATTTTCAACGTCACGGACCTATATAAAAACAGACTTTGGCCAGATAGTCGCTTTGTCTCTTTCTACAGAGTAATCAATTTCGTGAGGGTATTGCTCAGTTTAGTCTATAATTATATGCTAGTCTATTGTAAGCACGACATTTGTGCCTTAGCTCTAAACATCAGAACTTTATATAACAAAGAGCATACCACTCTGCACAAAGCAATATTAGGGCTGTATTAATAATCAATCTCACGTTTGAGTAAAATCTCAAGTAGACATTTAATGCATTGAACTAATTAATAACCCAAGCTTAAGTTGTCATTTAAGAGCTTGGTCTCAGCTGAGTAAGCGCTGTTACATAAACAAAACTTAGCTATCAAAAATAAAATAAAATAACGCTGCGTGCGTGCGAAAGAGATAGCGCGATATCCCCTCCACGTCCCCACTTTTGCTCATAATAATATTTCAAATATGAATAACTGCTTTATTTTTCAACCAATTTTGATGCTAATTTTACAGAAGAATTTCTTTTTCGTATTATTTTCTGTTGCAATGAAAATAATTTACAGAATCAAACATAGGAAACTACCATATTAAACAATTACAAAATTACGCATAATGACGTTGTGATGCTACTGCTTGACATCAACATAATATGATGTGCCTGAACGTATACCTATACACGTTGGACGTCATTATACGTTGTGTCCGTACATGTCTCGTTAACTTTATTTATAATAACAGAACGTATGAAAACGATGACGTGATTCGTTGACGTGACATGACGATTCTGTCATGATATCTTTAAGACATATAATATCATTGGACTCTACGTACTCATACGTCATATAACTTTGTATGGACATTTACTGTGTCAATCTAGTACACCGACTCAAGTGGTAGCGTCCGTGAACGTGTTAAATAGCGAATAACTTAGTATGCTGACCTTAAGTTGACAGCGTCTCAGCTGATATCGCAGTTCAGAGCGAAATGGAATTGCATCTATCGATACGGCCCTTTGACATTCAATATTCACTTTCTTAATGCATGCTACATAATATTTACTAGACGCCAATTGTGTGGTGTGTACATTACGACAAAAATAGACAATGCATAGCAACTATTTTTTTTTTCAACGGAGGTTGTTCCTTTCTGATGCTATTTTTACAGATCGATCAAGGTCTGAAGTAATTATTTAATCGATATTTTTGTAGTTTATTACTGACCTTTCTAGATCTGCTGTTTGACATTAGGAATGCAATTACCAGAACTCCTTTTATGTCAAGTCGTAGATTATCTTTAAATTGTTGATTTAATTGGAATTTGTTTCGATATGTACATAAATGTGTTTGTCAAGTTTGTTTGCTGGTGAAGAATATTTCGCTAATATTAGTATTTTTATAGTACTTTATTATATCATAATGCAGTTGGTCCTTCGAACCGGAACAACAGCGACAGTAAAGTTTGATATAGAATAGTGATGCCTAGAAAGATTCTCATATAAGATACGTACTAATATAAGCTTTACTATAGGCAATCTTGAAAAGATCCTTGTCACATTATTGGGATAAAAATGTAAAAAGAATGGCTTCTGCTGTCGGAAATTAAAAATAAAACACAGTAGTTCTCGAAAATTATTTCTCTCCCAGTATTGATAATGAAGAAGCTTTTCGACAAATGGAAACATAAATTTTGAGTAACTCACGCGTTTATTTTAAAACCATACACGCTTATTATTTTTTATAGCCACAAAAACTGCAATTATTTCTAAAGATTATCTACATTTTTATAAAATGCGATCCAAGAGTTTTCCAAAAACATTGGGGAAATACCAAAAATGGATTTCCAAATTCTATATCTAAGTATAAGGATACGAAATATCTAGGAAATGTAAAAAAAATGTTTAATTAGCTAAATCACTCCATAATACCTATTAAAAGTATGATATCCGTATGATGCTAATTATTTTTAACCGACTTCTATAGTGTTGACTCATTGTGGTTTGTCTCTGATTTGTAAAGCTCATAGCAGGAAAATCGGTTTGACAAAAGCGGCTGAAGGTGCGTTTATTACTTAACACAATCTGCAAATTTTAAAAATTTACTTTAGATCATGTACCTACATAAATAGCAAAGAAAATCAACCAAATAAACTGTTTAACAACAAATTTTATCGCCTTCAAAATCCTCTAAGACTGAATAATACATTTAACATTACCTATATACTGATAACGAATTTTGGAGTCGTTCGCGCCAATAGTTCATGCTCCTAAATGAGTTGTAAAACACGAAATGAACTGTAAATAAAAAAAATCATCTTTCTTTTATACGAGGTAAACAATGAATAGAACTAAATTACGCTAAGGTGAATGTTAGCGAAATAGAGCCTAATATGCGTAGGTACTTGAATTACTTTATTACATTTTCATACCATTTTTAGAACCAAGTAGACTTTTTAAATATTGTACAAGACCCGGCTTCTATAATGTTTATAAACAAAACAATTAAAACGTCTGTTGCAAGGACCTCGTCACAGCCGAGGCGTGAAGTAATTACAAGCCGGCATAATTTTTACAATTGCCGAGACCTATCTCATCGGTCTACATACTTTATAATGTATGAGATTTAACGAGTAGATACAATTTAGCCTTCAGGGTGACTTAATAGTCACTTACTGTAAACGCATTACTTATAGTTCAAAGTTCTGTTGATATTTATCGGTAGCTTACTGTCTTACTTGTCAAAGATACCTTACATACAGTGGCGTGACAATAGGGTGGCATGATGGCCAATGCCACGGGTTCCTGGCTTCAGGGGGCCCCCGACCAGTAGGAATGGGATCACTAAGGAGAATCTTAAAAACAAAGGTCGCCGGATTTTTCACTGCCTTGCGGCCGCGGCGCCTCATTCTATGACTTTGACACGGGCATATATAATACAGGTGTAGCTGCCCCAATGCTTGCATATACCTACATTGTACACCCTCACGACGTTTAAACTCAAAGGGGGATGCAAAGGCGCAATTAATGCATTCACGTATACTCACATATAATACCACAAGAGCTTCAAAATTATCGGGTATTTTCCGATAGGTTCGTTGCAAACAAATGAAGGAGTTTTCAGGTTAAAAAATCACGAGCGCGAAGCGCGAGTGATTTTTCCTGAAAAACTTGACGACTTCATTTGTTTGCAGGGAACCTTGAGGGAAATGCCAGATAATTTTGAAGCTCGTGTGGTATTCGGGGGATTATTTTTCCGTCCCAAATGTCGGCCAATAGAATTGCACCATGAGATGAAATGAACAGTCAACAAATAAGAATTTCATAATATATAGTAACGACCAGAGAAAATATTCAAAAAAAATTGTTTCTTATTATATAGTAACGACCAGAGAAAATATTCAAAAAAAATTGTCAGTATAATACCATGTAGGTTGTACCATGTGACGTCGAATGGTGCAATTCTATTGGTCGATATTTGGCTCGGAAAAATAATCACATATAATACCACAAGAGCTTCAAAATTATCGGGTATTTTCCGATAGGTTCGTTGCAAACAAATGAAGGAGTTTTCAGGTTAAAAAATCACGAGCGCGAAGCGCGAGTGATTTTTCCTGAAAAACTTGACGACTTCATTTGTTTGCAGGGAACCTTGAGGGAAATGCCAGATAATTTTGAAGCTCGTGTGGTATTCGGGGGATTATTTTTCCGTCCCAAATGTCGGCCAATAGAATTGCACCATGAGATGAAATGAACAGTCAACAAATAAGAATTTCATAATATATAGTAACGACCAGAGAAAATATTCAAAAAAAATTGTTTCTTATTATATAGTAACGACCAGAGAAAATATTCAAAAAAAATTGTCAGTATAATACCATGTAGGTTGTACCACGTGACGTCGAATGGTGCAATTCTATTGGTCGATATTTGGCTCGGAAAAATAATCAAATTTATTTCATCGCATATAATATGATCAGCTTATCAGGCATCTTTTTAATAAAATCTTTCATAGACTTCGATCATAAATTTCTATAAAAAATCCATAAAATGATATAAATACCGCAGTAGTCTCCACTAAGCAACAGGCTATTACTGTCTCGGAATAGTCAAATAAGGAAAAAACCCGAGCATGACTCATACGTATCATAACGAATCCGTTTCGATATTTTCATTGTCGTGTTTAGAATCGGACGTTCTGGGATATGGCTAGAAAATGTGTTAATATTTAAACCTTTGATTAGTTATATACCTAGATAGAGTGACGCGCTGCAATGAAACTAAAACAAACAGGCCAACTTTTCTTAAGCTAGATGCGTGACAGCTGTGTCATACGCTATCGCTGCATCATTCTGCGTATCCTTGTGTGCGCGCATAATGATACCAGTTATTACATGGTTTCTATTAAAACGGGAAGATAATTATATCCATGAAAAACAACAAAAAATAATTCACTCGAACTCATTTAGCGGGGAACAGTTGGCCTCTATTTTTTTCGACGCGTTTGAAACGTTCAGTGTCTATCTAGGTATATAATTAATGAAATATTTAAACCCATAAAATTATAAGAAGTTCATGGTATTTTTAAACGTCCAAAAACATGTATTCTTTGTTTACATTTATTATAATTTTATATTATGGAGATACTTGTATAATGTATACGTAGTTAAGAATAGAACGGAGTACCGACGCGGAGGTCCGCACTCCGCAGGTTCATATCCAAGTTACACATCTGTGATTTTTAAAAATTACGTATTAGTTTGTCAATTATCGCTCGCTTTAACCGTGTAGGAAAACATAGTAAGGAATTTCGAAGCTATTTGAAGTCTGACAACCCGCAATAGACTAGCGTGGTGGGAAAAAGTCTAAACCTTTTTAGTATTAGAGGAGGGTCGGTCCCAGCGACGGAATATTACATGCAAGAATATAGGTACTACAGGGCGGGTATAACATATTAGCTCTGTAATCATTCATCAGATATTGTCGAAAATAACCGATTTCGATGCTAGACTGCAGCGTAGAAACAGAAGGAATATAAGTTTTTCTATACGAAATGGAATTTGGCCAATTTCCTCTAGTTTTTTTTAAGGTTATGCGGTGATTAGCTGTGGTTTTGGGATATCCCATGAAATAAATCTAGAATAGATAGTTTTTTTTACACATCGATGTTTAGATCCGTGATTAAGAGGAAATATTATATTCATGAAATTTTATTAACCTAAGTACTTAGTTTTAGTCTGATCTTCTGATTGTCAAGTAAATTGTGACCTAGGATATTAAGGGATCAATTCTTAGGTCGGGTTTCAATTAGTCTGGCCAAGGCACGGTTTTTAAAGCTGGTTTTTCGCGTGGTTTCCTTTGAAAGCGACGGTAGCCTGGTTCTGTAACTTAGAAAAATGTCTCCAATTTATTACTCCAACACCCAATGTTTTTTTTTTTTTATTGTATTGAATGACGAGACGAGCATGCCGTTCGCCTGACGATAAGCGATACGACCACCCATAAACAGTAGCAACACCATCCAGCACCTTGAGTTACAAAGTACTGTGTGGCATTCCACTGTGCTTGTCATCCTGAGACATAAGGTGTTAAGTCTCACTATGTCCTGTAGTGTGTTTTGGCGTTAGATTTTTATCGCCAAATTAGGTCAATTACAGACAAATTAAACCTAAGTACACTGCGTAAATTAATTAATGTAATTTTATTACATACATGCATACATAAACTCACGCCTTTCTCCCATTGGGGTAGGCAGAGACTATGGAGCGCCAAGTGCTACGATCCAAGCATACCTCTTTCGCTTCTTCCACAGTCATCAGTCTCTTCATACATGCTCGTCAGTTACAAGAACTCCTTATTTTACCCTTCCTTAAGAGGTCGTCTATTTGGTCCATGAACGTCCGTCTAGGACGTCCCCGTCCGACACTACCCCTTACTTTCGCACCATAAATTTCTTTCGTTACTCTCCTTTCGGCCATCCTTTCAGTGTGGCCAAACCACCGAAGCATTCCTTTGTTCAGAAAGTATAACAAAAAGGATAATAATATTAATGATTTATTATAATTAATTTTATTATACTTTTACATTTCGTCAGTATTAATATTCGTAATAATTAAGTGAGATTGCATGCATGATTCATTTGCGTTTTACGTAATTCCAATAAAAACTTAAACATTTGAATAACTATTGTTGTTATTAATTACGTTTGTGTCATAATCTTATTTGATTATTTCCTCTTTGATTACGTTTTTACCTGCGAAAGAAATAAAAACAGTAATTAAGCCGATACTATTGTTTTATCGTAATGAGCTTAGTCTTAACATCATCTAAGACTAGATTAAATAGAATAGCCATCTTTATGGTTCCGTAACTAAAGTTTGTCAAGCTTATTAAATGACTTATTTAAACCAAACTGTAGCGGGATAAAATATTCGCATATCTATACTTAATATTATAAAGCTGAAGAGTTTACCTATTTGGTTGAACGCGCTAATCTCAGGAACTACTGAACCGATTTTGAAAATTATTTCACAAATAGGATGCTACATTACTCCTGAGTGCTATAGGCTACTATTTATACCGAAAAATCTTTTTCACGCGGACGGAGCCGTGAGCAATACTAGTTACGTATATTCTGATATATTAACAAATTATAGCAAAAATGTGTTGCGGTAGGTACGGATCTCTGTGCGCGTCCCGACATGCACTTGACCAGTCTTTTAATTGTATTTAGTGAAGGCAAAACATAATTGTAAACAAACAGTTAATTCTTTTGTAATAATGTCTTTGTTAGGAGCTGTCAAAGATGTCAACCACAATAAAGGTTGAAAAGTGGCTAGAGATTTGTTTACGTTAGATATTTTCCTTCCCGAATATATACTATTCTAAGTAGTATTATAAAGGTGGAGTATTTGTTAGTTACGTTGGAATTACTGTTTCAATGGTGTAAACAGAGCTACAAAAACAGCGTTATGAGCGGGCGGAATCGCGAGCAAAAATTAGGCAAGTACCTATGTCGAAATTCTGCCTATGTCAGTACCCGTGAGTATTACCGATTTTCAATTTGTCCTACTGAAAGCTCTTACACCTATGATTCGTGACAAACACGCCATGATGATATCGACGCTTGAAAGGCAATAATATCTAAGCGACATTTAGCAAATTTTTCAGTAGAGCGTTTTAAAGTTTTGATTTTGACAAAAAAAATCATAACTAATTAACCATTTGCTGCATAAAAATAATTGTAACTGTTTAAGGAACCTCTTAATTTTTGACGTTTTTTGAGTTAAATTAACAGCCCTGAAGATTATAAATTAAAAAGTTAACGTCGCTTAGTTAAAAATTACCTAAATTTACTAACAGGTAAAATCATCTAAATGGATCATCTTATGAATACCGTAACAAGTAAATTTAAGGAAGTACAAATATTTCAAAATGTGCAGTTGGTAAAAATCATATAAGGATATCTAAACATATTAATAAAATCAAGTAAAAATATCTATAGCTAAGTTATTGGGTCACACGATCGTGGAGAAACATAAATACGTGCATAATATTGTAAATCTTGTTATTCCTACAAACATTGAACTATTTAATAATCAGTCAATTTTAATAATAATCAACATTTTATTGTTAGATAAACATACTTACATCCAAAATATAGCATAATGATATAGAATTTGTTAATAGCCAACACTTATTTCTTTGAAGGGAGTTTCTCGCCTCAAATATACGATGAGCGGAAGGACATACAAAATTGCCTTATCTGAACATTTACAACGGCTTGCTTAAATATCTCTGTGTAAGCATAACTCGAAAGCAATAATATTATAATTTATTCATTGTGTTGGAAACTCATAATTTTCTCTCTAAATTTATTTTTGCTGAAAGCAAATACACACGTACACACCCACGTCCTTAACCCACAGGGGTAGAAAAAGACTATTGAGCACCACATTCTACGATCATGACATACGTCTTCCACAAAGGTTTTTCATAGTACTTCGCAAAGACAAGTAAGTGTGTATAGTGTATACCAAAATGAAAAAGAGAGTTCAGGAAATAGTTGAGCAAAAGAAAGAAAAAGGAACTAGACCACAAACCTACTCGTGAATCCAAAGCGAACCTTTCACTATTCTGGAAACAAATATGGTTGATCAGGGGAGAGTCGGGGACTTCAAAGATAAGAGTCATCAGAAATGAAGATGGAAGGGTGTTTAGAGATAAAAGGGAAGTATTGCTTGGAAGTCCTACTTCAAAAGACTTTTTAAATGAGGCGATGGGGATGTAGCAGGTGGTTAAGAGGCTATAGACCTGGCTTACTCTCAAAACGAGGCTAATAATGAGATTACGGAAAATGGAATAGTGAATGCGATGAAAAGTATGAGGTTAGGCAAGGCTGCTGGGTGTAACCGTTAAAATGCTGAGATACGGCAAAGGCGTAGTAGCAAAATTGTTATGGCTACTTTTTAATATCTGGTGCAAAACCATTATTATATCCATTTTCAAGAAGAAATTTTCACATCAAGAATATAAAAGCTACCGCAGAATAAGCCTTCCCTGTGCTGCCAGTAAATTGTATGCCAAGGTCCTCATTAAGAGAGTGATTAATGAGACTGAAAAAAAAGTGTGGAATGTCCAAGCAGGTTTTAGAAGAGGAATGGGTTACACACATCAAGTCTTTTACATAAGGTGCATAGCGAAAAAGCATTTGGCTAAGTCCCAAAAAGTCTTTTATACCTTCGTAAACTTGGAAAAGGCTTATGATCATATGCTGAGGAATTAACTGTTGTTAACATTGTTATTTATTTATTTAAGCACTTCATATACAAATGTATAAAGGCAGACTTAATGCCGTAGGCATTCTCTCCCAGTCAACCTTAGGGTGGTGCAGAGATTGTTAACATTGTCTTTAATATATCGGATTGAGAGTCACCTGGTGAGGACTTTGAAGTCTCTGTACGAGAACATCGACGGGAGAGCTGCAAGGCACGAAAAATTATGTGAATGATGTCTTTAAAGAGAAGGGAATGAAAATTAATGTGAGCAAGATAAAAGTGGTTGTGATAGAAAGAGGTCTGGGCACGTGGAGAGGATGGATTCAAGACAGGTCATGAAAGGTTAAATACCTTTCGTAAGCTTTCGAGCTAATGTGGATGGTACGGCTGGAAGAGGGCACCCAACGAGAGCGTGCATTTATCAAATAAATTATCTCCAAAAAGGGTAGGTCAGGATTAGCCTCAACCGGCAAAAAAGTATACGGAGAGAATAGGTAAAATTGGAATTAAATTATTATTAACATATTGTAATACACAATAATGCAACATAAATATATTTATTACAAAAATAAATGTTATTAAAATTATAAAAGTCTATTTATTTGTAAAAAACTCACCATATCTACGTAAAATTGAGGCAAAATCATAAAAACGTCGGACGGCTGTCCTCTCTTAGCGACAACCAATACGCGCTGTACACGATCGCGCGCATATACAAATGACACTTTCAAAACACTAGGTGGTTCGCAAGCGGGTGTATTTATTTTATTATGAACAGGTAAATATCTCTTAGCAATAAGTATAACCACCTGAACATACCCGGTAAAATTATCTATGCGACATGACTGAAGTTAAAGGTTGTCAAGTGAAAATATCTAAGTATAAAAAATAGAACTTATATTATTCAGGTAAAATTATCTAACCGACTAATAATTATTTATTTTATTTTAGGTAAAATTGTATAAATGTACTATTAACAAAATATTTTATTAAGCTGAAAATATCTAAGCACATAAATATGGAGAGTATGGATCCAGGTAAAATTATATCTATGCCAAAGTTATAATTTTTTGTGTAGGTAATAAACAACTAATTAAAGAGCGAGCAGTTTTTTATGTCAAGTAAACATATATTAGTGCAAAACAGTAATATCATGATTTCATGTAAAACACACTAAGTTCAAAATAAATTTCCTTAAGCGTACCAACTACTGTAAATCCAAAAAGTCGTAAAAATTTTGGCGGTAAGTGAGAAAAAAAAAGTGAAATTTACCGGAATCATCTAGTATCTAACCGCCAAAAAAGTTGTCCTAGAGCTACGAAACCCGGATCAATCGACGCAGAAAAATCTGGCGATTCCAAATATGTATATAACTCATTTTAGGTATTTTTGTCGCTTAGATATTATTGCCTTTCAAGCGTCGATATGCAACAATGTTGTCTTTCTTGCGAACACTCATTTATCAAGATGTAATCACTGGACCGAGCTCGTGTCATAACTGCAAATACCCAAGCTTCTGTAACGACATGCCATTAGTCAGGCAGTCAAACTGTCGGTACGGTATCTTCGGCATACCATTTACGCAATAAAAAATAGCTTAAGGCTGAATGCGTGGCTCTCGTGTCCTCTCTTGCACCGTCCTATCCAGTGTCGGGGTCCACTCCCTCCGAGCCTATGACTCGGGCGTCCACTGTTGCGAAACAGCCCCCTTATTCTCTATGACAGTCTTAACTCGTAACGCGGCCGTGGTACGTTAACTTCGTGTAATTAGCGTTAAATGGTATTCTGTATGCCAATTTCCATAGTGCTAAACGCGGTGAGTTACGTTACGCGCTTGTTACGATAAAAATAACGTGTGTCATAGAGAATAAGGGGGCTGGTGGCTTTCGTGTCGTCTCTCACACCGTCCCTTTCAGTGCTAGGGTCCGATCTCCCAGTGTCGGTGACTCCCGCGTCCACTGTTGTGAGACCGACGCGACGGCTCTCGAGTCCTGTCTCACGTCCCGTTCAGTGCTAAGGTCCGCTCCCCTAGTGTCTCTCTCACGTGTGTAGTGTCTTCATAAATCCATAAAAACTTGTTCTTTGTTTTATACACATTTTTTGATATTTATTACACCATTATAATTTAATTCCTAGTTTAAAGTTAGTTTCGCTCAATATGTTAGTTATTATGGTTCGTAAAAAACCATATAATTTAAATAAACGTTTTAAATACCGTGAAAAATCGTTTGCAATAACAATCGAAGCGGGCGAATATTTTAATACTTGACCTTTTGTTGGAATGTACTGACGCGCGGATAAATGTCTTCGATAAAAAGTATAAAACAACTTATTGACCTCTGTAGATGATATGGAGAAAATTATGAATGGATTGACAACTGGGCTATTTTAAGGGTACTTTCTCCCAATCCAATCTTCATTCATTAAAGTATACCTACTCTACTACCTAACTACGACTCTTCTTGAACTTTAAGTGTTAATTTACGTCGGTGATGACTGATGAATTAGCTATCAGCAGATGACTTACCTGTTTATTGCAAAAGTATTGTGACAAAAATTTTACCGCATAATATAATTTTAATAACTCTTTGTTATCGCTATAATAAAAAAAAAGGTTAAAATATAAATTCTATATTTAAAAAAAAGGAGCGGTCTCGCAATTTTTATTACTAAGTTTGCGCTTTCGTTTTTTCTATTTAAGTTAGCTTATGTCTGACTTCAATAGGGTTCCTTTTTTAATTTAAATGCATTAATTAGATAGGCAACAACTTGGTTGCCACTCCGAATGTACTTTTTTAATAAAAACAACCGCTATCATAATTTTTTTAGAAATGTTTTTTTCCTACTTGCTGCCAGTCCATTTTTTTGTAACAATATCGCTGCGATTTTTCAATAAATTGTGGCACCAACTGTACCATCGAAGAGATTCGACGCCGACCGCCGACATTGCCGTTGCATTATTTGAGACGGCTCTTTATATCGCGTATGTATTAGCATAATGGTATTATTTAAGGTCTGGCCACATTTAAATTGGATTACAAATGGACCCCCAAGCCAAAATAGTGTATGTTCGGTTTTCATTATTTAAGGCAACGGAAGACCTTGATACTCATTTTTAACGTAAGATTATTACTGGTAACATTCGGGTGGCCCGATAGTCCGTTTGCCATGTCTACAATATAAAACACACACACTCACGCCTTTTATCCCCGAAGGGGTAGGCAGAGGCGCAACAAGTGCACCCACTTTTCACCGTGCGTATTCCGTCCCATGATGTGATAGGGAGCGAGCCTATCGCCATAACGGGCACAAATACCAGACTCCGGGCTGATACTGAATAGAAAAATCCAATATCACTTTGCCCGACCCGAGGATCGAGCCCGAGACATCAGCATTGCAGTTGTACCGTAATACAAGTACGCCACAGAGGCAGTCATATATTTATTGTCTTAGGATAATGTCCTGAAGGACGCAATACCAATAAAAAAAATATAGTATTAGACTTACTACGTTTTGTATCACTGCGCCATATCGTTTTCTGTAACAATTGCGTAAACGGAGTTTCTTTAATATTACAATATTTGTACCAATGTCAAATAATTACGAAACCCGATGGATTCCATCGTCATGCGATTGTGTTGGGACGAGTATATAACTAGAGTATTTGTAAATATAACGTAGTGAAAGAACTGTGAATTCTTTGTGAATTATCGCTCGCCTTAATGGTAAGGGAAAACATCGTAAGGAAACCTGCATATCTGAGAAGTTCTCTATAGGAATTTCGAAGGTATGTGAAGTCTGCCAACCCGCACTAGACCAGCGTGGTGGACTAAGGCCTTAACCCTCTCAGTAGTAGAGGACGCCCGTGCTCAGCAGTGGGCAGTATATAATACAGGGCTGGTATGGTATGGAAAGAACTGAACTTTTGCAGGTGGTATGATATTTGTATCCGCCCGAATAGCGACCACCGTATACAACGTGTTAAAACCCGCCATAGTGGCCCACGTACCTAGGTGTCTCGCGTTCTGGGATCAGCCTGTGTATATCCGATTCACACAGGCCGGCATAATTATATCGACTGGGGAGGATGATCATCTCTTGTTAGTCGGCACACTATCTGGATTCCACTTCACTTACCATCAGGTGCATTAGGGTCACTTTGTTCAGCCAATATAAAAAAACGAACGTGTGGTAGCCTTTTTTTAACACGGCGAAATCCCTTTACGGATTTCTGCTGGACTCACCGGTTTAAACCGTCCTACCGACTAAAACCCCACCATTCTACTCTCTCTCCCTTATATCGAAGTTCGCGGGGTGCGCATTTGCAATGTGCATGCAACCGCGCCCTCGCAGGAGTCGGCTCTTGGGCAGAGCCTCTCGCCATCGAAGGAATGAGGCCTCGGTTGGATCACAGGCGTGCATGGGAGCAGTACGCCAGCCTCTTAGGCATTATTTACCCGGTAGCGGGTCGCCCGCCCGCCACCTACAGGCCCGTTTAGGGAGGTCGGAGGTCGTCTCTCTGACTGATAGGTACAGGTAGCCTGCAAAATCTAGGTATTTAATAGGCTTATCATTCGTTTGGCGACAAGTGTCGCAGTTGCCCACTAATATGATAAGTACCACATGCCTTTTAGTTTCAGAAAGCTGAAACTAAAAGGCATGTAGTATTTCTAGTGGTCGCGTTGACTTACAAGTTTGATTTTTTAGAGTTCCGTCCGGGGTGGTGACAGGATCGTTTTCAGTGAGGAATAAAAAATCCATGAATAAAATATAAATAAGGTAAGTGATACAAATAAGGCCTACCTAATTTCAAACACTCATATCTTGATAAATTATTCGAATAAGGTGATAAATAAAAGCAAGACATTATTCTTTGGTTTATAAATTATAAGTAATTAAGAAAACATATTACAATTCTTTATCAAAAATCACTTAAAAAGAGGTTATTCTGGAACCTTAGCTTTAGGCCTTTTTAAACCATAGTGACTTAACAAAGCCTATATACTTAAATTATAGGAATATTGTTATTAGAGTATTAATTATATAAAAATATGTATTTCCGAACCTTTTATCAAGTGTTTCCATGAGATCCTTGAACAACTTTCTAAGCTATTTTACTAAATATTTTGCTTAAAATCCTAGTCAGATTTGAAGTCGCATGTTAACAAGAAAAACAGAATAATATAAAAAAAACCGTATCTATACAAACAAAAAATAGCAAATTAACATATCTTCTCAACAATGTTATTAAATATTGAAAAATGAAATATATTTTGATAGGCCTTAATTAAACAAGGTTACTAAATAAGGCCTTGGAACGTAATAAGTAGCATAATTTGCTTAGAAACATTACTCAGTATTACTGATAATAAATACTGGTAGAGGTAACTATAAAATCAATTTCCCTGACAATTAGAACATACAAATATACGTCTAGATTTCATTTTTGGCGTCAGAAGTATTCCTATGTCAGAAAATTTGATTATACGGCTGGTGAAATCTTTTTCATGCTCTTTCGTAAATATAGCGGTTCTCCCTAAGCTCTTATGTAATATACCACTTTTTAGATGGTTTCTAATGGTTTTTCTCGGAACGCCATATTGCGCCGAAGCTTTGTAAGTCGACAATCGCCCACAGCGCACATCATTAACTGCCGCTGTCAAGTTTTCTTCGGACCAAGTAGCCCGTTTTGGTCTTGGAGGAGACATACTAAGATAATCAATCTGTAAATAAACATAATACAGTTGCAATTCAACAGAATTCCTATTAAGGCCTAGGGTCAGAAATAAAGCCTATTATAAAAATAGGCTTTATTTAGTACATTATACTTCATAAATGTTATAAGCAGTATTTAATTCGCATATTCCAAAAATTTCAATTTAAAGTCATAGTTACCTTTTGGATGAGTTATATTGTAATTCGTATACATTACATAAAACAAAACTTCAAAGAATAACTTCTTAAAATTCGATAGAAATTACGACAAATTAATAACGCGGTATGAAAACGCCCATCCTTCACAAACGACCAGCCACTACTGTTGCTGTGAGCTCGAGCGGGCCTCTCGTGCACTGTTTGCCGAACCGTGGAGCTGTCGTCTATGCGTGTGTGAAGTATTTTTGACATAAATGTATATTTTAATCGACTTTCTGCACTACAGGCCTTATTTGAGCATAGGCCTTATTTGTATCACTAACCTTATTTCTGGGGTCAGAAGTTGTGACAAAGGACACGGTCCCATCACCACCAGGATCATATACTTATGCGCGTGATCAAATTTCTAAACGCTGGTCTGCATATGACGGGATCTTAGATAATATGTAGCCGATTTATATAAACAATCCTACTTGCTACTTTCTACAGCAAAAACGGACTTATCAGAATAATGTAACATACTTAGTGATGACTTACTTACTTTAAGTGGTTTATTCCTAAGGTTTAGGTATACTTTATTTTGACTTTTAACCCGAAGAGGGTTTGTGATATAGGTCGCAATTATCCGACGAGTAAATTAGTATGACGCTATCTTCAGTGGAAAAAATGCAATGAGCTGTGTAATGTCATGCCATAGATATGTATATATGGATCTTACTCAATCAATGAATTAATATACATTTAATACTTATACATTTAAATTAAAGCTGTTTGTAAAACTAATGACTAAATCTTAATATAGGCCTTTATAAATAAACATTTTAATTACACATTACACAAGTTACTTCTTGTTTTTACACGCTTTATGTTAGCTTCACTTGTATGTATGTATGTTTGTAACTGACTCCTTTGGGCGCGATTTTGACCCACTTTAAACGGTCATTATTTTATTCAAACTTTGTAGATTTGTCGAGGACCGATGGCAATACACTAATTTGATAAGATTATGCCATTATTCAATTTGCAAAATGAGATTTTTGTCAATTTATTTATTTTTTATTTTTAGTGACATCTGTTGGACCATAGTAGAATTACAACTAAACTGACTACTCTTATGTGTAAAAAATCCTACTTGTCACAAGATGGCGCTTTCGTTTTCAGTGACATCTGTGAGACAATAGTAAAACAGAAATAAAAAATTAAAAAATAAATTATAGTTCAAAACAACTAAAAAACACGCTTTATATAAAATCCAACTAAAAAATAGAAAATAAACTTGAATTAAGAATAGTGTAAATAAGAAAAAAAATTATTTTATTGTACAAGAAACCGTGGGGTGCATGGTGTCAATAGTTATGAATATTTTATTGACAGATAATATGAGTAGAAGTATTATATATCATTTTGATAATATCTTAAAAAGCACCACACGCTTTTTTTACAATATAATATTTTTTTTTCTTATTTACACTATTCTTAATTCAAATTATTGTCAAAATAATTGAAGTTAAGAAGTAGCAAAGAATGAAATTAAACCGTCAACGCCCGCTTATATATAGTTATAAGCTAATTTCCTTATCTAAATGGACACCAGTGTCCACCGCGGGCGTTGAAGGATTAAACATTAATTGACTCGTCAACGCCCGCGGCGGACACAGGAGTCCGGGTATATAGGGCGACCATGTATATATCTATATATAAGCGGGCGTTGACGGGCCCGTCTGATAAACTCCTGCCCATAGATAATAGCAATGCCATTAATTACACTGGTTACATCCTTTCAGAACAATTATGACTTTATATACAGGGCCATTTTTACATTGCATTACTAAATGAAACCACATATTCGTCTTTAATTCTTCTAACATCTTGCCAAAAATCATCCATGAATAACGAATATTATTGCCAAAAATCCCGGTTTTAGTTTTCAATTTTTTTTATCATTTCGTAGTTTAGTGCGAATACGGGCTGTGCGAAAGTGTATTTCCGAATTAAAGTATAATGTTGCCGCTATGACGAATTATCTTAGAGCAGTAGTAGTGGCATTAGGGCGTGTAAACTTAAAGTAACTTTTTATTGATATTTATTTTGTTCGAAACTTACACTAACTTACTTTATTTTACGTCTATGGTTAAAATAACTTAATGGAAAGCGTTATTTTCGACGAGATAAGTATGTTATTTCATTTATTAACGCAATGTCAAAATGACCCTGTGTATTTGTATAAAGTATTAAGTAGTAAAGATATTTATATGGGTAAGTTGGGACTGCATCGGTGGCGTAGTTGTATTACGGTACGACTGCAATGCTGAAGTCTCGAGCTGAAAGGTTGAAACAAGAGAATCACATGTGATGCGGAAATACCCTAACTCACACTATTATATTTTGAAAAAAAAATGTGTTATCGCCGTATGTTTTTGATAAGGTATCCTCGAACGTGCTGAATGCGATAGTTTTTTATAAGTGTGAGTTGTGACTCTTGTAGTCTGTTTATTATTGACCACACTCATTTTATCCCCATTGTGTAGTGAAATCTAATCTTGACATATTAGACACAATTAATATGTAATAAAAGTCCAGAATAACTTAGGAAGGCCACAAATGTCTATTTCTACCGCCAAGCAGCAGTGTGCATGCACTGTTGTGTTTCGGTTTGAAGGACATTGTAGCCAGTGTAACTACTGGACATAATGAGACTTAACAACTTATGTCTCAGGATGACGAGCGCAGTGGAATGCCACACAGTACTTTGTAACTCAAGTCGCTGTATGGTGTTACTACTCTTTATGGGTGTTCGTATCGCGTACCATCAGGCGAACGGCATGCTCGTCTCGTCATTCTATGCCATAAAAAAAAACAAATAAACATTTTTTCTTGGAGTAAAAAACTATTTATACCTCAAATATTATTTAGAAATTAATGGCCTACAAACTATATTTTTCGTTTAACACATTGGCAGTATATTTCATACAATTTGGGTTTTGAAGTTCATTGATTTAACTTACAAAATTTTAAGGATTATAAATTATATTCCGAAAAGTTTTAATCACTAGGCTTTAGATTATCAAATGTAAAATATCAAAATTGGTTTAATAATTCTACAATAATGTAACATAATTAATTTAAATAATAATGGAAGAATATGTCCCTTTTTATAATATAATAGATATGTTTCTATAATATAACTAGGTTTAGAGCAAATTCGAATAGTCGAAAAGTCATAAAAACACCAGAAAGTTTAAATAGATTCAAGGGAATGTGGTAATAAAGTTTATTTCTAAAAATATATTTACAATAGTATACAATACAAACGTAACGATTAGCAACGCGATCGAAACATAATAAAAGCGATCGACGATACTTCAGCAACTGGATTTTCAACACTATAAGATTATACATAAGGCATATATTTGAAGGCAAAATGTTATAATAGATGCACCCAACAGTAACAATATTTTGATTGCCACCTAGACATAGTGGTAGCGTGTGGACCATATACCGGAAGGTTCTAGGTTTAAACTTTGATTCCTACTAGACCAGATACCACTTTATGCGGGTATTCAGAATAGTTTGTTTGTTGGGTATATCTATTTTATTAACTTTGCTATAACATTTCATTTCCTACCTTAAATTAAACAGAATAAGGCCTTATTTCATTAACAGATAAAACTATAATTACTGGTTAATGTGATGTAAGAACATGATGGAATACACGGATCCTAAAATAGGTATATTTTCAAAGAAAAAACAAAGTAAAAATAAATACCATTTTACACTAAGAGATTTATAAAAAGCGGGTAGATTTTATTTTTTCTGAATATTATATTATATCCATTGTTTAAGGCGATTGGAATGGATTTTGTATAACATTGATGCAATATAGTATCGATTGACGTCATTGACGAGCGGAACAACGTGATTTCCTAGTGTTTCGGATTCATTACGTCATTAATGATGGCCGCCATATTGCCGTCGTTATTTACCGTTACACTAACAAACTTGATGGAGGATCTATTTTAATAACTACCCTCGATAATCCCATGCAAGTTTTTTATTCCATTAATATATCAAAACAGTTTTCAAGCAATTAAAAAGGATCATTGTCAAGAATAAACTCTATTTGATTTAAGAAGATAAAATGTGCCATTTCAAGTGAAGGGGCTACAAGTTTAACATTTAATTTTTTCTTCAGAATATGGTACAGATAATTTAAATATAAATCACGTTTTAATATTTTATTGATTGAACTAATTATTCATGTTGATTTTCAAAGTGATTGGCTTTGAACTTTAGTTTTGACGAAAAAAATAAAAATTCTAGTTTTGATACATCAACGGAATATTTATAAAGATTATATCCACTTGTTCTCTTCAACCCCCTTATTCTCTTTGACACAAGTTATTGTCACTGCTCGTAACAAGCGCGTAACGTAACTCGTCGTGTTTGTCACTATGGAAATTGGCATAGAACATTTAACGCTAATTACACGAAGTTAACGTAACGCAGAAGTATTACGAGTCAACACTTTCATAGAAGATAAGGGGGCAGGTTTAAAGTCAAATTATAATTTGACAATTCATGCTGTGGCTTGGGAGTCATACTGGGACCACACTAACGTCCAATGTTCATTATCGCATTAAGCCTAATTTTGATGAAGCAAGAGTTGCTAGCAATAACCTATGCATTTATGACTAATAATGGCAATGGAGAGGCAATTCTGGCCCACGTTGACTATAATCGCCTGGCCTAAACTATAATCGCATACGAGTCTTGACAGATATTAAAAAAATCGCCTGTGACTGTACAGTACGATGCAATAATCTGACGTTTATTGCTAGCAACAATTGCGCCGCCTAATTAGGCTTTAATCGAGACGAAGGTAGGAGTACGCCTGACTTATCGCAATAATTAAAGACATATTAATTATAATGTTAGGCATTGAGAATTTCATTTCATAATTTCAAACATACAACACAAGACATTTTTCATTTGAGATTTCATTTTGTATTCGCAGAATTTACACAGTATTGCCATAATATGCGTTAGACATTAACCTTAGTGTGGCCCAATATTATTATCTAGCTTTTGCGCGCGGTTCCGCCCGCGTGGGAAAGGTTTTCTGGGATAAAAAGTAGACTATAGCACTCAGGAGCAAAGTAGCTTCCTATTAGTGAAAGAATTTTCAAAATCGGTCCAGTAGTTCTTGAGATTACCGCGCTCAAACAAACAAACAAACTCTTCAGCTTTATATAATAGTATAGATATAGGTATAAATGACGGCCACCGCGTGAGTTACAAATAAGTTACATAGTTAACACTTTTTACTCGATAGAATAAAATATTTGAGTTACTCTGATGAGCAATTGACGTTTAGCATGAAATACCCGGACGATGTTGCTCGGTTACTCTTGAGAGCTATGTATTCCGTACACGAAGCAGGTCTCTCACGGTTAATTGCTCTAAAAGAGCAATTTTTAATACAAGTAATATGAGCTCGGAGTATAATTACTCAATAAGCAATTTATGCGAAATGATAGAGAGTAACTTCAAAATTACTCTCAGGCAGCGATTTGAGAACATAAGACGTTAAAAATAAGGTATTCGACTCATTTTTGTTTATTACTTTTAATAAAACGTTAACGTCATATAAATTCTAACACAGAAAGAATCATTGAAATTATAAGCTTTTGCAATTCGGTACTTCTACTGTACGGGTAATATAGATAGAAGGGGGTGGGAGAAAGAGATGGAGTGATATCGCCACTACGCACCCACTCCTGCACATGACAATATTTAAAATATAAATTACTGTCTCATTTCTTAACCAGTTTATATACTGTGTTCATAGAAGGGCTTCTTTTCGTATTATTATCTGTTACATATAATGACAATAATAAAAAAAAACATATAAAGTATGAAATCAATACCCTACTACTCTTTGCAATCAGCCGTGTATTATATACTGCCCACTGCTGAGCACGAGCCTCCTCTACTACTGAGAGGGGTTAAGGCCTTAGTCCACCACGCTGGCCTAGTGCGGGTTGGCAGACTTCACATACCCTCGAAATTCATATGGAGAATTCTCAAGTATGTAGGTTTCCTCACGATGTTTTCCTTCACCGTTAAAGCGAACGATAATTGATAAACAATACACACGTAACTTCGAAAAGTCAGAGGTGTATGCCTTGGGTTTTGAACCTCCGGACATTGTCTCGGCAGACCGTTCCATTCCCAACTAGGCTATCGTCTACTACTCTTTAGAATAACACAATACTTTATACTATCGTGTACCAGGCCCGAGCTGGCGTGAAATTAAAACTAAATCTTAGATCTATATTCGTTCAGTCTAGCCAAGATGTCTGTCTCGACCATCTAGCGAGAGATGGCGCGGAAGACTTGTATTAGAACTTGGCAAAAATCTTCCCATAAATACCACATTAAACTAACTGGGTTTGACGAGCAAGTTGCACTCTTGGAAAGATTAACAGCAGATTTTTATGACAAGTTTTATGGCACAGCGGTCTTCAGTTTTAGTCTGACTATAATGGGCAGCTTCTATCTCAGTAGTTTTATTTACAGGTTAGTACAGTCAGACTCATAAGTAGCTAAACAAATTCAAAACACAAATCACTTTTAAGTTCAAAATTTTTTTCTTCACAAAAATAAATATGAAAGGCATGTAAAGTATAATTACTATCGTGAATTAATTTTCACAAAAGGAAAAAATATTTTAATTAATCTTAACGTGTGTGAGATTTAGTTTTGAATTTGTTAAGCTTTATGTTGCTGACTGTACATACGTATCATACATATTTTTTGTTTGTTTGCTGTCAAACAGTAGGCCGTATTGTCAGGGCAGCAAGGACGTAGACGATAAAGAACGTGAATACTATAAAAAATGAGAAATTGCGGTTAAAATTACTCGTTCAAAATGTATGCGAGGGCCACTGGTTTTGTTTAATGTGGTATCTATATGAGATATGAAGCCCACAGTTGGGCAGTTTAAAGGCTGGGAAATATTGCTTCTTGATATGTTATTCGTAATCAGCTCAAAAATATTGCTTGAGATTATTCTGAATAAACAAGCACACCAAGTGTCCATTACTGGAGATAGTAAAGTGATTTCCCACTATTATTGCTGATTAGTGTTTGAGATATAATTATTATCGTCCCCACTCTAGTTTGTTGGGACGATAGGACCGTGTCCAATACTGGTTACTCCACTGCGTATCGAGTGTCTATCATTGCGCCCGCAAGATTCAGTGGTTCCTTATTGGGTATCCTGTCCATTACTGGTACCTTCACCATGTATATAGCAGGCGCTCATAAACTTATTTGGCGTGACTGCTCAGTAACAATTATACCGACCATTACTGGTTCATCCAAGCATCGGTGCCCAATACCGGTACCCCAGTCTACAACCATTAACCTGATCCTGTCCATTACGAGTTACTTCTGTCCATCACTGGTCCCACATTTGTCCATTACTGGTTACGCTACCAAATCCCTCAACTTATTCTTCAGCATTTTAACCTTCCTATTCATGGCGCTTTTATAATTCTTTCCTTCGACATTCTTGCTCATATTAAACCGCGTTATATTGGATATTCTGTCGTCGAATAGGTGGTAGAAGTCAGGTAAGGGCGCGTCCACATACGCCACGTCGGCGTCGCCACCTTGGGCCTTGTGTAAATGCCTGGTGGCCATGTTTTGCGCGAAATGGTTGAACATGGCCGTTTCCGTGAACCACTCAAGGAAAAATTGGTTCTGTTTTGACGTTGCGCTCTTTATGAATCCGTCTTTCTGTGAAAGGAAATAATAATAATAATAATAATCCCTTCCTAGCCGATTTCGGCCACGGCGGCCAATCTCAACGGAGATCAGCCAGGTGCGCAGGAGATATTATAGTGCACAAGCGTGTGCGCAATACATAAGTGCACTCACTATTCCTTCACTCTCATAGTCCGGTGAGACGGCAATCCGACATGACCGGAGAGAGATCAGGCGCAGGACCAACGGCTTTACGTGCTTTCCGAGGCACGGGGGTATCACACCGCCAACTTCCTGACTCCGAGCTGCGACTGAGTAATTTTTAAGATGGAAAAACCCAGTCACAATGTTTTTGGCCCGACCCAGGATTCGAACCCAGGACCTCGGAGCGCAAATCGTACTCGTAACGCGTACGCAATACAACTACGCCACCGAGGCAGTCAAAGGAAATACAGTGATTATAAGCTGATAAGTTACTACTGGATTGTTTTGTACTATAGTGTACACCAACCATAAATATTAAGTTAGATTGGCAAGGGTAAAGTCGACAGTTCAAATAAAAAAAAAAGTGATTACAAAGGACAAAAACACTACTTTTTAGACCGACATTGTCCCAATCAAAATACACCATATCACCAGTTGATTACGAAACCAAAAAGAAAAAATGAAATAGGAGGCTCGTAGGACCAAAACCTGAAAACTACCCCACTTTCCCCCAAAAAATTCTACTCACATCAAAAACAGCGCCATCCTTCCCCATATCACCGTCCTTCATGGCGCCGTCCCGGTAGAACCGCCAGTACCCGTCCAAGATGTCCACGAAGAACCTCATGAAGGCTTCGGATATCATCACGTTTCGCGTTTTCGTGTCCTCCTGTTTATCCTGCAATGGGAACTGATGATTAGTATAATTGAACCAAAGTGAGATACGTCTATTCGTCTAAAATTGAGCTCGCAAGCAATTTATTGCGCAAGAACTCCCAGATGCGTTTATTCTAACGGTAATATTTCAATAATTCTATACACGTGCGACTCGCCGCAAGTCGTCCATTTTTTTAAATTTGCAGCAGTCAGCATGCCATGATTGTTAACACGGCTAATAGCTTGTGCAATTCAACTTCTGCAAGTTATCTTGCTATGCTATGCTATGCTCGGAGTTTCTCTGAAGGATAAATTTCGTAACGAGGTTATCCGACAGAGAACCAAAGTCGCCGACATAGCACACAGGATTAGTAAGCTGAAGTGGGCTGGTCATATCTGTCGAAGAACTGATAACCGCTGTAAACGAGTTCTTGAGTGGAGACCGCGAGTCGGCAAGCGTAGTGTGGGGCGCCCTCCAGCCACGTGGGGTGACCATTTGCGAAAGGTCGCTGGCAGGAACTGAATGCGACAGGCCGAAGACCGGGTAAAATGGCGCGTATTGGAGGAGGCCTATGTCCAGCAGTGGACTAAAATATAGGCTGATGATGATTATGATGAAGCTATCTTGCATAAAAGCCTCGTTTTAAAAAAGACGCCATTCAGTATACGTGCCTTATGTTTAGTGGACTCCATCTGCAGAGACGTCTTGAGCGTCTTATAGCTGGAGGTGGGCAGGATCGTGGACTCGTCGCTCTGACAGAACAGCACCTTCGACGGGTGTGTCAAATCTATCAGCATGCCCTGGAAAAAGAATGGATTGATTTTTTTCTTGTATAAAGAGGCTAACGAAAAAAGTATTCATAATATTACAACCTCTGACATTTTTTAAAATCCTAAACTGTAGGCTTGGCTTTAATTGAATGAATGAATGAATGAAAACTCTTTATTGCACACCACATTATACAAAAATTAAATAAATAAAAAATAGATTTAGAACTGAATCGTGCGACAATAGGCGGTCTTATCGCTAAAAAGCGATCTCTTCCAGACAACCTACACTGATTGTGAGAGATATATGAAGTGAAGAAAGGGGTGTATACATAACAATTACTATTACTAGACTTATCTAATATATTATTATACTTAAATACAATATATAAACTATAAGATTTAAAGTAATACAATTAATAATTTTATATTATTAATAAATATTATATATATATATATATACGATATCACTTAATAGTTACTTAAAGAAAGATAGTGACTTTTCACTCGTTGTCTAAAAACGTATAGTGATGGAGCTTTCCTGATAGGTAAGGGCAATGAATTCCATAAGCGAACAGCCTGCACAGTAAAGGAACTGTCATAGAATGTGCTGTCATGCAGAGGAGTCTTGAGTTTTAGGTTTTCTGACGACCTTAAAGAATGGGAATGAGAGTTATGAAGAAAGTTAAAACGTTCTTTGAGATAATGGGGAGAGGAGGGATTAAACAAAATATTAAATAGAAGAGAAAGAATGTGAGTATTCCGACGGAAACGAATAGGGAGCCACTTGAGTTTAGAACGAAATTCAGAAATGTGATCATATTTGCGCAAGCCAAATATAAATCGTATACAAAAATTCTGGAGACGCTCAAGTTTATCAAGTTAAACTTGTGATAGGTCTAAGTAGCAGACGTCCGCGTAGTCAAACACAGAAAGCAGTAAAGATTGTGCTAGCGCAATCTTGGTAGCAGTTGGAAGAAAATTTCGAAGCCTGTTCAAAGATGCAGCTGAAGCAAAGAGCTTACGACTCACCGCTGCGAGCTGTGGGTCCCATGATAATCTGCGATCAAATATTACCCCCAAGTTTTTAACAGTCTCGCTGTAAGGGATTATGACCCCATCAAAAACTACTGGAGAGAGAATAGGCCAGTCGATTTTACTTACCAGACGAGAGCTTCCCATTATAATTACCTGGGTTTTGACCGGGTTAACTTTTAGGCCAAAGCGCTTACTCCAATCGGATATGGAAGATAAGTCTGAATTGACAATCGCAATGGCATTATTTAATTCAGATATCGGAGCCTGAGTATAAATTTGAAGGTCGTCTGCATAAAGGTGATAGGAACAGGAAAGATTTAGAGATATGGAGTTAATAAAGATAGCAAAGAGCAAAGGAGAGAGGACACCGCCTTGCGGTACGCCGGCTTGAGAATCACACCACGACGAAACGTTATCGTCAAGGCGAACCCTTTGCCTGCGACCATACAGGTAACTGCTAAACCAGTCGATTACCGACGGAGATATACCAATGGAACGGAGCAAGGCAAGAAGAATATCGAAGTCGACAGAATTAAAAGCATTACTGAAGTCCAGTAACGATAAAACAGTGAGCTGCCCTTTTTCCATTCCGAAACGAATATCATCAGTGATCTTGACTAGGGCAGTTACTGTACTGTGGCCGGGGCGGAAACCAGATTGATAGGAGTTTAAAAGGCAGTGTCTAGAGATAAAGGAATTAAGTTGGGAGTGGACAAGACGCTCAAGAACTTTAGAAAGAAAGGGAAGAATAGATATAGGACGGTATTCAGAAAAGTTATGAGGGTTAGGTTTTTTAGGAAGAGGAATGATTTGAGCGTCTTTCCAATTAGAGGGGAAAACTCCATTAAGAATGGAAAAGTTAAGAATGTGACAGATCGAGGGCAGAATGATATCCAAGATAGGTACTAGCATATTTCGGCTAATACCATCAACTCCGACTGCATTCGATGTCACGGAGTTAATGCTTTTCTTAACATCACAAGCGGTGAATTGTTTGAAAATAAAAGGAGAATAGCTGGGAACAGGTAAAGAATTGAGGTTGGTAATAGTATGGTTCTTAATTGAAGGATCTATATAGGAACAGGAAGAAAAGTGCAGATTAAGAAGATTAATGTCAAGACTAATGGATGGTGTGTTCAGTTTAGATTTGCCAATTCCCAAAGACCTGAGGAATTTCCAGACCTTAGCTGGGTCTTCTTCTTCAACCGAACTATGAATGTAGCGGCGATAAGCATCTCTACACACTCTATTGCAGCGGTTGCGTAGATTGACGTATTTAGTTTTAGTGTCATCATTAGGACGAGATTTATACTTCGATTTTGCAGCGGCTTTTTTATGCATTAAGCCCCGGATGTCCGTAGTAAGCCATGGTGCAGGGAGATGTTTCCGCTTGATAGCCCGTAACGGGGCATGGTAGTCATAAAGCTGTGTTATCAATGAATTGAAAATAGCAACTTTATTATCCATGGAGTCAGCTTCGACAACGGGCGACCAGTCAATGCTAACAGCATCACGACGAAAGGCATCTCTATCCATGCCAGCAAAATTACGCTGCAATACTATTTTTGGTTTGACTTTAGGCGGACGAATTTTGTAGGATAAAAACAGCAAGTCATGATACGAGAACTGATCAGCCGAATGTTGACCATGTTTCGCAACAAGCTGAGGAGAATTCACTAGCATGATGTCGAGAAGTGATGGCGTGGAATTGGGGAAATGGTGCGTAGAACTGAGTGGTAAAATATGCATATTGCAAGATTTTACCACAGTTTCCAACGAAAAGGATCGGTGACCCTTTTTTAAGAGACAAGTGTTGAAGTCACCCATGATAATAACATGATCATAAGAAGGGACTAGATTTTCTAGCATCTTTTCAAAAGAAGAAAAATAATTAATAAGTGCAGAAGGGCTATAGTAGACTCCGAGAAGAACTTTAGAATGTGACAGGGTAAGTTCGATGAAAAGATGCTCGCCGGCGTACGGAGGTGGCGGCTGTGGCGAAATGCTAACAACGGAAAAGGGAATATGAGCACGGAGATAAATAGCCACACCACCACCACCTTTGCCAGTGCGATCATTGCGGATGAGACGAAAGCCAGGAAGAGAGTAAGACGTTGAAGGAAGACATGGCTTGAGCCAAGTTTCGGAGACTAAAATAGCATGAATATTCTTGTGATTAAAGGAGGCCAACATAT
Source organism: Sphinx pinastri (assembly GCA_947568825.1). Taxonomy (NCBI): domain Eukaryota; kingdom Metazoa; phylum Arthropoda; class Insecta; order Lepidoptera; family Sphingidae; genus Sphinx; species Sphinx pinastri. The sequence continues at coordinate 23,502,142 of OX387615.1, forward strand.
CAGAGAAATGAGCCGGAATACTCTGTGCATTAAAATGGACGAGGTTAAAATTATTAGGTACGTCAGAAAACTGACTCTCAAGAGACTCAGAAAGTGAGGGGATACTGTGAAAACTCTCATCACTAGCGTCACCAGCGTCAGAGGATAAAGAAGTAAAGTGTTCACTATCATCGCGGTTATCGTTATAAAGAACCTGCAACATAGTACCGTATAAGTAATATCTATGTATACTATAAATAAAATATATAATCTTATGTATGTACCTAAATAATATTAAAATAATCTTAAATAACAATATAGTACACTATGCTAGACTGAACCAGCCAGAACTATTCTGCCGGTAGTGTTATATTAAAAAATACAGTAGTAATCGTACATTAACAATTATACAGAAGCCAATTTATAGCAAACCACTTTAGATATAAAAATGTTAACTTAACAAAACAGACAAAAAAAGAAAAAAAAAATACTGTGTTAAACGCACAGAATAAATAAAGTTATTTATTTTGTGGTTAAACGTCATCGTACAATTTTAGCAAATTTTTTAATGTTAATAATCTGTGCTAGAATGTCATCTTTTACCATAGAGTTAAAACGTCCACGGTCAAAGTGACATACACAAAAAAAAAAAAAAAAACTATGTTTTATCTTGTCAACTACGAAACACGGAGAATACTATACGTGAACAAAATTACTTTTTAGAAGACAACACAGTTCTTCTACTCTTCGTGGATGGTGCAGGTTCCTTTGGGCCTCGCGCTTGTTTACGCACTCCAGTAGCCGAAACGGTAACTTTATCGAGGTCCAACAAACAGTCGACACGACGACGCACACCGTCAGCACCCAGCACAAACACCGAACCATCCCGTGTCCAGCACTTAGTGACTCCAAACTTCTGCCGCGCAGCCATGAAGACATCATGCCTAGATTTGGTCAGGAATTCGGACAGCGTAATGCCTGACCCCCGCAACTGTGTCTTGGCGTACCACACCTTGTTCCTCTGTTCCAACACGTTGAACTTCAGAAGAATTGGTCTTGGACGGATATCTGCGGACGGGCGGCCTATTCGGTGACATCGGCTGAAGTCTGTGGCATTAAATTCGCCGATCTTCATGTGATTAACCACAACGTCAGTGACCAAAGCCGTGGTGTTCTCCTCTTTGACTTCTGGGACACCATGAAGTAGTAAAATTTTACGACGTTTGTGTGTCTCAAGCTTGTCCAGATTGCAAGAGAGAAGAGTTATCTGTGACTGAATGGAGCGTAATGCAGTCATCACAAAATCTTTGAATTTAAAATACTCGCCTGCCAATGACGACACAGACAGTGTAGACGATGGGCTAGCTGATTTTTTGAGCTCACTTTCCATTTCGTCCATTCGTTGGATAAAGAGAGCTTGAAGTTGAGATTGGCTCTCTAGAATGTTTTCCAAGCTGTGCTGTGATTGAGCCATAGTGCTTGAGGCTTAATAAGTTAATTGTGTGAATATTCAAAGGATAACACTTCCCGGCAGGTAAAACAACTAAGGATTCAATTTAACATGTATAAAAGTTAAAATATATATGATTATAAATATTTTAAAGTAATTAAAACAGTTGCAGTTAATTGTAGTAAGCTTGGCAGAGAACGCTGGCTAACCTATACCACGCCTTTCAAAATTTGCTGTTGAAACCCTCATTTTACAACAACCTGTATAATAGGCGGCAAACAACTTAAGTATACCACAGCATGGCAACGGATTTTTTCGTACGTTAGTGTAGCTACACTTAATCCACTAAAAACCCTGCAACGCGTTAGTGTGCTCAAGTTGTCGGCTATTATACAGCGTGTTGTAAATGAAGGTATCGACGTGACGTAATTTTGTCGGCTATATTTATCCTACCTCCTCAAACAGTATCCCCTCTACATCCAGGTCTCCGTTGGTCTTCAGCATGCCGGCGAGGATCGGCAGCGGCGCCTCCAGCACGTCTGTCTGGATCTCCGCCGGGATCGCAGAGATCAGCGGCTGCTGCCACACGAACGGGTACAGGGAGCTCTGTAGTGCCTCAAGGCAGGACGACACCGCACTGGAAATAGAGTTACAGCCTTGTTTTTTTTTTTTTTTTTTTATTGAATTGAATGACGAGTCCAGCATGCCGTTCGCCTGATGGTAAGCGATACGAACACCCATAAACAGTAGCAACACCATCCAGCACCTAGACTTACAAAGTACTGTGTGGCATTCCACTGCGCTCGTCATCCTGAGACATAAGATGTTAAGCCTCATTATGTCCAGTAGTTATACTGGCTACAATGTCCTTCAAACCGAAACACAACAGTGGATGCACACTGTTGCTTGGCGGTAGAAATAGACATTGCGGTGGTACCCACCCGTGGTATTATATAAAGCTGAAGAGTTTGTTTGTTTGTTTGAACGCGCTAATCTCAGGAACTACTGGACCGATTTTGAAAATTCTTTCACTAATAGGAAGCTACATTACTCCTGAGTGCTATAGGCTACTTTTTATCCCGGAAAAACTTTTCCACGCGGGCGAAGCCGCGCGCAATGCCAGTATTTCATATTGCGTCAACATCACTAACCCTAAAAAAGCAACGAGTCCTAAAAGACTCACGTGAGCTGATCCCCAATGATGATGACCTTCCTCTCGAGCAGCAGCGAGCCGAACACCTTGATGACCAGCCCCGCGCCGAGCAGGTCCAGCAGCGTCGACAGGTTGTGCTCGTCCACGCGCGGCTCTATCGGACGCTTTATCGTCTTTGTCCTATGGGATTGTATTTTAAAGGTTAGATGAGGTCATTATTAAAGATCATTAATTAATGACCTTCACCATCAACATTAGAAGGTTCAGGATCCCATGATTATACTGCCTTCTCTATCACCCCTGTCAACAACATAGACTATCCCGCCCCCCACACCCGCCACTGTATCTTTTGTAAGCCAGGATCAGCAGTGCCACTCATTTTAAGACGCCAAGCGGTGAAGCTTGGCGAGTGTCAGGGAACACTAATCTGTCAACACCATAGTATATTTATCCCTCCCTCCTTCCCTTAATTCCTCGAAAAACATATAGAAAATTATTTAGCCTATAGAACTATTCCCTAGAACCTTCCCCACTCCCCCAAAACCTAATTCAACAAATACAAAACTCACCTATGCCCCTCAAAGCTGAGCATCACCTTCCTGGGCCCGTTGTTATTATCTACATCGTAGTAGTCCAGGTCGCTGCCACCAGCCGAACTCCTCATGTCTGGCATGGTGTTGCACTTCACCATCTCCTTGGCGGGGCCGGAGTGGTGGTAGGTGACGGTCACCTCCTCGCCGCGGCCCGGGAAGTCCGTCTCGAGCAGTTGCTGCAGGATCGCGTTGATCTCCACGTCTGAGCTGCCGTGGTGCGATTCAATTTCTTGTAAGACCTAGAATGAGGACAATTCTGCTGAATTAACTTGTTATTGCATAGAAAATAGGCACCACAGACGATTGTGACTCACTTTTCGTCGCAAAAACGGCACAGATCCTCTGGGATTTTATTTGGAGAGGTAAGAACTTGTGTGGAGCCACGGGCAATAGTTAGTATTGTATATAAAGATTAAGGACTCAGGGTACTCAGCTCTGTAAACACGGCAAGCTTAAATATATTTTTCTCGAGTGTGACTTTTTTTATCGATGGCACAGCAAAGTGGTGAGCCCACCTGATGGTCAGCGAAGAGAAGCCCAAAAACACGTGGATCGGACGGTCCGAACAGTTATGCCGGGTCTTTAGAAAATTAGTAACTAGTTTTAACTTTTATACAGGTACAATATGTATGAATTCTTACCTTATAATAAAAGCCGGGAGCCCGATATCTTCCGATAATACAGTAACAGAGTGGGAGACAAGCGTTGGCACCCTCGGGTAACACTCGACGACAATAACTGAAATCGGAACAAAAAAGATTTTGAAAAACTACTGTTTGGACTACAATTAATTATAATTTAAAATGTAAAAAGTATAAATAAGGATGATTATAATAATTTTTTTTTTTATAGTAGAATTTTTTATTTTTTTTTCACGAAACGCATAATCAATTATACGAAGCTTATAATCAATTCCTCGAAAGCTATGATCTTTTTTTATCCTAATAAGGTCATCGAGACGTATAATCATTTTCCCGCATACTATAATCAACAACTCACCCATAAGACCTTTCGCCTCTCTCGTCAGTCAGTACTAGAGAGTAGCATTGTCCTCCCTTCGAGTCTGCGCACCATTCTCCCTTTGACGCTGAACTTAGCGTCTCCGGGAATACTAAGTTCTCTATGTGCGGAGGGATTTGTGCCTGGTAGGAAGGAGTTTATTGGGATTAATATAAAAAATACGATATAGAATTTGTGGCTTTATCAAACTCACAACCTGAACCATTAATTTTAATATAGGGAAGTCAGACAGATGTGTAGCCAGGCCACCTAAGAGTACCTTATTATGACCTCCCATAGAAAGTGGGTATAGTCGGAAGAATGAGTTCCGGTCTTTAGAAAGACAGCATGAGAAATGTCAAATCTTACACCGTGTAATAACTACACTATCTGTACTTCAAACGGGAAATAGTCTTTATACTTTTTTTTGGCAGAAATAGCGTAAATCGGGCCCACACTGATATCCTCATATGAGAGTACTTCTATTAACTAATTTGTTTTAAATCAAGCATCTAAAAAAACACTTACTTGTGCAGGAAACACGCTCTTCACATATGCCTGCCCAGTCATATAATTCAACCCCACCAGCAAGCACAAGTTGAACAAGCCGGCTTCCCTCGCCTCTAGCGGCATCTCTATATCCAAACACCCCGCCTTCTCGTCTATGCTCAGTTTGTCCATCTCGAATCTCATAGACAACACGTTTCCCGTAGAGTCTGTTAAATTGAATTTAGAATCCGTAGACATGTCTACCTTGTCTTTGGTCAGGTTGCTCTGTGAGTGTCTGAAGCTCTTCCACGAGCGGAAGGTGGAGTAGGGGTTGTCTATGATCTCTGATTTATACGAACAGATCGACGTCTGGTGTCGGAATCTCGTTTGCCGTATGCTCTTCGCGTCGAGATACGCGACGCGGCTCGACACACGACGGACGTAGTTTTTTCTCTTCTCTGTTAAGCTTCGCGTTAGTTTTATAGAATCTGGAAAAAAAATGACAAATTGTTGTATCGGTACGCAGAATGTTTTTGAAACAACATAATCGAACGAGGAAAGAGGAAAATTACTTATATTAAATTGGTGTAAAGTTGTGTTTCCATAGGTTTTGATAGCAGTGTTCTAAAATGTTACAAAATGTTCTACTACGATACTTAATGGTCTACTATGTTCTACGTACCCTCGCTGGTGCTGCCGTCCGACTGGTCAGTGGGGAAGCTACCGGGCTTGTTACCGGCGCCTTCCATGTTGCACGCCGCTGTCACCGTCTCGTATATCTCGATCATTAGACGATTCAGCTGGTAAAACAATTATAAAATTACAATTTCTGTGCTTAGTACTTTTTTTTATCGCAGTTGATTGAAGAGACGAGCATACTGCTCGCCTGATGGTAAGCGATACGACCGCCCATAAACAGTGGCAACACCATACAGAACATTGAATTACAATTTAGAATGAGCTAAGTATGTCTTGGCTAGCCAAAATTGGGATCGAATTTTATAAGGGTTTGTTTCCAAGCAAAAAAGGAGTTTTTATAGCTAAATTACATTGAGCTATAAAACAGATTACTTGGTGGATAGTGTGTAACAAATTGCATCTCTATCTACCCCTTCGATTATTATTCCAATGATTAATTTAGCATATACTTATTCTCAAAGTGTATTATATGCAGCAATAAGTTAATTATAATCTAAAACTTATTATAACATAATGATATTTGTAAGTTGAAAATATTGAAATAAATTTTTAACCGATTTCAAAAAAAGGAGGTTCTGTATTTGACCCCTATGTATGTAGGTATGTATGAATGAATGTATGTAAGTTTGTATGTCCGCGATTTTCTCAAAAATACTGATCCTATTTGGATGGGGTTTTCGTTATTCAAATGTATATTTTTCAAAGAAGGTTTTATATAATAAAGTATTATTGTTATAAGCTTTGGAAGCCATTTTTAAAGTAGTCCGTAATACTCAAAACAGTGATATGACTACAACACCAAAATAATGCGATGCTCATTCGTTAATAGCAGACAACTGTATTGTGAGTAACACAAACAAATTAAAAATCAAACACATTTGTATTCAATACAGATACATTTTTACTAGACTTTGAACTGACGAGTAGTGAATGATAATCCTGCTTAATAAGTTGCTATATACAATTATTCATTATATGTCCAATGCCTTAAACCTTAGTTACTTTTACATTTGTTTTTGCACCCATTGTTAATTTACAAAAAAATATTGTAACAATTACTGGCCGTTCTAAAATGAATAAATAAATAAAAGGGAGATTTGCTACAGTGATGTATTTCACTGATATATAGGTGATACTTTGCCGGCACGCTGATAGGACCTCAAATTTCGAAAACGTATGGAAACGTCGTGTCCGCTTAGAGTCCAATAAAACGTTCGTAAATATTTACATCACTACAACGGATAACTCTAAATCTATTTATTAATAATAAAACACAGTCTGCTAATTTGTCCGCATATGACGAAAGCCGGATTGTTTCACCTGTGGTTAGGTAAAGTTAAGGCTCTCATCACACTCGCCAATTGCAAGCGAATTTACAGCGAGGCGAAGGCGTTGCGCGCTCGTCCAGTGTAATAACACCGTTAACTTTAACCACGGATGTAACACGGGGTTTAAAACGACTAAACAGATTTAGATGCTGCTTTTGCGAATCTGAAGTAAACTCTATAGATAAACATTTAATTATTACGTTGGTGACGATGAGGACGCGCCAAATTATGTAAATAAAATTTCATGCGGAGTAGTTGGCTCTGCTAGTGATTCATATAAAAATAACGGAAAATTCATATCTTTTTCTTACGACACGTTAATACGCCTCAAGGTCACTACTGTATGTTTACGATAGTAAGTGTGTACCGCGCCTCGAAAATACACGAAAAATATTCATTCAATAATATTTACTTGAAACATCATTCATTCATTCATTCTGTACGTCTTAATCGTTGACTTATTCAATCAGTATATAAGAAAGGGCATTCACCTGTACGAATCATTTTGAACGGTATCTTCCAACACTAGATAATCAACAAGCACAATTTTAAAATACTATAATCTTTAATGTTCTATGTTTAGATTTAAAACACATTCTTAAGCTTAAACTCAATTTAAATATCGGAATTCCGAACGCGTTCCATTTACAAACATTTAAATTTGAAAAGCTCATTTACACGTGTTCCACTCTTATTCACAGTTTCGTATTTTAATTTTCTTCTTTTAAATCGGTTCGGTTATTGAAAACTTTTAATTGCCGAACGTCCAGCGCGCGATGGACAGCGCGGCGGCGCGTGCGTTTACAAGAAGTGATCTAATTTGTATAATCGTGTGCGGGCACAGTGAAGTTTTCTTGTAACGATAACAAGTATATTACATTGCGACCCCCAATAATATGGTTTTATGCAATATGGATTCATTCACACGTATATTTTGATGAGAAAATCCTGAAAACATTACGGTTTCTTTGGCTACAAACCTATTGGATACCAAACAAGGAGTATAATGTATAAGACCTCTCAGCAGTGGCGAAGGGTCCATACAACCCGATTCCCACCGGCTTCCCTTTTGTAATTTTTGCAAGCAAACTCTTAACATAAATGATATTTTTAACAAACAATTAATTAACATCAACAAAATTCATCTTAAAATAATGTAAAGTAAAAAAATTCATTTTCATCGATCGACGTAAAATAGTTTAAATAAACGGTAATAGATGGCGTTGGCCTGCGCGCTAGCGATCTACGTTTAAAATTCGCGCCATCATGACCCGTGGCCACGGGGGCCACGTGAGGTAGCCCGCTGTCGTTTGGCTTCCCCCGCGGTGTATTTTTTGTCTCTTTCTTCCTCGTACATGCTTGCGTATTTGCTATCTTTGTCTTATTTGTCCATTCATACCGATACATTTTTCGTTCACGGGAAGATGCGTAATAGTACGAGATCCGGCTGCAAAATCTATACGTTCATCACGTAGATACTCAAACTCAAATTTCTACATTCATTTTTGAATAGGACAATACATTGATAACAGGTTGCCAGTCAAAAAGTGCCCGCAAATATTTTTAATTAAAAAAATGGTAATTAATTTTCCAAAAAAAATTTCGTTCATGTTGTTGTTAAATAAAATATCGTTCCTATTACAGCAATGTATGTAGGAAATTTGAAAAGCCATGGGTGCTGTTGCCTACTCGGCCGCAACTACTCATCAGCCAGGTGTAAGCAGGTAATACTTTGTTGTATTTATACGTTCATGACGTATAGTCATGTTTTATACATCAAATTAAAGCTTAATTTTTTTGAATTATGATGATATACCGCTGCCTGTGAAAAAATCGCCGCAAATTAGGGTTGCTAGCCGTTCAAAATGCTAGGTATCAAAGATAAAATGAAAGAGACTTATCGCGCAACGCTATTCGTTAGACGAGGATGGCGAGTGTCAGCACGTTTGTGTGCGTGTTATATTCTAACCACTGTTTAGAGCTCGTTATACACAACGTTGTTGATATTATTATTTATTTATTCGACTATTACGTTGATAAAAGTAAAGTTGCATTTTGAAAAAATGAAAAAGTGTTTTCTGTGTAGTAAAACTAAAAATGTGCTACATTTTGATAATATATCTTTTAAGAAGTGTCTTTCTATGTTAATGTTTCGGCGCAAAAAAAAATATAAATACCATGATATTATTTTAACTGTGGAATCTACTGATGATTTTGGATACCATACAGAATGTTTGAAGAAAATAACTGTTTTAAAAATAAAAGATAAACAAGAATTTGAGGATTTTTGTAAAACTCTGACCGTAAGTGAATTTTTCACAGCTGACACTCGCCATCCTCGTCTAACGAATAGCGTTGCGCGATAAGTCTCTTTCATTTTATCTTTGATACCTAGCATTTTGAACGGCTAGCAACCCTAATTTGCGGCGATTTTTTCACAGGCAGCGGTATATCATCATAATTCAAAAAAATTAAGCTTTAATTTGATGTATAAAACATGACTATACGTCATGAACGTATAAATACAACAAAGTATTACCTGCTTACACCTGGCTGATGAGTAGTTGCGGCCGAGTAGGCAACAGCACCCATGGCTTTTCAAATTTCCTACATACATTGCTGTAATAGGAAAGATATTTTATTTAACAACAACATGAACGAAATTTTTTTTGGAAAATTAATTACCATTTTTTTAATTAAAAATATTTGCGGGCACTTTTTGACTGGCAACCTGTTATCAATGTATTGTCCTATTCAAAAATGAATGTAGAAATTTGAGTTTGAGTATCTACGTGATGAACGTATAGATTTTGCAGCCGGATCTTAGACTATAAGAGGTAAGCCGAAATCTTTTGGCTTCACTATTACCCGGCCATGCAGTATTGTCGCTCACCGACTACGACCAACTAACATTTGCGAAGTCTTTTTTAATTAGAAGCGTAAATTTGTATTATTGTCGTTTGACAACTCAAGTAAACAATTTCGCCGCTGGGATAAGTTTGTTTTTAATTAGTAAATGTGGAATATAACAATGAATTGGTGTGTTATAAAGTGTTATCAACGTTTGTGCGTAGTGTGGAGGTACGTGTCAGTATTAAGTTTTAATTTCAGACATTAGGTTAATGAGATAGTTTTAAAATTGCGGTATTTCATTATAACCTAGAAAAACTTTTTTAATGTTTTAATATTAGAGTTTTAATAAAGTGTTGTTTCATATTATACATTGATTATTATAATGTAAATCACCTGCCTGGCCCCCCGAGGCAATTCTTGTGCTTTGGGTCTTCACACCCAATGCACGCCCATGCGCGGGGGGACATTAGTCGCGGGCCGAGGCACACAGTTCAGTGTGTATACCTCTTGGTTGTAAAACACATTGAGGCCTAAAAGGGCCCGCGAACATTTCCTGGCACCCTCTCTTTCCACCCATCCTGCGAACCTTCCTCCCTCCCCCCACCTTCCCATCCATACTCCTCTCCACTTCCTTCCCAGGCCCCTGCAGTCGTCAAGCCGGGGGAATCCAGTATCCCATTCGCAGGATTCCCCCGGTGTTGACTGCAGGATCGCCTATATAAAAAAAAAAAAAAAAAATCACCTGCCTGACGGATCAGTTCTCATGGAAACTGTGTTTTCAAAGTTAAGTTTCAAGAGTGATAAAATACCAGTAATTTTTTCGGATGCACTGACATAGTTAAAAACAACGAAGTACTTAGTGCCTAGTTACTATAAGAGATATTTAAATATTTTTTTTCTGCTGTTTTACGAAAAATATTTATGCTAACGCGGAGTATGGTAGATACATAACCGATAATTAGGTATGAACTATGAAGTGATTTGCTTTATGTCTTGTTTAGGTGTTAATCACCTATTCTAGTAGCTGTTATAATGAATTCGGTACTTATACAGAACCACTTTCGTCATGCATAGACTTCTATAATTTTTATAGCGTAAGTAATAGGCTAAAATCTAATTATCATTAGAACGATTCGCAGACCGTAATTATGCATATTATTACCTGTATTTTGTGTCGGGTTCCCTTTCGGAAAAAGTCACCCTTCGCCACTGCCTCTCAGCAATAATATAATTCTTTTTATTCACATAAACATCGAACCAAAAGGGATGTTCTCTGTCAATGTTCATGCACCACAAGCCCGTATCCGTTAACAGCAGTATCACTATCAAAACGTAGACATGCACAGTGATGTTTCTCGGCATCTCAACATATCAGTTAATTCTCATAATTCTCGGTAATTACATCAGCCATGTCCTTCAAACGGGAACACAATAATGCTCATTGTTTTAATATTTTTTTTTAACCGTATGCTTGTTTGCCCCCTATATCATAAAAAAATAACAAAAAACAATTTTTTGATAATAAATGTCTGCAGAGATTGCGCAGTATTATATTTCATAAAAATATAATTAACAGTGATCGCAAATCTCTGAATTTCTAGGACCACAAAATTGAAACAATGACATACAGCATTTGTCTGTATAAATAAAACAAGTGTAAACTGCAAGTACTTCTAAATATGTAGGTAAATGATGACTCAAAAACATACTCTTCTCACAATTGTTTCGAGTCTGAATGGCTTGTTGATTTTAATAAAATTTATTTAAGTGTCACTAAAATTCTAGCTACGCTGTAGATAGTATTATTTTCACTCTGTAGTATGGCAGGTTGATCTCGTAACTTATGCTACCCGTATATCAAGGAAAACCGTCGCGCATTTACTTCCTGGCTGCATTTCTAACTTTACTCTGAATCATTTCTTATTAATTGATATGGAATATTCCTTCCATATAGTTTTGAGGAATATTCCCACTTGATTAGTTGTGTGGAAAATTAATAATTTATCTTTTATCGCAACTAATTTGACTTGTTTATTCGCACCACCGCCGCGCTGTCTGCTATTAGATACTTTGAACTATCAAACATATACATATTACATACTTATATCTTCATTTTATTTAATGATATCAAAGATTTTTTACATCTAGGGATACAGACAAGATCCTTGTCATATTAGGTTTTTAGGCATTACATAGAAATCTAAGATTACATGTGCAGTAAATGCAGGTCAAATTCAAAGGAAGGAAACAGTTATCGGTATACAATTGTTATTAAAAAAAAACGCGTCCGGACCCTTGACTCACGAGTGTGAGTCACTGGCGAAAACCCATTCGCTATTTATTGTTTTTAAATCAACTTTTACCTGGCATGGGAATTTGATTACAGGAAACAGTGTACCAGATGTTAACAAGTTCAAGTATTAAATTCCCAACGAGAGATTTTGCATTTCTGAACGGTCGCTAAAAAGCACACTTTTTGATGAAATCAAGTGACTAAAATGCGACTAGTCAGAACTAGTCACTAGACGTTAAGTCGCTATTCATTGGAGTACCAGAAGTATCGAGTAGGTACTCTCCTAAAATTAACTGCATGTCAAAAACCTATTAGCGCAGCGCGTCCGTCTGTTCGTTCCGTTCTTGGCGCCGCTTTGTATAACTCCGTCCAAGATACATAAACAAATGAGGCTAGGTCATTACAAGTATTAAATAATGACGTATACGATAATGATTTATTATTAGGGATGTAGTGCCGTCGATAGTTTGAGGATTGGCGATGTTATGAAATGCATATTCTTTTACAAGCTCTCCACTCTAAAATTGGCGGGTAAGGGCGCAACAAATACGTTTACGATCATCTGAGCTAAATATCCATATCGTAATGACATTGGGGTCGAGTCTATTGCCAAATCGGTCAAAAATTACCCCTGCAACTCGTTTGTTGATAAATCGAAAAGTGCCACAAATGTTGGTGCTCGATGTGCAACGAAAACCCAAACTTCACGGTTCACAGGCTTCATACGCTGGTTTGTGAACAATTACTTGATTATCAAACAGATAGATATGCAACAAAGCAGACGTGAAGCGGGTTTCAAATTGGGGAGGAAGAATTTTTCAATAATGCCTTTTGAGCTGGAATCTGTTGAAACTCTCATCTCATAGATTCATATCTGCCATTTGATCTTTTTTTTATTGCATCGAATGACGAGACGAGCATGCCGTTCGCGTGATGGTAAGCGATAAGACCACCCATAAACAGTAGCAACACCATCCAGCACCTTGAGTTACAAAGTACTGTGTGGCATTCCACTGCGCTCGTCATCCTGAGACATAAGATGTTGTCTTATAATGTTCAGTAGTTACACTGGCTACAATGTCATTCAAACCGAAACACAACAGTGCATGCATACTGCTTCTTGGCGGTAGAAATAGACATTGCGGTGGTACCCACCCAGACGGACTCTTACATATGAGAGACCTACCACCAGTATATTGGTTTTCGAGACAGTCGTACCATGAAAAATGTGCTGCTAACCCCAGATCGGAGAGGGATGAAGGCAGAAGGAAACTTTAACTTATAGTTCATCGACAACCCACCCCGCACTATTGAGTTATCAGTTAATTAGTCCGTTATATTCCATGTGCGATCAGACAGACCGACGCCGCGCAAACGATACGTTTTTTATTGCTTTGCACCAAATACTTGAGATATTTCGCGGTAATTATGTGTTTATTATTCTCATATTTTGAGGACATCAGCTGACTTAGAACTGGGGGGAATTGGGCGGGAAATAAAATATTAATGTAAAAGAAATTACGTCATAGACGACACATACATATAGGCCTTTTCCCTTTTTTTGAACTAGGCAGAGGTGATACAGCTACATTTTGCCACTCTTGCTACCCATGTACCATGTAATCCTATTACAATTTACCATGAATTCCAGACTCCTGGAAATCTTTAGGGAGGCGTATGTTCAGCAGTAGATGTCATGCGGCTGATGATGAATGAATGAAAAAAAAATTTTTAATTCCAGACTCCGGACTGACACTGAGCAGAAATACGTTATATCAATTTTCAGACTAAATTCGAGAGTCGTGATATAAACAGTGAAACAATTCGTTCCAATGTTCTTCGAAAATCGATAACATTGTAATTTGTTTTTTTTTTTTACTATCACAAAGATCGCTAAGAAAGTTATCGATTTTTGGAAAGGTATAATAATTATATTTTTTATAACTACTACGAACTACAGATATTATCTGATTCTATTCTTGAATCACACAAATATCTACGTATCTCGGATAAATCTTGGGAGCAGCGATGTCTTGTTTCACAGTCGAAGTTGGTCGAAAATCAACCTACTGTTGACAAATTATTATTTTGTTATTGCTTTCTTGTTGCACGTTTTCGCGTGACCCCCTAATTGCCCCCTCTTATCTAAATTCGCAGATAACCTCACTTACATGGTGTAAAACATGACATGGTGACTCATTCTCGTGTTAGGTTATTAGGCCACTTATTTGGATACTATTATAAAGGTAGCATACGGATAAGGCTAGACAGAGAGACAATTAGTAAATTCACGGTGCGCCAAGTTTTTTTTGTTAGGTACTTCATTTTATGTACAGTCAGCAGCATCAATATCTGTACAAAATCACAATTTCAAATCGCTTATATACGCCTTATGTTAAACTGAAATATTTTTTTCTTCGTTTGAAGTAAAGTAAATACCTTTTATTTTATTTTTGTGAAGAGAAAAAAAAAGATTAGTAAGAACACAAAAGTATGTAGGCAATTTGAAATTTTGAATTTGTTCATCTACTTATGCTGCTCACTGTACATAAGAATTTTAAAGATATACTATATTATGAAGTTTGCCAACCCGCACAAGGCCACCGTGACTAAGGCATTAACCCTCTCAGTAATATTGGCCAGTACTCAGCTGATAGTGGGGTTAATGCAGGGCTAGTAATATTATATTATTGTTTCACATCATAATGTAGGCGAATTGACGCAAACTCGCAACATACACCCAAAACACCAATGACTATAAAAAATAACTTCGCCCCATCCAGAAAGGCCACCACCATTCCGTGGGGATATAAAACTGTTTATGTACGTAATCAGCATAAACTCGCCGGCACCAAGCCCCCGACTGTTACGTCAGCTGATGGGATGGACTCGGGCGGGTCGGCGGGGGTTGCGACCTCTGGCAAAATGGACATTTTCTCGCCACTTGGACGAATAAATAATCTGAGTATATTTTATACAACCGCATTTTGAGACGCGCAAATCGATCGCGTAATGGTAATTGCTGCAACTGCCTACAACCGCAACAGTATCCAGTACATGTCTTTTATGGCACTGCATTATGCTGGACACTATAACATTAGATTTTATGTCTCACAATGCCCATTAATAACGTCGGATATGGTTTTCTTTGAATCATTGCAACTGTGTTTAAAGTTTCATTTAGATGGATCAATTATTGCTAGAAATAAACTTATTAGAAATAATTTACTGCAATGTCGAGGTCGCGGGTTCGATCCCCGGGTCGGGCTAAGTGATATTGAGTTTTTCTACTCAGTATTAGCCTAGAGTCTGGAATTTGTGCCCGATATGGCGATAGGCTCGCCCCCTATCACATCATGGGACGGAATATGCATGGCGAAAAGTGGGTGCACTAGTCGCGCCTCTGCCTACCCTTTCAGGGATAAAAGGCGTGAGTGTATATGTATGTAAATAATAGACATTAGACCCCAACAATTCCTAACCGCATTCGGCCCTGAGAAGCCCTAAATAGAAATG
This sequence comes from Sphinx pinastri, assembly GCA_947568825.1. NCBI lineage: Eukaryota > Metazoa > Arthropoda > Insecta > Lepidoptera > Sphingidae > Sphinx > Sphinx pinastri. The sequence goes on from OX387615.1 coordinate 23,517,494, forward strand.
ACAGGCGTAGAACAACAGTTCAATGTGTGGCCCACCAATATCTATTAACACACATACCATCGAATAGCAGTTAAATTTAAACTTTACTGCTTCCGGTTTAAGTAGTATCTTCCTTGTTACGCAATTGCACTCAATTCGCCGTGTTTTCATTAACATAAAATAAGCCCTAAATATGTTAAAATTACAAAGACATGTGACCCAAGAAACCTCAAACTCTGGACATGATTTGAATACGCCTAATGTCTATAAGGATGAGATAGAATAGGCACACTGAAGATGGACAAATTTGTCTATCCGTAGGTTTCCAGGCTTGACAACTTTCAATTAATAAGGCTAGTAGTCTATATTCAATACCTATAGACCAGACGGACTTAAGTGTCCTAACTCCAAACTGAGCCTCAAGATTTATGAAGCCTGAATACAAAATAGACTCAATTTAATTCCAGTCACAACCATTACAACGTTGACACAATGTACTCGTATTATGGTACGCGGTTACTAAGTAGGTGGCCATTAAGTCGAGTTGATGATTTAGAAACTATATTAAGTTCATTGTCTCTGATTGTGGGTCATTTCTTTGTGTAGCAGAAGGCCAAACGAGTAGGTCAGTCGTCGGTAAGTGTTTTGGGCCGTGAACGGTTGTAATCAACCAATGTCAGGGCAATTGTATAATTTACCCCCCTTTAAGGATATATGGAGATTTGGGCCTACCGTGAACTTATTTTAATACTATCCCTCACACCCACCACTGCAAATCCTTTAAGCCAGGTCCGATCGCACGCATTGTATGGCACCAAGCAGTGAAACTCGGCAAGTCTGAGAACACTAATCTTACGATCGGAATGAATGATACAGACAGCGCAGCGATACACAATAATGAATTAGGCAATAAACCTTAAGCAGATACTTTTACAACTGAAAAAGCCAGACGTAAAGCTATACGGATATAACTAAAGAGTTCCTATAATGCGAGCTCATAAACTTGAAATAGATAAATATGATAAATCTCCAGAATTATCGAAGATAAGAAGTAAATTTTCGTCACAAATGCAAGGACTATCAACTTTACCCTGTTTCACGAGACTATTACTGTAAGTACCCTACGCAGTCTATGTATTTGCAACCATGAATATTTTCATATTTCTGGCTTCCCTACATTTTATAGTATTTTTATAATCAATCATAATTTAATTGTTAGTAATATTTATATCTTTTGTCTATCATTACAATTTCCTATGCCGTTTTGGGCAGATATACGAATCTATGGCACTACAACAAATCAATTTTCTATGAAATAAATTTGTGATTCCTCTAAACAAAGCGTTCCAATGATATCATCTCGATTGGTCACCAATTAGCGAGTAAATCTCTCGCTATCGGCATATAGTTCAGTTTTGACGTGCGATCACGACATTCCGTAATTAAGCGCTGGCAATTAGATCACGTCGGGATGGTCAAATTTTGATAATTTATATTGGTGATTGGCAGCAGCGCCGTGTCGTTGCGAGATTAATGACTCTAGCTGGTTCGATAGTATCGACTATACTTTATACTATCGATACCTAGACTCGACAAATGTGGGGCTTTATCGCAATTTTTGTAAGTGTTAATTCTCTCGGAGATGTTCACGGAACCACGCCGTAAGACAGTACTTTGCGGGGTTAGGATTAAGGCTGATTTATGTACGGACGTTCGGAGTTTATTTTCGAGTCATAAAAAGTGAGATTTTGTTTGATTCTGTATATATAAAAAAAACATCAAAAATGCCATATTCATTTTAAGTCAATGCAGTACATATGATTTAACATCTAATCAACGAGATTGACGAGCGTAGAGGCATAGAGAACTGCAAAAATCTTACTGGTGCGTGTTTAAACTTCCATTGTTTCTGGACAGACATCTCGATTACCTCCATTATTTAAGGGTACGACTTACTCATCTCGTTATTCATATGTAACGCAAAAAATATTAGGTACTATAAAAATTGTAAATGAGCCACGTGAAAGACATTATTCTTAAATTGGTAATAAACTATATCAATGTTGACTTTGTAAAGCGCATATGTTTGATATTGAATGTATTTATTAATTATCACTTAACCTTGTTATTAAACCTTATCTGTATTGTAGTTATCACAATTTTAACAATACATTACATAAGGCAACTCGAACGCAATTTGAGTTTATCTTAAACGTTCATTATTGTTATTATTAATGGATACGAGTACTTTGATGAGTATGTTAAGTGAGATAAAAGAAATTCAAATACATTTTGTACGGAAACTTGTAATAACGCGTTTGCATCTTTGCATACATGCGAGTATTTTCCGGTTTGTGTGGCTAAAGGGTGTCGAGAGGTGTGCACCGATTTCACCATCGCGGGTCGCTGACGCGTCCCGGAGCGGGTTTCCTCTCTATTACGCAGCTTAAGCACTCCCACCCTAGACCTCAAAGGGCGCGCTTATCGCCATAGCGGAAATGAATTCAAATCCCATGCAAGCAATCGGCTATCAAAATTGCACTATATTTAATATCTGTGACAAAACTAGTCATATTCGTATAAGTACAATCTAGCTTCACATAGCGGCGATTTGTAGATAATTACATCCCGCATGACTTTACAATAATGACTAGTGTGTAAACTTGACGGAGCATCATTAAAATTCTTCAGCACTTTACACAACAATGTAGAAATATGCAACCGACTGCGTGCAATGGGTTAGTATAAAAGGCCATTAGATGAATTATGAAGTGAAAGGTCTCTTATCAGAGTCTGAATATCGCTGGTTTGTTTATTTCTGCCGCTAAACAATAATATTGTGATTACTGATTATCATTTATGTCCGGTAAATGGCGTTAAGCTCGTCCTCTGACCTCTATGTATACAAGGGATTTCACATTGCTGGCGAAATGTGGGTGTGTTACATCTCTCCCTAGTCTACTGAAACAAGAAAATCTGAAACATGTAATTTTTTATTGCATTGAATGACGAGACGAGCATGCCGTTCGCCTGATAGTAAGCGATACGACCACCCATAAACAGTACCAACACCATCCAGCACCTAGACTTACAAAGTATTGAATGGCATTCCACTGCGCTCGTCATCCTGAGACATAAGATGTTAAGTCTCATTATGTCCAGTAGTTAATGTAGTAATGATGCTTTGGCTACTGTTTATAGGATGGTCGCGTGCCATCAGGTGAGTAGCCTGTACCCTCGTGTCGACATTCAATTGTTAGACCACGCCAGTGTCTAGTCATGGGACGGTCGATAAGGGTGCGGTCTCACGCCTGTGGCGAATTACGATAATGAATAACATTAGCAATTGCATGAACCTATGTATTGTATAAAGCTGAAGAGCTTTTCGTTTGAATGCGCTAATACCACCACTACTATACTGATTGTGGAAATTCTTTCGCTATTGGGCATCTACATCATCTCCAAGTTCTACAGTTTAACTTATTACCGCTGAAACGATTAAATGCGGGTAAAATCGCGAGCAGATACCAGTAATTTTTAACAATGAATCAAAGAAATGTTGACATTCTGACACAAAAACACGGTTTAATTTTTCACATCAACAAAACAATACTCGTGAATGTTCGGGTTACAATAGGTAATGCTGTTATTGTTTAGTTTAAAGTTTGAATGACCTCCTCGACCAGAGTAGTAAGTATTGATGCAGAAAGTCGACAAGCCGCAGCATCTATGATTTTTTTTGTAGTGTAAATCAGTAATTTTCTATAGATAATTCCAATATTTCAATACAAATACAAAATAACCAAAGTAGATATACAATATCCAGTGGGGATGAGGGGTTTCAAATTCCGTTCCGTCATGTATAGGTACCTCCATTTGTAAATGTGTTATTATAAATAGCTGGTGAATACAGCAAAGTTATCTATACTAATATTATAAAGAGGAAAGATTTGATTTTTGTTTGTTTGTAATGGATAAACTCAAAAACTACTGGACCTATTTTGAAAATTCTTTCACTGATAGGAAGATACATTACTCCTGAGTGCTATAGGCTTATAGTGCTATATACTTTTTATCCCGGAAAAACTTTTCCACGCGGGCGGAGCCGCGCGCAATGCTAGTATATTATAAATTAGATTGTTGAAGGACCGAAAAACCAATCCACATTCACTTCCTTAAACGTTAACAAAGCAACTACGATTTCTTTGACCATGAGCCATCTAGGCGATGGTAATTCATCATGATCATCATCATTCAAATTATACACGCCGTACATATTTGAAAAAATTGCTTGATATAATTAGGCATTGTTTACTCTCATTATCGTAGGATATGTAAACAAAACGTTGTGTTGTTTGTAAAAGTAAACAAAACTGAATTAAATACAACAAAACATCGTATCTTCACGCCTTTATCCTCGACGTAAGCAGAGGTTCAACGTACTAGTCTTTACTTCGAAACAGATTCGTATTAATTGACTCAATAGGCCCCAATAAAGTTTGTGGTGAAACAATTGTTGTGCAATGTACAATTTCAATTTGTGTATATGATATTAAGAATATGTGTTACGCCAACTGCACATTGTGGGATGACAAATGGAAGAAAAGATTTGATATTCTGATGAATCTTAGTATTGGAATTTTTATGAACAGGCAAAAAAATGTTTCCCTTCAAATGCCCATTTCTTCTCTCTTAAGGCTGCCAATAAGCCCAAAATTATCCTCGCTGTCAGGATTTTTATAAGCGGTACTACTTTTATCAATAGATGAACAACTAGTCCATTGTGATACACCAGCTCAAAGCCTACCTTCAAGAGTAAAATTAGCATCCCCAACAACAAAAGCTTAGAAATAAATCGTAACTTTGTGTTATTTAGGCTTTTCTGGTTATCATATGACCTAAGTATACCTTATCTATTAATCTAGAGGAAGGTTGTCACGTTCGAGCAATCTAAGTTTTTCTAATTTTCATACAACTAACGCCGGATTGTTTCACCCGTGGTCACGTAAAGTTAAGGCTCTTATCACACTGGCGAATTAGAAACTAATTCACAGCGAGGCGAAGGTGTAGTTCGTCCAGTGTAATAAGACCGTTAACTTTACTTGACCACGGACGAAACAACACGCGTTAAGTCACCCACGTAATTCTAACCTCATCGGTCTATCGAGATACAAGAGTTGTGGTCGTGGGTATGAGGAGCAATGAGGGACATTACCAAGTAGGTATACTAATGAGTAATGACTAACTGATCTGATTCGACGCTAAAACACGTACAATCGATTTTGTATTTTATCCCGTTAACTTTCATTCCATTTCAGAGAATACACGTTGATTATATGCTTAGGACATCATAGCCTCGTGACGTCACTATCCACCGTCATCAGGTGTGTTTCGATTGGCTTCTAAAATATTTAAATGTACCCTACAATTCCATTACCTTATCATAATAGATCCAATGTCATTTGAACAAACAAAATCACGAACTGATCTTGAAACACTGAAATCCACATTTTTTGTGGCACGATCACTAGTTTATCACACTATTGTTTTTCAATACATCTCCATACAATCATTATTTAAATATGACCAGAACTTGAGATCTGCACAAGGACTTAACCCAAATCCGAGTCATAAAAAAGTTATCTTTGTGTATCACGCGGTTCCATTTTCGAAAACCATCAATATTAATAAAACATACCAGTACTTAAAAACTATTATATTTACACAATACCACACAATAATTAAAAAAAGAACGTTTTCGAAAAAAAGTACTCTACTGTTTTTTGACTCGGACTTATTCCGAGTCTTTAATAAATATCAGCCTTGATTTCACAAACTATACCTCCTATTGTTAACTGTTATTTCTATAATGCACTTCAATAGTTAAAGTTAACGTCGAAGTTTGCGTAACCGTCCGTGCCGACGGTACGTCCAGCACTAAAGTTCAGTAGCTAACTACGTCGCTATCGGTTCGGTTTACATACCGCGCGATTCGGTTGAGTCATTTGTTTTAAGAGATTTTGTGATAAAGTTCGTACTTTGCATAGTTTTTTTATGAGTTTGGTTATATGCGAATAGTGAAGATAGTTGCTTACGCTCTTGAATAACTAAAAACCATATTTTCTTATCTAATCCTACTAATATTTTAAACGCGAAAGTTTGTAAGATTGTATGTATGTACGTATGTTTGTTACTCTTTCACGCAAAAACTACTGAACGGATTTCGATGAACTTTGGCACACGGGTAGATCATGTCCTGGATTAACATATAGGCTACTTTTTATCCCGGGGAAATATAGTAATCTATGATAACATAATATCCAATCATATAATACACTAGTACTATACTATACTTACAAACTTTTGCGAAAATATTATATAAATATAAATAATTTATAATAAAATATAAATATAATATAATACATGTCTAAAGTGGGACGAGTTGTAGGTCTTTACTACACTTACCATCGGGTGAAGCCGGGTCACTTGGTCGTGTCCGTATAAAAAAGGTAAATCTTAACTGGGATATTGTATAATTCGATTAATGACAGATACTGGACGACACACGTGACCTACCTTCTTTAATTTCTCATTTAATAACTATTGTTGACATTCTGCTACAAATGCATCAATATTTTAGCAAGCAAAACTGCGCGCAAACTCTATATTAGCAGCATGTAACCCGGTCCTGCAGATGTATCGTGATACCGCAGGCTGACTCACTGCAGATAATGACTGCGCCTAACGGACTGTTTGTTTGTTTGTGTGTTTACTACTAGCGCTGTAGGGACAATAGTGTTACACGCCATGGAACGTCATCGAAGTTGTTATCTGTTAGACTGCGATCTAGGAATAAGTTAGCGAAGTCTAAGGATTTAGGAAGTTATGGTTATAGTATTAGTTAACATTATACTATAAATAAATTTAAAAAAATACTCGCCTCATGCGGTATTTTTTTGAAAATTAGCAATTATGAAATACTTTATTAAATATTTTTGGTACTCGTTTGGGATCGTAGCATCGTGTAATCCCAAATTATTAATTACTAGTGTTGATCGCGGACCCGTCTGCGTGAAAAGATTTTCCGGCATTAAAATATTTTCCCGGAATAAAAAGTAGCCTATAGCACTCAGGAGCAATGTAGATTCCTATTAGTGAAAGAATTTTCAAAATCGGTTCAGTAGTTCCTGAGATTAGCGCGTTCAACCAAACAAACAATCTCTTCAGCTTTATAATATTAGTATCTAGATTTCTTTTCTTAAACGCGGGTAAAAGAGAATGTACGTATTTTATCCAAACAAAAAAAAATACGTGATTGAAATTTGTGCACGAAATTCTATTGTTGCTCATTTTGAAACTAAGTTAACAACACATTGGTATCTACAATCACATCATGGGGCGGAATACACACGACGAAAGGAGGTGCACTCGTTACACATCTGCCTACCACTGCGGGGATATAGGCGCAAGAATATACGTACGGGGAGTATACATATACACACACACACACTCACGCCCTTAATCCCCGAAGGGGTAGGAAGAGGCGCAACTAGTGCAATCACTTTTCGCCGTGCATATTCCGTCCCATGATGTGATAGGGGGCGAGCCTATCGCCAAATCGGGCACAAATTCCAGACTCCGGGCTGATACTGAATAGAAAAACCCAATATCACTTTGCCCGACCCGGGGATCGAACCCGAGACCTCAGCATTGCAGTCATACCGTAATACAACTACGCCACCGAGGGGCAGTCGAGGGAGTATACATATATTTTCGATTAACACAATTCAACTTAATACGACACATAATATCAAATGCCCAATGCCATACACATTTTTAATGCAAATTTCTGACATTGCTACTATTCCTGGGCAGGCACTCACCGGGCCAGCGTCTAGCATGTCTCGTCTAGTGGTATATATTCTAGACTCGCTTGTCTGAGTCTATATTGTTCGCACTTCACATTACATACAGTCGTATAGCTATAGTTCATTGAAAAGCATTCCTTTGTTCCCAACAAATAATAGAGTATCTGTTGGGACAGTCGCGCACACAATTAAATTTATAGTATTTTATCAAGGAGGGGTAAGTAGAAGGGCAATGAAAGCTAGAATACTATGATACCTCAGAGGCAGGTCAAGGGAGATGTAATACTTAAATTATTGAATCACATAGGACCAAGACGATAGGATTCTGGTATACAAGTCTCTCCTGAGAGACTACTGAGCCCAGTTCAATTTCTGGGCGTCAGACATTTGATGACTTAGTATCCACCCTTAGCTATCAGCTGTTTTACGCCCTGCGGTCCACTAGAAACTGCAGAAAGTCCTGTGATGTAGAACTTTCTAGTCCAAAAATGTACAGGGCAGAAAGTCATGTAGCATAATATTATATCCCCAAAATGTATATATAGGTGTTTGTGCTAACACATAAGCAAGATGGTCGTCCTGTCAAAAATGTAGTTTGTTTTTATGTCCTACAGAATTTCAGCGAAGTTCCGATCAGTCCATAATCCACTGCCGCTAGACTAATTAAGTAATATTTTTAATTACAAACATATAAGCGTAAAATCAAGTCGGAAGCGTAAATAAACAAAGCAAGTTACGCCTTATCTGTGCCACAGTGCATTGATTTGTTTAGTTTAAATGTACTTTATAAAGAACTAGCATTGCGCGCGGCTCCGCCCGCGTGGAAAAGATTTTCCGGGATAAAAAGTAGCCTATAGCACTCAGGAGTAATGTAGCATCCTATTAGTGAAAGAGTTTTCAAAATCGGTCCAGTAGTTCCTGAGATTAGCGCGTTCAAACAAACAAACAAACTCTTCAGCTTTATAAGTATTAGTATAGATGTCGAGACGGCCTATGTGCTCTGCAGAGAACACTGTTCGTGAATTTATTTAGCTTGGATTTTACTCCAAAAATGATATACAGCCGTTTTAAAACTATCCCATGTCTTAATGATCTCGAGCACAAACCCTATAAAAATAAGTCATTTGACCTATTTGACGTATGTCAATTTATTTTTTATTTTTCGTCCATTTTCGCGATGGACCAAAAGATGAACTGGGACCGTTTATTGAAAACCGCACATAAGGCGCATAAACATAGTAATATGAGTGATAATGCAGATTACATTGATCTTACTTAAATTACTAATTAATCCTCATACAAAGAAGAGCTTTCTATCACCATAAGTAATAAAACGCAGTGACCAATCTATTAAGTTTTTTTGGCGATGGTTATCACTTTTGTCTTATACCAGTGACTTCTTTTTAACTTGCTTTCACAATAAAGTAAACCATAAAAACTGTGTCTTTCATCACGCCACGTCAAAAGGTCAATGACAGTTAATTAGAAAATTGCAGACAGTTGCATAATTTCACGGTTCAGTGGTACCGTTTTTAGACAACAGCCGCTTAATGATTAAATTTGGCAACCCTAAGCTAATCAATTATGAAGGTATTAATTACAGTTAAATTAAATATATTAGGTAATAATTCTCCGATAATTATAACGGATAAAGTACCTAAAAAACAAAAATGGCTTCTAAATTTCATAGGCCCTAAAATCGGACTAGGAGGCGAGGTCGGAGTAATACAAAACTCGGTACCGGCTGTCAACTCACACTAATTATGCTTTAATGTAATACATACAATACAGAAGAAGAACATAAACATCAATTGAGTATAATGGACAGATCAAAACCCTCACAAAATTTACCACTCTGTAAAAAGAGGCAAAGCGTCTGTGTGGCCAATACACATCTATTTTCTATTTTCTCTACGTCTGTAGTGTTATTTATGTCTATGGCCCGCACGATCGTTATATCTCTCGAAAACTTTTCTGACTGTATAGGAACAGTTGATTCCCTATGTCTACGATTGAATAGCATTCAAATATTAAATCTTATCAGTTAAAAATTACGTCCGTAATGTTAAAGTAACCGCACTCTTGGTTTTGCTTTTGACTGTACCAATGACGAACTTTGTGACTCTCTTTCTAATCTATGGAAAATCACATGCATCTCTTTCTTAAAAACTATGGCAATCCATTTGCGATTTCGATGAAGGAATTCCAATCTAATTACTTTAACATTAAAGTTTATTGGGGTTATAAAAGGTTTTGCAAGGCGGATTGCACTCTTTTTCATTGTCACAAGGTTCAATTTCGAGTCTATAATAACAATGTGAACTTTATAGTGATATTTTAAGGTTCTTTATCGCATGCGTTTAGTCTATGAGTAATTCTACATATTTCCCACGTCCAATGACACCGAAGAAAGATGTTCTAGATTCAAAACTAGGAATTTAGTCCAAACAAATGAGAGTTAACACTAATCATCATTACAGTGTATAAAAAATTAATGTTTTGTTGTGGTTTTAATGTATTTTTAGAATATTTTTTCTCACTTAGGTATTTATGCCGGAATTCAAATCTATGTCTAATGGCCATGACACTCTGTAGAAAGAGAAAGTGAATGTGGGATCAATATCTGTCACATTTTTTCAGAACTGTAGCGTAGACAATGTAAATATCTACTGGCTACACAATCGCTTGATCTCTTTCTACTTTTCTGTCCGTATTCACTTAACAGCTGAATAAGAACGCGCAGTCCAGTCTCTAAACCTATGGGGAAGCCTTGGTTCCACCAGGAGGACATTTAGACCAGTAAAAAGTTATAAAACCCATACTCACATTCTCTTTGTCCACGTGCAACTGAGGATTTTCTTTCTTCGGCAAAATAAACCCGACACCGGGCCCCATATCACTCTGATTTCTGTACCTTTTGGTTTCAGTTAAAAATTTCCTGTCCCTCTTCAAAAATTTCCCATTTTCCACTAAATTCTCAGTCGATTTGGAAACTTTAATTGCTGCCAGTACTGGATGCTTTTTTATCGATTTCTCTATAATCGATTTATCGACGATCGATTTTTCTACAATCGGTTGGGTTGCTGGCTTTTCGGGACTGATTTCATTCGAACTGAAACCTTTTTCGAAATTTTTGAGCAGTTTTTCGAAGTCCATCTTTCGGCTTTTCCCTACATCGGGCGACGTGGACCGTGGCGCGTTGGTTGGTATCTCGTAAATTGTTTGATCCTGGAAAAGGCAAAAAAATACATATTAATCTGCTGTCAAAACTAGCTATTTCTATTTTAAATTACTTTAACTTGCTAAAAATTCCCGGTATAAAATATTTTGTCAATTTTGTATACCTATTAGGAGCATCGATTTCAATCAACTTTGGTAAATTGATTGTAGACTGGTGTCTACGTCACAATACACCATTTCCTTACGTGACTTACGTGCATAAATCAGAGATGCCCGTTTACTCAAATTAGGGGTTATCTTCTCATTACCTACTGATTCAACAAATAAGACGAACGGTACAACAAGTGTTCAGAAACGGAACGTAATAAGTGATTTTGGTAACGTCACGCTATACACTGTTGTTTGAGCTGACTTGACGACGTTGCATTGGTAGCACAAGCGTTCTGAAACTGGGTTGGAACTTGGAATGGCAGCTTAACTTTCCCCGCGTATATTGACATTGCCCTAGACCCAATAAATCTCCATTGCTAAATTTCTAGTTATAAGTTGGAATCGCTCGACAATTCCTCTGATAGCCCGTTATATTCACCTCTAGCAGGGTGGTAATTACTTGCCAAACAATGAATCGAATAGCTAAAAAAAAATCAAAAAAACAATTCACCATTTATAGCCAATATCCAGGCAGAGACAGTTACAAGGACCTTATATCGAATAGACTGTATTGACGACCGCCACTCGTTAATAATGGGGTCGATTGGCAATTAAAACGTCATACAAGTTGATACTGTGACAAGCCTGGTGGGAAATCCTATGCCCTGTACAGACGCAAAAACTATTACAAATGAAAACCAACCTATTTGTTCGTCATTTGAAAATCCAGGAAAGTCTCCTTTTTATGGAGCGTTTTCCTTGGCAATTCAATAGTGTTCGTTTTTTATTTAGTAAATTGAGGTAACGACCAAACGGGTCACCTATTTGTAATCATAGTTCCATAGTTTACGTACTACTAAACTATGGAACCAATTGCCACCAGCAGCATTTCCGGACACATACGACCTGGCGACCTTAAAAAAAGGAGAGTATTCCCACCTAAAAGGTCGGCAACGCATCTCTGTGCCCCCTGGTATTGCAGACGTTCATAGGCGGCGGTGATCACTTACCATCAGGTGAACCGTATGCTCGTTTGCCCCCTATATCATAAAAAAAAAAAACACCGCCCATAAAAATCCACTATACCAAAGGGATTATGGATAGTAGTTTTTTTTTTTTTTTGGGTAGGCGATCCTGCAGTCAACACCGGGGGAAACCTGCTAATGGGATACTGGAGTCCCCCGGCTTGACGACTGCAGGGGCCTGGGAAGGAAGTGGAGAGGAGTATGGATGGGAAGGATGGGGGAAGGGAGGAAGGTTCGCAGGATGGGCGGAAAGAGAGGGTGCCAGGAAATGTTCGCGGGCCCTTTTAGGCCTCAATGTGTTTTACAACCAAGAGGTATACACACTGAACTGTGTGCCTCGGCCCGCGACTAATGTCCCCCCGTGCATGGGTATGGATAGTAGTTTGACCTTTGAGGTAGGAATAGGCTGCCTTCTTGAAGGTCCTTAAACCGTAACCGTTGGGAAATACAGCAAACGAAAGCTGGTATATGGCGTCAGGCTTATTTACATTATAATATCTTATTTCATAGAAACGATGGGTGCTTACCATTTCAACTCTGCCTACCTCTTAAGTGTGAAGATCAAATGAATGCATGAAATTAATGATAGCCGGCGATAGTCGAGCATTATGACGTAACGTGATACGTGTTACGTAACCGAGCACTGAACCCGCACCAATTGCGTGAAATTTTGCGGTTAAAGCGCTCCAGTATTGTGTTACTAAGTCAAGTGACAATTCCTGCTGTCATTACGCTTTTAGTAAGTTGTTTAATCTACTGCATTGGGAAAGGGAGATTTTATATTTGTAAGTATGTATATAGGCAGTTTGTACTTTGTGCCCCAAAATGGGTAATAAATAGTCTTAATAAAGATGGGTATAATAAATGCGGATTCGTCTTTGTTTAAAAATGTTTCGTAGATTTTCCGAATGCTTAGGTTGTATGGCAAACAATTGGCCACAGTTTTTCGGTAAGGAGGACTAGGTAAGTAATGTAGATTTCCTGCTTGAAGGACATTTTAGCTATTGTACTAAGCTAGTGTAATCACTGGTCATTTTGGGACTAACATATTAATGTTTCAGGCAGATGAGTTGGTGGTATTGCGTTTGTGTATAAGCAGTTGTCGCACTTATCATAGGGCAATTATCCTGAACTTAAATGTGTAATTAGAAATATTTTCTTTTCAATCAAACCCAATCAAAAAACAGACCCAACTTAGAACACACCCGCCATCTCTTAACCAACGAAGCGAACTAATAGTTCCGTACAAACCCGATAGATGTCACTACATAAACGTAGCCCGGAGCCGATGACCTCCACCGGATGCGAAGCTGTGTACAGTGTACACAGCGGTTGTATGTACGATTCATGTCTTTATATTATTGAGATAAACCGATTGCCTTATTAGTGCAGTGGCGACGTACACGGTTCGATCTCAGGTTAGCTAAATAATTTAATAAGACTTTCGATTAAATAATACACCCTTGAGATGCAATATATTACTTTGGCAGTAGCTTCACTTTGAGTCATGAAGATTAAGCTCAGCGGATAGTGCGCACACTGGTTACGCCCTTGCCTATCTCTACGAAGGTGACGGCGTGAGCTTACACTCAGATAATATTATACGCACAAGCTAATTTGGATATTTTCGTTGATACTGTTTATAGAATGCTTGCAAACTTGATGGTATATCGTCACTACCTACTGCAGCTGCCACGTGAAGGCAATGCCACAGGAAACGTGGGCGCATTGCCGATATTGAAAGGATGTGCTACACACAAGAAACAAATTTGCGATTGTTTATGCCTCCGGGTATCGCAGAATATGAAACGTAATAACCTGTTGGGTTTTTCGAAAAAAAAAACAGATTTCCCTTAAATTCGTCAGTCAAAGGTTGATAAAACACACTATTTGTTCTGATTGAATCAGAGTATAGCGAGGTATATTTCGCACCTTTAGAACGAAAACGACACAATTCAAAATGATCGAAAATTGAGTTATCGTCATAAAACGACTTAAAACTGGTATATTTTTTGTTAAAATATAATAACTATTGTTTTATTAAGAACTTCGTTTTAAGTCATTTTATGACGATAACTCAACATTCGATCATTTTGAATTGTGTCGTTTTCGTTCTAAAGGTGTGATTTGTCCTCCTTACAATGACATTTTGATTGGTTTATTCTTACCACTGATCCGAAGATACGAGATTAGGATTGTTCATTGAAAACGGTCGCAAGACCATGAGGGTCGCCTGGCCAAAACCAGCGCCGGATCATCATTATTTGACCATAACGCATGCTTTTGACATTTTATTCGCGTATAATGTTACTGACAATGACTAAGTAGTACTATTCAATGATCTGTGCTATGAAGTTTATTTAACGGTGAAGGAAAACACCGTGAAGAAACCTACATACTTGTGAATTCTACATAAGAATTTCGAGGCTACTAATGGCGAACTAAGGCCTTAACCTTCTCAGTAGCACAGGAGGCCCGTGCTCAGCAATGCTCAGCAGTATATAATGCGGGGCTGATATTATTATTATTTTATGATAGGTCAATGTAGCCACGTAAAGTCGCGTGCAACAACTAGTAAAGTTGTTTAGTGTAATTGATCACTTTAAATTCACTTTCTACGGGACAGGTTTCCATGTACAGCTTGTTTGCGGATGCGAGGCGGATGTGTGATAGAAATTGTAATCAACAAGCTTATTAAACATTGCTGATGGGTTCCGAACACATTTTGTAACCGGCAGGGATCGAGTACCGAGGAGTAAACATAGTAGGAAGGTAAAGTAGTGACTATTAAGGATTTTATAAATATATCTAGCTCGACAAAGTGACTTCATTACATCCGGTGTAAGTTATTAACAAAATATCCAAACGGCAAGAGATAAAAGCATCACGTGAAGTCTGCCAACCCGCACTAGGCCAGCGTGGTGGACTAAGGCCTAAACCCTTTCAGTAAGAGGCGGCCTGTGCTCAGCAGTGGATAGCATATAATACAGGGCTGATTGCATTGCATAGAGTATCGTCTATTTTAACCATAGTCAGTATCCGTCGATTTCAATAAACGATCCAAATCCCTTTTTTCGATCAATCAAAATGGACCAATCAGAATAAAGTATTTTTGACATGTTTACAAATGAATAATTTTGATTGGTTTATTCTCGGCATCCGATCGAAGATAAAAATTGGGTCCTTTTATTGAAGTTGACCATAAATTTATTGGGGTAACGGCAAAAATCAATGATAGATAGATTATATAGAAATTTCTTTAGTATGAGACAGAACTATAAGACTTAAATGTATTCTACACAAATATATATTCAAAAACTTGTTTTTCGTGTAAAGTTCTTACATCACGACATTTAATTATATAAATAACGAAACCGGTTACAATTAACGAGATATTATTCTATGTTACGGGGCTATAATCTTGAGTAACATGCATGTTATTTTGAAAAGAATTGTAAAATAATATATCTGAATGACACATTGGCATTGTCAGTAAATTGGCTGTATTATCATGGGTTCCGTTATTAGGGCCTATTTCTAGTTCTGATTTTATTTTTATGGACACACACACACGCACACACACTCACGCCTTGTATCCCCGAAGGAATAGACAGGGGCGCAACTAGTTGCACCCACTTTTCTCCGTGCGTATTCCGTCCAAAAATGTGATAGGGGGCAAGCCTATCGCCATATCAGGAACAAATTCCAGACAACGGGCTGATACTGAATAGAAAAATCCAATATCACATAAACATTAGATTTTTTTCCCTAGATGTACGTCTACATATTGCCATAGTAAAGTCTGTTGTTACTAAAAAATATACAAACATATTATCTATCATGTAAACATTGAACCTTGTATTTTTTGAGTCAGTAAAATCTTTACAATACGCGACCTTATGTCTGTTAGCTATTTTTCGCAGTCCATTTTTAGGGATTTCGAAGGTGAACGAGTTGACAGCTCATCTGATGGAGAGTGTATGAAGTTACTCATAATCAATGTGTAGCCACCCTGTAGAGAAACAGGTATACAAGAAGAATTTAAGGGCTGACTCGAGCAGAGTAAGTACTGTCTGAGAGAAAATTGACATGAAGTGACAACTTGCTAATTGCTATTGTATTTCATATGTTAATCGGAGGCAAAGTAAGACTAGACCCGAATAAAACGTAAATCTGCTGCTGGCCTTAAAAGAAAAAATTACGATTAGGGAAGCCGGAGGCAGGTAAGGACTTCGGAATTTGCAATCTTTGTTTTCATGAGTGACTGCTGGATGATCTGCTGGTGACCCTTTTGCTAGTCTGTCGACTTAATAAGATACTAGACAGTGTCGTAGCCAAACCCGAGGTACAAAATGCCACAGCAAACCTGCCCTTTCACGATGGTGTCTATGCCTGGTTCAGCGTTTTTGAAGTTATACTTCTTTTGACGCGTTAGGGAAAAATGATGAGAGTAAATTTTTACGATGCGCGCACACAGGCACGAAAAACAGACACCCTGAAGTTAGCTATAGTCAACATTTTAGTTTTGAATTTTAAACGTAGAATAAGGCGAATTTTTTTTTTAAAGAAATTATCTTGTTACGCTAAAGAAGTATAACTTCTAACGCATGTACATAAGTACAAACACACTTTTTTTTCATACAGGCACGGAATCGTGTCTGCACTGCACCTGATGGTAAGTGGATTGGGGTCCAGATAGTATCGACTGACGATAGTTGATTACCCCTTGCCAGTCCACACAATTAAGCCGGCTGTTTGGAACCGAATAAACACAGGCTGATCCCGGAGCTCGACACTTACGTGGGCCACTATGGCGGGTTTTATACCTTGTATACGATGGTCGGACACAAATATCCTACCACCAGCATTATTGTGTTCCAAACCATACCAGCCCTGTATTGTATACTGCCCACTGCTGAGCACGGGCCTCCTCTACAACTGAGAGGGTTTAGGTCTTAGTCCACCACGCTGGCAAGTTCTCAAGTATGCAGGTTTCCTCACGATGTTTTTCCTTCACCGTTAAAGCGAGCGATAATTCACAAAGAATTATTGTGTTCAGATGTGCCAAATCCATTCGCAAACTGGCAGGTGAGATAGAGGGGTAATAGAGGGAAAATCGAGAGATAGCCATGAGGATGATCTTACCGTAACAACACTACTATCTAAACTAAGGTTATGAGAACTATTACAATATTTACGTGAAGTTAACAGTACACTCGTAATGGCGGATGCGTTGACCTAGTTCCCCGATAGCCGTTGCGTCATTATTCGAGAGTTCGTGTAATTAACTTAGAAATGTGTCCTTCAAAATGAATAATATTTGGACGATATATGTATCACATTAATAAAAAGATTCAAAGCGTAGCTGTTACCAATCAATTAATCGTTTTAACAGTAAAGGAAACTATAGTATGGATACCACAAGTGTATCTATAAATTCTTTAAAAAAAATTATGGCATAGAAAACTATTACATAGTAAGATGGTAAGTGAACTCAATCGCCTTTAAACACCTGCATCACGAACATAATAATGGATGCGTCGCAGGCTTTATCGAAAGGAATAAGTTTTAAGAGGTTGTGTTTAGGCCTTTTGAATATCAAGTCTACCATTTCTAGGCCAACGTGTGAAATACCTGATCTCTTACTAATGGAGAAGGCAATTTAATACAGAGCTGGTATTATTTATGAATGTGAAAGGATTTACAAATACCAGATTAAATGACTTCCGATATCATGCAGAGATATCGAATTTTATCTGATGGTACAGGCTCCGTGGTATCCAATACGATGAGTTGACTGCGAAACGAGAAGCCTCAAGGTCGGCACCCGCAATAACACAAATATTTGTTTTGTGTCTGTATTATGAGTGAAAGTCGATTGTAGTATCTAGCATTCACGACACTAAACTTATATCTTTAACGTGTGGTACAAGGTTATAAATGAGTCCAGGTTATATCATTATAGCTACTTTGTTACTTGCAATGAATGCAATGCAATCAGACCTGTGTTATATACTGCCCACTGCTGAGCACGGGCCTCCTCTACTACTGAGAGGGGTTAGGCCTAGTCTTACTTTGTCACTTGTGCTTCAATTGCGCAGTGAATGGACTTTCGTATCCGTCTGGATAGCGACCACAACACACTAGTGTAAAATCCGCCATAACGGGATCAGCATTCCGGGATCAGCCTGTGCATACCTGTGTCAACTGGCGAGAAGTAGTCATATCTCGTCAGGCGATACTCTATTTGCCCTATACTTACCACCAGTTGTAGTGGGGTCACTTTGCCGTGCTCGGATACAAAAAATACATTTCGAAAATTCGATAGCCCAGACGTTTGGAGTTTGTTTCCTTTAATACTAAAGCTGCCTCAGTGGTGTAGTTGTATCACGGTACGACTGCAATGCTGAGGTCTCAGGTTCGACCCCCGGGTCGGGCAGAATGATATTGGGTTTTTCTAATCAGTATCAGCCGGAGTCTGGAATTTGTGCCCGATATGGCGATAGACTCGCCCCCTATCACATCATGGGACGGAATACACACGGCGAAAAGTGGGTGCACTAATTGTGCCTCTGCCTACCCCTTCGGGGATAACAGGTGTGAGTGTGTGTAATACTAAAGCCTGCATCAAAATCGGTTGAGTAGTAATACGCTTCTTAATCAACGCCTATAACTATATGTTATTTTAAATAGACTTCATGGAAATTGACCACATTAGCACATCACAAGAGTCCACGCACCGGTACTCTCACCCACTTAGATAAAAATCTGCATGTTGACACTTGTACGGGTGTTGCCACTTGCCGCCGAGTGCGAGTGCCGAGTCACTGGCATAACCTGCTGACTAACGATGTAAGATTGTTATGCAAAACATTTACGAGAAGAGTAATCGCTTCTAGATAAGCACCTGCTATATACAGTAAGAACTTTCAGTTGCGGGTACTGCATTGATCATTTTGAGTTGCGAAATGATTTACTAGTTTTACTTGCAATATCGCCTACGTGAGACCGTTCTCGATTTAAAAGTTTTTAGCCCTCGGGCATATCTTATGTCTATTAGTAAAAGACTTCTACAACATAGTTTTTTGTATTCTCCTTTCCCTCATCCTTATCCCTTTTATTAAAATCGGAATTGCATCATTGATTACTATTGTGGGCATGAGGGCGATAGATATCATTCAAATTTATTTCATTCTTTTGCTCGTTTGCTGGTCCGTTAAAATCGCCAGATGATCCTGGGTACAATTCCCAGATGTCGCACTTATATTCTGTGACTTTTCCTTTGGACATATACCTACGTATCTCGAGAATTTATTCCCGAAAAGGTTCGCGTCCTATGACCTACCACTGTCATAATTAGACCAAAATAAATCGGTGAAGTAACTTCCTCTATATTTAACCGTAAGAACAAAGACATAAATGTATATTATTGCTTGTATATCAACTGATACATTAAAATTAATTACAGATCAAGTAAATAAAGTGCATCTTGACCCGGCTATGTCATGTTAATCCTGTCGCATCGTTATTAAAGGCCCAGTTTTAAATCAATTACCACCGAAACTAAGCCAAGGTTTCAAAATATTACAATTATATTTAGACATTCAAGATGTTGTCCTAGAGGCTTATTAGAGCCGATATCGATAACGAATCCGAAATTACCATTTTCGGTCAAAAGGAAAAACGAAACCTTCCACCCATTAAAGTATGAGGCAAATGCGTCGCACGCATCGGCATACATTCCGCTAGCGGTATTCCCGTCACGTGATGTCATTGGTAAATCTCCCCATATTGGCCACAAGAGCAATCACAAACATCTGTTTTTGAACCAACATACAAGAATTTCAGTGTCGAGATTTGAAGAACGTATAACTCAGACCGTTTACATCCCAAAACCAAATAAAAAACGAAACAAACATAAACACGTATAAGATATTCGGTCGCCCTTTCGATAGTTTGCGCCGAAACCGAAACAGATCGAATTCGTACCTTCGGCCAGACTCTATTTCTAGACCCTCTCATTGGCTGACACATCGTTAAATCAATCGCACAATCTGAGGTCTCCTGGACCGTGAACTCTTTATCTAGAATAAATAAGATCAAAGTCATTTATTATGACGATGTTGTATTTCCTTATTTATAAATACTTAGAATGAACTAGAATGCATTTTCTGTTTATCAACCCTGTGTACTGTCCCACTGCTGGACACGCATCTCTTATTTTGAGTAAGCCTCCACTACGCTGGTCTAATGGAGTTTGGTAAAATGCATATTTGTCTCAGGTACACGGGTTACTCACAATGTTTTCCCCCGTCGTTATCGAACGTTGATAATAATGAGTTGCCAAATAACTTCGAAAAGCCAGAGGTGTGTACGAGTTTCAGGACAGAAAGCAGCAGATTCGTTTCAGCAATTCGTTTCATTCCCACTATTATCTTTATTCTCGTCTAGCCGTATCATTAAAAAAACGACAGCATTCATAATTCGTAGTCAAACTGATTTTAAATTTTATTAGGGATTCTATAATTATATAGATTAACTCTGCCTCGGTGGCACAGTTGTATTGCGTGCATACGAATATCGCGCTGAGAAATGTACCCGGTAAAGGGCAATAGGCCTGCCCCCTAATACATGGGACCTAACACAGCTTACGAAATGTGGATGTGTTACACCTTTGCGTACCCTTGAAAAGGGGTAAGGCGTGATGCTATATATGTGGGTCCAAGAAACTATGGTGAGACCACAAAGTTTAAAATAAATATACATGGAAAGCACTCCCCCTAAAACATTAGTCAAGTCTCAATGCCCTGTATACTCTGGCTACAATGTCAAACCGCAACATCGCGCACACTGTTCGGCGGGAACAAAGCGTTGCTGACTACCGTGTAATCAGCTGCCTCGCATCAGAAATGTAAACAATCAACAAACTTTTCAAGTAATTCTTTGTTTAGCTATAAATTCTGTCCGCCAAGACAATCGCAAATATACGTAATTGGGTAACAAAAAAAAAGACTAAATAAAGTAAAAATTACGCACCAATTTATATTTCGAATATTGCTATGATAAAGAGTGGAGGTAACTCGCTATCTCTCTTGCGTCTGCACCATAATTATTTGTGACGTTATAATATTGCACATATTATCTTCTAAAATTTAAAATTTACCCCGTCCACAAGATTTCCAAATTAAAAAGTTATAAATTTTTCGCAAATTTTAATAATTCTATGTTAGATTTTACGGTATTTTTTTTTTAAATCAATACAATTCCATAATCCTATTGACAAATGTACCTACATGTTTGTTTACATTTCAGGAGTAATAAATAAACTTCTCCAGAGTCGCTACGTCATCACATGACACATGACGGCTTCAACAGATGTTTTCTCAATATAAGTGAAGGAAGTGGTTATTATTGGAACGTGGTTATTTTTAAACTAACCTATATGCGGGTATGTTGATACGAAACATGCGGATAGCCGCCGTGCTCCGGGCGGTAAAAATAGATGTCTAAGATGTTTGGAATATTAGAGTTCATTGCTTTGTAGATCTAGTTATTATAGATATATTGTAAATTTGTGAACATTAAAGCTCAGAAACTCGTGGTGATATATTAGATTAATTATATGCATAGATAGATTTTTAAGGAAGTGGCAACACCGCAACCCTTCTCCTGTTCCACCAAGACGTTGCACAAGAAAAACTTGCAAATCATACCGTTGAAGAACTAAATAAATAATAGAATTTATCACCTACAATGGTAGGTTGGGTATACTTTTTAAACACTTGTATCCGCGAACGGGTGGACATAGAGATAATATACCATACCACCATACCAGCCCTGTATTATATCATTCCGCTCTGATATATGTAAAAACATTATAAACTCTAAATATCATCTCTATGCCGACGACCTTCAGATATATACTTCTTTCTATTCACAGGATTGTGACGATGCGATACTTAAATTGAATTCTGATCTAGACAGAGTGGCTGATTGGGCTGGTCGTAACTCTTTGCTATTAAATCCTGCAAAATCCAAATATATGATTTTGGGTTCAAAGAAAACCATTGCTGATATCCAAAATATTAGACCAGACATAAAAATCGAGGGTTGTCCGATTGAATGTGTTCATGAGGCTCGCAACCTGGGTGTGATGTTTGATGGTCAATTGCTTTTTGAATCCCATATCCTTGAAGCTGTCCGTAATTGTTTTTACAGACTGAAGCTTCTCTATCGTGTTCGCCCTTATTTAAGTGTGGATATGCGAGTGACCTTATGTGAGTCCCTTGTACTCTCAAAGCTCAATTACGCGGACACTGTGTATGGCTCATGTCTGCTTAAGCGAACTGAGAGGCTCATTCAAAGAGTTCAAAATGCATGCACTCGATTTTGCTATGCTATTCCGCCTCGTACCCATGTCTCCTCATACCTGAATAAGGGTAACCTGATGAAAATGGCAGCACGTAGAAAGCTTCACTTAGCTACTTTATTATTTGGGGTAGTACTCAACAAATCACCGGTGTATCTTTATAACAAGCTGACGTGGTCATGTCATTACAATAAATATAATACAAGAGCATCGAAATATCTCATGGTAACGGGTAGACATAGGACTGCAGCATTTCGAGGTAGTTTCAAATTCGCTGCAACCCGTTGTTGGAATGACCTCCCTCCACCGCTTCGAGAAATTAACACAGTAGGCACATTTAACAAAAAATATAAACAACATCTACTTACTTTGCAAAAGTCAGTATTATAACCTCAACATGTCTGCGTACATTGCATTGCAACCCGTGCAGGATTTGAGCCCAGGACTGGGTTAGGTGTGACTTTCTCCGGATACCTAATTTAAAATAATCTCACATCATTAACCACTCAATATTACTGCTCCGTTTATGTTTTGTGTCTTCCACCATTCATTCATTTTGATCGAATTTTATAGATTTCACTTTTTAGTTTTCTCTTTTTTATTTATTTAATGTATTTAACCTGAATATTTTTTTCGGATATCATATTGTGCTGTATTCACGTGTACCATGAATGTATTGTAGCTATATCTATATCTATATCATCTTAATTATATGGATTTTATTAAGAAGTTGTGCTGATCATGACATCACTTAGGGTAACCATCTGAAAACCAGCGCTGCAACACTTTCATGTTGCAGCATCTTAAGCTGAGATGGGACCCTTTGCGGACTCACACAGCTGTTCAATAGGTACGGTACACTTTGCCTGTTATTCGTGTTAGGCTATGATTGTCCTATTGTTGTTATTTTTATTATTAATATTACTTGTCTCAATTTTAAATTTCAATTTTAGATATAATTTTTATTTAGGTATAAGTTTTGTTTAGTGTGAGTTATCGCAATAAACGTATTTCTTTCTTTCTTTCTTTTCTCTGAGCAGTCGTCTCGGACGGACATATTGTTGTTGTCGTAGCGCCCCAGCTGCGACACACGTGCTCCTTCCGAGTACCTGCTCGGACGGTCCGCAGCCCCCGCGCTGCACGCCAAGGGCAACAGGTAACAATAGGACTATTGTTCTATTGCTACCTGAACACCCTTTTCGGGCTACACCGCGTCCTTTTTAGGACAGGGTTTCGCCTAACTTTTCAAAAGTATTTATTTGCCCCTTCAGGGCTAGCTCAGTGGTAAACCTAACGGTGATAACAAGCTGAGCTAGCGGTGACCCGGCCACGCGCTGCGCCCCATTAGGGCTGAAGCAAAGCCGGACGGGTGCGAATTAGAAAGCTGTGGAGACACACCACAGTTTTCGCCGCATATCACCCTCCCAACACCCTGCCTATCCAAAAATCCATCCCGTGTATCGGTTGAGCGTGCGGTCTCCGGATCAATACCGCTTACGGTACACGGCTTGATAGGGACCCTTCGCACAATAAGATTGGCGAAGGGTATACAAGCTTAGGGCACACCTATTCTAAGTTCACCCCCCCTCGCCTATACCCGGCGAGGAGGGCCACACACTCACTCACCCTCGGGCACACCCACCCGGGGAATTAGTGTCCGCGTATACCACTTTTCCGCGATCCGCGATCGAACGTTTGTGCGATAGCCGCCTGGTTTCTTGTGTGTTCTTTCCCAGGCGGAACGCACCCGGGTAGTGAACACACACGCGGCCCTCCTCACAAATACTGTAGGCTTGGAATCAGCCGCCAACATGGCTGACTCCAGGCCTATAGAATTACCTACTGAGGTCCCCACCATTAAGGCCATCATGGACAGGGACCCCATGATGGACTCGATAGTGGATCGACTCCACTCCGATAGAGAGTTCCGCAAGTCCCTGATCTGCCTTATGAGGGAGGTAATGGAGTCCTCTGTGGAGCCGGCCATGACGGAGTACTCTGTGAGCTCTGACGCTGGTCAAGCGCCTGAGCCCGTGGAGGGCTCCGGGATGGTCGGGTCCGCAATGGACACTGACCCTGGCACGCCCCAAATCCCCGAAACTCCAACCACCGCGGTTAAGAGACCGATACCATCCTCCTCCCGGGATTCGCAGGCGGAAACCTCGTCTTCGGAACACGACGACGATGGTTTCTCGACTGTGAAGCGCGGGAGGAAGAAACAAAGGAGCACCAACGCTCCGGCGCCTTCAACGCTCTCCGCGCCCTCAGCGCCTACCGCGCCCACTGCGCCTTCTGCGCTCACTGCGCCAACCGACGCCCCGCCGTCATCTCAGCCTGGCAAAGGGAAGAAGCCAGCACGCATTTTTGTGCAGCTTCCCCCAAACACCACCATCCCTATGATGCTGCACGCGTTCCACAATGCGGCCGTCAAGCTGTCCCACAACGAGTGGCACACAAAAAAACAGCTGTGGGCTCTTCAATGCTCCACCATCAACGACCATAGGTCGCTTACTCGTTTCCTGGATTCCAGGGAATTCTATTATTATACTCACGCCCTTGCCGACGAACGTCGTTACCGTTACGTGATCCGCGGCATTCCGCTGCAGATGACGACCCAAGAGGTCAAGGACGGCCTTCTAGAAAAAGGCATTAATGCCGTAGAGGTGCATCGTATGCACCGATCTTCCCGGGCTAACTCCCCCGGCTCCATGTACGATATGGTTCTCGCTATATTAGCGTCCCCCACTGACGTCAAACGTCTTTATGAGATCCGCGATATCTGCGGTCTCGGCGGATTCCGCATAGAGTCCCCTCACAAAAAGGGAGAGATAGGACAGTGTCACAACTGTCAAAAATACGGCCACTCCTCCCGTAACTGCCGTCTCCCAGCGCGCTGCGTCAAGTGCCTTGGAGAACACGGCACCGCTGACTGCTCTCGTCCGAAAGACAGGACGCTGTGCACGGAGCCGCCTTCGTGTACAAACTGCCGCCAGTCGGGCCATCCGGCCAACTACCGGGGGTGCTCAGTCGCCCCAAAAAAATCCCCCAGGGGACCGAGAGGCTCCACCTCACGGGGCCCTCCGGCTTCTAAAGCCCTCCAGGCCCCTCAGGCCACTATTAGGCTAGCGCCTACGCCAGTGCAAAACGCATGGTTTCCGCCATTGCGCAGCACCAAACCTGCCACTCAGGCCCAAAGCGAAGCCACTCTCTCCTCCCCGGCCGTTCCTACCACCTCATCCCCATCCTCGGTACCTGCTCCCGCAGTTGCCTCCACTTCTGCTCCTACGGCTTCCAAGGCTACCTCTTCAAAGGTAGACAAGACTAAGAGCACACCGAAACCCCAGGCTCAGATGACGGTGGCCCCCTCGGCCAACTCATCCCCTGCGTCTCACGCAAATCGCGCGGTCAGCGCCCTTACTTCAGCCGGTGCAATTCGCCTCATAAGCATCCTCACCGACCTTATCAGCCGAGCTCAGGCACTAGGTTACCCGGACGAAAATCTCCTTGAGGAGATTACACAAGTCCAAATTCAAATCCGTCAGCATCAGCTGACCGCACTTTTTGGGCCTATAAATGGCTAATAATACTATCACTCCCTCATCGCGGATTAAACCCCGTTCCTTAAGAGCGGGGTTCTTCAACATTAACGGTATCGATGGTCAGCGTACCGAACTTTCTCATTTCGTCCGCGACAACCATTTGGACGTTTTTCTGCTACAGGAAACGTTCCTCAAACCTCATCGACGCAATCCGAATCTTCCCAATTACGGCCTCGTACGCAATGATAGGACTTCAGGCCCCAAAGGTGGCACCCTCGTTTATTATAAAAGGTCCCTGCACTGTATACCTCTAGATCCCCCTGTAGGCTTAAGAAATATTGAGGCTTCGGTCTGCAGGCTAGCAATGACAGGTCATTCGCCGATTACCATCATATCGGCCTATCTCTCACCCTCAAAGGAGCTTCTCTCCTCTGACATAGAACTACTCTTAGGCATGGGGGAATCCGTCCTTCTGGCGGGTGACCTCAATGCCAAGAATACTCTCTGGAACTGCAACTCGACAAACTCGAGAGGCAGCGTTCTAGAGGGTATAATTGACCGCACCGCTTTTCACATCATAGCTCCCTCTGAGCCCACCCACTATAGCTTCATAGATGACTACCACAGACCTGACATTCTCGACATAGCACTTGTTAAGAACGTATGCCTTCGCGTGCGTTCTGTGCAGGTGCTACAAGAGTTAGACTCCGACCACAGACCTGTGATCCTAGATCTCGTCCCTCAAAACGGTCCAAATGACACAGGTCCCAATACCCCGATGAAGGTGGAAACGGATTGGCGCCTCCTAGGCGCCAAGCTCTCGGACACCTCATCGCCTGATCTCTCCGCGATCCCTTCTGATATCGTTACTCCTGAAGAAACGACAAGCGCGATTCGCTCCTTCGCTAACCACCTGCGCAACGCCATGAGTGAAAGCTCCAGGGAGGTGCCGGCGGCTGAACCAAGCCACCTGTTAATCCCTGAGGCAGTGCGGTGTGTCGTGAGGAGGCGAAACGCGGCCCTTAGGCTATGTTCCACGGATCCCACCCCGGATCGACGACGTCTAGCGCGCTACCTCCAACGTGAGGTTAGACGTCGCATTCAGGAGGTCGTCAATTCGAGATGGGAAAACCATCTATCCGAACTGGAACCGACACACCAGGCTTTCTGGAAATTGTGTCGCTCCTTCAGGAGAAACGACCTGGCATCCATGCCTCCCCTCAATCGCACTAACCAACGACCGGCTTTTGACGATAGCGAAAAAGCCGAATTGCTGGCCGACAGCCTGGAGTCTCAATGCTCCCTCGCGTCCGTTCCTGTAGACCACGACCATCTTGTTGCGGTTGACACCTACGTCGAACAAATGAATTCGGCCCCGCTGCCGCCGATCTTGCGACCGGTTCCCGTCGACCCGGAAGTCGACCCTCCGCCCGACCCTCTCGCACCGGTGACGGTCGAAGAGGTCATCGATCTGATCAAGGCACTCAAAAAACGCAAAGCCCCCGGGGGCGACGGCATTTCTAATCGCGTCCTCAAAATGCTCCCTGAGCATCTAGTCAAGACCCTCACCGCCATTTATGACGCAGCCTTTCGCAACTGCCTCTTTCCACAAGAATGGAAAGAGGCGGTTGTGATTGGCATCCACAAACCGGGTAAACCCGCGTCCGAACCCTCTTCTTACCGACCCATCAGTCTACTCAGCACTATGGGAAAGGTATATGAGCGAATCGTCCTCGATCGTCTCAAAATAGTCGCCCATCAAAACAACCTGATCCCCGCGGAGCAGTTTGGCTTCCGGTCTAGGCATAGCTGCCTTCACCAAATCCTCCGCATCACGGAGCACATCCACTCTAAATTCTACCTAAAAATGCCTACCGGTGCCCTATTTTTCGATGTAGAGAAAGCGTTCGACAAAGTGTGGCACAACGGCTTGCTTTTCAAGCTGTACACTCTCAACGTGCCCACTCAGCTCGTGCACATCATACGAGATTTCTTGTCGAATCGCGGCTTTCGTTATCGAGTGGAGGGAACCTTGTCTTCCCGACACCCCATCACAGCCGGAGTCCCGCAAGGCTCCGCACTATCCCCATTTCTTTTCTCGCTTTACACTAGCGATATTCCAAAGCCGAAGAATACCAATCTGGCACTCTTCGCTGACGATACTGCCATCTACGCTTCACGTAGAGATAAAACACAGTTGATTCGCCTTTTGCAGAACGCTGCCGACAAACTCGGCGAGTGGTTCAGCAAATGGCGAATCACCATTAATCCCACCAAAAGCCAGGCCATCCTTTTCACTAGGAGTAGGATTGCACCCCCAGTGCCTAACGCTACTGTCACAATGTTCTCGCAGTCCATCCCATGGACCAATACAGTCAAATATTTAGGAGTGATCCTTGATCGGAATCTGTCCTTCATCCCACATGTTAATGCAGTACGCGCGCGAGCCGCATTCGCGAAAAGTCAGCTCCACTGGCTCGTTAACAAAAAGAGTAAGCTCTCTATCCGCAACAAGATACGTATCTTTACGACATGTATTAGGCCGATCATGACATACGCAGCACCCGCGTTCGCTCACATACCACCCGGTCGGATTGAGCGCCTGCAGGTTGTCCAGAATAAATTTCTACGACAAATACTCGATGCCCCGTGGTACGTGCGTAATCGCAACCTCCACGTGGACACCGACATGCCGACCATCAGGCACTTTATTCAGACGCTTAGCAGGCGCTACTTCGATCGCGCGGTTAATCATCATAATCCGCTCATCCGAAACTCATCCATTTATACTCCATTTGACCGCGCGAAATGGAGACGTCCCCGTTCAGTCCTGACCGATCCAGATGATGCCATCACTCTGGCCATCCAAAGAAAGCACGAGTTATTGAAACTCTCACACTCCTCAAGACCGCTGTACCGTCCTCGCCGTCGAGGACCTCGCCGTGTCCCCCGATGTCCCGACCCAGTTAGCAGTTCCGGCCCGCGTGCTGATGAAAACAATGGATAGATTGGTGTATTACACCGCTAAAATCCCCTAATCGCTGATGTCTCAATCATCTTCCAACGACTGCCCTGAGCCGAGGCTCGTACCCCACTTAGGGGGTGCCCTCAGCGTGGTCGTTTAAATGTAAAGGGTTGGAGCGTCTAAAGCGTTTGCCCGAAAGTCCGGTGTGGTCAGAAAAGCCGACTCGCGTCAGGCTACTGACCGTAATGTCCATAACAAAAAAAAAAAAAAAAAAAAAATGTATTATATACTGCCCACTGCTGAGCACGGGCCTGCTCTACTACTGAGAGGGGTTAGGCCTTAGTCCACCACGCTGGCCCAGTGTGGGTTGGTAGACTTCACATACCTTCGAAATTCAGAGAACTTCTCAGGTATGCAGGTTTCCTCACGATGTTTTCCTCCACCGTTAAAACGATAATATAGCTTCATGTTTTAAATGTGATCACAAAACTATCACCGATACAATTCTAACTCCAGGTATCACATGCTTAGTTCGAAGGATGAACGAGAACAAACTTTGTAACTCGAAATCGAACGCAGAACGCCATTGACACAGGTAAACACTTCCACCAACCAATGGGCCAATAATTTAGGCAAATAAACTAGTTCATGAATCCACATAATTGTATAACGTAGTACGAAATAACATGCGTGCAATTTGTCACCACCACAATGGTTTAGGTCACCACTCACCATGCGCCGGCTTTATCTCAAGTTTATTATCATTGTATAATATGAATCATAGTCTCAATTTTGCAATAACGGGTCATTGTTATTGCTTATAGTCGAAGCGAAATGAGGTGGACTCATTTTGTTACAGATTTTTATCTATGTTTTTCCTTATTGGCAAGCCATTCGTCTAACGTTAAGCGTCACCAATGCCTATTAATTGTACTAGAACAACATGTCAATAACAAAGCACTGCATGGCACTGCACAGCGCCCGACAATCTGATAATAAGGGCCAGTTCACAAAGTTCAAGTAAACGATATCCGCTAGTTAAGTTAAGTAGTAGTTAAGTATAAGACAGGTATTGCTGAATGCACTTTATTGTTTACCATTTATTTGGGAGTTTGACTGTTGTATTTCGTCGCCTTATAATATATTCGAATATTGTTTACTCAGACATTATGAAACAGACCCTAAATCTCATAATGCCCAGTAATGTATGCACATACAATATCCTCAAATCTGGAACGAAACAGCCCTTCCATTCTGCTTGGTGGCATAGATATTCCAACGATACCCACACGGACACTGCCATAACAAATACCTATCAGTAAATTAATCCAACAAATCTAAAAACTATTTATCAATAACATCAACAAATAAACGTAGTTAAACCATCGCGTGTTAGACAGTGAAAGTAACCGCCAGTTACCGGTAAAAATTAACGTTTTTACTAAAACTTTCGTACGAAGCGGAACCAATTGAAAGGCAATCAATGACTATATTCTTGCGTGAACAGTTGTTATGTATAACTGTATGACGAGACAACACGTCTGCGCACGAACTACAGCATCAAAAATTTTAATTAACGTAAATCAAACTACACTGCGCTCGTCACCCTAAGTCTTTAGGTGTAAAGCCTGCTACTCATTAAATAAACACGAATCAACAGACACCTCATTTGTCAAAATCGGTTCAATAGGAGCCACGCTAGCGTGGAACATAAAATGGATACATACATACATAGAGCGTTAAAGTCATTACCCTTCCTTGCTTCGCCGTAGTAAGAACAGAAAACTCCTGATAATATCAAGCCCATAATGTTAGCAAGTACCTCACTTGATATTAAGTGATTTGTATCGCTCATACACACCCACATTACCAAAACGAACATGATCGTACTGAAGGCCTTTAAGCAAATAGAGATTTGTGAGAGAGCGACGTCTCCGGAAATATCACTTACCACACGAAATGCATCGGCAAGATGTCACTGTTTTTGTATTTTGTGAGGCAGTGGTATTATACCCCTGGTTTGACAAACCGTTCATGCATGACAAGATATATTTTTACAGAGTGGCCGCCTCTCTTACAAAAACTTGAGCTTGAGTTATGTTCTGTTCTGTTCGTCTCGTATTTTAAATCTATAAAAAACAATCAAGTTTTCAACATATTTAATTTGATGTAAAATTATTCAACCGACCGTTTATGCGTTTATTGACTTGCCTGATTGGACTTTTTGCGTAAAAATCATTAGAGATTTTGAAATGTAAAAATACTTTAAGATATTTATGGAGTTTCTTTAAGCAATCATTTTAATGGCAGTAGTACAGCCTGTTTTGTCTGTGGCCAATTATTAAATCTATGCTCTACCACCAATTAGTAGACTTTAAGAGGAAGTTTCTATATAACTTTTTGTACTGTCAGTGAAACTTCTGAAGGCCCAAACATCCAAAATTAACCTTCAATCGCTCATGTTCCGAATAAGTATTATTGCAAAGTGATTTGTGCAGATATTTGGATGTTGGTTAGATGTAAACTCAGGAAACTCAGAACATAATTATAATTACATGAAATTTGTTACACGAATAGATCAAAACCATAATAGGCTACTATTATGGTTATACTGGAAATTCCTCAGTGGGGCTTATACGAGTTACAAACGCCAAATTATTTATAATTATTTTTATTCAATACTTTTAACAACCTTTGTTTCGTGTTCTTTTAAGTCATTGGGACGTCCGACTCTGCTATCCAATTGACGTCAGCAAATTTTGACCAATGGACGCGTTGGTTCCTATTGCGCAGTCTGGACGTTGACGTCACGGGCAGGGATGGAAAATGATACTGTTTTAAAAAATACAGTTAAAATATTTTCATATTTACCAAATTATTTTATTAACTTTTTCTTAACCCTTGAAAACTGAAAAATGCTTGATGCTGTGTAGTATTTATTTAAATGACATTATAGGACCTTTCAAATGTATATGTGGTGCTTTACGGCTGACTTCTAGATGCAAACGCCCCAATACTTAAGGTTAAAAATTAGTCCTTAGTTTATTGATTTGCCTCTTCGATATAGGAAAGTGTAAAATATATATTTTCAAATCCTGCCTATCCTATTCTATTGTTTTCGGTGCAATATAAACAAAACTCAGTATTCCAAGAACTTCAACGCTCGGTGTCCTAAAATGCGTGCCACTGTCCATCCTGGCTTACAGGGGTTCTAATGGTACCCATCATGAGGGAGGGATAGTCCCCTAACAAGATTTATACAAATAGTAGTATTTGACCGTCTTGTTTTTTTTTTGAGCGGCGATAGCCTAGATGGAAGTGGAACGGACTGCCGAAACGAATGTCCGCAGGTTAAAAACCCAAGGGCACGCACCTCTGACTTTTCTAAAAAAAAAGTTGTTTGTGTATTCTTTGGGAATTATCGCTTTTAAGGTGAGAAAAAAACATCGTGTGGAAACTTGCATACCTGAGAAGTTCTCTATAGGAATTTCGAAGGTATGTGAAGTCTTTTTTTTTTTTTTTTTTTTTTTTTCGCGGGGTAAGAACGCGTTATCGCTACCACCACTGGGGGGTGAGTGGAACGGTTATGTTGGTTTCACACAGTCTTATGGCCCAATGTCGACACTCGGGAGTATAGCATCATCCGAGCGAGCATTGGACCGAGTCCCTAACACTATGTACACCCTACACCGGCATACCAACCAAAACCGCCAACCTGCACTAGACCGACGTGCTGGACTAAGGCCTAAACCCTCTCAGTTGTAGAGGAGACCCGTGGTCAGCAGTGGGCAGAATAGGAATAATACAGGGCTGGTGTGGTATGTTTTTTATATGACTTGTAATATCACGTTGCTGTTTTCTACATGTTCTTATTATTTAGATGTACAATAGAGTTATTATTATTGAGTACCTACGGTAATAAATAATTTACATGATATAATCGAGTGACATTCATTTTTAATACCTTTTTCCTTATTTTTTAGTAAAATGAAACCATTTAGATTACTAGTACTATACATACATTTTTCCTTGTACAACCGCGACGCAGGTCATTTTTTTTAGTGTACGTATGTATCGCGTGACAGAATAATTATGTTTTACCTAGTTAACAGTTTTTAAAGATGTAAATATTGGATCATCTAGAATTCATGTACAAAGAAACAAATCTTCTCGATTATTCCTGATAAAAGTAATCTATAAACTACTTTAAGAGTAAGTATGTCTGCCAAATCGCATTTAAATTTAGACAGCAGTTAATACGAGATGTTCTAACAAATACGTTCACGCACTTTCGAGTATATATGACTAGTATAACGCACAAATCGTTCAACGTGCATCCTATACTAGTCCAACAAGGCAACAAACCGGTACACTCAAGGTGAAACTAATCAAATACTGATAAAATTTACAACGTATCCATTTTTATACCAGACTGGCGTGGTAAAACCCGGCATCGAGGCGAGTCTCGTTGCGGGGTCGGCAGGTGTGCGTCTGGCAGAGTTATGGCGGCCATCGAGATGCGACGTCTCTGAAGATTTCACAGGTTGCATTGTACAAGCTATCAGATGTATTTTATACTATATTGAGAGTTGTTTGCAGCTTCGCTTGGAAGTTCTTATCTGGTATAAATGTCACACTGCGTACTTTTCAGGTATAAGAAACAGCCTATATATGAAAATAATCATTCTATGAAACATCCAAAAATCTTGACTTACAAGGAAAAAAATTGTCGATAAGGACGTCTGGGCATAGTTCCATGAGTAAAACCGCTTTTAAGCTTGCTAACTTAGGCAGAGGACGTCGAACAAGCCTTAAATGAATAGTCGCGGATTCGATACTCGTATCAAAATATTGGTGCAATGAGTTTGAGAATTATACTTGATACAAAACTTGAAATGGTAATGAGGACCTAATATAATTCTTAACAATGATTAAGTATATATTAGACAATGTACAATCAAACCGGTCGCTTAAGTCTAGAATCGTTAAATATTGCACACGAGTTCCTTATGTAGGTGATCCTTATGAAACATTGGAGCACTATGTTGTACAGGTGAACATTAAAAAAGGATTTTTGGAAATCCATTTCAAAAAGGCTTAAACCTCATCGGGCCAAGCCTAGTTTTGTATATAGTTTATACAGGTGCACTGTAACCCAGATTCTTATGTTAAAACCTACAGAGCCTAGGTCATCCGTTAGAGGCGCTGAGCACAGATTTATTGATTTACCTGTCGGAAATATGACGCATTGCGGACTGCAGTATAAACTTTACATGTAATAATTCAGAGAGTACTCTCGAACCACGAAGAAACATCCTTCTTATGTTATTAAAAGACAAGACATGCAAGCTGTTCGCCTGATAGTAAACGACTGTCTATAAACAGTAGCAACTCCTACTAATCTTTGAAAACAAAGCAATATGTGCAGTGCACTGCGCTAAGAACTGAGTTCAGAAACCTCCACAGGTTGTAACATAACGTTATGCCACACATTTGACCTCGAAGGGTTCCACATAGGGGCGACTAATGCATACGTTTTTGTAGTATCCTAGTTCTGAGTTCCAACCAAAAAGGCCCGAACTTCTTTCGTTTGCCGTACTAAGCTGTGGGACAGTAAGCAAGTTGCCTTATTTCTTTGTTGGATTTTTTTAAGGGATACTAAACAGGCCCAAACACCTCACTCCCTTGTCTAATAGCTATTTCTTCCCTTTAAGGCTGGGCGTATCTTTTAATATTTTAGACGGTTACGGGCGATGGAGAGTTGTTTTTTGCTTGAACTCATTTCTGTTCATGTTGATGATAATGCCCGGAGACTATGTTAGATTCCCAAGAAAGGCGTGAAAAATATCTACGCTGGCCTCACATTAGAGAAGGATAAGAGCGGGTCCAAGAAGATATTAGTAGCGGGCGAATATAACGTTCAACGTTTTAATACAAAAATATACATTTCGATTAGCCTTCCTGGACTTTCACGGACCTAATCGGTATAGAGCCTAAGTACCCTGCCGAGAAAAAAGAGACCGGCAGTGCCCTGGTTTCCGGGTTAGGGCGGTGCCCCGAGAACAAAGAGAATATCTGCAGTGCCTTGGTTTCCAGGAAAGGGCGTGTTATATGACCTGCCTGTAACCTAATTGGGACTGATCTATATAGGTCATATCGCATGCGTGATTGATCTAGGACATGCGATGGGGAGTGAACCTGGTACGATAAGTTACGGGGTAATGGTATGAGGGAAGAGGTAGTGGTGTGAGGTAAGAGGTAGTAGTGTGAGGTTAGGGGTTGTGGTGTAAGGGTTGGTCAGGTGGGATGAAGTAGAGCGAGGTCAGGTTACTTTGAGTCCGGGATGGGCTCCTGATTTCTGCTTTCTTTGTTTCGATTAACATCAGCTACTTTGGGCTGGATATTAAATTATATGTTAATTGTTCCCCTATTACATAATGGGATAAGTGCGTGTCCATGTTCGCCTACTGACTACGAATTACAAACAATCTGCGCATCACATACTTTGGGAGTGTGGTCTTTGGCAAAATTAGCGCAACATTATGTTGGATAGTATGCAAATAACATCAGGAGTTGTACACTACCTCGTTTCTGTGTCGGATCGGAAAAGAGGAGTCTGCCGTGTGCCACCATTGTGGCAACGGCCGCGAGGACACAGTCCAACACACTCTCGAGGAGTGCCCAGCCTGGGATCTCCAACGCAGCGCTCTTAGAGCAGTCGTCGGAGGAGACAGCCTCCTTCTGCGAGAGCGTCATCTCGCGGAAGGAGAGCGCCGAGCGGGATCGTGAGCAGAACGATCCCGCCCGCAGCCAGAGGAGACGACGGAGGCGCCGGGTGGACGACTGACCGGTGCCTCATGCCCTGTGGTCCGGGGGCATCTAGAGAATTCCGCCACGGCATCCCCTGCCTGTCGTAAGAGGCGACTAAATGGGGCTTAGAAAAAGTCGCGGGGCGAGCAGTGGGGGTCTGCTCACTCCAATTTAAGTGACTCCGAGGTGGACGACAATGCGGGTGGTCGGTCTCCCGCTGTCGTAGACGCCAAAGGCGTTCTTTAGAGTTCGGGGGCATCTTAGCCCCCTCGTTTATAGAGGGGCCGCAATGCGGCATCGCGCAGGGACGGTTCCGAGCAGCTATCTTAGTGCAATAAGATACCCCGGGGCCGTTCCGCATGCGCCGAAGAAGGCCACCGCGGGTTTTGGTTGGTATGCTGGTGTAGGGTGTACATAGGGTTAGGGACTCGGTCCAATGCTCGCTCGGATGATGCTATACTCCCGAGTAACGACATTGGACCGTAAGGCCGGTGAAACCAACATAACCGTTCCACTGACCCCCCGGTGGTGGTAGCGATAACGCGTTTTTTCCCCGCGAAAAAAAAAAAAAAAAGGCGTTGTACACTACATGGACCTTGTGGAGACTAGGCAGAATTTTCGTGCTTTCCGGCGTTTTTGCCATACCTACTATTGGAATCAAATCTAACAGCTCAAATGATAGGGCGCTTTAAAATTTTATCCGTGGTGCTTTACATCTGGCTTTTCCATATGTAAAAGTCTCAATAATTATGGTTAAAAATACCTTTTTAGTTCATTATTTTGTCTGCCGCTTTGCTATGGAGGGAAGTGAAAAATATATTTCTAACTCCTCCCTATTCTTCTATTTGATTAACTTCGTTGCGGGTTAAGACTAATTAGTTCTGCCAGAGACGCGCCGAGCTTCACTGTCATAAAATGCGTGCCACTGCTGTCTGCCAACCAGCACTAGAATAGCGTGGTGGACTAAGGCCTAACCCCTCTCAGTAGTAGAGGAGGCCCATGCTCAGCAGTGGGCAGTATATAATAAAGGACTGGTATGGTGGTATTTTTTTTTTATTGCATTGAATGACGAGACGAGCATGCCGTTCGTCTGATGGTAAGCGATACGACCACCCATAAACAGAAGCAACACCATCCAGCACCTTGACTTACATAGTACTGTGTGGCATTCCACTGCGCTCGTCATCCTGAGACATAAGATGTTAAGTCTCATTATGTCCAGTAGTTATACTGGCTACAATGTCCTTCAAACCGAAACACAACAATGCATGCACACTGTTGCTTGGCGGTAGAAAAAGACATTGCGGTGGTACCCACCCAGACGGCCTCTTACATAATGAGAGACCTACCACCAGTATAGGGATACACCAGAGATATAAAGCATAGAACTAAAAAAGAAAAATGAAGAAGTACAAATTGCGGTCTTATCGCACGCTTTTATACATTTTGTATCGTAGGCGATTATGATTCGCGGATATCATTTACATCAAGTGACCCCTTTGAATGCATGACGGTGTTACAAAAAATCTGGGAGTTTTGGTATTATTTTTGTGTCGATAAGATAGAGTCCAGACTAGTTTACAGTCAATAACCCCATTCAGTGTCGGTGACATTGTTATCAGTCGATAGTGATTACTGATAAGGGCTATCATATTATCTAAGAAATGCTTGTTAGAAATTCGATTGATAACTTATATTCGATGACCTTATTATATCTATTCAAGCAACGCGATGCTTAAAAATATATCAACTTGCAGCACTTTTGTGTGTAGAGGTTCGATATTTTGAGTCAGTCATTTCAAGTTCAAAAGAAACTGTCAAACGTGTCCTTGGGTCCCTCGCGTACCTATAACTTCACTCCCGAGATAAAATGGAGCTAATATCAGTCAGAGAGAATTTAGCTTCGTATAGAGAAACAACTTTCAGAATCGGACCAGCAACTTGAAACAATATTTTTAAAAATCTCTATATTATCCTTGATTGACATACTTGCCGAGTACAGACGAATAGTCACGAATACGAGAGTTAAAACAGCTTATTCGGTATGGTACTCATAATTTATATTAATACTAGCTTTTGCCCGCGGCTACGCCCGCGTGAATGAGTTTTCCCGGGATAAAAGTCCCGCTTTATATTTTCCCGAAATAAAAAGTAGCCTATGTGTTAATCCAGGACATGATCTACCCGTGAGCCAAATTTCATCGAAATCCGTTCCGTAGTTGTTGCATGAAAGAGTAACAAACAACCATACATCCATACTTACAAACTTTCGCGTTTATAATGTTATATAGTAGGATTTATTTCGTTAAGTTATTGGGCGAATTATTCGCCATTAGTCTACATAAGACGTAAAATAATAAAAAAAAGATGAGTTAACCTAAGACCTTCTCCAGCAATCCATTCGTCCAACACGTGAATCTGCTTGACTATATCTTGATTTATATTCATAATGCAGGCAGAAATGCAATCCGTTCTAGCTTCGAGTTATTTGGCAAGCTACCAACTGAATTATACAAATATGGCGTGAAATGGAATGATAATACATCAGCATTTTCACATTGGTGGGTTTTTCGAATACGAAAAACCCTTTGGTATAAGTAAAACCGTTTTATTTCTGCCGCCAATCAATGAGTTCTCGTTTAAACCAAATTGTAACCAGCGCACTCTAGCTCAGTCATTGTATGTTTTTTTGGATAAATGGCTTCTTTATGTATACATATAATAAAATCGTATATTTTCCGTGCCTGTACATGAAATATTTTGCGGAAGAATACCTGGGAGAAGCGAGGATTAGGTGCCCGAGCGCAAAACAGCTGGTGCTGGTGGTATCCGCCCAGGTAGCGAACACCGTCCATAAGGTGTTGAAACGCGTCATAGTGGCTCACGTAAATGTGCTACCTTTGATTAATTATATACCTAGATAGAAACTGAACGTTTCAAACGCGTCGAAAAAAATAGAGACGAACTGTTCCCCACTAAATGAGTTCGAGTGAATTATTTTTTGTTGTTTTTCATGGATATAATTTTTCCTCCGTTTTAATAGAAACCATATAATAACTGGTATCATTATGCGCGCACATAAGGATACGCAGAATGATGCAGCGATAGCGTATGACAAAGCTGTCACGCATACTAGCATAAGAAAAGTTGGCCCGTTTGTTTTAGTTTCGTTGCAGCGCGTCACTCTGTCTATAGTGGGGACAAACTAATCTGGCCGGTATGACATGACACGGTTTTGAATTTCTCGGGTAGACGTTCTCAAAGAGTTAGAGGTACCACCGCAATGTCTATTTCTACCGCCAAGCAGCAGTGTGCATGCACTGTTGTGTTTCGGTTTGAAGGATATTGTAGCCAGTGTAACTACTGGACATAATGAGACTTAACATCTTATGTCTCAGGATGACGAGCGCAGTGGAATGCCACACAGTACTTTGTAACTCAAGGTGCTGAATGGTGTTGCTACTGTTATGGGTGGTCGTATCGCTTACCATCAGGCGAACGGCATGCTCGTCTCGTCATTGAATTCAATAAAAAATATATATTACCTTCAAACAATGATATTTATGAGCAGTCCGTTTAACAATGCCACTAATTTCATCACCGTACGAGGAATATTCTTCATTCACATCACATTTCATATCACCCATGGTGCACTACTATTGTAATTTCCACTTAATTCTTTTTAAATTTTAATCTGTTTTAAAAATCGCTTTTGTAATACTTTTTTTGATTATTTGTTAAAACAATAACTTTATAAATTACTACATTATGGGAACACGCGATCGATCACAATGGGAAGAGGAAACTGACCAATTTGGTAGACGGACAGAGGGAGGGGAACTACCTATATATTTATCCTTGTTATACACTTTGATTAATTATATACCTAGATAGAGTGACGCACTACAATGAAACTAAAACAAACAGGCCAACTTTTCTTAAGCTAGTATGCGTGACAGCTGTGTCATACGCTATCGCTGCATCATTCTGCGTATCCTTGTATGCGCGCATAATGATACAAGTTATTACATGGTTTCTATTAAAACGGGGAGAAAATTATATACATGAAAAACAACAAAAAATAATTCACTCGAACTCATTTAGTGGGGAACAGTTCGTCTCTATTTTTTTCGACGCGTTTGAAACGTTCAGTGTCTATCTAGGCATATAATTAATCAAAGGTTATACACATTTTTAAAACGTTATTAATGTAACACAATTTAGTTTTTTGGATAATGCTAGATTTTTGTATTAATGTTTTGATTGCGTAGCACTGTTATGGTTGCAATAACATTGATTCATTATGAGTAACGGGACAAGCAAGTAGTCCGCCTAATGGTAAACCCCCCGAACTCAACTGTAAAATACTGTGCTGAGCTTATAAATTCGCAATCTGTGGAGGCAACGCATCAATGACTTGTCTAATGTGGGCGTTTACGGGCAACGGTAATGACTGATAAGTTCAACTTAGTCATTATCCATACCTATACAATATTATACATATTATAAAGCTCTCTGTTTTGTTTCGACGTGTTACTCAGAAACTACTGCTCCGATTTCATAAATTATAATTTTACAAATAAGTAGCTACACCCTTACGGACTTATTTATAAACGTATTTTAGGTATTGAATGTTTTGTCTTTTTCGAACGAATTTTGAATTGAGTTTGAAAATTGTCAGACAAGTGAATTTGCCGGGCCCTTTATATAAAAAAAAACTTTTGTTTACATCTGCCATATACACCAATACAATATAGTAAATTAAAAGTGAGGACCTATGATTTCAAAATCATCATCATCAGCCACGTGAAGACCAATGCTGAATATAGGTCTAAATACATTTTATATTTTCTTTCCTTGGATATGTTCTACTTTCGGCTGTGAAACTGTCTGTTCATCCAAACTCACGTGACATAACAAAATAATACAGTTTCCGAACGTATCACCCATTTAAATATTGACAATCATATTTCACACAATATTAAATCTTATTGCGACAGCACTGGATACAATTTTAACATGTATATTACAAGAGGTCGGTATAATTCGTATGAACGTAGTGTAAACATAATAAAAAACTGCTCAATGAACTTGAATAATGCTAATCATTGTAGTACAGTTATGTACGCTGTTGGGAATGATAACTCAAAGTGTCGTGCGGGTCTCCAACTGTTTCTATAGTATTTAGTGGAACGCCTTTTGCGTAATGTCATGGTTTGCGTAATGACTGCCTCGTTGGCGTAGTTGTATTGCGTACGCGTTACAAGTACGATTTGCGCGCTGAGATCCTGGGTTCGAATCCCGGATGAAGCCATAAGCATTATAACTGGGTTTTTCCATCTTAAAAATTACTCAGTCGCAGCTCGGAGTCAGGAAGTTGGCGGTGTGATACCCCCGTGCCTCGGAAATCACGTAAAGCCGTTGGTCCTGCGCCTGATCTCTCTCCGGTCATGTCGGATTGGCATGAGAGTGAAGGAATAGCGAGTGCGATGTGACCTATTTCTAATAGATCGGTCGGGAAATCTTTTGGGAAATTATAATCTGTTAAAAAATCCTGTGCCTCATGATGATGAAATGATTATTGATTTTAAAAAAATAAACATATAACTGGATGCATTTCTGGCACAAGACCGTCGAATATGCTGTACACCTAAATTTAGTCACAGATTTTCACATGCTACATTGAACCTAATCGCTCCACTTTTAAATTTCACTTTCCCATTCGGTACGGAATTTATTTAAATAACAATTATACTTAAACTTTCTCTCCGGACTAACTACCGAACAAATTTTGTTACTGTGCCAAATTTCAAATCAATATTCTGACAAAAAAGACAGCGTGAGAGACGTAAGTGGTTAAAAAAACAATAGATTTAATAGAAGTGAATGTTGGGGAGGTTGGTTGCGATGATAGTCGTCACATCTACCCATAAACATTAGCAACAACACGCATAAAATTACTGTACTGCGTAGCATTACGCGGGTAGCCTTGAGACAAATACGTTTCATATCGTTCTGTATTTGCACTCCTTTCAATGTCTTTCAAACCGGAACATAACAATGCTCGCACACTGATGCTTGATGTAATCTTGACTACATGATGCGTGCAGACGGATGCTGACAAAAGACCACGTAGAAAATGATGTGCTATTCATCTTCCACTTGACCATAACCCACTGAGATCAGCGCAATAATTGATTTAAGGCATTTTGCAGGAACGATCTGGCATAGTTTACATGGTATTCTGCCTGACGACAACCCTTTTTTATTGCCTTCGAAGGTAGACGAGCTACGGCCCACCTGATGGTAAGTCGTCACCGTCACTCATGGACAAAACCCTCTCTAGGAGTACGAAAATATTGTGTCCATTGTTTGTACAACACATATTGTGATTTTGTAACTTTAAATATCATAGGTCAGTTAGTGCGCAATGCGTCATATTCCCTGCAGGTAATCAATAAATCTGGGTCCAGCGCCTCTGCCGGGTGACCTAAATAATCTAGGTCTCAATATAGGACACACTGCTTGAACCTATAGTTTACAAATTCCCCGTATGTTTTATAACTAACCGACCTTAATTCACAATACATGGTGACAAAGGCCATAATAATTTCTTTCAGCAAGCTGGGGTCATCTGCTGTACTTATGTATAATATACATCTAGTATCAGACAAGTGTAATGTAAATGAGTATGCAACTTTTTTTAACGCTACTGAATGGCAAGACGATCAAACTGAAGCTTAATGATAACCTTAACAACCGTCAGTTCACAGTAGCAATAACCACTATTCGAATTTAAATACCAGGGCACTGAGTGGCTCTGTCCTGCGTCCGCCAAATTCTGTCATTGCCTAGTACCTAATTAAACTGGATACAGTCAGCAGTGTCCTTCAAAACAAACATAACAGTGCTTGGACAATATTTCTCTATGGTAGATATGGTATCTAGTAACTATCAAACCGGCATCGCCAGACAGATCCTCGCGATCGGGAGACTTATCACCAGGGACCTTACACTAGATGTCCTACTACAATCTTTAACGCTAATAGAAAACAAAAAAGTGTATGGGAATGGCATCTCCTAGCGATAGACTTATCGTCATTATAGATGTCATTCCCAATTTTTTTTTGTTTTCTATCAACTTTAACAATTGTAGAAAGGCATCTTGCGTACATGCCCTGGTCAAAAAAAGTTGCTCCTCAACCGTATATTGTACTTACCATTGAATCCTGTGTTTCACTTGCCAGTTTCAAAATAATGATCTAACAAAATATTTACTCTTGTGATATTAGCAAAAATTAGATAAAAGTATTTTCATCTCCCTGGTCCGGAATTCGGTCCCCCGACGCGAGGGCCATTGGGTCAAAATATTACTAGGTACTTAAACGACAAACAAAGACACTTATTTTTATTACTTTTTAGAGGTTTTTTGTGTCGGGGGTTATTTAAATTTAATTTTTTTTTTAATTACTATATTCTCCATCTGGGGGCCTTGATAATCAACCATCTAACACCTACTCATTGAGATCATTCTTATGAGCCCACACACGCTATATCTACTATAAGTTGCTAAAGAGTTGGGTATCCCGCAGACTACTTGATGCTGCAGCATCAGCTTAAGGTTAACGTGTCTTAAAAATATTGCCGAAGTCACCGATAAGGTTGATAATTGATATTCGCATGATTATAAGACATGATTGGTGTTTGGATAATCCAATATTTAGCGATAATAGAAAGAGGCCAACGAACGGTGTCACTTTAATCAGCTCGAATATGAACCATATTTATTTACAAAGTGGTGTGTCGTGTATCAGCCCGTCTAGACAAACAGTTGGGTCTATTTCTGCCGTTAAGCGTCAGTGTGCAAGCACTGTTGTGTTTCGGTTCGAAAAGCACAGGTATTTCGTGATAAATATTAAAATCCTCAGTATTCACCAATACTCTCATCAGAATTCATAAATCTATTACTACTTCACAATTTCGTCCTAAATTTAGACTCCCTATAACATTAATCAGGCTTATAATATAAGTGTGTTTTATATTATAAAACAGTAATAAAAGTATTGGCAACAAAGGGATAAAAAGAGTCACAAAAATGCTTTATGTAAGTTTAACATGCCCAGAGAGATAGTCTGCAACTCCTTTCAAATTTCCACTTATCGTTAAGGTCCGTAACTTAAAATGTTTCTAGCAGTATTAATGGTGATCCTTGACCATCAGATGAACCACCTGCTTGACCATCTTGCCTTCTATGCCTTCTACTAAAAACGCCTCACTACTTACGTTCCCAATACACCTCTTCGCAAATTCCTTGATCTTTATGGACGAGGCATAACTAAGCAGTAAGCAGTGTTCGATACGTGACATATAAACCCATCATTCATACTAGGTGTCATAGTGCACTTTCACTGGCACTTTTACCAGATTTCTAATGTCGCTTTGACGCGTCTACTCCATTGAAATGTGTAATTGCTTCGACGATTAGACGCACAAAAAAAATGGTATTCAGATGTCAGTTAGCGCTGGCTCGTTGCTTAAGCTTGTTTCACATCATGCACATGCTTGATGCCAGTTTCAAAAACAACGTACAAATGGCGTAATAAGGATGAAAATAGACTTGTCATTTTTAGATACAGATCGACGAAATTATCATCGACAGCTTATTTATTGCAAGTTTTCTTCAGAAATGTATTTACTATCAGATTATAATCGATAATTATATTTATAACAATGTCCGATATTGCGATAGGCTCACCCCCTATCACATCATGGCCAGAACACATATGGCGCCCGCCCGTGGATTGGGGGCGTTTGGAGAATCCCACCACGGTATCCCCTGCCTGTCGTAAAAGGCGACTAATACGGGTCACCGGGGGTCGCAGGCAGGGGGCTGTCCGTCTTTAACATTGTGTCTTTATTAGCACATTGACGGCAGCGTGGCTGGTAGGCCTCACGCTGCCGTTGACGCCGAGGGCGTCCTTCGGTGCGTGGGGACTTCTGCCCCCCCCCCCCCCCCCACACACACACAACAGGAGACGGGCCGCACTAGGCGGCAACGCGCAGGGGCGGCTGCGGA
Organism: Sphinx pinastri; assembly: GCA_947568825.1. NCBI lineage: Eukaryota > Metazoa > Arthropoda > Insecta > Lepidoptera > Sphingidae > Sphinx > Sphinx pinastri. The sequence continues at coordinate 23,562,455 of OX387615.1, forward strand.
CGACAACTTAGACAACAATCCGTCAGAGGACGCCCGCAGCCCGGTCCCTAATGCGCCGAAGATGGCCACCGCGGAGTTTTGGTTGGTATGCCGTGCGTTGTACAGTCAGCAGCATAAATATCTGTACAAAATCAAAATTTCAAATCGCCTATATACGCGTTAAGTTAAACTGAAATATTTTTTTCTTCGTTTGAAGTAAAGTAAATACCTTTTATTTTATTTTTGTGAAGAGAGAAAAAAGATTAGTAAGAACCCAAAAGTATGTAGGCAATTTTAAAATTTGAATTTGTCCATCTACTTATGCTGCTGACTGTACATAGGTAGGGACTCGGCCCGGCGGTCGCCCGATGGTTACATCTCTCCGGGCGGCTCAATGCCGGGTCGTAAGGCACGGTGAACCCAACATAATCGCTCAGCACCCCTTGAAGGCTGGGCGGTAGTAATAAGTTGCTTTCTCCGCGAAAACAAAAAAAAAGAAAAGAATAAATATGGCGTAAAGTGGGTGCCCTGATTGCATCTCTGCCTACCCCAGGGGTAAAAACGTGATTTGAGTTTCTGTGTTTTTTAAATAACAACTATTCACCTTATCCTGAACGTTCCATTTTAAGATACCCACAAAATCCGTATTACAGCAACACTCTGCAGCATGATACTACCAAGTGTACTCTGAAGAACACTAACATATCTAGGTAATTAAATAATTAGACCATAGATTAAGCAGTCCTTGCTCACGAGGTTAATCGAATTAACGCCTAACAATTAATTATTCATACCAAGTATTTTTAGGAGGAAAAACTTGCACGTTTCATCTTATAAGAGTTTTTTTTATAGCATAGAATGACGAGACGAGCATGCCGTTCGCCTGATGGTAAGCGATACGACCACCCATAAACAGTAGCAACACCATCGAGCACCTTGACTTACAAAGTACTATGTGGCATTCCACTGCGCTCGTCATCTTGAGACATAAGATGTTAAGTCTCATTATGTCCAGTAGTTATACTGGCTACAATGTCCTTCAAACCGAAACACAACAGTGCATGCACACTGTTGCTTGGCGGTAGAAATAGACATTGCGGTGGTACCCACCCAGATGGCCTCTTACATAATGAGAGACCTACCACCAGTATTTATAGTAGTATTATTAGTTATTTTTTTGCTTTGCGCACACAGCTCTATGAACTGGACAAAAATACTACACACGGGCCTTAGCCAAGTGTGCAGTATTGTATTATTTAATTATGCTTAATTAATGCTCTTAGTTTGTCTGTCCACTAACGTCGGTCGATAAGAACTTGCGGACTATCCTACAGGTGTTTAGTATCGCGGCCTTTTGTAAACCGAGGTATATTTTTGGTGGTAAGTCTAGCAATTCTATGGATTTATGTAGATGTTTGGGTATAACTCCGGTAGTAGATAGTATAATGGGCACTATTAAGTCTTTTTGTAGTTTCCACATCCGAGCTATTTCGTCTTTCAAATCGATGTATTTGGATAACTTTTCAGTAATAGTATTCTGGACGTTATGAGTGTTTGGTATACCTACGTCTATTAACATGGCTGTTTTGTTTGTTTTGTCTACTAGGGTTATGTCTGGTCTATTGTAGTGTACTGTTTTGTCTGTTAAGATTGTTCTGTCAAAGTAAAGTTTATGGGTGTTATTTTCTAATACAGTTTCAGGTATATACTTATATTAAGGTTGTAGAGGTTCGTTCGCTATTAGTTTGTATTTAGTGGCTAGTTTTTGATGTATAATATTGCAAATTTGATCGTGTCTATGTTTATAGTCAGTCTGTACTATTGCCTTACAAGCGCCTGTTATGTGTTGTATGGTCTCTGGTGCACTGTTACATTTCCTGCAAATATCGGATGTTAGACTTTTAATTATATGTTTTTGATAATTACGGGTCTCAATAACTTGATCCTGGATAGCCATCAGGAACCCTTCGGTTTCAGGGAAGAGCTCTCCGCGTCTGAGCCACTCGTTCGACCCTATTTTGTCGACGTTCGGGTTATTCAGATCTTGGAAGTGCCTACCATGAAGTGATTTTTGTGCCCAAGTTGCTAATTTTGTACGTCGGTGTATTATGCTTTCGTTAGGTTGAGTTGCCGGATCTGCTAAGTTTAGTGGTGTGTATTTATTGTCATTATGTACTATAGCATTGTGAAGAGTAGATGATAGTGCTTTGTTGTGAAAATATTGCCTAAGGGTCGTGATTTGTTTGTTGTGGAGATTTGCGATGTCTATGATTCCTCTACCGCCATCCACTCTTGGTAGTGTGAGCCGCTGCAAGCAGGACCTCGGATGGTGCTTTCTATTTTTGGTCATTGAGACATTGACAGTTCGTTGAGCACACTTAAGGTCTGTTTTTGTCCATTTCAAAATACCAAATGAGTAGGTCAACACGGGAATAGCAAATGTATTAACTGCTTTTATAATATTTCTGGAGTTTAGGTGTGATTTTAAAATTAAATTGAGTCTATGTTTAAATTGTTGAAGTATTCTACTTTTGGGTATTATTAGTATTATTTGTATTTGTAGTATTTTTTCTGCTATTTGACAATAAAATATATCCAGTATCAAACAGGCCGTCATAATTGTGTCAACTGGCGGAGGATAACTATCTCTCGCTCTATGATTCCACACGGGTCAACATGGGTTGCGAGCGCCTAAAGCGCTCACCCTAAAGTCCGGTGTGTTTGTATAAGCTGACCCTCGTCAGGCTAACAAACGATATGCAATGTAATGCAATGCAATCAGCCCTGTATTATATACTGCCCACTGCTGAGCACGGGCCTCCTCTACTACTGAGAGGGGTTAGGCCTTAGTCCACCACGCTGGCGTAGTGCGGGTTGGCAGACTTCACATACCCTCGAAATTCTTATGGAGAATCCTCAAGTATGTAGGTTTCCTCACGATGTTTTCCTTCACCGTTAAAGCGAACGATAATTGATAAAAAATACATACGTAACTTAGAAAAGTCAGAGGTGTGTGCCTTGGGTTTTGAACCTGCGGACATTGTCTCGGCAGACCGTTCCATTCCCAACTAGGCTATCGTCCACTTACAAAACGAGCAAACGATAGTCAGGTTAAAAAAAAAGCGTGTCACCATGGTGCAGTGAGAATACTTTACTGAGCCCGCATAAAATAATTTAGAAAAATAACAAAAATGTAGAATATTTTAGGCCCGTATAATGCCATTGATTATTTTAAAATTCGTCAATTATTGTGTACTACTTTCTGCTACCAATATAATAGATGGTAAGTCTGGTCGACAGCACGTCCACAAGTACCTATCATCGCATTTCTTCAGTGTTTTACACCACTGTTGTTCCGCAGAAACTACCAGTATCACGCGACATTATGACCAAAGAACCAGTGTCATGTTTTTAATAATTATTCAGTTTTGATAATATTCCTATTAAGGGTAGCAGTGACCGACCATAGCAGCGTCATTCGGTTGAGTGAAAAAAAATTGATCACGCAAATTCGATGCACGCGTAAATACCTTAGAAATGACTAAATCATGATTCACAATTTACTTAATATAACAATAATTATGTGACCTTTGATTTAAATAGTTTAATTCTATCACAGAGCAAACAATTTTCCTTATCGAGGCGGTTACTTTACGTCAAAATATAACGGTTTGTTGATGACATCCATTATTATGTTAAGCGATGGCAAAATCAAAATAACGGTTTACACCTTTACCAAGGATCGTTAAAAAACTTAACAAATTTACTCACGTGTGCAATGCAATTCAATCAGTCCTGTATTATATACCGCCCACTGCTGAGCACGGGCCACCTCTACTACTGAGAGGGGTTAGGCCTTAGTCCACCACGCTGGCCTAGTGCGGGTTGGCAGGCTTCACATACCTTGGAAATTCTTATGGAGAATTCTCAGGTATGTAGGTATCCTCACGATGTTTTCCTTCACCGTTAAAGCGAACGATAATTGATAAACAATACGCACGTAACTTCGAAAAGTCAGAGTTGCGTGCCTTGGGTTTTGAACCTTCGGACATTCTCTCGGCAGACCGTTCCACTCCCAACTAGGCTATCGTCCACTTTCTCACTTGTACCTTATTTCTACTAAAAATAGCGGTACCTATACTGTTTAAAAATGTTTATTGGTAAAGCCTGATTAAGCAACATGACGACGCAAACCTACGTGAAAACCTTAGTATACAAATTAAAGAATCCTCCTCTAAAATATTGATTGGTTAAGACTGCGGTCGGCAGTACCTACTTACTTTGGTGCTTTTTTTTGTAAGATGTCTCGAACGCTACGTAACAATTAGCAAACCACCCCCCATTCCTATTCCTTTCCTTTAACGTTAGTGATATTCCCGAGGTTCAAACACTCCATAACTTTTCTAATGGCAGCTCCTTAATCGTTTCTTTATTATTCAAGGACGGAAACGCATCCTAGATTCTTCAAAAGTGCATTTTTATTTTAAGATCATTTATCAAATCAAAAGATATCTGGTAACCCCTTTCTAAATATAACAGCCTGCAAATACCTAGCTATAAATCAAAAACATAACTAATCTAGCATTGTGCATGCCATAGTACGTATTGGCACGAAGTGTTCTCTGGAGCATAGCGTATCGGATGTCGGGTCACGCACCAGCGCTTGAGAACAGCTCCTTGCGCATGAGCTTGGGGCAAATAGGAGAAATAAACCAAAAAGCAGTAAGATAATACCAAGCCACGGAGGCAAAGGGTAACATGATCCTTACCGGGTTACCCTTAAGACAAGGTAAAGACTAAAGATACTATGAATTGTTATGTATTAAATGTATCAGCTTTCTATATGTATACTGTCTCAATACATTCTATTGGCGTCATCGTGAGATCAACTCATGGGCGTATATAAGGAGGGGGTTTAGGGGGCTCGGTCCCCCCCTTAGCTTACAATAAAGCACGCTACGCCACTGATCGCTGACATTTTGAGGATCCGGACCCCCCTTAGGTTCTAAAATGATCGGGCCACCAAACATGTCCATACTGTATAGCTACGCCCGTGGGTCAACTAATGTGGTAAATTTCACTTTATGTATCATGCTATGTATATGCAAGAGCCGAACGGTAGCATCGCGTCGCAGTGTTTATTTCTGCCGCCAAGCAACATTATGCGAGCACTGTCGTTATTCGGTTTGAACGAAATTGTAACTGATGAATTATTGGAACGCAACCACTTACGTTTGTAGTTCCGTTGCCTTATGTTTCCATTGTCTATGAAAAAGGTCTATGTTCATTCTATTGATCTCTTTGGTTATGTCATAATTTTGCTGTGCGCAATAAATCGTTACTCTATAAATAAAAGTGTATTTTATTATACCACGAAAATATATTTACATGGTAGCAGAGCGTGGTTCCGAGAAACAAAAAAACACTCAGATTACTACGAGTACGTCCGATTGCTGCAGAACAATTAGATTACCGTATATATATGGCCACATGCCATGTGGGAATGATGTCTACGAGCACATTTAAGTTGGATAGATTAACAGGCCGAGATAATTACGCATCATGGAAATTTGGAGCAAAAGCATATCTAGAACACGAGGATTTGTGGGAATGTGTGGAGCCGAACAACACAAAATCAGTTGATACTGTTAAGGATGTCAAGGCGAAATCAAAGTTAATACTGCTCCTGGATCCAGTAAACTACATACATATACAGGATTGTAAAACTGCGAGGGAAGTATGGCAGAACTTGGAGAAGGCATTTGATGACAAAGGCCTCACTAGGAAAGTAGGACTGCTTAAAGATTTAATCAATACATCCCTGGATTCCAGTGTTAGTGTGGAAGACTATATTAACAAGATTATGTCTTCAGCTCATAAGTTGAGAAATATAGGATTTAAAGTTGATGAAGAATGGCTTGGTACCTTGATGCTGGCAGGATTACCTGATAAATATAAACCAATGATCATGGGACTGGAGAGTTCAGGTATTACCATAAGTGCTGACCTTGTTAAAACTAAATTGTTACAGGAGGTGAAAGTTGAATCTGACAACGCAGCATTTTATTCAAAGAATAACCGACAACAGCCAAAGTCACATGTGAAATATAAGGGACCAAGGTGTTATAACTGCAATAAAAATGGCCATCTTGCAAAATATTGCCGAGCTCCAAAGAAAGGAAATGAACATAAGAAAAATGATTCTAATTCAGGTTTTGTTGCAGCTTTTTCAGCAACAACAGGTGATGAATGCAATGAGTGGTATATTGACTCGGGTGCATCAATGCATATGATGAATAGAAGAGATTTGATGTACAATGTCTGTAAGCCGCCCATTCAGAATATCACAGTGGCAAACAAAGATCCTTTACAAGTTGAAGGTATTGGATGCACCAATATAAGTCTATCCGGTAACAACCAAATACAGGTGAAAGATGTTTTGTATGTACCCGGTATCGCAGCAAATTTGCTCTCAGTTAGTGCAATGAGCAAAAAGGGCTTTAAAATAATTTTTAATAGTAAAGGCTGTGATATTTATAGTAGAGATAATAGATTAGTATGTACAGCAACACTGGTCAACAATTTATATTGTCTAGACACTGAAAGGAATATTAGAGCAAACTTAATCTCCAAAGAGACGCCTAACAGTCTTATTTTATGGCATCAACGTATGGGTCATCTTAATTTTTCAGATGTAAATAAATTGACAGATTGCGCCGATGGAGTGACACCGGCCCCTACAAAAGAGAAGGGATACATAACCTGCACTAGTTGCCTCGAAGGCAAGCAAACAAGGCAGCCATTCAACAATGTGGGATCCCGAGCAAAGAGACCACTTGAAGTAATTCACTCTGATCTGTGTGGCCCAATGGAGAATTTATCTTTTGGAGGTATGAAATACTTCATTACTTTCATTGACGATTATACCAGGAATGTCCATGTTTATTTTCTTAAGGATAAATTAAATGTACTAGATATCTTTAAAGATTATAAGAATAGGGTTGAGAATGAACTAAACTGTAGAATTAAAACTTTAAGGACTGATAATGGTAAGGAGTATTGCAATAATTATTTAGAGAGATATTTAAAGGATCATGGCATATGTCATCAGACAAGCACTCCTTATACTCCTCAGCAAAACGGCTTGGCCGAGCGAATGAACAGAACGTTAGTTGAGCGTGCTAGATGTATGATTTTTCATGCTAACTTAGAAAAACGTTTCTGGGCAGAGGCAATTGCCACTGCAGCTTATATAGTTAATCGCTCACCAACACAGTCATTAGAAGGTAAGACACCATTTGAAATGTGGTCAGGAAAAAAACCTAATTTATCTAATATTAGAGTATTTGGCACAGAGGTAATGGTTCATACACCTAAGGAAAAACGCCAAAAATGGGATAAAAAATCCACTAAAATGATATTTGTTGGTTATTGTAATGATACCAAAGGCTGGAGATTGATGGATTTAGCAACACACAAAATAATAAAGAGTAGAGATGTCATCTTTTTAGAAAAGACTGTAAGTAATATGGAATGTGTTTTAAATCAAGATAATAGTGATGGCTCATCAAAAATAACATTGGAAGAAGAGAGCAATGGTAATTCATTGCATCAGCATTCTGAGACTGCAGACACTTCTACTGCAACGGTTACCACTACATCAGGTAGCATTGTTAAAGATGAAAAATCAACCTCAAGTTTATGTGACTCTGATTCGGACTGTGGACCGTTGGATGATACTTACAAACCTCCCAAGTATGTTAAACAAAATAATTTCACAAATGTGTCTTTGAGGCCCCGGACTAGGGCTGAGTCACGTCGTGACATTGACAGCAAAAATAGCTATTACTGCTTGTTAACTGATACCTGTGTACCACAAACGGTAGAAGAAGCATTGTCGTCGCAGTATGCAAAAGAGTGGAAACAGGCTATGGACAAGGAATATGAATCACTATTGAGTAATAACACTTGGAGCTTGACAAAGCTTCCCGAAAACAAAGTGGCTCTGCCTTGTAAATGGGTATTTCAATTGAAAACAGATCAGAGTGGACGAAATGTGTGCTTCAAAGCTAGGCTTGTTATTAAAGGTTATGCACAGAAGAAGGGAATAGATTTTGAGGAGATATATTCCCCTGTTGTTAGGTACTCTTCAGTACGTTACCTGTTTGCTTTATCAGCAAAATATAATTTGAGTATAGACCAAATGGATGCAATTTCGGCATTTTTGCAGGGAGAAATTGATACTGAAATATTTATGTTACAGCCACAAATGTATGAACAAGGAACAGATGTATGCTATCTTCATAAATCTATATATGGCTTAAAGCAAGCTAGTAGGTTGTGGAACATAAAATTAGATAAAGTTTTACAAGAAATTGGTCTCAAGAGGTCTCAAGTTGATCCATGTGTTTATTATAATATTAAAAATAATAATAAGACATTTGTTGCCATTTGGGTAGATGATCTCATGTTGTTTACCTCTAGTCAAGATACAAAAGTGGTATTGAAAGAAAAATTAAAACGGAATTTTCATATGAGAGATATAGGAGAAGCCAAGCAATGTATAGGATTAAATATTACAAGAAATAAATACAGTATAATGTTGGATCAAGAAAAATATATTAATGAAATATTAAACAGATTCCAAATGTCAGACTGTAAACAAGTTAGAATACCAATTGAAGTTGGGGCTAAATTCAGTCCACTAGAAGATTGCAGTGATCCCATGGTTAATGTTCCTTATCAAGAAGCAATTGGTTGTCTACTTTATGTAGCACAAGGTACCAGACCTGATATATCTTATGCTGTTAACTCTCTGAGTAGATATAACAAAAATCCTAGACATGAACACTGGATGGCTGTTAAGAGAATATTTAGATACTTACAAGGAACCAAATGTTTAAAACTTATATATAAAAAGGAAGAATCAGAAGAACTGCATGGATACTGTGATGCTGACTGGGCTAGTGATCCACAGGATAGAAAGTCCTGCACGGGGTACATTTTTCTGTTTCAGGGTGGTGCCATCTCGTGGTGTTCACGGAAGCAACAAACCGTGGCACTATCTACTGCTGAAGCTGAGTACATGGCTATGGCTACAGCGACCCAGGAAGCCCTGTGGCTTGGTCAACTGCTGCGTGAACTTGGAGAAAGGATGGATAGCGCTCTTACAATCAATTGTGATAATCAAAGTGCTATAAAAATGACTGTTAATAATTGTTATTTGCCTAGAACTAGACATATTGATATTAGATTTCATTTTCTTAAACATCATGTAGATAATAATATTGTTAAATTTGTTTATTGTAAAAGTAATCAAATGGTGGCTGATATTTTAACTAAGGGGACTTCACATGAGAAACACAACTATTGTACATCAAAGATGGGTTTGCGTTCCAGGGAGGGTGATGAATTATTGGAACGCAACCACTTACGTTTGTAGTTCCGTTGCCTTATGTTTCCATTGTCTATGAAAAAGGTCTATGTTCATTCTATTGATCTCTTTGGTTATGTCATAATTTTGCTGTGCGCAATAAATCGTTACTCTATAAATAAAAGTGTATTTTATTATACCACGAAAATATATTTACAGTAACCAATTTAATTATTGGGCATTATGAGACGTAACATATAATGTGTCTGATATTATACTCCCGAGTGTCGACATTGGGCCGTAACATCGGTGCAGCCAACATAACCATTCCACTCACCCCACAGTGCTGGTAGCGTTAACGCATTTATCCCTGCCATAAAAAAATAAAGTGATGAGCACAGTGCAGTGATACGCAGCGCTTTGTGATTCAAAGTTAGGATTGTTAAGTCGTGTCATCATGTGAGCTGCTTGCTCGTCTCGTCATAAAAAAAACGAATGCTAACATATAGATTTATTAAAATTCCATAAAATTACAACCAGATTCGTGAAACACTACACTACAACAGTCAGTATAACATTTAAAAAGTTTATATTTATTTATTGTTGGTATTTCTCTACTTATTAGGAATGAGATATATCTAAAAAAAGATTTTATTTCATAGTAAAATTGTAGAAGATGAAAATGGACAGTATAAAGGGATAATATTTCGCTCAAGAATCCTTGCTAACATTCGTTTATTTTTTATATTTTGTCACTACCATTTTTCTAGTAAGTTTCTTTTTTATATAGCCTTTTAATGAAAACCGCATTTTAAATGTACATTAAGGCTTATTATACAAATTAAAAATAGATAGTGTACCCTGGTTAGTTACAATGCCTGAATACCGGTAAGTATATTGTAAAACAAGAGCAAAAATCACAATAAAATCTTAGACATATTAAATTATATTTTTATCTTTAAATAATATTCAGTCTTCGAATATAATTTATATGATAAACTCTGAAATTATTTTCACTATACAAGAATTCTTCAAAGGTAAAAAATATATAAAAATGGACAGTGTGTTTTTTGATTGTCAAGGGCTTCGTAAAAATGAACACTTATTTCGTACGCCAAAAATATTTTTGGGATGAAATATTTAGTAGAGAAATACCTTTAAACTAGATGTAAACATATAATATATCAAGAATAAAAGTAGATCATTATGTAAGTTCATATTTTATATTAATTGTAAATCTTATATTTAGGATATTTTTGTCTTTTTATTGTTTTGTTTTTTTTTTTCTCTTTTAAAATGTCCCTTAGTGGACTTTGCTCGAAACATAGATCATAATTGGAGTGATCACATTGTGAGTTCAAGTCTTACGAACTAAGTTTTTTTTTATTACTTTACTATTGTTTTTGTCACGTGTAAAAATTTTACAACGGAATTAAGCATTTGAAATTTTATCATAACTATAGCAGAACTTAGGCTCCATAGTTTCAACCGTGGTTATCTTTTTGCCCGGGTCTTGTTAAGCTGGACGCGCTCGCAGCGCCACACACCTTACGCCCAGCGCACTCGAAGCTCTGCGAGCGCGTCCAGTTTAATAACACTTAGGATAACCACGGTTGAAAAAACCGGGACTTATTGCAGCATTTAGCGACTACGTTGATCCGAAAAATAGACATTATTTTACATAGTAGGTCTATTGGCTTTAAACATCAACGGAAAACACGATTGTGCTGTAAGTATCAATTCGCTTTATGCAAGCAATTCTTCTTAAATTCTGTAAAGGGTCACATCATATAAAAAATATTTTTTACACACGGCCGCTTATTGGGATATTTTTTATGACGAACAGCAAAGCCGTTCCTGGAAATCGGACTTAGTAACTCAATTGATTCGCTATAGCTACTATCGCTTGCTGTATAAAATATAGGAATTATCGAAATATATTTGTATACCTTTTAATTGAAATCAATGATAGCTCAAAATATACGCAATCAATTTTTTTTTCAAACTCCACTTGTCAGTTGAGGCTGAACCGACTCACCAAAACTACCGACCGTTATTATATTTTAGTAAATACACTAATAGAAATATTCTAATCAGTAATCACCAATATCATCAGATTTCAAAGTATAATATAACAGAATACTTCAAAACGACATAAGCACTATGCAGCACAAAAATTAAAATAGTGGACCGGTTTCTGTCAAATAAAAGCTGCGTTTTCCAATGGCAGATTCATCAGATTGCATGGCATTTTTGCTATGTTATATTCAACTACGCCAGCTATAACCCTTAAAACATCTAAATGGAAACAGTACAACGTATAAACTTTATCATTCCAAATTTACTAAAGTAATATCATGTTTATAAATTTACAATAACTTCACAGTAAATCAGTTGTCCGTGCAGCAATTGATTGTTTCTAATGCGGTTTTTGAATGGTTTGAGAGTCCCTATTCCTACTGACATGCAATCGTTGCCTCAATACATAAAAATGAGCAAACATAACACCTTCGGACAAGATCTGTTAAACAATAAAATTTTGTTATCGCTTGCTGTTTGCACTTCCAGTATGGTCTGCCGTTTCGACTTCATTAATCTATCAAATTCTCATGTATCAAATTTTGTTAAGTTTACTCAGAATCCTCGTCATAATACGATAGTCCCCTTTTTCCTCGCATTATATAATTCATAATTTGCCTACTGATGAGTACCGGCATTTGTTCAACTTCTGCTTTTGTCGGTGGCCTCTGTAGCGGAGATTCTGGCGGTGGGCTTTGTAGCGGAGACTCGGGCGGTGCGTTCTGTAGTGGAGACTCGGGCGGTGGGCTCTGTAGCGAAGACTCCAGCGGTGGGCTCTGTAGCAGAGATTCCAGTGGTGGGCTGTGTAGCGAAGACTCCAGCGGTGGGCTCTGTAGCATAAACTTCGGCAGTGGGCTCAATGACTTCGAAGACATTGGTGACAGACCTACCTCATATTCCACATGGGCTTCTATACATTCAATAACGAACGTTTGGTGGTTGTGACTCGGTACACCAGATTGATGATTTTTCATATGCGCCTCATTTTGAGTTTCTCTTAGAATATGTATTCGTTTCCGAATTTTCTCTGCAATTTTTCTTAATTTTAACATCCAATGAGAATCCTTCTTGTTACCGTTATATTGCTGCTGAGCTCCTTCGAAATATGTAGCCCACTCCACCATACTAAGTTGTTTTTCCAAATGTTTCAGATCACTATCGGGCCCCCAGGATATCTTCTGACCCTTTTTCAACCATAGATTAGGCGCTAAATACTCTATGGTGAACCATGCGGTTCTAGGGATGCTGAGGAAAGATAAAAACCAAAAATAAACGTCGATCACCGATAGAAACTGAGCCGTCGCTGTAATAATGATGATATCTTTGTACATGTCTGCAGGACTTCCTCTGCGCAGATCCCATCCTGGATAAAATATCTCTTTTTTACTATAAAGTGGTCTGATGGCATGCCTGATGATCCCGAAGACAATAAAATATATACAGGTGCTTCCAAGGTTGGCTAGAAGGTAGTATTTTATCATCTCTTTGTCGTTGAAGAAGCATACAAGAACATAGATAAAAATAGTCATCATAGCGGCAGTTTTTTTGTAATAATTAAACTGGATTCTATTTTGTATCACTATAAATTCCGGGTCTGTCGTGCACTTCTTACATTTTAGTGGCATGATGGTAAAGATATTTTCACTTCACACTATTTAAATTTTGGTTATCGTTCAGAAATTTTGAATGAAACGACTATTCACCTCGGTAGTAAATTCTGGAATGACCGTGGAAACGGCAGTATCGGGATATAGCGTAGCAAATTGCTGCATTGATCCCGAGTCCCGGCTGCGCGTTGCAACCCCGCCCTCTGCACCCGGGGAGGCGGATATGGAGGCCGTACGGCCGGTACCACGTAATAATTCACAATCCGTTACTTAATTCATTCCTGGGTCTAGTGGTGGCGTCTGTAGACTGTAAACTGAGAGTCCTAAGTTGCCAGAACAGACATCACTTTATGGGATTCTCTAACACGAACTGCTCCTAATTTAGAACTCTGAGGGGCTGCTGTCAAGCAGGTCGCTAGCCAAATAAACTAAGATCCTACATTGTACTGGGATACACGCAGGAGGATGACGATATTTCGTAAATGAATTGCTTTATAAAATTTCAAAGTAGGCCGAGATTGGTTTTAAGTTTCAAATCTTAAGGCTGTTTCGAAAATGGCTGAAATTCGAATAGGTATTACTGATCATCTCTCTTATAGTTTATGAGAATACATCGGTTGCAACTTGTACGCTAAGGCAGCTAGGTAATGAGATAAAAAATATATGAAAAACATTATCAATGTATGCAACAGAAAAATATTCCCGACTGAAATCAGCACGGTATTTCTCTAGTCGCGTAACAACCAAGTTTGAATCAAATAACACAGGATCATACTATAGGATATTTCTATAAGTCTGAAACACACTCAACATTCCTCTAACAATAAAGGTTGACTGGCCATCAGCAAAACCATCTGCTCATTTGCCTATTTCATGATTAAAACGACTGCGACTCCTCCACAGGAGTACCACTGTCTTACAGACAACTAACGTGACGTGACGTACTGTCGTGGTTCGTGTTCTGCCCGTATATGTCGCTATACGTACACAAGTGTGTCGCATTCCAGGATCAGACTGTATACATCCAGTTCCAAACAGTCCGGCGCTATTCCTTAAGGGTAAGGCCGTCAACGCATCGCTGATTCCTTAGATTATTAATACTAATATAAAGCTGAAGAGTTTGTTTGTTTGTTTGAACGCGCTAATCTCAGGAACTACTGGACCGATTTTGAAAATTCTTTCACTAATAGGAAGCTTCATTACTCCTGAGTGCTATACTTTTTATCCCGGAAAAACATTTCCACGCGAAGCGAAGCCGCGCGCAAAAGCTAGAGAGATGCTTGATGCTCTTTTTTTATCCTTTTCTGCGTGCGTAATTATTGTTCAGGTGGCAAACTTTACTGCGAGTGGGTGTGACAAACATATTTGATTAAAGGACCCCAGATGTTTTCGAGTGATAAATAATAGCTTTTAATTATTGTTTTAAGAAAAATATTGCGACTGGCACGTGTAAGTATGGTAGGATGCCGTGTTTTCTAGATTAAAAGCCGTAAAACGCTGAATTGTAGTCATCTTGGTATAACAACTCTATGGTTGATTCTTATAGTGTGGGTGTTATGGACGTTGGATATCTCTTAAGAAGTGACCCACTTGCAGGTTTGTCGCCTTAAGCAGTGAAAAAAATACTCAAGCTGACCATATTATAAAGGGCTAAAATTGAAGCGGACGACTTGCGTTTCAAAGGCAATTCTATTGTTACTATACCAATAATAAAACTATTATGAATCAGTCGTAAATTTAGTAATGAATAAAAATGGATTAACTTATGATTCACAATAAATATTACTGTACTCTTTAGTATTAAACACTTATTAGGCATCCCTCATGTCTACAACCGTCAACAGTGGGTCTGTACCAGCTTTAGGGTGGGGCGAGCCGGGCGGTCGCACGGTGTGCCAGGTCCGCCTAGGCCTGTAGGGGTGCTTTACAGGCTCTGCCTTGAACGTCATCATCTACATAAGACTTTTGACAAAATACACTTGGGACCTAAAAAAAGGGCGCCGGATAAGGGGGGAGGCGATATTTTTTGACCAGATAGTAATGCCGCCCCTGGTCTTAAAGTTCGAATTAGACATGTCTCCGGCCCCCTATGTCGCTTCTTCTTCTTTGATTACTGGCGACTAGCTTGATTATGAAGCTATTTCTCCAGTGTTACGATGCTGCAGATTGCATGCTCACGCCTTTTATCCACGAAGGGGTAGGCAGAGGCGCACCCACTTTTCGCCAAGCGTATTCCGTCCCATGATGTGATAGGGGGCTGCAGATTGCAAAGCTAATTAATTGACTTTACATTGGAGACTGGTTAGTGGGAGAAGACAAACGAAGGAGGTTGACGTCTATATCTCTTATTACCATTTAATTTCAAAATAATAGCTGTCACGACTTCCGTCACTCGTAGGTACGTACTTTCTTCCTGATCAATGAGAATGAAGATAGTTTTTCTTATACAACTGAATAACGAGCGTAATCTTCACAATAACCATAAACAGTAGCATCAATACCATACCATACCAGCCCTGTATTATATACTTGCCACTGCTGAGCACGGGCCTCCTCTACAACTGAGAGGGTTTAGGCCTTAGTCATCCACGCTGGCCTAGTGCGGGTTGGCAGACTTCACATACCTTCGAAATTCAGGGAACTTCTCAGGTATGCAGGTTTCCTCACGATGTTTTCCTTCAACGTTAAAGCGAGCGATAATTCACAAAGAATACCTACACACATAACATTTTTAGAAAAGTCAAAGGTGTATGCCCTTGGGTTTTGAACCTGCGGACATTCGTCTCGGCAGTCCGTTCCACTCTCAACTAGGCTATCGCCGCTTAGCGACAATACCCGAACTGAATTACAAAAAGCACTACACTGCGTTCATCATGATTCATGACTAATGACACATTATATACTTAGATTAATAACGACTAGATTACCTGTTGGCCGCAGCGAACGAGTCACAAAAAGTCTACCAAAGTTAGTAGACTTGCTCATTACGTACGTCAGTATTAATTTAATCACTAAGCCGTTACGAGCTCACGAAATCAATAAAAATTAGCTGGTTTATGCTATAAAATTGTTTCGCAATTAAGCACGAAAGTATCACATTAACACCATAATCACTGTCCACCGATAAGTTTTGTTGTTTAACCACTATTTCAAGAGGAAATACGACATTTGCATGTATGTTCGCATTGCTCCTTCTATATTAGTCTAAGATTGTACATTGTCTCCTAAATCTCAATTGCATTGGTCACTAATGACAATGTCCTGCAAACTAAAAAACCCAATACTTCTTGGGGACAGAAATTGAAATTATAATGGTGCATACGGTATGTGATAACCTAGCATCTATAATAATCCTAGAGGGGAGCGCGACTGTTGGTACAGCCTACAGGCCACACGTCGATCCGACCGCCCCAATAATCTAGTACAGGTGACATGGTCAAATTTATTATAAATCATAATATTTGCCATGGATGTCACCAATGTGTATCTGATGAGAATTATGAAATAGCTAGGTGTTGCTCGCGGCTTCACTCGCGTGAAAAGCGTTGCTACAAAAGTCCCGAAAACACAGTACGACGCCTGCGCCATCCACTTAAAGAATCAGATTAAAGATATTATTTCCCATGGGAGCAAGATTCCAGGACATGATTTACCAGTGTGTCAAATTTCATCCAAACCATTTAGTTGTTTCTGCGTTTACTTGTAACAAACACACAAACATTTGCACAAACTTTCGCATTTATAATATTAGTAAGATTATACGAGAGAAAAACAATGGGAATTTAATTTATTTCCACTTAATAAGGGTGTAAGTGGACGATAGCCTAGTTGGGAATGGAACGGTCTGCCGAGACAATGTCCGCAGGTTCAAAACCCAAGGCACACACCTCTGACTTTTCAAAGTTACGTGTGTATTGTTTATCAATTATCGTTCGCTTTAACGGTGAAGGAAAACATCGTGAGGAAACCTACATACTTGAGAATTCTCCATAAGAATTTCGAGAGTATGTGAAGTCTGCCAACCCGCACTAGGCCAGCGTGGTGGACTAAGGCCTAAACCCTCTCAGTTGTAGAGGAGGCCCGTGCTCAGCAGTGGGCAGTATATAATACAGGGCTGATTGCATTGCATTGCATTGCATAATAAGGGTGTTGCACGGTGGACCACACAGGAGAGGGGTCTAATAGCTACACCACTGTACCCTATAGCTAAACATGGGTCATGGTTAAAAGTAATAAGTAGGCAATTGATGTTCTGTCATCTCTATTGGTTTACTACTCAAGCAACAGGGGAACATTGTGAAGGAGCCTAAACACCTAAAAAATTTCTACACAGAATCCTAATGTCAAGTTTACCAGTTGGTATTAAGTTAGAATGAGACCTAATTCCTCTATTTAATAGAAGTGGACAGTAGCCATACATTTGTTACGTAAACATAGCATGGACATTTATTGGTAACAAAACAATTAAGTGTTACATATAATATTAATATATTTGTATATATGTCATAATGCAGATGGCACAAGAAAAAAAACCTAAATCAAATGATAGGTTTAATAACAATAGATAGAAATATATGGACTGAGTTTTATATCCTTGAACATTTACTAGAGAATTGATGTAACTCAATTCAATATTGTGGAACAAAGAAATATAGACAAAATTTAAATAAAAAGTAGCTTGTCTCTAGCTTCCTAGTTCTTTAGTTTAAGACAATATAATTTGCGTTTTTATTATGAATGCTTATTGGTATAAAAAAAGAAAAGAAACAAAGAAAAATTATCAACATTAAAGTGTGACAATATTATTTCATTTCTTACCTTAGCTCGCAGATCCTCCAGACTCTTGCTGTAGCTTTTACTGTTCAAGTTGTTCAGTGTTCCATAGGTACTTCTTTTAGCAGCTTCATCATCACCAATGTACGGTTCATCATAAATATGTTCATCCACATAGAACTTGGCTCTCTCCGCCTCACACTTGCATGTGAGATGGCATTTAAAACCATCATACTTATCATTCCTCTGGCATTTCAAACATTTCGAATCCATATATGACGGTGACTTAGCCTCATTGTCTACACATGAACAAGGCTTGGCATTCTCGTCAGATTCCATGTGGGTACTTAATCTAGTGTATGGTAGACTTGACATGGAGTTCCCGACTGTACAGTTAAGGGAGTTGAAGCAGCGTGATATGGGATCTGATGGGCTGTTATTAAGCGCCCGTTGAGTTATGTCCAGTATTTCCGTACATAAATAATGCATTTCCTTCGGCTTGGAACTTGTTTCTGTAACCGTTTGGTTTTGAGATTTACGCCTCTCTAAAACTTGTTCTAGTTTCTTTAGCATTATTTTAGGGTCTTTATGAGGTTTCTCAGGGATTGGAGCTGCAAATGTTCGAGGAGGCTTCTTTGGGGGCGGTCCGGTGGGTAATGGTTGCTTTAAAGCTTTTTTTAATGTATCAGTTAGAATTAAATGAGGATTTTTGCGTTCCAACTTCATTGTTTCACTGGAAGCTGCCAGATCATCCATTAACTCCAAGTTTGTCTTTGTCTCTGGCTCCGGAACATCTGTCTTTTCAAACTGAGTCATTAACTTCTTTATTCGCCCAGATTTATCCTCATCTAAATTTTCCGTCTCAGAACTGACACCACTATCGGTCATAGCCTCAGATTTCTCCTCTTTTTTCTTAGGCTTAATAACTTTAGCATACTGCTGCAGTATTTCAGAGGGAACCTGATCATCTGGCACAGAATTATGCATGGTCACCTCATCACTAGATGGCATAAAGTTCTCTTTTTTCATTTGCACCTCGAGAAAGTTACCCAGTTGCTTTAGGCGCTCTTTGCTTAATTTTTTCTCAGGTTTAAGAGTAAAGTCAGTGGTTTCTGACCTACCGTTACAGCTGCCATGGCGTTTAGGGGACATTTGACTGCGGTCACAGCGAAAAGCGTGACTTCTGTGAAGTTTTTTACCTGGATCACTAGTTTGTCGCGAAAGACTACTTTTTGCATCACTATAAGTCCTTTTTACATCACTTTTGCTGTATAAATAGCTCTGGTTAGGTTTGGGGGACCAGTCTTCGCCAGAAGAATCAGATTCCACCGGCCTTTCGTTATTATTTGGTGTAATTTCTGCGAATTTCTCGTTGTTCTCATCTGTCCCATATTTTTGTTTAAACAGCTGTGATTTTTTTTTTAAAAGTGGCGCATTTTCGTTGTTCAAATTCTCAAATTTACTCTTTATCGCTTGCACTCTATTTTTTGATTGCGATATCATTATTTCGTTTTTTTAAACGACATTTTTAATTTTCACTTTTTTGGCACGTCTTCACAACCGTAATATTTGTAACATTTTATTCAATAACACATACACAAAGTAAACAGAGTAAAAAAAATATGTTTCCTGAGCACGATCACAAAACAGATGCACTATTTTTTCTTTTTAAAACTTTTATGAAACGCGGATAAACTTTTTACGGTCAATTAGTGACCATTACAAAATTACTTTAACACGGTTTCTTGCTAATTACGCGACGAGAAACTATTTTGAAACACTATTCACTTGTCACAAAGTTTACATAAACATTTGGCCGTTCGTTCGAGGGCATGACTCTAATTGGGGCTGCCAGACTGCTGTCAACTTCCCCACGACCAAGTTATTGTATACTATTGTTATAGGTACTCAATTTGATAAGATAATTAGTCGGTGCAATAGATTTTGATATTTATATCTTCAGTAACTACTATTTCTACTAATGTAATATTATAATGTAGCATTTTTATTCATTGAAACCTGTACATACGAAAAATGTATATTAAAATATAGATTTAAATAATTATAATAATTAAAAATCGAAATAAGATGATTGTATATTTCCTTCTAGTGTAAACAGTAAAGCGGCCAACCATCCTGCATTCTGCGAGACCGTCCCGTAATGCCAGATGTAGTCCTGCTTTACAATAATTAGGTCGTAAAATACTCTTACAAAACGTTGCATGTGTTCCACATGCCTATTTCTCAATTCTATTACATTTTCGATGATGAATGCATTATATGCGCCTAATAAAACTTCACCGCCTTATTATAATGCAGGGAATATACTGTAACTAATGTATAACGGGAATGTACTGTGAGTATAAAAAGTTGTAACTAAATATAACAGCTCAGCAGTATTCATAATAATTAATTTAACATTTTACAATGTCCACTGAAACCATAATAAGAAAACTGGATACCTATTCCCTAAATCATGGGTATTAAATATTCCATTACCTGGCATAAACAGCTGAGTACGGAATGCGTTCGGATACACTAAACATGATGTTAGGTTATTGGCATAGAGTTGTTGACCATTCGTCTCAAAAATGATTTATTTTTTATTGAAATCAATAAGAGCACATGAACTTGAAAATTATTGATATAATATTATGTTCATATTACTACTGGATAAATTACAAAATAGTGCATAACATAAAAAAAACATTACAAATTATTTTAAGCGAAAAATCCGAACAAAATAGTTGTATGAATCACACACAACTGCATAGTGAATTATATTATAAAAATATATGTATACAATTCTATCATGAGTAATTAATGTACTTAGGACGCAATTATTTACAGTGTGTATAAAAACAGTATATAATAACACTTGAATAAGTAATATACTCAAATGTTTCAAAAATGTTATTTCAATGCCATCTATTGTTTTTTGTAGTAATCACAGTCATAAACATAATAGCAGATATAATGTTCAGTGCGTAATAGATTGTATAACCTTTGAGTAGTTGTATAGGGAGTAAATATGGTCGCTGGTATGTATGATCATATGATGTAAGCACTGCCATCTAGTAGCGCAATCGATACTTGGCACTGGCTCTTGACGACTCATTTCCAGTCCATCGATACTTGGCATTGACGTACAATATTCATTAAAAGGATGAAAAATAACATTTAATTTGTTGATAATGTATCGCTGAGTGTCTCGATGCTTCAAAACATAAAAATAAAAAAACAAATCAAATGGTGTGAAATTATATAATGTTCCCAAGAATAGTACGTACCTAAGTACTTACATTCCATGGATATGTGAAAATCAAAAATAATAAAAGCTATATAAAACATACATAATTATGAATTGCAAAAGCATTTAGAAATTTTTCGTTACGTAATTTATAAAAATAAATATGTTTTGAAGGTAATATTCAATACAAAAATATCTGTAATTATGGGAATATAACCTCCTAATTTTGCTTAAATAACTAGCTCCCATCTAAAAAAAACATATTTTGGACATGCTGGGTGTAAATAACATTCGGCCGGAACAAATATTTTATCATTTTTGTCATATTAAAAAGAATATATCAACAAATTAATGTGCTAGTTCTAGGCTCTATTCGACCGCGCCAAATGGAGACGGCCGCGTTCAGTCCTAACCGATCCAGAGGACGATATCACTCTGGCCATTCGCAGTAAGAACGAGTTCCTAAAACTCCTACACTCCACACGACTGCAGTTCCGTCCTCGCGGCCGAGGACCTCGCCGCGTTCCCCGTCGCCCCCCCGACCCTCCTAACAGTTCCGGCCCGCGTGCCGACGAAATAAATGGATAGGATTAGGTTAAACACCAACCTTCCCCACTAATCGTTGATGTCTAATCCTCTCCCAGTGACCGTCCTGAGCCGAGGTTCGTAACCCGTTAGTGGGTTGCCCTCAGCATGGTTGCTTAAATCAAGGGTTGCGAGCGCCTAAAGCGTTCACCCGAAAGTCCGGTGTGGCCAGAAAAGCCGACTCGCGTCAGGCTACTGGCCGGTAGGGCCAATCAAAAAAATAATAATGCTAGTTCTAGTTTCTTTTTTTATCCACCTGTGGCTCTTGTGTCGATTTTGTGCTGCCCCCTACAGTTCGTGCACGCTACCTATACTCAAAGTGTATAACATAATATATTACTGCGTTGAATATACTTTAAAATATATTCGCTAGATGGCGCATACTGCAATTTTTCATAGGACCATAAAGCATTTCTTTCGTTTTTACACGCTTTATATTAGCTTCACTTGTATGTTTGTATGCATGTTTGTAACTCTCCGGCTCCGACTTCTTTGGACGCGATTTTGACCCACTTATCGACGTTTACCAAACGATTCCGCGATGCAGAGGCCGAAGCGCGCAACACTCCGCCACACGCGCAACATACGACGCGCGACATTTTTTTTCGTATGCTAATATCTTGAGAAAAATATACAGAATTTAATTGTATTTTCAAAAAATATATATTTCGTTTTTTTATTGAGTTATGAAAGAAAATATGAAAATTGTATACTATACTAGCGCCATCTGTTGGCGTGTTTGTTAAATGGACAATAGTGAACAGAACTAAAAAATTAAAAATAAATAATAGTTTAAAAAAACTAAAAAACACGCTTTATAGAATATCCAACTAAAAAATAGAAAATAAATTTGAATTAAGAATAGTGTAAACAAGAAAAAAAAGTATTTTATTGTAAGAAAAGCGTGGGGTGCATGGTGACAATAGCTATAAATATTTTATTGACAGATAATATGAGTAGAAGTATTATAATATATCATTTTGATAATATTTTAAAAAGCACCCCACGTTTTTTTTACAATAAAATACATTTTTTTCTTATTTACACTATTCTTAATTCAAAATTATTTTCTATTTTTTAGTTGGGTTTTCTATAAAGCGAGTTTTTTAGTTTTTTTAAACTATTATTAAGTTTATATTTTAATTTTTACTAGCTTTTGCTCGCGGCTCCGCCCTCGTGAAAAAGTTTTTCCGGAATTAAAGTCCCGCTTTATATTTTCCTTGGATAAAAAGTAGCCTATGACCGACCGATCATTGTGTTGCGCTTGCCTTTAAGTTTATAAATTAAATATTTAAATTATGCGTTTTGATGAATATCCACGAAAATTTAAAAGTAAATCAACATAAATTATTTGTAAATGTAGGCGTATGCACGCTGTACACCGTTTAATTATAATTATTTAATTGCGTCCTCTAATTTTATTATGAATTTTTAGGGGTAATGTTTGGTGTTTGTAAAATTCCTTCAATTGGATTTTAACCCTATTTAACGGTGATGTGTGTGCATTAGCTTATATAACTATTCTGACATTGTATGACATGAAAAGACTTGGAAAAATATATACAGGGTCATTTTGACATTGCGTTAATAAATGAAACTACATACTCATCTTTGCCTCTGCTAACATTGTGCCAAAAATCATCCATGAGAAATGAATATTTTCACAAAAAACTCAATTTTATTTTCCTGATTTTTTCATCATTTTGTAGTTTAGTGCGAATATGGTGTGTGCGTGAGTGAATTTCTGACTGAAAGATTCAGGTTGCTGCAGCGACGAATCTCCATAGAGTAGTAGTATTGGCATTAGGGCGTGTTAATTTAAAGTTACTTTTTATTGATATTTATTTTGTTCGAAACTTACACTTTTTTATTTTACATGTATGGTTAAAATAACTTATTGGAAAGTGTTATTTTCAAGGAGATAAGTATGTGGTTTCATTTAGTAACGCAATGTCAAAAATAATAGTTTAAAAAACTAAAAAACACGCTTAATAGAAAATCCGACTAAAAAATAGAAAATAAATTTGAATTAAGAATAGTGTAAATAAGAAAAAAAAATATTTTATTGTAAAAAAAAGCGTGGGGTGCTTTTTAAGATATTATCAAAATGATATATAATACTTCTACTCATATTATCTGTTAATAAAATATTTATAACTATTGTCACCATGCACCCCACGCTCTTCTTACAATAAAATAGATTTTTTTCTTATTTACATATATATATATATATACATACATATACACTCACGCCTTTAATCCCCGAAGGGGTAGGCAGAGGCGCAACTAGTGCACCCACTTTTCGCCGTTATTCCGTCCCATGATGTGATAGGGGGCGAGCCTATCGCCATATCGGGCACAAATTCCAGACTCCGGGCTGACACTGAATTTTAAAAATCCCAATATCACTGCCCGACCCGGGAATCGAACCCAAGACCTCAGCATTGCAGTCATACCGTAATACAACTACGCCACCGAGGCAGTCTCTTATTTACACTATTCTTAATTCAAATTTATTTTATATTTTTTAGTTGGATTTTCTATAAAGCGTGTTTTTTAGTTTTTTTAAATCATTATTTATTTTTATTTTTTAGTTCTGTTCACTATTGTCCATTTAACAAACACGCCAACGGATGGCGCTAGTGTAGCATAAAATTTTCACATTTTCTTTCATAACTCAATAAAAGAACGAAATATATATTTTATGAAAATACAATTAAATTTTGTATATTTTTCTCAACATATTAGCATATGATAAAATGTCGCGCGTCGTATGTTGCGCGCTTCGGCCTCTGCATCGCGGAACCGTTTGGTAAACGTCGATAAGTGGGTCAAAATCGCGCCCAAAGGAGTCGGAGTCGGAGAGTTACAAACATAAATATTAACATACATCGACGCTTGAAAGGCAATAATATCTAAGCGACATTTAGCAAATTTTTCAGTAGAGCGTTTTAAAGTTTTGATTTTGACAAAAAAAATCATAACTAATTAACCATTTGCTGCATAAAAATAATTGTAACTGTTTTAGGAACCTCTTAATTTTTGACGTTTTTTGAGTTAAATTAACAGCCCTGACGATTATAAATTAAAAAGTTAACGTCGCTTAGTTAAAAATGACCTAAATTTATAAACAGGTAAAACGATCTAAATGGATCATCTTATGAATACAGTAACAAGTAAATTTAATGAAATACAAATATTTTAAAATGCGCAGTAGGTAAACATCATATAAGGATATCTAAACATATTAATGAAATCAAGTAAAAATATCTACAGCTAAATTATTGGGTCACACGATCGTGGAAAAACATAAATACGTGCATAATATTGTAAATCTTGTTATTCCTACAAACATTGAACTATTTAATAATCAGTCAATTTTAATAATAATCAACTTTTTATTGTTAGATAAACATACTTACATCCAAAATATAGCATAATGATATAGAATTTGTTAATAGCCAACACTTATTTCTTTGGAGGGAGTTTCTCGCCTCAAATATACGATGAGCGGAAGGACATACAAAATTGCCTTATCTGAATATTTACAACGGCTTGCTTAAATATTTCTGTGTAAGCATAACTCGAAAGCAATAATAATATAATTTATTAATTGTGTTGGAAACTCGTAATTTTCTCTCTAAATTTATTTTTGCTGAAAGTACATACATACGTACACACCCACGCCCTTAACCCATAGGGGTAGACAAAGACTATTGAGCACCACATTCTACAATCTTGACATACGTCTCCCACAAAGGTTTTTCATAGTACTTCGCAAAGACAAGTAAATGTGTATAGCGTATACCAAAATGAAAAAGAGAGTTCAGGAAATAGTTGAGCAAAAGAAAGAAAAAGGAACTAGACCACAAACTTTCTCGTGAACCCAAAGCAAACCTTTCACTATTCTGGAAACAAATACGGTTGATCAGGGGAGAGACGGGAACTTCAAAGATAGGAGTCATCAGAAATGAAGATGGAAGGGTGTTTAGAAATAAAAGGGAAGTATTGCTTGGAAGTCCTACTTCAAAAGACTTTTTAAATGAGGCGATAGGGATGTAGTAGGTGGTTAAGAGGCTACAGACCTGGCTTACTCGCAAAACGAGGCTAATAATGAGATTACGGAAAATGGAATAGTGAATGCGATGAAAAGTATGAGGTTAGGCAAGGCTGCTAGGTGTAACCGTTAAAATGCTGAGATACGGCAAAGGCGTAGTAGCAAAATTGTTATGGCTACTTTTTAATATGTGGTGCAAAACCATTATTATATCCATTTTCAAGGAGAAAGGGTCACAGCAAGAATATAAAAACTACCGCAGAATAAGCCTTCCCTGTGATTCCAGAAAATTGTATACCAAGGTCCTCATTAAGAGAGTGATTAATGAGACTGAAAAAAAACGTGTGGAATGTCCAAGCAGGTTTTAGAAGAGGAATGGGTTACACACATCAAGTCTTTTACATAAGGTGCATAGCGAAAGAACATTTGGCTAAGTCCAAAAAAGTCTTTTATACCTTCGTAAACTTGGAAAAGGCTTATGATCGTATGCTGAGGAATGATCTGTTGTTAACATTGTCTTTAATATATGGGATTGAGAGTCACCTGGTGAGGACTTTGAAGTCTCTGTACGAGAGCATCGACGGGAGAGCTGCAAGGCACGAAAATTATGTGAATGATGTCTTTAACCAGAAGGGAATGAAAATAAATGTGAGCAAGACAAAAGTGGTTGTGATAGAAAGAGGTCTGGGCACGTGGAGAGGATGAATTCAAGACAGGTCACGATTTCCAGCTAATGTGGATGGTACGGCTGGAAGAGGGAACCCAACGAGAGCGTGCATTTATAAAATAAATTATCTCCAAAAAGGGTAGGTCAGGATTAGCCTCAACCGGCAAAAAAGTATCCGGAGAGAATAGGTAAAATTGGAATTAAATTATTATTAACATATTGTAATACATAATAATGCAACATAAATATATTTATTACAAAAATAAATGTTATTAAAATTATAAAAGTCTATTTATTTGTAAAAAAACTCACCATATCTACGTAAAATTGAGGCAAAATCATAAAAACGTCGGACGGCTGTCCTCTCTTAGCGACAACCGATACGCGCCGTACACGATCGCGCGCATATACAAATGACACTTTCAAAACACTAGGTGGTTCGCAAGCGGGTGTATTTACTTTATTATGTACAGGTAAATATCTCTTAGCAATAAGTATAACCACCTGAACATACCCGGTAAAATTATCTATGCGACATCACTGAAGTTAAAGGTTGTCAAGTAAAAATATCTAAGTATAAAAAATAGAACTTATATTATTCAGGTAAAATTATCTAACCGACTAATAATTATTTATTTTATCTTAGGTAAAATTGTACAAAAGTACTATTAACAAAATATTTTATTAAGCTGAAAATATCTAAGCACATAAATATGGAGAGTATGGATCCAGGTAAAAATATATCTATGCCAAAGCTATAATTTTTTGTGTAGGTAATAAACAACTAATTAAAGAGCGAGCAGTTTTTTATTTCAAGTAAACATATATTAATGCAAAACAGTAATATCATGATTTCATGTAAAACACACTAAGTTCAAAATCAATTTCCTTAAGTGTACCAACTACTGTAAATCCAAAAAGTCGTAAAAATGTTGGCGGTAAGTGAGAAAAAAAAAGTGAAATTTACCGGAATCATCTAGTATCTAACCGCCAAAAAAGTTGTCCTAGAGCTACGAAACCCGGATCAATCGACGCAGAAAAATCTGGCGATTCCAAATATGTATATAACTCATTTTAGGTATTTTTGTCGCTTAGATATTATTGCCTTTCAAGCGTCGACATACATACAAACATACAAGTGAAGCTAATATAAAGCGTGTAATAATGACTCTGTATATATATATAGGTATATTTAACGATTCAATAGACAAATTATGATGACAAATAAGTAAGTCCGGAGTTTCTTTCTGGCTTTCTTCTTCGGGTCGTCATCGCTTAGGTGGCTAATTAAAGGCTGGTAGGTTAGCTAGACTAGGGCCTGTAGTGTCCGCAGTCCTCACCAGTGAGGATCGCGACGCGTTCCTCCTATTATTTTTTAATATAAATGATCTCTTTTTTATAAATCCCCTCTCCTAACAGCCCGAGCTGGCTTTTTATTTTTCATCATTGATTTAACTCCCAATAAAAATGTCGGTAATTATATAAGTGATCTTTTGTATCAATAATAATTATTATAATCAATTTAATGTATCTTGACTTATCATAAGTGCAACTATGTTCGCCTACGTGATGAATAAAGTATTTTACGCGCATGCTCACGCCTTTTATCCCCGAGGGGGTAGGCAGAGGCGCAACTAGTGCACCCACTTTTCGCCAAGCGGATTCCGTCCCATGATGTGATAGGGGGCGAGCCTATCGCCATATCGGGCACAAATTCCAGACTCCGGGCTGACACTGAATAGAAAAATCCAATATCACCTTTGCCCGACCCGGGGATCGAACCCGAGACCTCAGCCTTGCAGTCGTACCGTAATACAACTACGCCACCGAGGCAGTCTAAGTCAGAATAAAGTATTTTATTTATTACTTATTTTATTTTATGTCCTTTCTCAGGCTCTAGACTGTGTACCAAATTTAAATTAAATCGGTTTAGTAGCTTTGGTGTGAAAGCGCGACAGACAGAGTTACTTTCGCATTTATAATATTAGTAAGGATTTTCTCAGTGTAGGTAACACTGAGAAAATCTTTTTTAAAATTTATAAAAATAATAATCCCTTCCTAGCCGATTTCCGCCACGGCGGCCAATCTCAAGAGAGATCAGCCAGATACGCAGGAGATAATATATTGCACAAGTGGGTGCGCAATACACAAGTGCACTCGCTATTCCTTGACTCTCATGCCAATCCGACATAACCGGAGAGAGATCAGGCGCAGGACCAACTGCTTAACCTGCTTTCCGAGGCACGGAAGTATCACACCGCCAACTTCCTGACTCCGAGCTGCGACTGTGTAATATTTTTTTTAAGAGGCCTATGTCCAGCAGTGGCCTGTAACGGGCTGATGATGATGAAGATGAAAAAAACCCAGTCCCAATTTTTGGCCCGTCCCGGGATTGGAACCCAGGACCTCAGCGCGCAAATCTTACTCGTAACGCGTCCGCATTACAACTACGCCACCGAAGCAGTCGATTATAAAATACTAGCGACCCGTCCCAAATTCGCCTCGGTAGAAAAACATAATATTAATTAAGCCTTTAACAAAGTTAAGTAAGCCTCACCTTTCCTATTCCTATTTTACCGCCTTTGCACATTTACTTGGGCATGAGGCCTAAGGTAATGTGCAATGGCGGTAAAATGATACTTTTTGGCACTACGAAGACGTTTTCAGGATTATTCTTTAGTTCAGGAATAAAATTAGTCCCCATTGACCATGTTTATAAATGTAAACTGCCTCGGTGGCGTAGTTATATTACGGTACGACTGCAGTACGGAGGTCTCTGGTTCGATCCTCGGGTAGGCAAAGTGATATTGGGTTTATCTCATCAGTATCAGCGCGAACTCTGAAATTTATACCCGATATGGCAATAGGCTCGCCCCCTATCACGTCATGGGATTGAAAACGCACGGCGAAAAGCAGGTGCACTCGTTGCGCCTGTGCCTACCCCTTTGGAGACAAAACATTCCTTGGTGTTCATGCATTAAGAACCTCGGGCTCCAAATCGACGCCAATCTGAACTGGCGACCCCAGGTGACCTCTGTCAGTCAGAAAGTCATCGGTACTCTTCGCTCTCTGTATCGCCTGAAGAATTTCCTTCCGTCCAAAACCAAGACTATGCTTGTGCAAACCTTAATCCTCCCGGTTATTGACTATGGTGATGTGTGCTACTTTGATCTGAATGCAGATTTACTCAACAAACTCGACCGTCTTCTTAATAACTGCATTCGATTCGTTTATAATCTTCACAAGTTTGATCACATCTCTTCTTACCGATCGCAGTTTAAATGGCTTCCCATCCGTCAACGCCGTTCGTTGCGTGCGCTCACTACCGTCTTTTCTATTCTTACCTCTCCTACCCCTCCTTCTTATCTGTCTTCCAACTTTGTTTACCGCTGTGATACACATGATAGAAACCTGCGTTCGTCTAGCAATCTCCTTCTTAAGTGTCCTCCCCATAGCTCTGATTTACTTCACTCTTCCTTCGCTATCCAATCCATCCTTCTCTGGAACGCACTCCCACTCGAAATCAGGTCGTGTACACGGGTGGCATTCAAAATGAGAGTTCGGCAATTACTCCTCGTCGAAGTAGCAGATTCTTCTCATTAGCTTATTAATATACGTATTTATTTATGTACGTAATTGTTTATGTATATATTTTAAATAATTATTTATGTACACAGTTATCTATGTATGTATATATACATATATTTTGTTAAATAATTATCACTGTATATTTATTCTCATTTTTTTTTTTATTATTTATAATTTGCTCCTGCCTCCGTCTCTCTGCACCTCCTTAAGGTCGACTGGGAGAAAATGCCCTTAGGCATTAAGTCCGCCTGTACTTTACATCTGTACAAAGTGTAAAATAAATAAATAAATAAATAATTGATAAACAATACACACGTAACTTCGAAAACTCAGAGTACGTTAGGTTTGGAACCTCCGGACATTGTCTCGGCAGACCGTTTCGTTCCCAACTACGCTATCGGCTATCTAAAATAAGTATTCCTAGATATTAGTAAGATAATAAAGTATTCCTCGTCAAAACCATTTCACTACTATTCGTATCATAAATCACTGTAGTAGCGTGAGTTTATATCTGATGTATTAACCTATTATTTTCTGAAATTTTAAATTGCGGCAGATATCCTTTTGGCTCTTTTACTCTTCCCTATACAGCTTTTGTATAAAAGTGTCCATTACACATTCAGGAAAGATACCTCGAACCTACTTAATAGTGAACATTATGCAGATTATGATCTTTTTAATCAAACGTATTTGAATAGAATATTTTACCAATAGCTACAAGATTCCAATAATTAGCTACCTCCTTAACAGTAATCTACGATTAAATAAAATTGCATTGCATTTTTATTTTTCTTCCTAGGTCGCCCTCTTTTTGGACCATCTTTTACGTTCTCTAGAACGTTTTAACTCCATCTCCACTTTTAAAGTAGCACACGAAGACGCTATTTCATCTAAAGTTTTTGGTATCTTTCGGTACATAGATTTTTGCACAATTATTATTTCAAATTACCCGACGCTCTAACATATAACATATTTTGCTCACATAACTTTATTATGTAGGTACTTAAAACACAGTTTAATTTATTATGAAACAAAAACAGCTAATACGTCATTTAAAATTCACGCTAAATAGATGCATTCTGAAATGCATCTATTGAGTCTGTATTATATTTTTAAATTGTATTTTCAAGGTCTTGAGGTGTCTAGACTAATATTATAAAGATGAAAGATTTGTATGTAAGTATGTTTGTAACGAATAAACTCAAAAACTACTGAACGGATTTCGATGAAATTTGGCACACGGGTAGATCATGTCCTGGATTAACATATAGGGTACTTTTTATCCCGGAAAAACTTTTCACGCGGGCGAAGCCGCGAGCAGAAGTCTAGTGTATTATAAATGTCAGCAATTATAATTTAAAAATCCAACTTCTTGAGCTAAGTTTAGACTAGCACGTTCTCGCAACTTCCAGGTGCGTTTACAGTTTACATTAGCGGCAATATATCAATTCTTCTATACACATGCGTGATGCGACTCGCCGCAAGTTCTGCAAGCTTCAACATTTAGCAGAAGTCAGCTTGCCGTGATTCCCGTGATCGTTTACACGGTAAAAAATGCTTGTGGAAGTAACTTCTGCAATTTTTATTGCTAATGTAACCCTCGTTTTATTAATACGATGAATGCAAAAGTTTATGATGATTTATAAGTGTTTGTAAGATGTGATTGCCTGGTGGTGTAGTGGTATAGCGTGAGCTGTCTACTCCGCTTTGAGGTCATGGGTCCGAATCCCGGATTGGACAAAGTGATATTGGATTTTTCTACTCAGTATCAGCTCGGAGTCTGGAATTTGTGCCCGATATGGCCATAGGCTCGGCCGCTATCACATCATGGGACGGAATACACACGAAGAAAAGCGGGTGCACTAGTTGTGCTTCTGCCTACCTCTGCGGGGATAAAGGCATTTGAGGTGTGTGTGTTAGAGATAAATATATTCTCTGCTTAACCGATTTCAATGTTTGGTACAAATCCGTAGATCTCTTTCCGACACCATTCCTCTCTGACACACATACCTTAGTCTTCAGTAGAATCTCTGAAGAGATCTGAGAGAGAATACCAAAGGTCACTCGTGTAACTACCGACATTTTTATTAGTAGTAAAATCAATGATGAAAAATAAAATAAAATATCTATGCTACAGTAGGTCTCTACAGTACTCTACAGAAAAGAGGATAAGTATTGGCGGCATAGTTGGTTTGGCTCTTTCTATAAAGTGGTAAATGAGCGTATTGCTCGATCCATTCTAAAGCCTATGGTCGTAATAAACTCACGTATCACGTCAATGTTTTTTCTAATTGTAAATAATAAGCACTACGAATTTTGCATGCCTATTATTTGAAGAAAAAAAAATTTATTGCCTATTATAGTCAAATTATAGTTTACGTCATTATTGCGAAGAGTTTTAGGGTTCCTTAGATAAATGCTAAAAGTAGAAAGATACGTGTTTCCTTAGCGCTATATAGATAATGTCATTTATGATGACGCCCCTTACTAATTTTCCTAATCTCTTACAGTCCAATTGGGACAACTTCCACATGTGTTTTAGTTCCGTAAATACACACTATGTTCCCCACTAAATGTATTCATATTATATTCGTAAATTACCTCCCGATCTCTCACCAAGATATCATTATTTTATCTAAACATTTTAAACCCATTTTCTTAACATGAAATATAAAATACCTATTAGAGGAAAGTAACCAAATATGGGCTACCATTTTGTTTTTGTCTCAAAAATAAAAAACTATTCAAAAATTAACCATTTATTGATGTAACAATAATCACACATATATTTTTAAAGAGCTTAGTAACAGTCTTATGTTCTTAATGTTATAATATATTATTATATTGAGCATTAAACAAAATTGCAAAATAGACGTTAAATATGGAACAGGTACTCAAATATGGGCTACACATAGAAACTTATAATATCTTGTACGAAAATAACTATTAGAAATATTTATCTTATAAGAGATCACTTATCTTTGGTAGCTGGAAGAAATTACTTAATTTATTTACAAAAATCACATATCCATGTGTCAAACTCTGGCCCAGCAACAGTCATTATGTGCCCAGAGATTACACATTATACATATAACTTCTAGCTAATCATCCAGCTTCTTTTCCTATGGGGGCATCTGGTTCACTATCTGAATCAAACTGGATATCTTCTTCACCTTTACTTTCTTCAGTGTCCCTGGTCTTGGTTTCATAGCCCATATTCGATGTTTTTTTACCAAAATCAACTTGATCGTGTACTTTACAAGTCATATATAGCAAGCAATAAATCGACCGAAAATCATAAAGTTAGACTTATTTTCTGCAATAAAACACATAGTTAAAGTATTTAGACCTGATTTTCATTAATTAAATAACACATTGATACGTACCTCAAAAAATTTATCGACAGCGACAACACAAGTATGGCCGACACTGACGACAGCTCGCGCCCGATTGACGAAACAGAGAGAGTGCAATGTTAAAGCGAATGAATATGATAGACGATCGTCGTTTGTAGCGTCTTTCGGTTGTTGGTTTTCGAGAATTGTTACTAGCCCATATTAAAGCCCTAGCCCACATTTAGTTACTCTCCTCTACAATTGAATAACTTTACTATGACAATTAATTATAAATCAATTAAAAATTTACACTCGCCTGATTCTAAAATAACTACAAACAAAATTACATTACCAGAATGTATTGAGCTCTGCTCTATGTAGAACGCAGCGGGAAAAAGCGGGGGTCACGTTAAATTGGACGTTGTTGAAATTTCCTGCGGGAGTGTACAGGGGAATAAAGGTGGGGTGAAGGGGGGGCGAAGGGGGTTCAGAGCGGAAAAGCGTGAAAATTACACAATAAAAATTCACCATTCAGCATCTTTGTGTTTTCCTTCAAGATGGCGATGGAGCGAGTAGGTGTGGCTGGATACCGCCGAACTTGAGACTTTAGAGTAGGTAATTATACATTGCGTAATTAATGTTTGGTTTGGTTATAAACTTTAAAAAAAGAGGTGTTTGAAGGAAAGAGTTTGTTACATACATAAACATACATAGCATCACGCCTTTTTAGGTGTATCACACTCACATTTCCAGACTCCAAGCTGATACTGAGTAATAAAACAAATATCACTTTGCCCGACCCGGGAATCGACCCCGACACCTCAGCACTACAGTCTTACCGTAATAAAGCTACGCCACCGAGACAGTTGTTTACTTGAACAAATATAATCATTTTACATACAATAATAAAGAGACGTATAAGGAAAACACTATGATCCGCTTGATCACCTTTGGATATTATAATAACATAAATAAAATGGTAAAACATCGCAAAAACTCTGAACTTATTGCACTATACACATGACACAAAATGGCAGCAATAAATCTATACTAACATTATAAAAACTACTGGACCGATTTTGAAAATTCTTTCACTAAGGATGTGCGACACAAGTTTAAAACTTAGTGCGCATCCTAACGGAGTTATTGTAATCCAATTGCATTGTAACTGGTTTCTAAATAAATAATATAGAACATGTTCCCCACTAAATGAGTTCGAGTGAATTATTTTTTGTTGTTTTTCATGGATATAATTATCTCCCCGTTTTAATAGAAACCATGTAATAACTGGTATCGTTATGCGCGCACACAAGGATACGCAGAATGATGCAGCGATAGCGTATGACACTGCTGTCACGCATATTAGCTTAAGAAAAGTTGGCCTGTGGGCTTAGAATGTGACAAAAAAACACGTCACGTCTCCGTTTCGTCTTATTGGGATTGGTTGAGAGACTAACATTTGACTGACGTATTGGTCTCTCGATCAATCACAAGCATCAAAATTAAACGACATCGTTTTACGAGTTGCGTCTTCGTGTCATACTCTAAGCCCACTGTTCGTTTTAGTTTCATTGCAGCGCGTCACTCTATCTAGGTATATAATTAATCCCAGATGTGAGTGTGTGTATGTAAAAATTTTAAAAATCCTCGCAGCTAAAAAAATAAAGATTCAATGGACAAATGATGACAAAAAAGTAAGCCCGGAGTTTCTTTCTGCCTTTCTTCTTCGGGTCGTCATCGCTTAGGTAGCTAGTGAAAGGCTGGTAGGTTAGCTAGACTAGGGCCTGTAGTGTCCTCACCGGTGAGGATCGCGACGTGTTCCTCCCATTATCTTTTAATTTTTCATCATTGATTTTACTCCCAATAAAAATGTCGGTAGTTATATATATAAGTGACCTTTTGTATCAATAATAATTATTATAATCAATTCAATGTATCTTGACTTATACATAAGTGCAACTATGTTCGCCTACGTGATGAAGTATTTTATTTTTTATTTATTTTATGAAAAACAGTTTTTTTAAACTGCGTAATCCATCATTCTTCTTCCTGTTATTACAAGTTTTTAACCTTCAGCTCAGACTTAGAAAAACTAATACTTATTCTAGATGTGAACTGGATTTTTAGTAAAACCAGTACTTGCTCTATTATAAGCTAGGCTACATTAAGAATAACCGACGGACTTACAATGTAATCTATTGAACAAGTCTTTAATTACCAAAGCTCTTTTAAACCGTCATGAATTTACCAGCATTTTTGAATGTGTAAGTTATTTTTAGAAAAGCATGCTGACATAATTGTGTCGAGTGGCAAGGGGTAATCTCCCCTCATTAAACTCTATCTGGACCAAACTCCACTTACCATCAGGTAGGGTTGCCAGGCGTCCGGATAAAGCCGGACATAGGCTTTTTAAATGCGTGTCCGGCCAAATTAAACGATGCCCGGCTTTTGTTAGGCTTTTAACAATTGACCAGTGACTTTTAGGGGGTCGGCAAAATGCGTAAAATTAATACGCTGGGACCTAAACAAACTTTCTCCCAAATGTTCGGCCAAACTGGCTGGTCTGTCCGGCTATTACAAGGATCTATTAGGTTTGACGACCTGGCAACCCTACCATCAGGCATAGAGGGGTCACTCTGCTATGTCAGTATAAAATCTTATTGTAGGATATAATTTCAAATAAAAATTTCTTGACCAGTTGTTTTGTGAGAGCTTGAGTAGTAAGGGATTCACCGATACTGGAGCAGGTTCGACGGCCGGTCCGCGGCGCTCCGGCGGCTGTTGGCCGACGTTTTCGATTGCTCCAGATTCGGCCCGCGGCACCCGCGAATAAATCCGCGGATTTCTTTAATACCTACCGCGAATTAATTTGATACCTACCGCGGATTGATTTGATACCTACCGCGGATTAATTTGATACCTACCGCGGATTAACTTGATACCTACCGCGGATTAATTTGATATCGACCGCGGATTACTTTGATAACACCCGCGAATAAAAATTATATCGTCCGCGGAATCCGTTTCATATCACCCGCGAGGTAGGTATGAACCACGAATTTGTTCATGGTCTACGGTTCCCTTAAGCTTGTACTTTTTCCCTGTTCGTTGTGCTTTTAACTTTCTACTTTCTATCGGCGATCCTTTTTTTTATTTGAAGGATGCAAAGGTCTTTGTCGCGTATTTCTATTAACTCGTGTTTCTACGCAAAAGCCGTTTAAAATTACTTAATAGTTACCCTTTACGCATTACGAGCATTGTTTATGATAGATAAAGCAACATTTTCCCTGTTTCGTTGTGTTATTGACTTTCTACTTTCTATCGGCGACCCTTTTTTATTTGAAGGATGCAAAGGTCTTTGTCTCGTATTTCTATTAACTCGTGTTTCTACTTAAAAGCCGTTTAAAATTACTTAATAGTCGCCCTTTACGCATTACGGGCATTGTTTATTATAGATAAAGCAATCGTTACAATACACCATACCTTTCTCAAATTCTAGGTAAAACCCTTTGGGTCTTCTCATTGTCATAATAATTACGGTTCCCATTATTCACATTACCTGATATTACGTATTCAACGGAACATTTAAGGTGAAAGTCGAAACATGTTGGATCTTGTCTGCAAGGAAACAATACTCCCTCTCCATATAAAAGACCGACTCAAAATCACATGGTATCGTATTCCACTCTGTGCTCTGCTCGAAGTGTGATCTCCAGTTGTGTGTAACAGTGAAGTGATAGTAAAATTGTGAAATAGTTAAATAGTGAAAGTGTTATAAAAATGAATGTAAGTACCTTTATATACTTTGATCTAAAAGTGTTGTAACCAGATGTTTCATTAATTGTTTATGCCATGTGTTGTCCACCAGGTTAATACATTTTAGCTATCTTTGATGTCTTATTAATTTATCATTGTTACTAATGTGTACATGTATACTTCGCATACCTATAAGTATTTATCATACAGTACTTACTTAACCGATAATTAAAACAGTTTCATTTCATTTTGTTACAGTTTTCTGAAAATACTTTCAAAAACTACTATTATGCTGAAGAAATCGACGAACCTAGTGATGAAGAAGGTACACTCGCTTTTAAAGTAAAAAAAGCGATAATAGCAAATAAAAGACCGATCGAATGCAACAGCATTGATGAGTTCTTCGAAAAACCAAAAAAGAAGAAGACAACAACAAGAAAGTCATCCAGTGTTGGTCGATCGACGAGCGGGGGTGTTTCATACATCCGATCAAACAGCGATGACAACAGTTCTGCATCACATCTCATAAAAATTGAGGTGTATGAAGTTAATAAAATAAAAAACATCGCACCGACGGAACATTGGAAACACGCTGATGTGCGAGTCAAATATTACGCGGAAACCGACAGTGATAAGAACTTGCAAAGTGTTAAGGACACTATATACAATATAACTAAACAGTTGGCTAGTAAGGACGATTGTGTGAAATATTTTATAGACACAGACAAATGAACAAAAGTGCCAGTGCGTGTTAATGTTTTAATATCATAACTTTAATCATATGCTTTGTACTACTATTATTGAAATAAGAAACTATTATTGTAATAACTGTACTTAAGAATCTACCTGTTTAAATTTAACTTACATTGTATTGTATTTAAACTTTGTACTCTTTTAAGTTACATACTTAATAGATTAATTTGTTTTTGATTCTAGAACTCTTTGTGAATTGTGTTATTGCTAAGTATTATTGTAAATAGTTATAAGTCTTTTTAGTGTTTTTTCATGCTCATGCTTACGATTGTAAAGTTATTGGGAACATTCATAAATTGTTTGGAAAAAAGTGGATAGCTTAGAATGTAATTACATTGTTTTGGGTAGTATATAAGCGTTGAAATAACTTAAAATATACTGAGACATTCCTTACCATGGATACAAGCTGTGATTTATACAACATGGAACTCGTCGCACTTCTCGAAAACATCGAATCAATGGATCTGATGTCATCGCAATACGACAAAGAACTGTACGAGCTCTGTGATAAAATGGAACAAAGACAAGTCGAAACGTGAGTAAAACATTTTTTATTATGTTAAGACTAGTTGCAACATGTTTTGGGAATCCATGAAGAGGGGATACACTTAAAGTATTTATAATGGTTCGAACATCTTGCACAATCATTCAACTTGTTTCTTCCGTTTATATTTTTAACATTGAAGTGCAACCAAAATGTACCACTCACTTGATATTTCTAGTTTATCTCAGAGTGAGATTGCGAGTTTCGATAAAAAGATAATTTTACATAAATATCATCGTTTCATACGGTTTTGGTATATATTAAATGTTTTGCCAGAATCAATGTTGGGAGATCCTGATATTTCTCCTTATTATACACCATGTAGTGGACATAAAATCTCAAAACAAACTCATTCCGATGAGGATGATATTGATGGTGTATTATCAATGAAAGCATATTGTTTGCAGTGTAAATAACAAATAATGTTAGTATCTATTTAAATAATAGAAACATAGCATATTTATTTCGTGAGATAACATTTTTTTAACAGTTTTCTTATCCATCAGATCTATGCAGAATGGAGAAGGCAGCAGGAAAAGATTAGCGCCAACTGAATTGTTTGAAGAGGATCCATTAAAGAGAAGAAAAAATATTCGTCTTGAAGCTCCTTCGACATCTACATCGTCGCTGGATAACATTTTAAATGTAAGTACAGAACAGCATAATGATAAAATTGAATGTCCTGAGTGTCACATATATGTGTCAAAAAAATATATGACCAGTCACTATAAGAGCAATAAACATAAAAATAATTTAATTAGACGAGATAATAATCTACCCAATGTTCAATTCATTGATAGTGCTTTCGGTAATAGAATTATTACATATCGAGTGCAATCTAGTTTAGTTTCTGATACACAGCTTGAATCACCTGAATTATTTTTACAAAATATTAAAAAAATAATTTATACATTACTAGAACGATCTATCTTAGAATATTCTGTTGTAAAAGTTAATTTTATTCTCAATGCGGATTTCACACAAGAAACAAAAAATCTACACAATATTTTTGATTTTCAAATTTCAAACTATCTTGTTTGTCAAGGTGATGACAAAGATATTATTTTCTCATCTATAATTACCGAAATAACAAACAAAATGACCAATTTCCAAAAAAAAGGTAGTGGATGGAGTTTAGTTAAAATAAATCACTTGGATATGAATGTCAACAAATTTAACCCATTGCGTGGATCTTCATACATAGACCTACCGTTAGATATAAAACATAAGAAAGCTGTAATCAATGTTCAAAATAACGATCATGAATGCTTTCGTTGGGCAGTTTTGTCAGGATTATTTCCAGCTACTCATAGTTCCAATAGGGTATCATCTTATATAATACACAAAAACAAACTAAAATTTGATAACCTATCGTTTCCTATAAAAATTAATGACATCCATAAGTTTGAAAAATTAAATAGTATAAGTATTAATGTTTTTGGATTACAATATGATTCAATAAGCAAATCAAATAAAGTTGTGGGTCCATTACACTTTACGAAACACCGTAAAATTACTCACTTAAACTTATTGTATATATCTCAAGGTTCCAAAGGTCATTTCTGTTATATTAAAAACCTCTCGAGATTATTATCTAAACAGTTATCGACTTCTGAACATGCAGTTCATATTTGTGATGGGTGTTTATTAAATTTCACGTCATTAGATAATTTAAAACGACACCAAGAAAATGACTGTTTCAATGTGTGCACAAATTTACCATCGGAAAACGATAGAAAAAGAAACTGGTTTAATGAATTAATACCATCAAACCAAATTTCATTTAACAACTATGAACGTAAATTAAGAGTTCCATTCGTTGTGTATGCTGACTTTGAAGCATTTTTAAAACCAATAGAGAGTTGTTCTAACAATCCAAATCAATCATCAACTGTTAATATCCAAAAACATGAAACGTATAGTTTTGGGTATTATGTTAAATGTTCTTATGATGATAATCTTTCAGTATATAGGTCTTATACAGGGCAAGATTGTGCGCTAAAATTTATGCAATTCATTTACGCAGATTTAGAAAATATTTGTAAAAAGAATTCTTTTGTCAAATCACCATTACCGTTAACTGAAGAAAATAAAATAAATATCAATCAAAGTGAGTCTTGTTACATTTGTGCTACTAAATTAAACGTGGATAGAACAATATCATATAATTGGCATACTGGTGCATATGAAGGTGTAGCTCATAGAGTATGCTCTCAGAAATACAAAGCTCCTAATTTTGTGCCAGTGTTTTTACATAATTTAAGTAATTATGACGCTCATTTCATAGTGCATGGTCTTGATTTCGAGAAAGGTGACATTGAACTTATTCCTGAGAACAAGGAAAAATATATTTCTTTTTCTAAAGTTTTACAAATCAATAACAGAGTTATAAAATTACGATTTCTTGATTCTTTTAAATTTATGTCAAGTAGCCTTAACAAATTAGCTCAGAACTTATTACTTGAACAATTTCGTGAACTCAAATTAAAATATCCATGTGAAGAAGATTTTAAACGTTTAATAAGAAAAGGTGTTTATCCATACGAATACATGACGACATTTGATTCTTTAAAAATAACTTCTCTTCCCACTCGCGATCAATTTTATAGTTCTTTAAATGATAGTCACATTACAGAAAGTGAATACCATCATGCTCAAGACGTGTGGAATCATTTTAATTGTAAAAACATGGGTGAATATTCAGACCTGTATTTAAAAACAGATGTATTGTTGTTAGCAGATATATTTGAAAACTTTAGGGATGTCTGTCTTAAAACATACGGTTTAGATCCTGCCCACTATTATACAGCACCTGGTTTAAGTTGGGATGCTATGTTAAATTTTACCAAAATAAATTTGGAACTTTTAACAGATATCGACAAGGTTACGTTTATAGCGAATAATATTCGGGGGGGTATATCACAATGCAGCAATAGACATGCAGTGGCAAATAACATGTTTATGTCGGAATACGATTCAGATAAACCATCTTCATTTTTGATGTACTTAGACGCAAATAATCTTTATGGTTGGGCTATGTCCCAATGTCTCCCAACAGCCAAATTTGAATGGGTCGATATAAATACAGATTTTAATATAGCCGATGATGCCAAACATGGTTTAATATTGGAAGTAGATTTAGAATATTCAAAAAATTTACATGATTTTCATTCAGATTTTCCATTTTGTCCAGAAAACGTATGTTTAGGAAACAGCAAAGACAGGAAACTGATCCCAAATTTAAAAAATAAAAAAAATTACGTCATTCATTATAGAAACCTTAAGCAATGTTTAAAAAATGGTCTCCGATTGGTTAAAGTACATAGAATTTTAAAATTTGAACAATCCGCGTGGTTGAAAAGTTACATAGACTTGAATACTCATATGCGTTCATTAGCCACTTCAGATTTTGAGAAAGATTTTTTTAAACTTATGAATAATTCTGTTTTTGGTAAAACAATGGAAAATGTAAGAAAACGAGTTAATGTCAAATTAATTAATCATTGGTTAAATCGTGGCAAAACTCAAGGTGCTCAATCTTTGATAGCAAGACCAGAATTCCATAGTTTATCTATATTCTCAGAGAGCTTAGTTGCAATACAATTAAATAAAACTAACGTTTTATATAATAAACCAATTTACCTCGGTTTTTGTATTTTAGATATATCTAAAACATTACTATACGATTTTCATTACGATTATATGAAAATAAAATATCAAGATAATATTAAGTTACTATATACTGATACCGATAGCTTAATATATCAAATATTTACGCAAAATTATTATGCTGATATAAAACTTGATTTAGTCAACTACTTTGATACGTCCGACTATCCACCAAATAATCAATATGGTTTACCATTATTGAATAAAAAACGGTTAGGTTTTTTTAAAGACGAAAATAACGGTAAAATTCTTAAAGAGTTTGTAGGTCTTCGCTCTAAAATGTATGCAATGGATGTGCAGAATAAATGTATATGTAAAGCAAAAGGGATTAACAAAAGTGTAACAAAAAAATTTTGTCTTACCGATTATAAATCATGTTTATATGAAAAGAAAACGCAATACAGCGAAATGATAAGATTTAAATCAATTAAACATGCTATATATACACAAAAAATTAATAAAATATCTTTATCACACAATGACACAAAACGTTATTTAATAGAAAATTCAACAGATACTCTTGCATGGGGTCATTATAAAATAAAGGACATTTGATTTTATCAACGATTTCTGTACAACGAAAATATGTATGTTAATGTGTGTGTGTGTGTGTTTCTGTCTTTATTATGTACCATCTTTTTTTTTTTTTTTATTGTTTTACTATGACAACTGTTTTGTATAATATCATGAAAAATTAGATGTAAATTTTAATGTATGTAGTTAGTTATTTGTTATACCTGATTTAACTTTATTTTATAATAATTTTCTTACTGTAATATTTTTCAAAACAGCTATGAACTGTATGTGATCATTTTTCAAAGTATTTGTATATGTAATCTTTGTATGTAAAACAAAATCAAATATAATACATTCAATCGTAACTTCTGGTTTTATTCATTCCGAAACGCTTTTCGAGTTCACACGTGTATTTAAAAATGTTTCATTTTTATCATCCTTTTACTGCCATAGTTGCAGGTCCAAGTGGATGTGGAAAGTCTAATTTTGTAACAAACTTTATTAAACATATTAATGAGGTGTGCAACACCAATTTTCATCAAATTACTTGGTGTTTTGATGAAATGCAGCCCTTATATAATTTACCAAATGTAAACTATTATCAGGGTATACCAGATTTGAATATGTTTGATGGAAAGGAAGCTAACCTTATTATTATCGACGATCTCATGAGGGAATCTGATGGTCGCATTGTTGACATATTTACCAAAGGTAGTCATCATAGGAACTTGAGTGTATTTTACATTACTCAAAATTTATTTCATCAAGGTAAAGGACAAAGAGACATTTCTTTGAATTCAAACTACATAATTTATTTTAAAAACCCACGTGATAAAACTCAAATACGTTACTTAGCACGGCAAGTATCACCAGAAAATAGCAAATTCATAGAAGATGCTTACAGAGATGCTACAAAAGAAGCACATGGCTATTTGATGATAGATCTAAAACAAGACACTTTTGACATGTGTCGAATTAAATCAAAGATATTTCCATCTGATGGTCATTCTACAGTGTACATTCCCACAAAAGAGTTTAAATATGTCAAGAACCAACCAATACCCGTCATTTACAAATGATGGATCGACGCTTAAAGACGCATGAACACTTATTAAATGCTCTTTATAAACTTAAACCAAAACATCAACAAGCTCTTTTAAAAGTCTGTAACGAAAACGAAATTAATTTTATATGTGAATGTATTCATAACGTTTTACAAGGAAATATAAAACTTGAAGAAAAAT
Organism: Sphinx pinastri; assembly: GCA_947568825.1. NCBI lineage: Eukaryota > Metazoa > Arthropoda > Insecta > Lepidoptera > Sphingidae > Sphinx > Sphinx pinastri. The sequence continues at coordinate 23,606,230 of OX387615.1, forward strand.
CAAAGAGTAAACTAAAAAAGTACAAAAATCTACTACGAAAATTGGTACGTAAAAGTACAAATAAAATAAGAAAGAATATTATAGTTCAAAAAGGTGGTGCATTTCTTCCGATTATATTGGGTTCTATTTTGAGTGGATTGATAAGTGGACTAGTTTAAAAATGGAACACGCCAAAAAAATGCTGTTAGTTGATCCAAGCTTAATAGATAAGTTAAATCAAAAAAGAAATGAAAATCCTACCTCTCGTTTAGATAGTGAAATGGAAAAAATACTCGACAGTAATATGGATGATCGAAAAAAGTGTAAATTATACTTACAAATTTTACAAAGATATCTTCACTTTATGGAAGAAGATCGTCGTCCCATTGAACTCCCTATAATAACTTCAAATGACGATAACATTAAACCCACATCTGAAAGCTGGAAATTTTTTAATATAAATAATGATATCAAGAATAAAGATGTAGTTGTCAGTCAGACACTGAGTGATGAAGAGAAGCAACAAGAAAGTTTTACACTCGAAAAAAAACCTTCCTACTCAACAAAACAAATTTTAAATTTAATACCAAAAACATATGTAAAAAAAGGTGAGTTGTTATTGAATTCGGTGTCACTAAATAAAAACAAAATTTATTGGAATGATGCTGGCACAGTGATTGTAGATAATGAAGTGATTCCTAACAGTAACATTATCGATTTAGTAAGCGATACACTGCGACCATTAAAAAACAACGACCCACCTGGTTGGGAAAAATTTGCTAAAGCGTTAAACGATTTAAAAGTACCTTTAACATATATTGGCAATCCAAAAAGACGTGAGTACATAGCTCGACTTCAAAAAGCCATCGAAGAACAACCGCCACAAAACACAGAGGTATATTTGACGCCAACGAGCGAAGATAAACACGCAAATAAAATTAAGAAAAAGATTGATTGGGAAAAATGGACCCCTTATTAGAAATAGATCAAATTTATTATGATGTATCACACCCAGCTGGATATAGCAATATCGACAAATTATCAAAAGCTATGAAAGGTAAAATGAAAAAGGAAGAAGTTAAAAACTGGTTGCAATCCCAATCTACGTATACACTCCACAAACCAGTACATAGAAAATTCGCTCGGAACAAATACGTTCTCTCTAATCTCAATGAACTTTGGCAAGCTGACTTAAGCGACATGCGGACTTATTCTAAAGATAATAAAGGTTTCAACTACATTCTTTGTGTTATTGATGTTTTTAGCAAATATGCATATGCTAGACCCTTGAAAAAGAAAAATTCAGAAACCGTAAAAAAGTGTTTCGACAGTATATTTAATGAAGCTAATACTACACCCACTCACATTCAATCTGATAAAGGCACTGAATTTGTATCGAAAGATGTTCAAAGATACTTTAAAACAAAAAACATAAATTACTATACGACAAATAATCCAGACATCAAAGCAAGCATTGTAGAAAGATTTCAAAGAACGTTAAAAATGAAGATGTGGCGCTATTTTACACACAAGAATACACATAAATATATTGATATTTTGCAGAATTTGATACACTCTTACAATCATAGTTTCCATTCTAGTATTAAAATGTGTCCTTCAGATGTTAATTCTAATAATATAATGACAGTTTGGAGTAATTTATATGAAAAATCTGAAAAATCATCAAAAACTATACTACCTATGTTTCATGTCGGTGACCATGTCAGAATAACTAAATATAAACACGTATTCCAAAAAGGTTATGAATCTAATTGGAGCGATGAAATATTTGTGATTTCTTCTATAATAGAACGTACTCCGTGGCCCGTTTATACTATAAAAGATTTAGATGGTGAGGAGATAGTAGGAACGTTTTATGAACGAGAATTACAAAAGATCATTTATGACCCCACCATTGAACACAAGATTGATAAAATAATTCGCTCTCGTTATTCTGGCAGCAGACAACAAGTGTTAGTTAAGTGGAAAGGTTATCCAAACAAATTTAATAGTTGGATTTTAGCTTCCAGTTTAAAAAAAATATGATTAAAGATTTTTATTTAACTTTACTTAGCAATAGTTCAATGGAATATTTTCCTGAGAACAAAACATCAATTTTTTCAACAAAATTACCCAAACCCATAATATTGGAAGGAGAATGGTGTGTAGGAATCGTTGAATTCCAATATCCATGCACCATGTTTACTGTTCAAGATCATGAGAATGTTATTTACATAACAAAAATCATGAAAATGCCCAATGAAGACAAACTATCTACAGTTTATTATAAGACTCACATACCTGCCACAAACTATGATAATATTAACCATATTTTGTCAGCATTAAATAATATAAGAGAAAAAATCAAATTCCGCTACGATAATATATCTAAATTTGTTTCTGTTTCTGTGTTAGACGAATCAATAAAATCTGTAACATTATCTCCTAAACTAGGCTTACAGTTGGGATTTGAACCAAACAGAAACCTTGTTGAAAAGAATTTAGCTAAATGTCCAGCTAATTTACATTTAGGGTTACCATCTCAACTATTCGTTTACTGTGATATAGTTGAACCTCAAATTGTAGGTGATGTAATGACACCTCTTCTGAGAGTAATACCATTAGATCCTTCAAAATACATCTATGGTGCCAATAAAATGCATGTATTTTCACCTCCTCATTACTTATCGGTAATGCGAAGAGAATTCGATACCATTGAAATAGATATAAGGTCAAGCACCGGACAAAAGATACCATTTCAATTTGGAACGGTGTGTGTTAAACTACATTTTAAAAAATTATAATGCATTTTGAACGCTCCAACATGATATGTCCTTATCAACGCTATTATTCTCATCAGGCTGGTTCAGGTATAGGGGTGGTATATAAAGGGGCGCCTTATCAAAAAGGACATGGAATTGGTAGTTTTCTTGGGGGATTGTTTAGGTCAGTTTTACCATTATTATGTAGCGGTGTTCGATCTGTTGGTAAAGAGGCATTGAGCGCTGGTGTTGGTCTATTGACAGATATGGTTAGTGCGCGACCAATGGAAGATTCAATAAAAGCACGTCTTAAAGAAGTTGGTTCCAACTTAAAACGCAAGGCTGATGAAAAAATAGATAAAATCAATATGTCTGGATCCGGATATATAACAAAACGAAAACGTCTACCTGGAGTCAGTCCGTCGTTGACCGCGAAAGTGAAAGCTCTAAAAAAATCAAAAATTACTCAAAAACAAATCAAGGACATATTTTCTAACAATTAATCAAAATGTCTTTTTTACATAGTCATTCCTGTGAATGTATAAAGTCCGAATTGGATTTGTTTGCATTGCCGTCAACTCAAACTAGCATTGAAAGTGGAATTTGGATCCATTATAAACCAATTTCATCTCTTGCCGATGATGGTCCTATAGAATTTCAAATTCCTGGAGCAGGAGATGACTACATAGATTTATCTCATACGTTACTTCACTTGAAAGCGAAAATAGTAAATCAAGATAACACCAAACTAACCGCATCTACAGTCGTTGCTCCGGTGAATAATTGGTTGCACTCACTCTTCAGTCAACTTGATGTCTACTTAAATCAAAAACTTGTATCACCACCCAATAACACATATGCTTATCGTGCGTATATAGAAAACTTATTGAACTATGCTCCTGCAGCAAAAAAATCTCACCTCACCTGTGGTTTATGGTATGAAGATACAGCTGGAAAAATGGATTCCACCGATGATACTAATAAAGGATTTACTAAGAGGCAAGAATTATCTAGTGAAAGTAAAGAAATGGAAATGATTGGTCACTTACATGGTGATTTATTCAATCAAGAAAAATTTTTAATCAATGGTGTTGATATATGTGTTAAGTTAATTCGTTCTAGAGAAAATTTCAATCTCATGGCCTCTACAGGTGACCTTAAATTAAAGGTATCTATTACGGATGCATCTTTGATTATTCGTAGAGCACGAATCAATCCCAGCGTGTTACTTGCTCATCAAAAGGTCTTAGCTTCTACCACAGCTAAATACCCCATTACTCGAGCTGAAGTTAAAGTTTTAACAATACCATCAGGTGTTCAAGGAAAAACTCTAGATAACATTTTCTTAGGACAATTACCTAAAAGGTGTATAGTGGGATTTGTAAATAACGCTGCTTTCAATGGAAACCTCACTAAGAACCCATTTAACTTTCAAAATTACGACATCAATACTTTTAGTTTATATATAGACGGTCAACAAATACCATCAAAGGCTTTACAACCCTCATTTGAGAACAAAATTTTTACTTCAGTATATCATACATTGTTTTCTGGAACAGGTATACACTTTCTCAATGAAGGTAATGGGATATCCCGAGAACAATACGCTGAAGGGTATTGTATGTTAGCGTTTGATTTGACACCTGATTTATCAGCAAACTCTGCAAGTCATTGGAATCTTGTAAAGCATGGTAGTGTGAGATTAGAAGTGCGTTTTGAAACAGCTTTATCACAAACTATTAATTGCATTGTTTATGCGGAGTTTGATAATGTTATTGAAATAGATAAAAACCGCAATATTTCAGTAGATTATAGTAGTTAAGAACACAAAATTAACTGTTTAAGATTAGATTAAGCGTGAATAATGTAATTCAGATTTGTTGTTAGATTTAAGTTACCAATAAAACGAATTCATAAAATATTAAGTTCTTTGTTTTACTCTAATCCTTGCAACCCCACAACAAGAGTCAACTTGGCTGATAAGTACCATAATAGTGTCTTGTTAACCTTATATAAGACATTACCACTTTATCATTCGACCTGATAAGATTCTGCAGCGATACGGTGAATAAAAATGAATACAATAGAAATACAGAATTACTTAAAGAAAATTGATCCAAGTATTGAATATAATGCATATGCAGCCAATCGTCTACCAATATATGTGGTAACTCCTACATACGTAGTTAGCAACTTAGACTCTGATAACAAACCAGGTTCTCACTGGGTCGCCATACACATAGATAAGAATGGTTTTGGACAGTACTTTGATTCATACGGTCGACCACCTCAAGGATACCACCGAATGTTTTTAGCGAGAAATTCTAGAATGTGGAATTACAATACAAGTCGAATTCAAAATGACTTTACTATAGTTTGTGGAGAGTACTGTTTAATGTATCTGTATTATAAATACTATGGTAAGAGTCTCAAAGATTTTCAAGTATTATTTAGTGATAATACAATATGCAATGATGTGTTTTTAAATGGTTTATTTAAATCATGTTTTGAGGTGAATAAATGAAATATGAAAATGAATGAATGATTTTTCTTTATTAAAGATTAATAACCCCATACAATACTTATAATTCTTCCAAACAATTTATGAATGTTCCCAATAACTTTACAATCGTAAGCATGAGCATGAAAAAACACTAAAAAGACTTATAACTATTTACAATAATACTTAGCAATAACACAATTCACAAAGAGTTCTAGAATCAAAAACAAATTAATCTATTAAGTATGTAACTTAAAAGAGTACAAAGTTTAAATACAATACAATGTAAGTTAAATTTAAACAGGTAGATTCTTAAGTACAGTTATTACAATAATAGTTTCTTATTTCAATAATAGTAGTACAAAGCATATGATTAAAGTTATGATATTAAAACATTAACACGCACTGGCACTTTTGTTCATTTGTCTGTGTCTATAAAATATTTCACACAATCGTCCTTACTAGCCAACTGTTTAGTTATATTGTATATAGTGTCCTTAACACTTTGCAAGTTCTTATCACTGTCGGTTTCCGCGTAATATTTGACTCGCACATCAGCGTGTTTCCAATGTTCCGTCGGTGCGATGTTTTTTATTTTATTAACTTCATACACCTCAATTTTTATGAGATGTGATGCAGAACTGTTGTCATCGCTGTTTGATCGGATGTATGAAACACCCCCGCTCGTCGATCGACCAACACTGGATGACTTTCTTGTTGTTGTCTTCTTCTTTTTTGGTTTTTCGAAGAACTCATCAATGCTGTTGCATTCGATCGGTCTTTTATTTGCTATTATCGCTTTTTTTACTTTAAAAGCGAGTGTACCTTCTTCATCACTAGGTTCGTCGATTTCTTCAGCATAATAGTAGTTTTTGAAAGTATTTTCAGAAAACTGTAACAAAATGAAATGAAACTGTTTTAATTATCGGTTAAGTAAGTACTGTATGATAAATACTTATAGGTATGCGAAGTATACATGTACACATTAGTAACAATGATAAATTAATAAGACATCAAAGATAGCTAAAATGTATTAACCTGGTGGACAACACATGGCATAAACAATTAATGAAACATCTGGTTACAACACTTTTAGATCAAAGTATATAAAGGTACTTACATTCATTTTTATAACACTTTCACTATTTAACTATTTCACAATTTTACTATCACTTCACTGTTACACACAACTGGAGATCACACTTCGAGCAGAGCACAGAGTGGAATACGATACCATGTGATTTTGAGTCGGTCTTTTATATGGAGAGGGAGTATTGTTTCCTTGCAGACAAGATCCAACATGTTTCGACTTTCACCTTAAATGTTCCGTTGAATACGTAATATCAGGTAATGTGAATAATGGGAACCGTAATTATTATGACAATGAGAAGACCCAAAGGGTTTTACCTAGAATTTGAGAAAGGTATGGTGTATTGTAACGATTGCTTTATCTATAATAAACAATGCCCGTAATGCGTAAAGGGCGACTATTAAGTAATTTTAAACGGCTTTTAAGTAGAAACACGAGTTAATAGAAATACGAGACAAAGACCTTTGCATCCTTCAAATAAAAAAGGGTCGCCGATAGAAAGTAGAAAGTCAATAACACAACGAAACAGGGAAAATGTTGCTTTATCTATCATAAACAATGCTCGTAATGCGTAAAGGGTAACTATTAAGTAATTTTAAACGGCTTTTGCGTAGAAACACGAGTTAATAGAAATACGCGACAAAGACCTTTGCATCCTTCAAATAAAAAAAAGGATCGCCGATAGAAAGTAGAAAGTTAAAAGCACAACGAACAGGGAAAAAGTACAAGCTTAAGGGAACCGTAGACCATGAACAAATTCGTGGTTCATACCTACCTCGCGGGTGATATGAAACGGATTCCGCGGACGATATAATTTTTATTCGCGGGTGTTATCAAAGTAATCCGCGGTCGATATCAAATTAATCCGCGGTAGGTATCAAGTTAATCCGCGGTAGGTATCAAATTAATCCGCGGTAGGTATCAAATCAATCCGCGGTAGGTATCAAATTAATTCGCGGTAGGTATTAAAGAAATCCGCGGATTTATTCGCGGGTGCCGCGGGCCGAATCTGGAGCAATCGAAAACGTCGGCCAACAGCCGCCGGAGCGCCGCGGACCGGCCGTCGAACCTGCTCCAGTATCGGTGAATCCCTTACTACTAGCTTGTATGGTCGGATTTCAGTTTTTATTCCTTACACCTAATTTGATACTTTTATAAAAAAGTCTACTTCGCAATTACTGAGACACGCGTCATAAGACAAGTTCTAAAAACGTGGTGCAATTAACTTTTTTGTTTTATGTATTTAAATACTAGCATAACTAACATCTTTGCGAAACCATATTTTAGTACCTCGTAAACCAAAGTCTAAATAGTGTGTAGATGATAGAAAATAAATCACTCATTGAATCCGGTGTACGCAAAAACAGGTCACGTAGGCCAGATCTGTGTTGCCACAAAAAAAAAAAATTTTTTATTTTTTTTATATTGCATTGAATGACGCGACGAGCATGCCGTTCGCCTGATGGTAAGCGATACGACCACCCATAAACAGTAGCAACACCATCCAGCACCTAGAGTTACAGAGTATCTACTGTGGTATTCCACTGCGCTCGTCATCCTGAGACATAAGATGTTAAGTCTCATTATGTCCAGTAGTTACACATTGTTAATGTAATATAATTACTAATTTTACATACATCTTGTGACTTCTTAGTCAACTGATTATACGTAACAAAAAATACATAATTTTATGTCACTAATAATAATAATTACATGTGGGACTCCACAATTATTGTTCTGATTGTCGTATCTGCTCATGGGTTGATACCAAAGAGTCTCGACCAACACCTCCAGAGGCTCTCAATTGGTCGTTGGGTCAGGAGCCAGATGCAGAAAGCAGTACTTCTGGACACGGCACGCATTGTAAGGAGATTCCTCACTTTGAATCCCTGACCACCGTTGGCTTGGGTCTTGAGCCTCGCCATCGGAAGGTGATTCACTTTTTATATTTTTATAGCATTGCGCGCGGCTCCGCCCGCGTGGAATAGTTTTTCCAAAAAGTAGCCTATAGCACACAGGAGTAATCTAGCTTCCTATTAGTGAAAGAATTTTCAAAATCGGTCCAGTAGTTCCTGAGATTAGCGCGTTCAAACAAACAAACAAATAAACTCTTCAGCTTTATAATATTAAGTATAGATAGTATAGATAAGTATAGATATGTATTAATGTTTTTTGTTTTTTTTGGTGGTAGGTCTCTCATTATGTAAGAGGCCGTCTGGGTGGGTACCACCGCAATGTCTATTTCTACCGCCAAGCAACAGTGTGCATGCACTGTTGTGTTTCGGTTTGAAGGACATTGTAGCCAGTATAACTACTGGACATAATGAGACTTAACATCTTATGTCTCAGGGTGACGAGCGCAGTGGAATGCCACACAGTACTTTGTTAGTCAAGGTGCTGGATGGTGTTGCTACTGTTTATGGGTGGTCGTATCGCTTACCATCAGGCGAACGGCATGCTCGTCTCGTCATTAAATGCAATAAAAAAAAAAAAAAAAAAAAAAAAAAAATACAAAAATGTAAAGAAAGGAATATTCGAAATGAAGAGATAATAATTCAACTGGCGAGGTATAATCATCCATCGCCAATACCCTATGTGGACTCCACACAACTTAGGTACCATCAGGTGCAGTGGAGTCAATTTACTATGCTGGTTATACAAAAACCGGCGAACGAAAGAACCGATGAACCGATGTTAAGCTTAAGTCCTATTCCAGAAAACCGCAACGTCTTGTCAGCCTTAATTGAAAGTAAATTAGAGAATACAATAGTCACAGCATACTTCACTCACTCGACTTTTTCTGGCGGCCTTAGCCAGCGCGAGGCCCCAGTCTTTATTCGATTCGTTCGATAATGATTATGGGTTAGGGAACAAGGTGGTGACTTAAAAAGAGGTCCTCGGCTAAGTCACTCCGGGAGGCGCCTCTATAGCACGAGGCACCGGTCTGTTGCCCCTTCTCCCTTCCTTATCGCCCCCACTGGATAGTAGTACTGTCTGGGTCGTGTTAAGGTTGCATAGGCAAACACAAAGCCTCGTTACGTTATGAATGTCCAGCTGTTACTTAATTATATGTGTATTTTGGTTATGTTTTAACGTGCAATGGTTTACTAATAAATTAGTGGTTATTCTAATGAAAATATAGTTTGCTTTCATTCCTTAGAAACTCTAATTCTGCTGTGCAACACTGCGAGGGCGACATAGCTTAAGAGTTCGACCCCAATGTATGCGTAAACTATTTTTAGACCTTGGCAAACAATTAGACTTTACCTATCCTTGCAATAAAGGAGTTCTATCAGAAAAAAACATAGATTTAAAGGCAAACGCGATACGTAGATGTAGTTAATGATAGAGTTCACAAACTTGAGGGGTTCAAGGTTTGAAATCTACTTATCCTAAGTTACAGGAATGGCATAATGATTTTTTTAAGAAGTAGTGTTGTGGCTCAAAATATTACTAGGTACTTAACGACAAAGACACTTTTATTATTTTACTTTTTAGAGTTTTTTGTGTCACGGATTATTTTAATTTTAATTTAATTTTTATTTCAAACTTTTTAAATTACTTTATTCTCCATCATGGGACCTTGATAATCAACTATCTAACACCTACTCGATGAGACCATCCTAATGAGCCCAAACACGCTATATCTGCTATAATTTGCTAAGGAGTTGGGTATCCCGCAGACTGCTTGATGCTGCACCATCAACTCATGTTTAAAAATATTGCCGAAGTCACAGTACCCAAATTTAAATTCAATCGGGCTTTGTAAATTGGAAATGAGCTGATAATCTTCAAACGCCTAAACAGATCTTCATAAATTTTGCTTAGAACCATCGCGATCATATCAGCTTTCAAACAAAAAAAAACCGCGTCAAGATTGGTCTATTCGTTTGAGAGCTACGATGCCACAAACAGACATACAGATACACACCCTAAACTTATAACACCCCGCTTTTTTGTCGGGGGTTAAAAAGGAAAAAATGCACAGCAAACTGCGAAAAAAATTGTGACGTTAATGGACCTAATGCAGAGTCAGTTAGAGTGGGTTTAAGCGTTTTCAATCTGGACATTTTGATGTCAAAGATGCACCTGGCTCTGGTCTCCCTGTTACGGATAAAGTGGACGACATTTTTTTAAAAGTATTATTTACGACATAGCTGATACCCGAGAATTCACTGACAACTGAATTGAATTAACAGTTCTGACACATTTGAATAAAGCTGGGTACACAAAAATGCTCGATATTTGGGTGCCACACGAACTCACTGAAAGAAACCTAATGAACCGTGTACTCATTATCGATTTTTTATTGAGACGTAATGTTGTTGTTTTTGAAGAGATTTATATTTTGGTGATGAAAAGTGGATCATGTACGACAAGAACGTACGAAAAAGGTCGTGGTCAAAGGTCGGTCAGGCTTCACAGACTGTGGCAAAACCTGGGTTAACTCGCAATGAGGTGATGCTGTGTCTATGGTGGGATTGGAAGAGCATGGGTCATGATGAGCTTTTATCGTCGGGCAGAACCATCGGTTCGGATCTCCACTCATCATCATCATCATCAGCCCGTTGCAGCCACTGCTGGAAATAGGACTCTCTCAAGATACGCCACAGAGCCCCGTCTGCTGCTTTATGCATCCAGTCGCTGCCAGCCCTCTTATGCAAGTCATCCCGCCATCTGGCCAGAGGGCGTCCCATGCTACGTTTGCCACGACGCGATCTTCTCTCCAGAACACGCTTACTCCAGCGGTTATCTGTTCTGCAACATCTCTACTGCCAACAACTAATGAGATTAAAGCAACAAGTTGAGAGAAAGCAGCCGGAATTGATCAATAGAAAGGGTGTCTTTGACATCTTTAGCCGCCAAGCAAAAATTAAGAGAGTTTGGCTGGGAGATGTTAATGCATCCACCATATAGCCCTGACCTTGCACCTTCAAATTTCCACCTGTTTCGGTCTCTTCAGAATTCTTTAGGCAGTGTCAGGCTAACATCAAGAGAGGACTGCCAAAATTACTTATCGCGTTTTTTAATCAGAAGTCCCAAAATTTCTACAGCAACGGGATTATGGTACTACAGAAAGAAATAGCAGAAAGTCATATCTAACAAAATGGCATATGTATACTGTAATTAAATGTAAATAAACTTCTACTGCTTCGGTCGCGTGGTTGCAATGCATGCGGTACGACACCTGAGGTCCTGGTTTCAATTCCCGGGTCAAGAAAAACTCTGGTTTTTCTGCTTAGTCTTTGTCTGCATTTTGAAATCTGTGCCTGATATGGCAATAGGCTCGCTACCTATCACATCACGAGAAGGCACCCATATGGTGAAAAGTGGGTGCCGTGTTTGGACCTCTGCGTACTCCTTCTAAGATAAAGGCGTGATAGATTTTTCCTTCATTTATTTATTCCATTCTTTTAAAGTCAGAAAATCATCCTGATTTATAAGTAAGTATTGTGGATGTGTATGAGCCACTTGCTCCTGCGCAGCACATCACAAAGAAGGCATTTAACTCCTTGTGTTGCTATTGTTTATGGTCAGGCGCTATATGGCGAGCTTAAAGAAAGGAGAGCAAGCGATTAGCTCGTCTTGTCATTCACATGTTGACAAAACAGGTCGGTACTTAATATTGAAGTGTCTAAAATCAAACAATAGCTTTCCCAAAATGTATGTGGTTTAATGTTGCTTGCGGTACCGCCCTTATAAATTTTATTTAAAAAGTAGCCTGTTTGTATGTATGGTCTTCCTGGTGTGCCAAATTTTATATACATCCTTATAGCGGTTTCTGCATTTATTTATAAATATTTAAAGACCTTAAGAAACATTCATACTAATTTATATTAGTAAGATAAGCATAATCGCTAAAACCAATAATCAGTTTCTAAGTGTATTATTCGTCAGTTTATTCTAAGTAATGTCTGAATCGACTTGGCTGATTTAGAAAGGCCTAACATTAATAGATGTGGTCTTCATAGGTTTAGCTTAGTCTGATTTCTCGCAGAAAATATTTAGGATACTACGCCTGTCACATTGAGAATTAAGGAAGTATTAGGGAAAATCGAGAACCACCGGAGAACCCTAATACCATACCATTGCAACCCTGTATTATATAAGCCCACTGCTGAGCACGGTCCTCCTCTACAACTGAGATGGTTTAGGCCTTAGTCCACCATGCTGGCCTAGTGCGGGTTGGCAGACTTCACATACCTTTGAAATTCTTATAGAGAAATTCTCAGGTGTATCCAGGTTTCCTCACGATGTACTAGCGAGCGATAACTCCCAAAGAATACACACATAACTTTTTTATTAGAAAAGTCAGAGGTGCGTGCGTGCCCTTGGGTTTTGAATACTTTTGAACCGGACATTCGTCTTGGCAGTCCGTTGTAGTCCCAACTAGGCGATCGCCGCTAGAATCCTGAATATAAATAACAGCATCAACTTACACGTGTATTGATTTTGGTGACATGTATATAAGTAATAATAATATCTTTATGATAATTTTATGTAAATAAATATGTCATATGAAAAAAGTTCATTTTTGATTAATTAAGCGACTACCTCTGCATTAAATGCATTTGCATTGTAAAACACTTTTTAATATATTAATATAATTACGACCGCATTTCCTGGAAATTTGTTTAAAACTCAATAGTGAAGTCGTCTGAATCCACTTAGCCTTTTTATGCCATGTGCAAAAAATACACAGACAGATATATGATTGTGTCAGTATAATAAAGTTGTACTAGATGTTTTGCGGCTCCACTGGTGGGGCAGAATTTTTCTGCAACAAAAGTTCTACAGTGCCACCCGGGATAAAAATTGATAATATTGAAATCTAGGACATAGTTTATCTTTGTGCTAAAAGTCGACATTCGTTCAGCGTTTTCGACATTTACTTCAAAGAACCAAAAATCTTGCAACTATGCCATATAACATTAATTATCTACTGTAAAATTTAAGATACGCATGCTCACGCCTTTTATCCCCGAAGGGGTAGACAGAGGCGCAACTAGTGCACCCACTTTTCGTCAAGCGTATTCCGTCCCATGATGTGATAGGGGGCGAGCCTATCGACATATCGGGCACAAATTCCAGACTCCGGGCTGATACTGAATAGAAAAATCCAATATCACTTTGATCGAACCCGAGACCTCAGCCTTGCAGTCATACCGTAATACAACTACGCCACCGAGGCAGTCGTAAAATTTAAGATATATATACGTAGTAGACTGCTAGTTTCTTTTTAAATTCTCAGAAACTGTTTTCTATCCATTTGTCCTGCATAAATGCCAGCTATATATTATGTGATAATATCTATTATAATTAAGTTGATTGCCTCGGTGGCGTATTTGTAATGCGTACGCGTTACGAGAACGATTTGCACGCTGAGGTCCTGGGTTCGAATCCCGCTCAGGTCGGGCCAAAAAATAATAGTGACTGGGTTTTTTCATCTTATAAATTACTCAGTCGCAGCTCGGAGTCAGTATGTTGGTGGTGTGATACCCCCGTGCCTCGAAAAGCACGTAAAGCCGTTGGTCCTGCGCCTGATCTCTCTCCGGTCATGTCGGATTGCCGTCTCACCGGACTATGAGAGTGAAGGAATAGCGAGTGCACTTGTGTATTGCGACACACTTGTGCAATATAATATCTCCTTCCTACCTTGCTGATCTCTGTTGAGATTGGCCGCCGTGGCCGAAATCGGCTAGGAAAGGGATTAATTAAGTTAATTTTACACAAAACAGCAAATCCTTGATTTAACATAGCTGTTTTTAATAAGACTAGAATCAAAAGCAACAGATATCACGCCTTTATCCATCGATAGACTCGCCCGCTATAATCTTGTGATGGAATACACACAGCGAAAGTGGGTGCACAGTGCACTATTTACGCCTCTGCCTACCCCTTCGGGGATATTAATCGCGCGTGTGTGTGTGTGTGTGTTTATCGAAAGCGTGAGCATATTAGACTAAATTAATTTACGTTTACGTTTACGCATACACACATACTAACATGGGCAAATATATTAAAGTTTATTATGATATATGATATAATCCTCTTTCGTTGATGAGCTCGGCGCAAAAATAAAAGTGTCTGAAAGCAAACAATATATGATAAAGAAAAATCAGTTATATATATATATATATATATATATATATACTATATATATATATATATATATACACACACATATATATATATACACTCACGCCTTTAATCCCCGAAGGGGTAGGCAGAGGCGCAACTAGTGCACCCACTTTTCGCCGTTATTCCGTCCCATGATGTGATAGGGGGCGAGCCTATCGCCATATCGGGCACAAATTCCAGACTCCGGGCTGACACTGAATTTTTTAAAAAACCCAATATCACTGCCCGACCCGGGAATCGAACCCAAGACCTCAGCATTGCAGTCATACCGTAATACAACTAAATCAGTTGTCGAATAGCAAAAAATTCTCGCGGAAGCAATTTGTGGAGTATTAGGGACGTAACCATATCGGGTACAAATTCCAGATTCCGGGCTGATATTGAATGGAAAAACCCAATTTAATTTTGCCCACCCAGGATTGACAGACAGGACAGTGCGGTGTCGCACTGCGCACACAATACAAAAACATCACCGAAGCAGTCTAGAATTGCTAGAAACAAATGCTATTATAACTAACTGGTCTTTATGCGACTAAATGGAAAATAAGTAAAAAGGCATGATGCCACATTTATGTTACCTCAAATATACTACTAGTAGTAGGTCTTTCGTATGCCAGGGGCCGTCTGGGTAGGTACCAAGGCAATGCCTGTATTTACCGCCAAGCACCAGTGTGTATGCACTGTTGTATTCCGGTTTGAAGGACATTGTAGCCAGCGTAATTACTGGGCATTGTGGGACTTAACATCTAATGTCTCAGGGTGACGAGTCAAAACTTCTGTATGCTGTTGCTAGTGCTTATGGCCGGTCATATCGCTTAAAATCAGGCGAGTGGCATGCTCGTCTCGTTATTCAGTAGCAATAAAAAAGAAAAAGAAACTAATAAATTGGACAAGCACGTGGCTCGCCTGATGGGAGGCACTCGCCCGTAAATAGTAATCTATAAATATAATAAAGCAGTAGAACCGGTGTGTCTGTACATTTAAAGAAATGTGACTAAAAAGAAAGGGGGCGACTCAAGAAGAGTAATGGAACACAAATCAGCGAATTTTCTAATTCTTTTCTGTCTGTTTGTTTGTTACTGCACATGTCCAAAATTACTGAACGGATTTCGATGAAGTTTGGCACACAGGTAGATCATGTCCTAGATTAACACATAGGCTACTTTTATCCCGGAAAAACTATTTCACGCGGGCGGAGCCGCGAGCAAAAGGCAGTAATGAATAATAATAATACCAGCCCTGTATTACATACTGCCCACTGCTGAGCACGGGCCTCCCCTACTACTGAGAGGGGTTAGGCCTTAGTCCATGAAAAAACGTCAAAATATACTACATCACTTAATGATAATTAACTTATTAATTAGGTATTTTACTTAAGGACGCTATTACATTTTTGACAACTTCGATTTTAGATATTTGAATGACAAGAACGCGCTTTGCTACACGCGCACACATCGAAACCGATTTAAACTAGATTTTCCATTTGAACGAGCTAATCTTAATACTTGAAGTTATTATTTTACTCATCCATATTTATTTTTTTGGAATTGTCGAATGTTTACAATGATGTTTAATAATAATAATTATTATAATTTCATCATGTAAGTAATAGACATTTTTTTTTATTGCATTGAATGACGAGACGAGCATGCCGTTCGCCTGATGGTAAGCGATACGACCACCCATAAACAGTAGCAACACCATCCAGCACGTTGAGTTACAAAATACTGTGTGGCATTTCACTGCGCTCGTCATCCTGATACATAAGATGTTAACTCTCATTATGTCCAGTAGTTAGACTGGTTACAATGTCCTTCAAACCGAAATACTACAGTGCATGCACACTGCTGCTTGGCGATAGAAAAAGACATTGACATTGCGGTGTCCAGAAGTACTACTTTCTGCATCTGGCTCTTGACCCAACTACCAATTGAGAGCTTCAGCAGGTGTTGGTCGAGACTGGTATGAACCCATGAGCAGAAACGACAAGGCCCCGATAGAACCGACCGTATAGTTCTTTGATCTTCCATATCACATCGCGTTCCCTAATGCCATCGCCATAGGTTTTCGCCAGTTTTCATTCGCCAAGGAAAGTGGGATAAATCCCTTATCCACCATGACTAAAATCTTATACATGCCTACTTCGCTGTGGAGGAAATAATTCCTGAGATTGCATACCTCGCGGTTATGCAAGTCCATTAAGTAAGCCTCAGCCCCGCATCTTCGCGGGATGTACAACCTCATCACTGACCACCGTGGGTGATGCATACGATATGCAGTCAGTAGGGTCCGGAACTTTCGATCCAGGGCGTCCAATTCAGTCTGAGTCTTTCTTTCTGAGTATACCAAAAGAGTACATGAGTACAGGCATAACCCAACCGTTGAAAGCACAAATCTTGTTACCACCTGACAAAAAACTGTTAAATACTTTTGCCAGGTGGCCGAAGAAACGGTCATTCAGCGATTGTTTTACGTCGGCACCCATAATCCCCAGTGCCTCAGGCATACCCAGATATTTGTAAGTTTCCGTCTCAGAAAGGGATCTAAGTCTTACAGTCTCTAAGACTTGTATGTCACCAGAGACCACGACCTCTACTCGCTTCATATGGATAGCCGCACATTTATCTACACAAAACTCCATGTTGAGTTATTTGCTACATCTTTCAGTATTTTTTAACGACTCAATCAATTCTGTTTGTTTTGATGCAAACAACTTGAGATCATCCATGTAAAGCAAGTGAGATATAGGCTCAGGAGCCCCCGTGCATCTCGGCGCTCTCGGCGTCAACGGCAGCGTGAGGCCTACCTGCCACACTGCTGTCCATCAGGGGGGTCGCAACAATGTGCTAAAAAGACAAAGCTAGAGACAGCACCCGCCCACGACGCCCGTGTGGCCACTGTTAGTTGCCTTTTACGACAGGCAGGGGATACCGTGGTGGAATTCTCCAAACACCTTCAATCCACAGGGTGGGAGACGCCGGTCAGTCGTCCACCCGGCGTCTCCTACGTCTCCTCTGACGGCGGGAGGAATCCTCGCCTTCCAGAACTCTCTCAGCACTCTCCTTCTACGAGAGGACTATCTCGCAGAAGTGAGCCAACACACGCCAGACCTCCTGACTGCCGACTATGGGAGCGACCACGGCCGGCAACGAGAGGCCGCCTCTGACGACTGCTTTGAGAGCGCTGCGCTCCTCATTCCAGGCTGGGCAAAACTCAAACGTATATTAAGCCGTATCCAGCGGGCAACTGTCACAATGGCACACACAGCCGACACCTCGGTACCTACGATACGACACAGCTACTCACCGAAGCAGCCATGCCTAGTGAGTAGTTGTGGCTGAACTGTAGTACTGTAGTATTGGTGTTTAGATATTTTTGTACCGGGAAAGGCTTTGAACGCGGGCAAAAGGCGAACTTAACCTAGTAAAATTTAAAAATAAATAATCACCGATACTAAAAATTATAAATAGATAAATAGTAAATACCATATACTGCAAAACTTGTCGATTTTGTAAATATAAAAATACTATGCCATTTTAATAATGAAATTTAAATATTTGCATTAAAATAAATGAATGTTTCATTAATTAAATCAAATTTGTATTGACTTATTGTAATATTAAATTTTCATACTTGCTTTTTGAAAACTAATAATTTGAAATAGTATCAACTATTTTATTCGTAGTATAATGACATCGCGATCAATTTATTACGTATTTATTTTTTGAAAAAAAGTTGTACACCCGTGCTTCGTCGGCCGCGTCTCAGCGCGGAATGACAGCCCGAAATTGGAAAATGTATGAAGAAATTCAATTCAGGTTACATTTCTTCTCTTTACTGGAAAAGTATTTAATTTGACTTGAAAATAATTAGTCATAAAGCGAGCAGACTATATAAGCCATCATATTGTTTCGGTTTTATATTAAAATATTCATTAGTTTAAGGTATAATGGTTCCGATTCCGACCCTATTTTTCGTCATTTTCAGCGATTATTGCTCCAGAATAAACGTATTTACGTGATAATGTTGTATGGAAGCATACAATTTCTATATGCTATAAGCAAAGAGGAATGTTTAATCTTTATTTATATACCAAGATCTCCTCATAAGCGTAACTCCTGATTCAATAAATGGTACCTCAAAACTACGGAAATTTGTAAATGCGCCCTTAAAAGCAGGTTACATTTACAGTAATACCAGACCATGTATTTTGTTTTTGTTTCATAGACTGGGTCTACTGTTCATCGGCCGTTATTCCACTACAATGACCAGTGCAGTTGGCGCAACACACTTTTACGCATGTTGGAGTTTTCTTTATGGTTCGAGAAAGTGGCCTCACTGCCCTAGATACTAAAAGAGTTAAAGCCCAAAAAAAATCGTCGACCGGCAACAGATAAACACCCTCGGACGGTCAGCACAGTAATGCCGGCCTGCCTTCTCTTCTCTGCTCTTCATGGTGCTATATTTATGATCGGCCTCTTATCTGACGTCCAATCCAGGATATCTTGTAAGAAAAACCCACACAATGTTGCTCGATGGAATCGAACCCGACACCTTCCAGTCGTCGGTCCACCCACGCTGCCACACACAAAGGAGACCTCAAAAAACAAATTATTAACAAAAAATAGTTTGAAATAATGTGTTGTTCCCACGGATGTTTTCTGTTAAAATATAAAATATATTTGACTTCAATAATAAACTTAACAAACGGTAGTCAAATATGTTAATCTTAACTAGCTACGAATATTTAATATTTCGGACTGCCACGGTGGCGTAGTTGTATTACGGTGCGACTGCAATGCTGAGGTCTCGGGTTCGATCCCCGGGTCGGGCAAAGAGATATTAGATTTTTCTAATCAGTATCAGCTCGGAGTCTGGAATTTGTGCCCGATATGGCGATAGGCTCGCCTCCTATCACATCATGGGACGGAATACGCACGTCGAAAAGTGCACTAGTTGCGCCTCTGCCTATCCGATACTCCGGGATACAAGGCATGAGTATGCGTATTTAATATTTCGTTATATAAAAAGTTTTTTTTGTTATGTGGTATAAAATAAAACCCAGTTAATTTTAGAGAACAAGTTATATTATTTATGTAGATATAGATATTATTTCCAGTAGAGTCAATCTACGATTTCGAATGGAATATTTTAAGCTCACGTAATTTTTCAATGTTGTCATAACTTAGACAAATTGGTAAAGATTCCTGTGTCTTTCTTGGTCGGATCGATTTAGATTTTTGAATTAGAAGTTCTCTGAATTTCGAAGGTAAGTGAAGTCCGCCAACCCGCACTAGGCCAGCGTGGTGGACTAAGGCCTAAAACCCTCTCAGTAGTAGAGGAGGCCCGTGCTCAGCAGTGGGCAGTATATAATACAGGGCTGATTGCATTGCGTTGCATTGAAATTTATATATTATTATTGTTTTTATGTTTTAGTTTTCCTCGTGACCCTATACGATTTCAAGAATGGACATGAATCGTCACCCAACAAAGATGTGTTTGGACCCTTAACCTCCCCCCTTATATACGCCCATGACACCCTGCACCCCACGCTTTTATTACAATAAAATATTTTGTTTTCATATTTCACTATACTTAATTCAAATTTTCTATTTCAAAAACACTAATGATATTTGATCATTAATATAGCTATATAATTATCATTTATAATATTGCCAATCGATAAAGATTATAATATGATCGGAGCAGAAAGGCTTGTATGATCTTTCTTTCTGTCAAAACAAATGCTCATGTTGTGAAACAGACAAGTGTTTAAGATTTATTTATATGTGCGTTCATAACGAAATGGCATTGAATGTATTAAATGGTGTAGTATAATCTGTGTTGCACTTCATATGTAGTAGTTACGCAATTCTACATATGAAGTGCAATTAAGCACATGGCACGTCCCGCCTAGATAGTCTAAGCCTACTTCTGTACGAAACTAACTTTAAAATAAACATGAAATTTTTTATTCTACGAAAACCCCTCAACAAAAATAGAATAATATTTTATATGAAAGTCCGTTATTCCTTCTCGTTTATGTGTAATTATTATTACACAAAATTAAATTATGAGGGCTCCCATACACAGATGGGCATTGTTCTTTGCACTTATGAGTCTTATTTAACCTTTATCTGTGGACGCGTGGTCTCACAGGCCGTTCGCAGTTTGTGAATTTCGTGTTTACCCCTTTCCTCTTGCTCCCCACGTCTAATGCGCTCAGTAGCTTTAGTTTTAGTGGCGAAATGTGTATTCAAATGGGAAGTAGCCTCGTTGGCTGCAAATTAGGTAAATTATTTTACTTTAAACTTTGACCGCGGTCTGTGGGACCGCA
Organism: Sphinx pinastri; assembly: GCA_947568825.1. Lineage (NCBI taxonomy): Eukaryota > Metazoa > Arthropoda > Insecta > Lepidoptera > Sphingidae > Sphinx > Sphinx pinastri. Next base: position 23,627,040 of record OX387615.1, read on the forward strand.
CGTCCACGTTTCCTATATAAATAATCTTGAGGGTTTTTTTTTATTTTTAGTTTATATTCATTCAAAATGTCAATGAATATTAATCAAAGTGCATCTACGTAAAAACAAACGTAAAGGTCATAGCTGCAACAACGTGTGAGCAAAATATGTGGAGTCGAAAAAAGCTGTATGATCTACTTTTAGAGTCGGACCAGTCTGATAACGAGGAAACTATTGATTATTGCTTGATATCTGAATACTATGAAGAAAATACCGATGTCTCTAGTATAGTCCATAATATTATATGCGTACGCGTTACGAGTACAATTTGCGCGCTGAGGTCCTGGGATCGAATCCTGGGTCGGGCCAAAAACATTGTGACTGGGTTTTTCCATCTTAAAAATTACTCAGTCGCAGCTCGGAGTCAGGAAGTTGGCGGTGTGATACCCCCGTGCCTCGGAAAGCACGTAAAGCCGTTGGTCCTGCGCCTGATCTCTCTCCGGTCATGTCGGATTGCCGTCTCACCGGACTATAAGACTAAAGGAATAGCGAGTGTACCCTGTGTATTGCGCACACACTTGTGCACTATAATATCTCCTGCATATCTGGCTGATCTCTGTTGAGATTGGCCGCCGTGGCCGAAATCGGCTAGAAAAAAATAAGAAGATAATAAGAAGTATCAGTCCCAATAGTGACAGTGCAGATGGTAACGTGCCCCTTTTAGAACTGCAAGCACACCGACCTAATTATTACTACGGAATATATCGCGAAAAGAGGGACAGTAATCCACCTTCCAGCAGTATCAGGGCTCCTCAGCACAATATTGTTACCATCAGATCTGTTTTACGCTTATTGAGGAAGCAAGAAATGAACCACTTAATATTTGGAATAAACTTTTTGACGAAGAAATGCGACAGACAAAAGAAGACTGAAACTGAAAACTGAAGCGAAAAACATGTCATCTTCATTCTCCAAAACCAAAGAGAAAGTCCAACTATACTTGTATAAGTTGTAAACATGTTATATGTTTACAGTGTTCCAAACCCTTGTGCGCAAGGACTGCCAATCATTTGGTACATATTGGACCATTGTCAAAAATTTTATATTTTAATATGAAAATAATTTTATTCGTTATTATGTTAGAATAAGCTTTAGATTTATAGATAAGAATGTTAGTTTTTCTCAAAAGTTCAATAATTTAAGTTTTCAGCCCTTTTATCAAACTGAATGGAAGAGTGCTTGCGTAAAACGGTATAGAGAACAAAGAGCTGTCTTACTGTAAGAACTTTACAGTGCATGTATAATAGAGTTGTAGGATATCTAAAAGGTTTAAAGAACATTACCTTTAGAACAGCTCTTTGGGCGCGCTCCAGGGCCAAGAGATTTGTTTTCAAAGCGCTGCCCCAGACCGGAATAAAATATGTCAAAATTGATTGGCATAGACCAAAATAAACAGTTTTCAGTGTGTCGTAATCAGCAGAATGCCGAAGTTTTTTAAAGATAAATATGAGTTTTCTCACCCGACCAATTAGTGTATCTAGGTGGATTTTCCAGTTTAGAAGACTGTCTATGTGCATGCCAAGATATGTAACACTTCTTGCATATTTTAAATTAAAACAGTGGCTAGATCTGGAGAGCATAAGTGCGCCTTGAGTGTGAAATAATCGGTAGATGGAAGAGACTTAGCCTGAAGGGAAAAGGGTACATAGCTGATCTTATTTAGGTTTAGGGTTAGTAAATTGCGGGAGAGCCAACTCATGACCTGACGAAGAGCATATTCGGAGTGTATGAAGGTGTCATTCCAGTTTTCGCCATGGATAAGCAACGCCGTGTCATCAGCATAGGTGAAAATGGAGCAGAATGGAATGCGAAGACGACAGAGGGGGTTAATATATATTAAAAAGAGCGTAGGGCCTAGAATATAACCTTGGGGGACTCCATAAGAAAGGGTGACTTCATTGCTCATGTAAGAACCGATTTTAACAGATTGGTTTCGATTCGTGAGGTAGTCTTTAAAAATATCAAGACAAATGCCACGAATCCCAATCTTTTCTAGATTAATAATTAGGTCGGTGTGCTTGCAGTTCTAAAAGGGGCACGTTACCATCTGCACTGTCACTATTGGGACTGATACTTTTTATTATCTTCTTATTTTTTTCTAGCCGATTTCGGCCACGGCGGCCAATCTCAACAGAAATCAGCCAGATACGCAGGAGATATTATAGTGCACAAGTGTGTGCGCAATACACAGGGTACACTCGCTATTCCTTTACTCTCATAGTCCAGTGAGACGGCAATCCGACATGACCGGAGAGAGATCAGGCGCAGGACCAACGGCTTTACGTGCTTTCCGAGGCACGGGGGTATCAGACCGCCAACTTCCTGACTCCGAGCTGCGACTGAGTAATTTTTAAGATGGAAAAACCCAGTCACAATGTTTTTGGCCCGACCCAGGATTCGATCCCAGGACCTCAGCGCGCAAATTGTACTCGTAACGCGTACGCATATAATATTATGGACTATACTAGAGACATCGGTATTTTCTTCATGGTATTCAGATATCAAGCAATAATCAATAGTTTCCTCGTTATCAGACTGGTCCGACTCTAAAAGTAGATCATACAGCTTTTTTCGACTCAACATATTTTGCTCACACGTTGTTGCAGCTATGACCTTTACGTTTGTTTTTACGTAGATGCACTTTGATTAATATTCATTGACATTTTGAATGAATATAAACTAAAAATAAAAAAAACCCTCAAGATTATTTATATAGGAAACGTGGACGTGCGGTCCCACAGACCGCGGTCAAAGTTTACAAAAAGCTTTGTATAACAACAGTTCTTGTGGTTCGGGGGCGAGTTAATGCAAACAACATACATGATTGAAGACACTTTAATCACTCTGCACATAAATTCTTATAATTACACAGCTCCATGAATAGTCTAAAAAGAAATACAGTTAGGCACTAAGAACGGTAGCGCGGGGAAGCCCGGACGATGCGTGTACGCGAGTGGAGTTAAAAACAACAAAACATTTAAATATTTCACAATTTGATAGCTGCCGACCATACTTTAAAAATCATAACATACTTACTCTCCCCTGCATTTACATCTACGAAATAGCTCTGTTTGTAAGAAAACACCCCTCATATTTTGAATTTAATAAAAATGAAAGGCGAAAACATAATTTAATTTTACCTGAGCCAAAAATTACACGTACAAAAATAGTCCATATTACAGAGCGGCACACATTTATAATTATGTTCCAGAGATAATTAGAACAGAAAATAAAATTAATATATTTAAAAAAAAAAAATTATTTCAAAAAACTTACTACAGCTTATATGAATATATAAACGGTTAAAGTTAGGTAATGATATAATTTTTAGTTCTTTTCAATTAATTCTATTAACAATAATGAATTTATAGTTTTATACTTATATTTAATTTTAAATTATCTTATTAATAGCAATAGACTTATATTTTTTATACTTAGTTATTAGAATAGCCGACACCCTGACAAGGTATTTAGGCCTTTATTGTAAATAAATAAATAAAAATAGGAAAAATAATTTAACATTACCAACATACTGAATACCAATTTTGGGCTCGTAAGTAATCCTAAAAACAGAATAAGATATCATTGATACGTTTCAAAATTGTCATTTTTCTCGCAAAACTTCACAAAATAATAAACTTGTTCCCTAGAGATGGTAAGATAATTAAGAGAAAACAAATCAAGAGATATGAGAGTGAAATACAGATGCCAGCTGGACCCTGGAAAATAGATAGAAAAAATGCAGCGAGCTAGACGAGCCTTTGTCGACTGACTCTCTCTCTTCAGTCGGCCCCTCATTACTGAGGATCGTAATCCCGTCCAAAGTCATTCACCAGTCTTCTCCATGAGGCGCAATCTTCGGCTTGGTGCACCGCTACGCTCATTGGCATATTTAGGGAGGGCTTACCGGTGAGCACCAACTTCCCCAAGTTGTCTGGTTTCCTTCGCGCTATGTGTCCAAAATATTTTAGAAAACGACTCAGACCGCCGAAGGGTAGCCCTCTGTTGATGTTTTAGCTTGAGCTCTCTTAAGATATATGCATTTGTGCGATGAGCTATGCATGAGATGCCGAGCATGCGAGGCCAGCGCCACATTTCGAACGCATCGACTCTCTTACGATCGGCAGCTTTTAAGGTCCAGGTCTCAGAAGCATACAGAAAGACAGAAAAAGCCAAAGTCCGGACCATGCGAATTATCGTACGGTTGCTGATGTTTCTGTCCCTCCAGACCTTGTCGAGTTTTGTCATCGCAGTTTTCGCCATCGCGATGCGTCTGCGAATCTCTTTTTCACAGCTACCGTTGTTGGTTATGAGTGATCCCACATACCGGAATTCTTGAACCTCTTCGTAGTTATAAAGTAGAGTCGTGCGCTGAATAGTCGCAGATCGATCAACGGCCATCACCTTGTAGACTGACAATCCGAATTAAAGGACATAATGTAATTTTTGTGTTCTAAGATTAAGCGGTGATAGCCTAATTGGTAGTGGAACGGACTGCCGAGACGAATGTACGCAGGTTCAAAACCCAAGGGCACACACATCTGACTTTTCTAAAAAGTTATGTGTGTATTCTTTGTGAATTATCGCTCGTTTTAACGGTGAAGGAAAACATCGTGAGGAAACCTGCATACCCGAGCAGTTATCTGAATTTCGAAGGTATGTGAAGTCTGCCAACCCGGACTAGGCCAGCGTGGTGGACTAAGGCCTATACCCTCTCAGTTGTAGAGGAGGCCCGTGCTCTGCAGTGGGCAGTATATAATACAGGGCTGGTATGGTGGTTCTAAGATATATTGAAGTAAAAATGTAAGGACATTTGTATCACCCACCACCACCCGCATCAGTGTATAGTATTCCGGGATCAGCCTGTGTATATCCAGTTTCAAACAAGCCGGCATAATTGTGTCAACTGGAGAGGGATAATCATCTCTCGTCATTCTACTCTATCTGGACTCATTTTATGGGGCCACTGTCTGGTGTCCGTATAAAAAAGTTACTACATATAAAAACATTTTCCTGGCAGCTCCACTCACGTATTTTTTTTCCGGAATAAATGTAATCGAATCTCAATAAACTAGTGTGAGATTCCTATTAGCCTTGGTGAAAACACTGTCACTAGTAGAAGGCACATGGCACATTATAGCAGCAAGAAGTTAATATTTAGTTTTCGTGCATTTGCTACGAAACTTTGTAGCTTCATCTAAATTGCTAAAGTAACCGTTGATTACTTTACATTTTTTATGGCTGTAATCGACTAGTATAGCAAACCAGATGGAATTATATCATAGTTATTGTACGACAACGAAATATTGACAGCTGCTCGTTGTCGCCATTTTGCGTCGTGTGTCAGCGACATCTTTACAGCGTCTGCGCGGTATCTAGCGAAAGGGTTCTCTTCCGATCAGTTCATGCGTATGCTCGTTGTCGCCATTTTGCGTCGTGTGTCAGCGACATCTTTACAGCGTCTGCGCGGTATCTAGCGAAAGGGTTCTCTTCCGATCAGTTCATGCGTACAATCTTTATATTATTATGATTTATGCTCTATAGTATTATTCTTAGGAACTGTATTATCATGTTTTGACTTGTTAAAAAAATAAACACCGAAGAAGATATTGAAATTCAGGACAACGGCCTCGTTATCAAAAAGACCTTGAGAAATTGCTAGTTGTTATTTTCATGTTATCATTTTCTTAATGTGCTCCTGACACCTTTCTAAACGCGTCGTGGTGTGCGACTTTACAATATTTCCGAAACATTTGGGTTGGCTCAACTGGGATAATGTTTGACAAGGAGGAATACAAGAAGCTGACGGCCAACCTTCAACATTGAAGAGGCACTTGAAGAAGAAGAAGAGTTATCGAATTATGTGGATTTATCAATTATAAAGAGGAAAAGTTTGTGAGTTTCTTTGTAGGTCTGTAGGGGTTAATCTCTGGAACTACTGAACCGATTTTGAATATTCTTTCACTAATAGAAAGCTACATTACTCCTGAGTGCTATAGGCTATACTTTTTATCTTGGTAAAATATAAAGCGGGACATTTGTCCTGAAAAACTCTTTTACGCGATAACTAAAATATCACCTCCGTTTAATACCTGTTCCGCCTGGCCAATGACAAGGAGGAATACAAGAAGCTGACGGCCAACCTTCACCGTTGAAGACGCACTTGAAAAAGAAGAAGAGTTATGGAATGTTTTGTCTTCTTCGAACGAATTTTGAATTGTTTGGGTAACATAAAGAGTATTACAAATCTCTATTTTCTCTGTTCTGTGAGTCTTGTATTATTAACTATGCAATTATTATAACTTGGGGCAAGTAGGAGCAGGAGGCGGGGTCAGCTAACCCAAGCAGGGACAGTGTAATTACCAAGTTACTGTCAAGCCCCAGCCTCAGTGGTAACTTTGTTTGCACTATCGCGGACAAAATCCTGGAATGCATATATTGGGTTTACTTTGCCCGACCTCCCCACATTGAATGACACCTACACGGCGCTTTATAATCAGGTAGCTGTAGTACAACGTAACCAATGCCAGGAACTATATCTTTCCTAATTTCAAAGTTCTTTATTTTTTCGCACGAATTTCTTAATTTTGATGCTAAGCCACCTCTCGTAAGCTGTATGATCTGTAAGGGAAAATCCCATCAAAATCGGTCTGGACGGGATTGACTGAAAGAAACCGACAAACACTTTTATAAGGAGTTTTGAGAACCTATCTATCATGTAGATAATTATTTTTTAAGAGAGAGCCGTTATATGTTACACAACAAAGTTATATCAATGTTATTTATATACTTATCAAAGCTGTATTGTAAATTTAAAATAACTCATTAGGCCACTTATTAGGCTTTTTATTATAAATGAACAACATGGGTTCCTTAGTAAAAAATCCACTGAAACTAACTTGAGTGAATTTGTTGATAGTATCGCCAATGCCATGGAGAGGGGCTACCAGATGGATGTCGTGTACACAGACTATTCTAAAGCTTTCGACAAAATAAATCATGAAATTCTTCTTGTGAAACTTTATAATTTCGGCATACATGGGGACTTGCTTCGGTGGTTTGAATCGTATCTTAGAGATCGCAGTCAAGCCGTTACTGTTAAAGGCTATTGTTCTAGTTTCATTCCTGTGCCATCCGGTGTTCCACAGGGATCACATCTTGGTCCTTTATTATTCAATATTTTTGTCAATGATGTGTCTTCTGTATTTAAGCACTCAAAATGTTTTATTGTACGCCGATGATAACAAAATTTTTAATGCAATTAAATCTCATCAGGACTGTTTAGATTTGCAAAGAGATTTAAATTCCTTATCGATTTACTGCCAAAATAATGAACTTTTACTTAATGTAAAAAAAATGCAATGTTATCACATTTTCTAGAAAAAAGCTAATATTTTATTTAATTATGAAATCAATGGTCTGGTTTTGAATAGGGTTACAGTTATCAAGGACTTGGGTGTTTTTATGGACTGTAGGCTCTCTTTTGACACTCATATACTAATGTCAGTGGATAGGGCTTATCGCATGTTGGGTTTTGTTCTTAGAACCTGCAAAGATTTTAAAAGTATCACTACTTTTCAATTACTTTTTAATTCCTTTGTTCGTCCTATTCTAGAATATTGTTCTGTAGTCTGGAATCCTCAATACCATATTTATATTGATCAATTAGAAAAAATTCAGAACAAATTTATTAAATATTTAAAATTCCGATCAAATTGCTCGACTTCATTAGATGTTATTGATAATATTATGCCACTCAAGGACCGTAGAATAATTAGAGATCAATTATTTTTATTTAAAATTATCAATAATTTTATCGATTCTCCATATATTTTAAGTAAAATTGATTATAAATGCTCTGGGACCCGTACACGTAAACCGTACACATTTCAACCACCCGCAGCTAAAACTAACTATTGTTCGAATCTTTTTGTCCATAGATCCACTATGAAATATAATAAATTATTCTCCGATATCGATATTTTTTATGAGTCTATCGTTAGTTATAAGAAGTTATTATTGAAACATTTAAAATCTATTGTTATTTAATTTTGCTTTTTAATTGTAATGAATTCATTTTTTTTTCGTCCACCAACTTTTTATGTATGCATGTATTAGTGGAAACTTTTTTGGATTATGTTTTATTTTTTTAAGCTTTAAATTTTTAAATAATATTGTTCTGTTTGTTTCTCGAAAACAAATAAAATAAAATAAAAATAAAGGAAGTAAATCTCTGTAATTTTTGGGCTCAAAAACACGGCCATCCAGTGACCCTAGTGTGAACGTACGGAAACTGCGATAACAGATAACACTTGGCAATGACCTAGCGCCATTGCCAAGTCGACTTGTTATGCCTATTCATATTTTTATACAACCAATTCTAACTAACTCGCCTGGTGACTGTCATGACATTCAAACAGTAATAACATAACGCGGAACTTTATATTACACTGCATGACACTGTGCTCACCCTGAGACGTTAGCCTCGTAATCACGCTGGCTATAATGTCCTTCAAGCCGGAGCAGTGGCAGCAACAGTATATACGAAGCCTACAGTGGCCGAAACTGCTGCGAGGTTTACTGGTGGTAGGTCTCTCATATGTAAGAGTCCGTCTGGTTTCGGTTTGAAGGACATTGTAGTCAGTGTCACTACAGGATATAGTGAGACTCAACATCTTATGTCTCAGGATGACGAGCGCAGTGGAATGCCACACAGTACTTTGTAACTCAAGGTGCTGGATGGTGTTGCTACTGACTATGGGTGGTCGTATCGCTTACCATCAAGCGAACGGCATGCTCGTCTCATCATACAATGCCGTAAAAAAAGAGGCTCTGAGAAGCAAAAAAAAAGCTCAATAAATCTTTGTTGTTGGTTATCAGTGATGATCCTCTAAAAAAAGGACAGGTTAGGCAGCGCGCGATGCTCGGGGCGATTACCCGGTTCGCCCCCAAGGCCGCTAGCGGAAGCCTTTATCTCCAAAGGATAAATAAAGGAAGAAGAAGAAGATTACGTACTCCTATTGTTCTTATTGGAGGAGGTCTTCACCTGAGAGGGGTTCCTGATATATTTAGTATTAAGTAATTGTACTTAGCTTTAGCTTTAGCACCAATTTATGTAATTTGTATGAGGAAATAAAAGGCTTTTTTATTTTTATTTTTGTTTATTTATTGTTCTTATAAAAAACATTTTAAATAGGATCTCTTCACACACACATTTGGTTCACTCATTTTTACTTACCAGTGACCAGTATAATAACCTGCATGGCACTGCTATCGTCACGCTAAAACGTTGAATGTTATTTTTGCAACTTTATTATAAGCATATTAGGAAAGAAAATCATTTCTCATTCATTTGGCGATATTTGTTAGAAACGTAGTTTTGTGCAATTGTTTATTATATTCAGTTTTGACAATTATTTTATACGTAATAGCAAATATTACGAAAAAAACCCTATTTTTAAATCAGCAATAACATTCATTATGTAATGGGGAAGCCACTCAAATTTCAAATATCACTATGTGCGCGCAACTATACGAATGTGAGATAAAGATGAGAGAGTGGGGATAGCGTGCGAACTGTTTAACCCTCGACAGAAAAGAGGGGTGTTATTCTTTCACGCGTATCATAATGCCTGATGACGTCACGAGATATCATTGCGTCTCTTTTTTGTTTTTTGACATTTTCATCAGATTTCAAAGGCTTGTGTCTTACTGATTTTTTTACCAAATATCGTGCTTTCTGTGTTAGATTTTAAATGACGTAAATGTTACTTCTTACTATACTATCCATACTAATATTATAAATGCGAAAGTAACTCTGTCTGTCTGTCACGCCTTCACGCCAAAGCTACTGAACCGATTTAAATGACATTTGGTGTCTAGAGCCTGAGAAAGGACATAGGCTACTTGTTATCACCGGAAAATATAAAGCGGGACTTTTATCCCGAAAAAACTTTTTAACGCGGGCGGAGCCGTGGGAAAAAGCTAGTATACTATAATAATATTATAATGCGAAAGTTTGTGAAAATGTTTGGATGTTTTTAGAAGTAAACGCAGAAAGAACTAAACATATTTGGATGAAATTTGGCCGGCGGTAAATGACTTGGATTAACTTGAAATAATGGATATATTTAATCTGATTCTTTAAGTAGATGGCGCTAGCGTCGTACTGTGTTTTAAGGAGTTTTGTAGCAGGAAAGGCTTTTCACGCGGCCGAAGCCGCGAGCAACGCCTAATTGTTGAGAAATGTAGTAAAAAATATGAGTAAAATAGCCTTTTGGCAATAAAACTTCGCGAGTACACTCAGCTCGTAAAAGATAATTAGCGTCTTGACGTATTATCCCAATGGAATTATATTGTTTACCATAAGTGACCTCTGAACTTCATTCTACGCACAATTGATATCACAGGTCGGTATAGTAGCTTATAATATTTCACCTGAGAACATACTGTGAACCGAGGCAGAACCGATTTTTTTACTTATTTTCTGTCTGTCTGTCTGTTTTTCTGTTTGTTTGTTACTGCACATCTCCAAAAGTACTGAACGGATTTCGATGAAATTCGACACACGGGTAGATCATGTCCTGGATTAACACATAGGCTACTTTTTATCCCGGAAAATATAAAGCGGGACTTTTATCCCGAAAAAACTTTTTAACGTGGGCGGAGCCGCTGGCAAAAGCTAGTGCAGCAATATAGATTTTTAATGTTGCATAATTTACTGAACCTAGCCCAATAAAATTTTATAATTTTTACTTGCTTATGAAAAACGGAGGACCTTTTATCTTCGCGTAAATACCATAATCTATGACGCAGTTGTTTTTTCCCAAAAAAAATTACTAAAAACGAACCCTGATACTAAATTATAAGATAGGAGCATTAAGAACATGATCCAGTTTTTGCATGCCTAAAGACGAACAACTTATTAAAAAAATCACAGTTACAATTATGTTGTACATATACGTATATTTTTTGTATACTATCCTAATGCAATGCAATGCAATGTAATCAGCCCTGTATTATATACTGCCCACTGCTGAGCACGGGCCTCCTCTACTACTGAGAGGGGTTAGGCCTTAGTCTACCACGCTGGCCTAGTGCGGATTGGCTGACTTCACATACCCTCGAAATTCTTATGAAGAATTCTCAAGTATGTAGGTTTCCTCACGATGTTTTCCTTCACCGTTAAAGCGAACGATAGTTGATAAACAATACACACGTAACTTCGAAAAGTCAGAGGTGTGTGCCTTGGGTTTTGAACCTGCGGACATTGTCTCGGCAGATCGTTCCATTCCCAACTAGGTTATCGTCCACTATCCTAATAAGAAGTTCATAAGTTTGTTTGTACAGTCGGAAAAGTGTATGCTCGATCAACTTAAGGTTATAAATAAGTCGCTTGCGCGTCGAGTGTCAGCAACATGCAACATCCAACTAAAGTAGACAATAAGAGTTATCTGCTGTTTCCTTTTAACATCTCCTAAATGATCACAACTGCTTGGTGAAATATTAAAAATGGGCGTTTTAGCTTGGAAAGTGTACTAGCACCAAATTTGGTGATTGTACTTTATACAGACATTGTAGGTAAGTCGACGTGTACGGAGTATATTGCTATTATTCGTGTTCAGGCGCTTACCATACTCAAGGGCATTTTAAAGAATAAGTTCCTAAGAGGTCACTTAATTTTTCGAAGTTATGTGAAGTCTGCCAACCCGCAATAGGCCAGCGTGGTGGACTAAGGCCTTAACCCTCTCAGTTGTAGAGGAGGCCCGTGCTCAGCAGTGGCCAGTATATAATACAGGGCTGGTATGGTATGGCACTGAAGTTAAACAGCCCTAAAGTAGCATGTATTCGGCCGGGGTGAAAGGAAGGTGTTTGGGTCTAAGGAAATCTCAGATATCAAAGGAAACACAACAACTCACTTTTTCAGTAATCTTAACTTATTTACTAACTAGCTTTTGCTCGCGGCGCCGCACGCGTGCAAAAGTTTTTCCGGGATAAAAGTCTCGTTTTATATTTACCCGGGATAAAAGTACATGATGATGGACAAAAGGACATGATCTACCGGTATGCCAAATTTTATCGAAATCCGTTGAGTAATTTTGGAGATTTGGAGTAACAAACGAACATAAAAACAGACAGAAAAGAATTACTACTTTTTTTTATTGCATCGACTGACGAGACGAGCATGCCCTTCGCCTGGTGGTAAGCGATACGGCCACCCATAAACAGTAGCATCACCATCCAGCACCTTGACTTACAAAGTACTGTCTGGCATTTCACGGCGCTCGTCATCCTGAGACATTACATGTTAAATCTCATTATGCTCAGTAGTTACACTGGCCACAATGTGCCGTGCATGCACACTGCTGCTTGGCGGTAGAAATAGACATTGTGGTGGTACCCACCTAGACGGACTCTTACATATGAGAGACCTACCACCAGTCGCTAATTTGTTCCATTACTCGTACCATTACTCTTCTTTAGTCACCCCCTTTCTTTTTTATCACATTTCTTTAAATGTACAGACACACGGGATCTACTGCTTTATTATATGTATAAATGATATGAGATACAATTATATAATTCAAGAACAGTAGAAATATTTTACGTCTATATCGCAATATCCCTCAATTATGCACTTGAATAATGTCACGGCTAGCAGTAATGTTTCCATTTGCAACTTATTCGCTGATCATTTTTCAACCACATTTTTACCACCTGCACCTTCCATTCACACTAACCAAGTTTCATCCCTCCCTTTTGGGCTTAATACTTTGTCTCATTTATATATTTCTCTTAAAACTGTACATGAAAAGCTTAAATCACTCAAACCTAGCAGAAGTAGCGGCCCCGATGGTATACCTCCTTACTTTATCAAATCCTGTACTAAAAGTTTAGTTACTCCATTGACATTTTTAATAAATCCCTCCATACCTCGACTTTTCCCACTTACTGGAAAAAAGGTTTTGTTGTTCCAATTTACAAAAAAGGAGACAATAGTTTAACTAATAACTATAGGCCGATATCACTACTATCCTCTTTCTCAAAAGTTTTCGAGTCTCCCATTTGCCCCTTTTTATCATGGCATATTAAAGAGATGATATCTCCCTCACAATATGGATTTGTGGCTCGAAAATCCACTACAACCATCTTAATAAGCTATGTCAATGAAGTAGCTCCATCTATTGACTCCGGGTGGCAGACTGATGCAGTGTACACTGATTTCAGCAGCGCGTTTGACAGAGTGGATTATTCTATGTTAATACGGAAGTTGGAACATAGATTTGGTATTATGGGGGACTTGCTTCTGTGGTTTCGATCCTATTTGTCCAATAGATCGCAAGTAGTGGTAAAAGATGGTCACTTCTCTAAAACATATTTTGCAACCTCTGGAGTACCCCAGGGATCACATTTAGGCCCTATGCTATTTATTTTATTTATAGACGACATAGTTCAACACGTGAATTATTCCAAATACTTACTTTACGCTGATGATGAATGAATGAATTATATCGATGAATTATACCGAACCATTCGATCCCCTGAAGACTCGCATCTTTTACAGGCCGATTTTACACCAGTCTTTAATGCTAGACAAGCATTAAGCCATATTTGTCAAATAAGTAATAAATACCAAAATTTTATATGTATTGTTTTTTTATTTTGTATTACTTTTATTTTGTTAGATATAATCTTCAGCTATACTATTTTTAATTAAGTTTATGTTTGTTATGTGAGAGTCTTTAATTTGATATGTAACCAATTTAATTATTTTATCTCTACGAATGCTGTTTCACACCTGTAATTGGTGAGTAGACTAGTCCTTAATATTGTATAATTTCAATTAAGAATGTTTAGTCTAAAAACTGTTGGTGTATCATTAAGTAAATAAATAAATAAAAATAAAAAAAATGTATGTTACTAAGCTGTTTGTTTATTTTTATCGAATGGACGGCAAATGACATCACTGCACCTGATTAAGTGTCTTGAAGCTAAAAAATATCGACCGGCAAGAGATAAACCTGACGGATGAGTTTTGTTTCCCGGTAGTTTTCAGATAGTGGACGTTACTAACTTGCCTTATATTTATATTTTTACCGCTGGTATCTATGCAGTGTCATGCACTGTTGTGACCCGGTAAGGAGATTGTAGTCAGTGTTAAGCCTCATTTAGACTGATCATTAGTCGTTAGAAATAATCGTAGGCAATTTTACTTCAAAAAGTTCCTCCATTTGAAAATGCGCAATGGCAAGGCAGTTGCTAATTGCTTCATCTGATGAGGCTTTATATAAGGCATTTCATGATATATCATCGAAATCAGGCCAACGAGCGCAGTGCAGTGATATTCAAAAGTTTATGAAGTGTGACTGCCTCGGTTATTCACAAATAGTCTTGGTGTAGTTACTACGTAGGCATATAACATGGGCGGTTATGTCGCTCACCATCAGACGAGAACTTGCTCGTCTTGTCATTCGGCTGTATAAAAACATTAATCTATGAGCTTACAGTATAAACATCAAAGCCAAGTCAACTAATAAAGCTGGTTTTTTTAACCTGAGGTATGATCCAAATGCCATTCAGCCTTGCGCACGTAGGGTTCCATCCAACACTACTTGCAAACAAAAATAAACACTCGTCTTTATCTTCGAAGTGGTAGGCAGAAATGTAACCAGGGCACCAACTTTTCGCCATGTTTGTTCTACCTCATGGGGAGCGACCCTATCACCATATCTGGCAGAAATTCTGAACTCCGAACTGATACTGAGCAGAATTTCCCAATGTCACTTTGCCCGACCCGGGATTCGAACCCGGGATCACGGAGCGGTTTCGTACTTTCAACGAGATATAACTACGCCACCGAGGCAGTCTAATACTTTTTGCCTTTGTTATTATTTGAGAGTAGATGTTGCTAGTGTCCAGCTTTATATGATACTGGCATTGCGCGCGGCTCCGTCCGCGTGAAAATGTTTTCCGGGATAAATAGTAGCCTATTGCACTCAGGAGTAATGTAGCTTCCTATTAGAGAAAGAATTTTCAAAATCGGTCCAGTAGTGTCTGAGATTAGCGCGTTCAAACAAACAAACTCTTCAGCTTTATATATTATAGTATAGATATAGTATAGACTAGGTGTTGCTTGCGGCTTCGTCCGCGTGAAAAGTGTGCCTACAGCCTTATACTGTACAACGATCATAGATGTACAATCGATAATATGTATTCAGTATCAAATTATAGATCGCATTAAACGCACGTATATTTGGTCATCAGCCTTTTATTGTTGCTCACCCACTCAGTAGCCACTCGACATACGTGCACAGTGGTGACCCCGATATCAAGTTACGTGAGTGCGAGGGTCGAAGTTCAAAGTGTGTTCATCACCCTGCCAACGGATCTGAACCATAATGACTTCTCAACAAGATATTCAAATGCAACCAGGCGCTAGCGGAACAGCAGAAGTAGCGGTTGTTAGCGTTTCTTCCCGAATTCCTGAATTTTGGATCGATCAGCCGAGACTATGGTTCGTGCAGTGCGAGGCTGTTCTAGGCCCACAGAAAATGAGCGACGAAGCACGGTACAATATGGTAGTCACTAAGCTGGGAAAGGATGTTATCCAGCAAGCGGGCGACATTCTTCTCAAGCCTCCCGAGGTAAAGAAATACGACGCACTTAAAGAACGCTTACTAAAGGTGTATGAAGAGTCGGAAATCCGACAGTTTCAGAAACTGCTAAGTGAAATGGAGCTGGGAGACCAAAAGCCTTCTCAGCTTTTAAGGCGAATGCGGGAACTGGCGCGAGAGAAGATACCCGACGAAACGCTCAGAATAATGTGGCAAGGCCACTTACCCTCATCTGTGCGAAGTGTGTTAGCCGTGAGTGAAGTTAAAGATTTAGAGCATTTAGCGGCAATCGCAGACAAGGTTATGGAGACAGCGCGACCATTACAAGTGGCAGAAGTGCAAGTGACACCTAGTACCAGTACCAGCAACGATGGTGCATTAATTTTGGCGGAGATAGCCAAATTAAGTTTGAGAATCAGGGATTTAGAGAAAAAGGCAGAATGCAATAGAAATCATTATCGTTATCGTTCCCGATCGCGATCCAAATCACGCGGCCGTAATACGACACGTCGTTCATCTGATAGTCCGGACTGGCTCTGTGTTTACCATTTTAGATACCGCCATAGAGCTAACAAATGTATAGAGCCGTGTGCGTGGTCAAAAGCAGAGAAAAAGGAAAACTAGATCTGGTGCAATCGCAGGTGGAGATTTGCACTATAGCTCCTGTTCCCCGACTATGTATAACGGATGAGAGTAGCGGACTTCGATTTTTGGTGGACACCGGTGCCAACATTTCAGTACTGCCTGTCAATAAGAATCGACTTTCTAGTGCAAAATGTGAGGACTATAAACTTTACGCTGCGAACGGTAGTGAAATTAAAACTTTTGGTGTAAAGACATTAAATTTAGATTTTAGATTACGGCGACCATTTCGTTGGTCATTTGTGCTAGCAGAAGTCAAGCAACCCATACTCGGTGCTGACTTCTTAGCCCATTATAAATTGTTAGTAGATGTAAACAATAAAAAGCTAATAGATTCGGTGACTAGTCTAAAAATTATCGCGTCTGTGACTGTGCAAAATGAGCCTTCATTGAGAACAATTGACTGTAAAAACGAATATAGTGATATATTATCAATGTTTCCTAACGTAACGAAACCAATATGTTTTAAGGAAACTCCTAGCCATTCAGTGGTACATCGCATCGAAACCACGGGTCCAGCGGTTTGTGCGCGTCCGAGACCTTTACCGCCAGATAAATACTACAAGGTCAAGACCGAATTTCAACGCATGCAAGATATGGGCATTTGCAGACCTTCTAAGAGTAATTGGGCGAGTCCGCTTCACGTGGTTGTAAAGAAAAATGGCGAGTTAAGGCCGTGCGGCGATTACCGCGCATTGAATGCGATGACTAAGCCGGACCGTTACCCGATACCGCGCGTCCAGGACTGCACTTATTTATTACATGGGAAAACTATCTTTACAAAAATTGACATACAGCGAGCCTACCACAATATACCGCTTCATGAAGATGATATTCCGAAGACGGCGATAACAACACCATTCGGATTGTTCGAATTTTTGCGTCTAGGATTCGGTTTCCGTACAGCGGCACAAACTTTTCAACGTTTTATGCAAGATGAAGTGCTACGGAACCTTAACTTTGTATTCGTATATATTGATGACGTCATCATAGCATCAACAGGATCTTTGGAACATAGAGGTCACATACGAGAAGTGCTACAACGTTTGGACAAATATGGCATTACCATTAATTTATCGAAGTGCGAATTTGGCAAATCTGAATTAAATTTTTTGGGATATCACGTATCAAGCGACGGTATGAAGCCATTGGAGGAGCAAGTCAAGGTTATTTCTGACTTCCCAAGGCCGGAAACAGTGGAGGAACTTCGTCGTTTCCTTGGCATGATAAATTTTTACAGACGCCATTTGCCTAAAGCTGCCGAAATTCAAGCGAAATTAAACGTGTTTCTTCATAATTCGAAAAAGAAGGATAAGAGTCGCATACCTTGGACAGACGAAAGTATTAAGGCATTTGAACAATGTAAACAAAGCCTAAAAAGCGCAGTTACATTGGAATTTCCATCGGCAGATGCGCCGATAGCCCTGATGACAGACTGCTCCAACACATGTGCAGGAGCTGTATTGCAGCAAAAGGAAAAAGATACTTGGAAACCATTGGGATTCTTTTCGACAAGATTGAGTGATACGCAACAACGTTATTCAACTTTTGATAGAGAGCTATTGGCAATATATTTAGCCATTAAACACTTTCGACCTTTTATTGAAGGAAGACCTCTTACGGTGTTTACTGATCATAAGCCAATTGTTCACTCGCTACAGAAAAACGCAGTTAGCAAAAATGATACTCCTCGTAGAATACGGCAATTGGATTTTATAATGCAATTTTGTATAGAAATAAAACATATATCGGGTGTGGAAAATACAGTTGCCGACTGCTTGTCTCGGATATCAGTAATTGATATTACATCTCCGTTGGATTATGAAAAGTTAGCTGACGCGCAGAGCGACGATGTCGAGCTACAAAATCTGATGAAATTGAAATCATTAAAATTTAAGAAAATATTAGTACCTAATTGCAATGAACCGATTCAATGCGATGTATCATTAGATCGGGCACGACCATATTTGCCCAAAGAATTTCGTGTATCAGCTTTCAACGCGGTGCACGGAATTAGTCACCCGGGCACGCGTACTACTAGGAGGATGATGCAAGAACGTTATATATGGCGTGGTATGAACAAAGACGTAACGCAATGGGTCAAAGGTTGCATAGATTGCCAAAAGTCTAAAATACAAAGGCATACAGTATCACCCCATGGACATTTTGTATACAGCGACCGATTCGACCATCTACACATGGACGTTGTGGGGCCGCTTACATACTGCAATGGCTATCGTTATATCGTCACCATGGTCGACAGGAAGACTGGGTGGCCAGAAGCATATCCGGCAAAAGATATTACCGCTGAGTCTGTAGCGGATATAATGTACTCCGGGTGGATATCAAGATTCGGATGTCCTATAAATTTGACAACCGATCAAGGTACTAACTTTTTGTCTCAACTGTTTACTTGTTTAGCCAAGAGAATGGGCATCAGAAAATTTAGAACTACGGCCTATCATCCACAGTCAAACGGCATTGTAGAAAGATGGCACCGATCACTTAAGGCTGCGTTAATGTGCAGAGGAAAAACTGAACAATGGGTGTCAGAGCTACCAACGGTCTTACTGGGATTAAGAGCATGTCTTAGAGACGACACGCAAACCAGTGCGGCAGAGATGGTGTATGGCGAAGTATTACGATTACCTGGAGATTTCTTTCAGCCGATAAGGCAAGAAACCTCCGACAATGTTTTGTTTGTGCAAGAATTGCGCAGAAAAATAGCACATTTAGCCTCTGTGCCAAGGAAAGAGCTGCACCAAGGCAAAATTTTCGTACACCCAGAGTTGAAAGATTGCACGCATGTATTTATACGTGTCGACAAGGTGACTAAACCTCTAATACAACCGTACATGGGACCTTTTAAAGTAATTGAGAAATCAGCAAAATATTTTAAAATCATCCAGGCAGACACACAGAAAATAGTTAGTATAGATCGGTTAAAGCCAGCATATTTTGTTATGCCTCAGGAATGCACAGACGCACCTAATAAGGCAACCACTAAAGTAAACAGTGATACGAAAGTGTCAAGATTCGGCCGAGCTATCAAACCTGTGGTGCGCTTTGCCCCGTAAACATATTACTAAGCACTGGCAATCAAATTGAATTGATTACAATGGGTACCTCGTCGAGCAAAAGAACAGAAGAAGTGATAATTGCCCAAA
This sequence comes from Sphinx pinastri, assembly GCA_947568825.1. NCBI lineage: Eukaryota > Metazoa > Arthropoda > Insecta > Lepidoptera > Sphingidae > Sphinx > Sphinx pinastri. The sequence continues at coordinate 23,646,502 of OX387615.1, forward strand.
ATGGCGCCGGCAATAGTGCAGCTACTGCACAAGCGGAAAATCAAGGGTCGGCATTTGTTCGACAAGAGACATATTTGTTAATCATCATCGCATGTATCCTGGGCGCAATGTTGTACGTCGTGTGGCGATACTGCAAGACTGGATACGCTCGATACCTGAGGCGGGAACTGCAGGAGTTGCCGACGGTTGAGCTGCGCTCAGCGGAACAAGCGCGCAGTTCTTCCGGCGGTCCATCTAGTCGCGTAATAGTGTGACAGTGCAATAATACCAGTGGTAGTGAACGCAATACAAAATAAATCGGCGTTCGTTAACTTGTTTGTAAAATATATTGTAACGATACCTTTAGATTTTAATAGTATATATATAGGATATTTTTTTACGATCCTTTGTATTTACATTTTACATAATATTGTTTATTTCATTTTTTGTTGTTTTGTATTACTTTGTATTTTTTTTTATTAAGGGGGATGTACTGTGCCTACAGCCTTATACTGTACAACGATCATAGATGTACAATCGATAATATGTATTCAGTATCAAATTATAGATCGCATTAAACGCACGTATATTTGGTCATCAGCCTTTTATTGTTGCTCACCCACTCAGTAGCCACTCGACATACGTGCACAAAAGCCTTTCCCTCTACAAAAAATCCTAAAACATAATACGACGCCAGCGCCATCTACTTAAAGAATCGGATAAAAATATCTATTATTTTTCATGGAAACAAATGACCGGGATAAAAAGTAGCCTATGTTAATCTAAGACATAATCTACCCGAGTGCCAAACAACCAAATCCGTTCAGTAGTTTCGTTATGGCAATAGAATAAAAGGAAAAAATATAGGAATAACGTATCCATGCTCTATACTTGTCTATAAGATACATCATTTGCATACATTATTGACTATACTATGCTCATTAACACTTGTTAAAAAAGCATCTTCGCTACAGCAACTGATATAATATTAAGACAATATATTATGTACATAACTACATACATACATAGTGTCACGCCTCTATCCCATAGGAGTTGGCAGAAACTATGGATTGACACGATTCTGGCACACTTCTTTCGCTTCCTCCACCTTCATTAACCGTTTCATGCACTCCCGCCGGTTCAGGGTACTTTTGCCCTGGCCTGTAACCAGAATATCTTTATATATATAATTCTTCTGTGCGTGTACAGTCAGAAGCATAAATATCTGTACAAAATCAACATTTCAAATCGCCTATATACGCGTTAAGTTAAACTGAAACCTTTTTTTCTTTGTTTGAAGTAAAGTAAATCTCTTTTATTTTATTTTTGTGAAGAGAAAAAAAAGATTAGTAAGAACAAAAATGTATCTAGGCGATTTGAAATTTTGAATTTGTTCAGCTACTTATGCTGGTGACTGTACATGTCACTGAACTCCTCCTAAACGGCTGGACCGATTGTAATGATTTTTTTTGTGTGTCTTCACTCTTCAGGTGGAGTCGAGAATGGTTTAGATTTACAATTCGGTCCGGGAAAATGTATAACGGGACTTTTGTCCTGGAAAAAACCTTTCGTATGGGTGAAGCCGCGGCAAAAACTAGTATTATACAGGGTAATTTTTACATTGCGTTACTAAATGAAACCACATATTCGACTTTACCTCTGCTATCATCGTGCCAAAAATCATCCAAGAATAACGAATACTTTCGCCAAAAATACCGTTTGTAGTTTTCCAATCTTTTGATCATTTTGTAGCTAAACTGCGAATATGGTGTGTGCGTAAGTGTATTTCTGACTGAACGTGTAATGTTGCTGCTGCGACGAATTCTCTTAGAGCAGTAATAGTGGCATTAAGGCGTGTAAACTTAAAGTTACTTTTTATTGATATTCATTTTGTTCGAAACTTACACTTTTTTATTTTACATCTATGGTTAAAATAACTTAATGGAAAGCGTTATTTTCAACGAGATAAGTATGTGGTTTCATTTATTAACGCAAAGACAAAACGACCCTGTATAGTTTGTGAAAACAGTCTGGCTTGCTACTATACTATCGCGGTTTAAATGATAGCCTTTAAACTTCGATTAGAAAGAAGGCAATGGTTTCATTAGTGCCGCATGAACTCCAAAACACAGACGTAGTTTAAGCAAAAAATACGCACGTTATAATATGTTTAGTTTTAATTTGTGGTATACAACTCACGAAAAAAATTTAAAACATAATTAGCAATATATCATATCTATGATATATTACTATACTAGGTTTTGGCTTTGGGTCCAACTACTTCATAATGTATGTCGCGCTGTGGATTGGGAGCTTCTGAGCCTCACCCAATAACAGGAGACGGACTGCACTAGGCGGCACCGCGCAGGGCCAGTTGCGGACGACAACTTAGATTAGACACGTCCGTCAGAAGAAGCCCGCAGGCGTCCCTAATGCGCCGAAGATGGCCACCGCGAAGTCATAGTTGGTATGCCGTGCGTAGGGTGTACAGTGTTAGGGACTTAGCCCGGCGGTTGCCCGATACTTTCCATCTCTCCGAGCGGCTCAACATCGCGTCGGGTCGTAAGGCACGGTGAACTCAGCATAACCGCGCAGTCGCCCCCAACGAAGGCTGGGCGGTAATAATAACGTACTTTCTCCGCGAAAAAAGAATATTAAGGCATGTATATCAAACTCCATGCGTATCTGTTCCGCTATTTCTGCGCTTGCTTCTAACAAACAAACATCTCACAAACCTTTGGATTATATTATTAGTAGTATTCATTTAATAAAAACGGTTTGATTTATGATATTTGTCACTTTGGACCCGGAAGCTTGACCATGGCTTTACAAAAATCTCTCAGATGCAATTAGGAGCCACACCTACTGCATTAACTTGTTTCGGAGGCAATTTAATTGCCCTGATTGCCGTCCCATTACTTGATAAGAAAGGCGATATTATCATCAGCTATTCTCCCTCCATCTTCCTATTCCTGACCTTCCTACCAATGTACAAAAGTTAAATAAACCCATTAATATTATTGTTTCACTGCCTCGGTGGCGCAGTTGCATTGCGTGTGCGGTACAACACCGCTCTGGGCCCGGGTTCGAATCCCGGGTCGGGCTGAGATATTGGGATGTTCTGCTCTGTATAAGAGTCTGAAATTACATCACATCATGGGACGGAATACTCACGGCGAAAAGTGGGTACCTCTGCCTAGCCCTTCGGTGCTAAAGGCGTGATGTATAATTTGTATGTTTTGTATATTATTGTTTTAATTTGACTTTCACGCAGACAGAGTAGCGGGATAAAGTTGGTACAAAAGTTATTTTTGGTTGTTATGTATGCAATAAGTTTCACTTGAAAGTTGAAATATCTATCAGTACCTGCGACCATGCCTGCGTAACTTTTTTTTTGTTTATGGCATTGAGTGACGATACGAGCGTGCCTTTCGCCTGATGGCAAGCGATACGACCGCCCATAAACAGTAGCAACACCATCCAGCATCTTGAGTTACAAATTACTGTGTGGCATTCCACTGCGCTCGTCATCCTGAGACATAAAATGTTAAGTCTCATTATGTCGAGTAGTTACACTGGCTAAAATGTCCTTCAAACCGAAACACAACAGTGCATGCACACTGCTGCTTGGCGGTAGAAATAGACATTGCGGTGGTACCCACCCAGACGGACTCTTACATATGAGAGACATACCACCAGTATTTGCCTTAGAGTAACAGTTATACCTACTCTAAGTTATTGGCTGATACATTTTTTTATAAAATATTTGTTTGTACCCGGTTATAATCTCTATGGTACCTTAAAGGCCCGGTTTCGACCCCAAGGCATTAAAGCTGTGCATTGAGATCACCTGGATTATCTCCAAACAGAAGCCTATTTTCCAAAGTCCTTTGGCACTTATCTTTCAGTTTGCCCGTTTCCAGGGGTAAAATTAAAATAGACTACATCATCATCAGCCACATGAAGTCCACTGCTGAACATAGTTAGGCCTCCCTAAAGATTTCCAGATGGATCTATTAAAAGCGGCCTGCATCCAGCGTAGATGTTATAGACTACATTTTGACAATACATAAAGAACGCATTGTACGATCTTTTCTTTCTGCCAAAGTATAAGTATGTTTTTTTTTTTTTTTTTTTTTATGGTATAGGGGGCAAACGAGCATACGGTTCACCTGATGGTAAGTGATCACCGCCGCCCATGAACATCTGCAATACCAGGGGGCACAGATCTCTGTGCACACGACGACGGTGCACACGTGGCCGGGGTCAGCACCCGCGACGACGATGGTGGTGTGCACGTGGCGGAGTCAGCACTCCGCACCGTGGAGAAGGCGGTCAGCACGTGGCTGGGATCGGGGGTCAGCACTCCCGACGCCAGCGGAGCATGGAGTCAGCACTCCACGCCGTACCATAGAAAAAAAACACGGCGGTCAACGCCGCACCGCAGAACCCCAGCGGGAACAACGGTATGCGTGGCAACACGCAGTTAGTTGGTAGTGTTGCTACGGCGAAGAAGATTGTAAGAAAAAAAAAAAGGCGTTGCGTTGCCGGCCTTTTAGGTGGGAATACTGCTTTAATATGTAGTACATACAGATTAAAGCAGTGGAAATGAGAGCGTTAAGAAGCTTATTGTGTGGGGTGATTGCGTGTGATAGAGTGCGGAATACTATGGTGATGGACATATGTGGAGTGACAGAGGACGTAGTGACCAAAATTGAGAAAGGTATGCTAAGGTGGTTTGGGCATTTGGAAAGGATGGATGATAGGAGACTGACAAAGAGGATATATAAGGCGAATGTGGATGGAAGAGCCGGCAGGGGTCGACCGCACCGAACCTTCGAATGTCAGATATCTGACGTTCTAGGGAAAGGCCAGGTCAAAAGTCCCTGAACCGGCGGGAATGCATGAAAAGATTGATGAAGGTAGAGGAAGCGAAAGTAGTGTGTCACAATCGAGCAAAGTGGCAATCCATAGTCTCTGCCTACCCCTATGGGAGAGAGGCGTGATACTATGTATGTATGTATGTATGCATGTACAATTAATTCACATATTTATAAAAACTGCTGTAGTATACGTAAAATAGACAAGTGCTTAGATTTATTTGTGTGCGTTTTTGTTCGCGGCACCAACCACATGTCGCATCCTTTCTAGATGGTCTAAACAAGTACAACATTTACATGATACCTACTAATATTAACTTGTTTTACTAATTACGTGCGGACAAAATTTTCCATATTTTTTATATACGGCGAATTTTTTACACACATAAAAATATAAGTTGAATGCACTCTCAGTGGCAAACAAAATAATTGCAACCGTTAATCACGACTAGTTTTATGACAGATTCTGAAAACGGTGCAGTGGTCAAGGGTTCAATGTCCGGGTCGGGTAACAAAGACACACGCACAGGACTATTCAACTATTCTGTGTACACATTACTCGGAGAAAAACCCAAAGTAACTCGTTGGGGGGTCATCCGGTGTAAATGTAGGAAGACGGGCTGACACAGTTTTAGCGACCATCGTGGGTCAACACTGCTATCGTTTTTGCACAGGCCTTGTGTTGACTTTAGATTTTAAAGGCCTATTTTACAAGTGAGTCAATGATACTCGTCACATAAATGTATCATGAACCATATTAGAGTACGGCGCGGCGCCGTGATTTGACTGCCTCGGTGGCGTAGTTGTATTACGGTACGGCTGCAATGCTGAGGTCTCGGGTTCGATCCCCGGGTCGGGGAAAGTGATATTGGGTTTTTCTATGTAAATGTAAATATGTAAAATTAGTACTATGAAATAAAAATAACCTTAGAACTTGTGAAGCAGGCCAAGTCTCATAGTCAATCAGGAAAATATTATATTAATTGCTTGTTTTTACTGCACTATCGAGCGGCTGTACATGACCTATATTGTACAAGTGGGGGTAGTGTCTAAGATATTGTCACTTTTCTAGAATGATAGAACGTAATCAAACCAGTCAGTGATTAAATATGTTTATTTTTTGGTTTCGCGGAGAAAGTACATTCCTTCTACCGCTCAGCCTTCTTTGGGGGTGACGGAGCGATTATGTTGGGTTCATCGGGCCTTCCCACGAACGGCATATCAACTAAAAGTCCGCGGTGGTCATCTTCAGCGCATTAGGGACAATCTGACAACTATCTGCCCTCTTGTCTACAGCCTAACTCTACCAGGTGGTAGAGCTCGGCTGTAGATGTGGTTGGTGGTGTAGCTGTGGTTTGCAGGTGCAAACAATGTATACGCTGGACACCGATCTGCACTTAGAGTCTTACTCCGATTTAGTTAAGTGCCAATTTAGCCAAATCTAGTCTGAATGAGTGTGTAGGATTAGCTAAAAAATATGTTGCGCTTCCCAATTTTCATTAATAGGTCATTTTGAAGATACAGGGATCAGAAGAAGCAAGAAGATAACTTTGGAACTTGGAAGTTCAAAACTCATCTATCAAGCTGTTATCTACTAGATAGTCGATATACTTTTATATGAAACATCACTATATTGTCTCTACTCCGGTCGCACCAATTACGAATCACAAATGCTTTTCATGTTCATAGTGTAATTTATCGCCAGCGTCGAGCACTAATGATGATCAAGCATCCCTCAAACCTAAGCTCGTGACGTCATCAGCATGCAGCTATGCAATCATTTATAGCGGCAGTCGGGCACGCACGCCCGATGCGAATACACGTGTACGCTGCGCCTTAGTGTCAGTTCGCGAAATAACTTTTGTGCCTGTTATGTGACAGTGGGATACGGGAACTGTATTACGTTATTGTTGTTGTTTTTTTAAGGTATGTTACACAATAACTTTCACTATAACGGGGTTACTGGGTCGATGGAAAGTTATCTCGTAAGATGAGAGGCTGCGTTTATGCAATACCACTGCGTTGTTGGTTTTTGTTACATATGCATATTGCCTATTTTTTTATTAATATGCGTGTTTGCGACATTTTATTTAATTGTAAAATGGTTTATTAGTTTTGTAATTGGTGTTATATTTTTGGAATTTCTACAGGAATTTGTGTATTCTTGATTTATTAATTTATGTGATTTGTAATACGATGTGATTCTTGTAGAAAATATTTAAAATATTAATATACCTAATATTATTTTCTGGGAATTCGAAATACATTTTTTTATCCTTAAATAAATTATGCTAATCATTTTTATAAAATAATAATAATATTTTAGACTTCTATTTTTAAGTGTCTAGTTATGTTGGTTACCAATTTAAAAAAAATGACTGATATATTTTTTTCATTTCTATCATATTTCATTAAAAAATAAAATTATTCATTGAGTAGGCCGGTACACGTAAGAGATAAACGCATCTTTTATGTATTTATACACACTATAATAAATTATACAATCAAAACGGAAGTTAATAAATGAAACATTAATTGTTTGTTTATATTACCTAAATTTATTTAAAAATTGCAATTAAAGTAATAATATAAAAATATTGGCTTTTTAATTTGAACTAATTCTTAAGTATCTCTAAATTAGGAAAATAATTAATTATAACAAAATAAGCGTTCTGAAGGTTTTTAGAATAAATATAAAATATTTCCGCATTTGTCTCGTTTCGGCAATCGAACCATGACCTTTTTCTCATCTACTCGCGTTACTAGACCACGGAGGTCGCAGAATTAACATAATACCTTCATGCTTATACTCGCCAGTGGGTAGGCAGGAACATTATGATTTAATTTATAATTCCTATTGGGTTTATTTATTGTATGGTGGGCATTGATGTATTAAAAACCCCTAATGGGATTATAAATTAATTAGTAATTCTAATTTATTTTTTTACTGAAACTACGCTGGCTATTAAAGTCAGAACTTCAAAGCCGCTTAAACTATTTTGATATCATCGATTATAATATCCAAGCTTTGAACACAACTCCGATTGCGTTAAAGTCTTTTTTACGAGAATAAAAGTCTCCACTTTTCCGGGATAAGCTTAGTCTTTAAAACCTTTATCCAGAACTTAGTTTACTCGACTTGGTTTATCTGTGTGCCTTTGATTTTAAGTTTATGCGCTTAGTCCCAACAAGCTTCGCCATAAACCCTCCCATCCTTACATATGACCCGTTACATAGCATAAAACAAAGTCCTCCGCCACGTCTGTCTGTCTGACCGCGATTAACTCAAAAACTTCCAAACGGATGTCGACAAAATTTGCTATGGTGATAGTTTGAGACCCCGGGAAGGGCATAGGCTACTTTCTATTCCGGAAAAATATATAGCGAGGCTTTGGTCCCTAAAAAAGTCTTTCATGCAGGCGAAGCCGCAAGCAGAAGCTAGTTTTTAATAAAGTAAAATTATTATGACTTTATAATCGAATCAGAGAATCGAACTGAGGATCACACACAGGATTCCAATGCCTAGTAGACCTACTCTAATCTCACCCTAATCATCTTCTTCTTATAAATTATGGCTTCCGACGATTATGTATCGGTGATTTCGCCAATTTCAAGTAATAACAGCAGATACAAATTAATAAATATAAATTCTTAGAAATAAAAAGTTGTCATCATGTCGAAAAAAAGACACAATCCAATCATGGATCGGCGCAACACATTATGTCAAGTGTCAACCTGCGCTCTTTGATCCTGCTCCGGGAAATCGTGTTAATACGCATGCTCACGCCTTTTATCCCCGAAGGGGTAGGCAGAGGCGCAACTAGTGCACCCACTTTTCGCCAAGCGTATTCCGTCCCATGATGTGATAGGGGGCGAGTTAATAACCTCATGCAAAATACGTCCCACCGAAAATCGAAGTCAGGACCAACTGCAAGACCAATGGGGCAATGCACAACATTATAACAAATCGGAATCGTGAGAATTACAAGAAAATTATGAGGGAAAGTGTTATAATAAGGGAGAAACGTAGAATTACTCATAATTTACAGAGATAATTTTGTTTATTTGGAACAAACTTTTGCTACCGACTCTGCTCGTGTGTATATATCCCGGTAAAAAATCCACTGAGTACTGTTCTGAAATAAATAATTGCCAACTTACATGTCAGCTATTTTTCCAGGACTCCAGGAGGATCCAGGAGATGGCTGTTGTGCAAAACTATTATTTTAATATGTAGTTTATGCACTATTTACGCAAGCAATAGTGCATGCACTGTTGTGTTTCGGTTTGAAGGACATTGTAGCCAGTATACCTACTGGATATAATGAGACTTAACAACTTATGTCTCAGGATGACGAGCGCAGTGGAATGCCATACAGTACTTTGTAAGTCAAGGTGATGGATGGTGTTGCTACTGTTTATGGGTGGTCGTATCGCTTACCATCAGGCGAACGGCATGCTCGTCTCGTCATTCTATGCTATAAAAAAAAAAAAAAACATCCAAGCCTTGCCAAACCTTTCGCATTTATAACATCAATAAGATTTAATATTTCGCAACAAACGTCAAATAACAACATACTAGTCATCAACGTGGTTCTTGATATCATTCCCAGATGAGGAAGTATTTACATTTTTCGAAACAAAAACACTCTTAAGTTACTTGGCATAAAGTTCTCTCATTTGACCGATAATAAGTTTATTATCGTACAGTTGTACAATGTACATACATGATATGCTCCTGGCTACCCCATGTTTACAAGCGTGATTTAAATACACACAAAGTCATACGAAAGACGCGTATTTACGTAACAAAATATTTGTCAAATCTATGTATTGAGACGTCAAGCAAGCAATGTGATTTTTTGTGTTAATAATGATATGGTCACGTAGACTTGGGATTGGTATTATCACGCTGGTAATACCAAAAGGGATGGCAAAGAGCCTTTTGTGTTCAAAGAAGAATAAGCAGGTACTGCACATAATGATATAATAAAAACCGGACAAGTTCGAGTTGGAATTGCGCACAGAAGGATCCGTACAAAGTTGTAGGAAAGGTATATAAGTACATACATATTTACGGGTTTCAGATTGTCTCCTTTTCATGTGCTGTGAGACATTGTTTCTTGCCAATTTCATGATTCTAGATTCACGAGAAGAACCCTATACGTTTTGATTCCCTTGTGAAATCGTAAAATATGCGACATAAATGATCATATCCTTTGATCGCGTTTACTACAAGTTTGATTTACACTTCAAAGCTGAAAGAAACTTGATAAAAGTCTACGCGTTATTGAAAAAAAACGTCTTGACATACTGACAGACGGACAACAAAGTGATCCTACGAAGTTTCATTTTGAGGTACAGAAACCTAAAAAACACACATCGCCTTTATCTCCGAAGAGGTAGGCAGAGGTGCAACCAGGGCACCCACATTTCGCCAAGTGTGTTCCGTCCCATGATGTGATAAGGGGCGAGCTTGCCGCCATAATCGGCATAAATTCAGGACTCCGATCTGATACTTAGCAGAAATGCCCACTAACCTTTTGACCGACGCGGGATTCGAATCCGGGACCTCAAAGCGGTGTCGTACCGAACGCGCAATAATTGAACTTGAAAATCTTCTTGACTCTGTAATTGAACTGACTACAATGCCTTTCAAACCGAAACCCAGCGCTTGAACGGTGCTCCTTGGCAACTGAAATAGATAAAGCAGTGATCACTCAGATATTAATAAAGGAGACTTACTAAGGTGTTGGGGTAATACCGGATTACAGGGTAATCCCGTTGTTTCAAGATTACTGCTAAACCCGACAACATTTCCTATTACGGACAACGTACCCGAAGTGCTATTTTTTCTAGTTATAGAAACAATGGGCTTACCCCGTGATCCGGTATTACCTCAACGCATTTTACCTAATAAATAGAACACAATACTCTAGAGCCCTTAGAAATATACTAGGTGTTTCTCGCGGCTTCGCGCTCGTGAAAACCCTTTCCCGGTACAAAAGTCCCTAAAACATATAAATCCCATAAACATATACGACGCCAGCGCCATTCAATTAAAAGTATCAGATAAAAAAAACAGTCTATTACTTCCCATGGGAGCAAATTACTGGGATAAAAGTAACCAATGTGTTAATCCAGGACATGTTCTACCCGTGTGCCAAATTTCATCCAAATGCGTTCAGCAGTTTCTGCATTTACAACAACATCCAAACATTTTCACAAACTTTCGCATTTATAATATTTGTAAGAAGTAAGATTTTTAATTAATGATCAACATTAAAGTTTTGTTTGTAACTCTCAAATGTCATCAGAGAGCGAGTGACGAAACTCCGATTAAACACTGATTCGTAAGATCTATTGATAAGGTGGTATATTAATATATCCACGTAGATTTCCAGTTACTATCAGATAATTTATTACATGTATTGACGTAGTGGTACAAAAATTCCACGAGGAAAACATGCTCCAGTACATGACAATGCGTAATCTAAGATTTTTAATAAATAAAATAGAATACATATTATGCAAGCGCAGCGTTGGATCTCCTACAGTGGCTAACTACAGACACCTTTGAACAGATCGGTCTGTGTTGCCAAATTAGAAAATTTACCACTAAAACTGAGGGTTGCCTCTCTTTTAGCGGAGAGATATTGGTTTAAGTGGTTAATGAATTGGTTAAAAGTCAGTGGGAGAGAGCACATAATATAGCTATTACCGTCAAAAATAATAGTAGAAGTTCGAGAACGCCGATGAATTACACTACTGTGATTACTGTAAAAAATAGAATTAGTGCAAAAAAACTTTCGGCGGACTTTAGGATTTGCAAAGTCATTTATTGCGGATTCGGCAAAAAACTAGTTGGCAACACTGTTTTGACCAATACTTAATAGCGAATATCATGTTACTGACAATAAAGGCTCTCGGACTGTGTTATTAAATAAATGATTTTTAACCTCGTTCAGTTATTCGCATATTACCCAAAGCTAATGACGCGATTTAATTTATATGCGTATCTTTTCCTGAATTCCCTAGCCTAACATTATTATGTTAATATAATATACGTAAATGTAGATGATATGTTAATCCAGGATTTGTACGTGTGCTAAAGATCAAAATCCGCGTTACGCATTTTATAACAAACATCAATTACTTTCACATACATATTATCAGTAAGCACTTATTAAGACTATAAGCATTCAACGGAGCTTAGTTATGGGCTTAGTAAAACAAGAAGCACTTGAGTTTTTATTCCGTGCTGAGTTGTCACGACCGATTAGTAATTTATGCGCGGTTTCTCATGTTTATTACAAGAAGTGTTCATTACTTTGTAGGAATAATGTATATTTTTGTAATTTTTGTTAGTATGTGTCTTTGTCTACGATGGGGGGCGGTATTGTCTACTAGAAAGGGGAATTACCTTAGAACGGTAAATGATTAGGTAAGAATGCCACGTGATGGTAACTGGTGGTAGGTCTCTTATGAGAGGGTCCGTCTGAGTAGGTACAACAGCAATGTCTATTTCTACTGCTAAGCAGCATTGTGCATGCACTGTTGTGTTCCGGTTAGAAGGACATTGTATCCAACGTAATTACTGGGCATTACGAGATTTAACATCTAATGTCTCAGGGTGACGGGGGCAGTGGCGTGCCACGCAGTACTTTGTAATTCAAATTTCTGTATGGTACTAAATATTACTGTTAATGAGTAATTGTATTGCTAACCATCAGGCGAGTGACATGCTCGTCTCGTCATTCAACAGCAGTAAAATAAAAAGTGAGTTCCACCGACGATCAATATTAGAAAATTCAGTATCATAGATGCCCCGCACCCCTTAAAGCATTGGAAAGTGGAGGGTCGGAGGACTTGTTTATCTCAACCACATGAAACGCAAGCGGACACTTCCCGTAGTTTGCATCTTACAGTGGTACTTATCAGACCGGACTATTCCTGCTATAATAATAATAATAATTATAAATCGTTTATTTGTTGAATACTATACAATGTTGTTACATATCATTAATAAGCTCTAAGTACTCTGCCGTTTTCAGGGTACATATATTTTAATCTAGGTTTTCATTTAAGATATAATTTACAGAATAATAGCATTTATCTAGAAGAAACTTAACACACATAATTTACAGGCAAATATGTCTTCAAGTTTCATTCTGAATAAAAACCTGACCTAGTCGGGAATTGAATCGGTATTTAAAAACAATAACAATTACTAAACTACACGGTATATGGGTTACGGACAGCGCCAATAAAAATTGTTCAATTGTATTGACCCACTATATGCTTGGACATGTGTATGGTATATTTTAGTGTAGGTTCAAGTCCTGTGACAGTATATTGAAACCTGGCATACCAGTATACAACAGTCAACAGTTAACGTGCACGATAGTCTAGTTAGCAATGGAACGCTCTGCGGAGACGCATGCCCGCAGGTTCAAAACCCAAGGCATTCTTCTGATTTTCGAAGTAATGTGTGTATTGTTTATCAATTATCGTATTACGGCAAAGAAAAATACCGTGAGTAAACCTAACATACCTGAGAATACTTGAAAAAGATTTCGATGGTATGTGAAGTCTGCCAACGCGCTCTAAGCCAGCGTGATGGAACAAAGCCTAAACCCTCGCAGTCGTAGAGGTCGGTATCAGCAGTGGGCAGTATATATACCTAATATAGGGCTAGTATTATTTATACAACGGTCAAATAAAAAGCTAATTGACTATACGGTCAGAGGTTTTGTATTAAAAAAGTTCAATAAATTAACGACCTTATCCATAAACGGTTTATAAAACTATTTTAGTTATAGAATGTTTTGTCTTCTTCCTTCAAAGTCAACTCGAAATTCGTTCGAAGAAGACAAAAAAAAGATAACTAAAATACGTTGTGCTTCAGTTTGAAGGACATTGTAGCCAGTGTAACTACTGGACATAATGAGACTTAATATCTTATGTCTCAGGATGACGAGCGCAGTGGAATACAACACAGTACTTTGTAACTCAAGGTGCTGGATGGTGTTGCTACTGTTTATGGGTGGTCGTATCGCTTACCATCAGGCGAACGGCATGCTCGTCTCGTCATTCAATGCCATAAAAAAAAAGAAGGTTTATGAACTGTTTATGAATAAAGGCGTAAGTGTTAACCACACACATATAATAAAACCATTGTGATAAACACTCGTAACAATCAATCATTTTATACTATCTAGCCTTTGACGACCTACGAATTTTAATACCTGAATTGTATAAAAAAATATTATCTATGCAATTACAGGAGTTAGCATCTGTGTGCGATATTTCGTAATAGCTTGGAAGTGGGTCATTGAATACTGGTCAGTGGTTCTAAATATTGATATGTGTATTTGCAAGATTGGGTACTGCTGATAATATCTATAAGTTCGTTGACTCGGGTGTGATAACAACTCTGCCTACCCCTTAGAAGGAAATAAGGCGTAGTTCTATGTAAAGTGCTGTACCGGGTTCTAATTCCGGGTGGGGCAAAGTGATATTGGGTTTACTGTATCGGCCCGGAGTCTGAAATTTGTGCCCGATATGGTGAGAGGCTCGCAAAATTCCTACGTCGTCAACATATCACATCATGGAACGAAATATACTTTGCGTAAACTGGGTGTCCGCACGTTTACCCCTTCGGGGATAAAGATGGAATATATGTGTGTACGTACGCGTGTGTGTGTGTGTGTGTTTGTGTGCGTGTATGCGTGTGTGTGTGTGTATGTATGTGTTGTGTTGTGTATAGTACTGCCCATAAAAGATGGTTGCAAACATCCAGTCCCTAGTAATAATGATGTCGACCCTCGTGACTAACTTCAAGACGACCTTCTTTGACTATTCTAAAGTGATAATATGATTTATTTGATAATAAAACTGCCTCGGTGGTGTAGTTGTATTACGGTACTACTGCAAGGCTGAGGTCGCGGGTTCAATCCCGGGTCGGGCAGTGATATTGGATTTGTCTATTCAGTATCAGCCAGGAGTCTGGAATTTGTGCCGGATATGGCGATAGGCTCATCCCCTATCACATTATGGGACGGAATACGCACGGCGAAAAGTGGGTGCACTAGTTGCGCCTTTGCCTACCCCTTTGGGGATAAAAGGCGTGAGTGTGTGTGTGTGTGTGTGTGTGTTAATAATAAAACTCTTAAGATTAATTCATAAACTTTTGAGAAACTCTGGCATAGACATTATAGACAAACACGAAGTAAAAGTGCGACGAGTTTCTCTTCTGAGTTAAAAATAATAAAAGATAAAAGAATCTAATTATTTAGCTATTTGTGCGTTTATTTCTAACAAAAATCGCATTTATACTCAAGAGAATATAATGTAATTACCACAAACTTGTGTGCTCTGAAATGAATTTCCTCCCACAGTGTTTCCTCGACGTTATAACTTGTGCTTCTAAAGGATTTTTACGGCACCAGCGGCTTGATTGTGCCCCTGGCTTTGCCGACATCTACCGGCGACTATGACCACTCACCATCAGGTGGCCGTTAGCTCACCTGCCATCGGAGGCAATTAAAAATGTAGGATTTGTTTCGAAAACTGGAGCCATCGTAGCTAGTCCAGACCACCTTATTATCTATACTATCTATACATCTATACTCTATAGTATTATATAAAGCTGAAGAGTTTGTTTGTTTGTTTGTTTGAACGCGCTTATCTCAGGAACTACTAGACCGATTTTGAAAATTCTTTCACTAATAGGAAGCTACATTACTCCTGAGTGCTATAGGCTACTTATACTTTTTATCTCGGAAAACTTTTCCACGCGGGGGAGCCGAGGCGCAATGCTAGTAACAATATAATACGCCTGTGCCCTCGAGGTAGGCAGTCGCCCATGTTAGCAATCATTCGTCATGATATTCCAATAAATGCATGCGATGTTCAGGGCAATGTATTGCGTTCATCAACCTCGTACATTAGAAACTGAGAATCAATACTCTTTGATTTAGTGTCAGTGCACTAAAGCTGTGAACCGTGGGGTACTGGTTCGATTCTCAGGCCAGGCTGCAAAAATCTGTTGGCTGTTTACATCGAAAAACTAGGATATCAGGATTTTTGCACGATATGACCATAGGCCTATAACATTATCTATACATATAATAAAGCACTAGAGCCGGTGTGCCTGTACATTTAAAGACGCGCTTGCTCACGCCTTTTATGTAGGCAGAGGCGCAACTAGTGCACCCACTTTTCGCCAAGCTTATTCCGTCCCATGATGTGATAGGGGGCGAGCCTATCACCATACCGGGCACAAATTCCAGATTCCGGGCTGATACTGAATAGAAAAATCCAATATCACTTTGCCCGACCCGGGTTCGAACCCGAGACCTCAGCCTTGCAGTCGTACCGTAATACAACTACGCCACCGAGACATTTAAAGAAATGTGATAAAAAAGAAAGGGGGTCACTAAAGAGGAGTAATGGAACACAAATCAGCGTTTTTGTAATTCTTTTCTGTCGGTCTGTCTGTTTTTCTGTTCGTTTGTTCTGCACGGATTTCGATGAAATTTGACACATGGGTAGGTCATATCCTGGATTACCACATAGGCTACTTTTTATCCCGGGAAAATATAAAGTGGGACTTATATCCCGGAAAAATAAATTAACGCGGGCGGAGCCGCGAGCAAAAGCTAGTAAGAGAATAAGCCAAAAAAAGTTCATTAGTTACCCCTTAACATACCCATTCGAGGATAAAAGGCATAAATATGTATAAATAGGATAAATTATAGAAACATAACCAGGTAATACATAAAGCTTGTATGACGTCACACATTAATCCGCAAATCACGTATCAAACAACTTTAAATTGGCGAAACACGAAGAATTTTGCATAGTGGCTACAGACAACGGCTATACTATCCGTCCGCCACCCAAACATACTTATAAACACGTATAATCAGTTTTAGCTAAACACTAAAGTATGAAAAAAAATATTGAACTAACATCTTATGATGTCAAAAAGCCCACATGACCTGGTTTACCATTATCAGTGATTTTACTGTTGAGAAATCAAATTTCTCGTGGCACCGCCCTAGTGGCAAAAATAAACTTCTCGCTGAGGTCCCGGGTTCGATTCTCGGACTAAATTTATATTGGGATTTTCAGCTCTGTATCAGCCCGGTGCAGTATTTAGAATTGTGCCCGCTGCATGGTAACAGGGTTGCGGTAATTCCATCATCATTAAGTTCCTATGTCCCCTGGATGGGGCAGAGGGCTTCCACAGTGATTCTCCATTTCGATCGGTCTTGAGCTTCGCGTTTGATTTCGCTCCAAGTCTTCCCAATACTTTTCGCTTCGTCGATCACAGTGCGTCGCCAGGTTTGTTTGGGACGTCCACGCTTTCGCTTTCCTTGGGGATTCCAATCCATTGCCTGTTTAGGTATATGATCGGGACCTCTTCGGAGGGTGTGGCCAATCCATTTCCACTTGCGGCGTCTGATCTGCTGGTTGATTGGTGTTTCATGGCAGAGTTCTCGTAGGTGGTCGTTCGAGATTTTCTCAGGCCAGTGAATACCGAGGATTTGGCGAAGGCATCGGTTTACAAATACCTGGAGCGGTAATTCCATAGGACCTTTATTTCTCGCGGGGAAAGCTAGTTATCGCCACCACCCGAGGGTAGGGGAGGTTGAGTGGAACCAACATATTGGTTTCACCGGTAGTACGCGGGTCTAGTGACTCTAGTGTGCACATATTTTGATTATTTACTGCGTGTTTATACAAACAAAAACACGTTACGCCTTTATCCTCGAAGGCGCAGGCAGAGAAACAAACAGGGCACTCTTCGCCACGCGTATTTGGCCCATGATATGATAGGGGGCGAGCCTATCGCAATATCGGGCACGAATTCCAACCTCCAGACTGATACTGAACAGACAATCCCAATATCTCTGCCCGAACAACTATGCCTCCGAGGCAGTCCGTTTGTCCGCTCGTTTTAGTTGCATTTACAGCAAATTCATAGATCATTCTTATTATAAAAACGTGTGAATAGTCTCTAACAATTTGATTAGTGGTTTAAACATCAACAAATCGTGCTTAAAGCTATGTAACTATGTTTTAAATAATAGGATGTGAATACAAGTCACGCAACACGCAATATACGCACATTATCAACTATTATGAAAATTAAGATGTTTAGGTACACATCCTGTCACGACACTACGCTAAGGGGCCAAATCATGTATTAAACTTTAATGTCAACCACCTTAAGGTCAATAAGTGTCCGCGCGAACTCCCACTGTGTACTGTGTACTTTTGTCCGACTTTGTACTTTTTGGGATGTAAAGTAGGCTATATTATGATAATCTAGGAGAAATCGGTGTGCCAAACTTAATTAAAATGTGTTATGAGATTATTAAATTAATTAAACATTTTATTCTATTTGCGCGCGCATACTCACGCCTTTTATCCCCGGAGGGGTAGGTACAGGCGCAAGTAGTGCACCCACTTTTCGCCGTGCGTATTCCGTCCCATAATGTGATAGGGGGCGAGCCTATCGCCATATCGGGCACAAATTTCAGACTCCGAGATGATACTGATTAGAAAATCTAATCGAACTCAAGACGTCAGCATTGCAGTCGTACCGTAATACAACTTCGCCACCGAGGCAGTTCTTCTATTTGCTGGTCTAATATTACCAAATTAACATTTACAATGTTCATTACTAAGAAACCTTATATTTTATTTGTGATTAAGCTATATTTGGGATATTTAACTTTACTGTATTTATATCGCTTTGTTAAAAAAAAAGTGTAATCGCGTCGTGTGAGAACAGTGTGCCGTTTACATTGTAATCTAACACGATTTATGTTTCTCATCCAAGAATAGTTTTAATACTATAACATATTTAATTTTGTACGTTTTTAGGGCATGGTTAAACCGTAAGCGTTTGACACGCGCTATAAAACGCTATTTACTTGGCTCTACGCCAAGCTATATTTTTAATACTAGTGGATCTAGTAATTAAGATTCGCAGAAATTGAACGCCTATGTGTATACGATCCGCTAAATGTATGAATGTTTCTATTCACATTTAGACCTTAGTGAATCTCCTAAATTATTTCCGCGCGATTGAAAGTGAGCATTTTAATCGCTTGCCTGGTGGCGTAGTTATACGTTGTTGGTGTTGTGCGTGCGCGGTACAACATCGCTCTAGGGTGCTGGGTTCGAATCCCGGGTTGGGCTAAGTGATAATGGGTTTTTTTCCTTAGTACCCACACGGAATCTGAAAATAAACGCCCCATATAGTGTTGGGCTCGTCCCGTTTCCCATTTTGCGACGGAATACATTTAGACCAAAGTGCTCAGTTTGCACCTCTGGCTACCACTTCGTGGATACTGGCGTGATGTGTATGTGTTTGGATGTTTGATAGAAGTAAACGCAGAAACAGCTAAACCGATTTGGTAGAAATTTGGCACACGTGTAGGTCATGTCCTGGAGCAACATATTATACTATCTTTATATCTTGATTTAATTTGCTCCCATGCGAAATAATGGATATTTTTAATCCGATTCTTTGAGTAGATGGCGCTAGGATCGTACTTCTTTTGCGGGCGAAGCCGCAAGCAGCACCCAGTAGGTAAACAATAAGATTGTTTACATGCGTGACAAAATCGCTTTCTGTTTAACCAAACCTTTATTGTTGAAATAATTTGCATTCAATTTTAGTGCCTCTTTTAACACTAAACTATAAAATACCATAACGTTTTTTTATAATAAATATTCGGCCATTTTGATTTGATCCCTCAAATGTATGATGCGGGTATCACACATAGATCAAAGTACGTTTTTTTAATGTCTGCAAACTAGTAAATGAACGATCGCATTATGGGAATCCAAACTAGCAAATATATTATTGTCTTATGGTAATTTCAATGCCAGAATCTTAAGTACGTTGCATTTGAGCATGTAAGTATGATAATTCCTAATATGTCAATAGGTCAACTGCCTCGATGGCGTAGTTGTATTGCAGTACGACTAACGCGTTGAGGTGTCGGGTTCGAATTCCGGGCCGGGCAAAGTGATATTGGGTTTTTCGATTCAATATCAAAAGCTGCGCTTCTGTCTTCCCCTTCAGGGGTAAAAGGCGTAAGCGGGTGTGTGCGAGTGTGTATGTAATATAGATACCTCATCCTGCAACCTAACTTTACCTACAATCTACATTTTAGGTGGCCTTGTTAAACAAATGTAATCAAATACCTATGTATCTTTTTAAATTATTCCTGTTTAATCACACACTCTCATCATCATCATCATCATCACCCACATGTCCACTGCTGAACATAGGCCTCAACTAAAGATTTCCAGACGGACCTGTCAAAAGCGGCCCGCATCCAGCGTGTTCCTGCGACCTTTATCAACTCGTCTGTCCACCTTGCACACCATGCAGATGGACGGCCGACGCTGCGCTTGCCAGTACGTGGCCTCCACTCGAATACTCACATACTCTAACATTAATAAAACTTGTAGAATATCTAAAGGTTCTACAGAAGACCTTGTAGACATTTAGGTTATGAATCAGTCGCCACTAGGCCGTCTAAATCACGTACCGCTGTATTGATAGAGGTCACATTATTACCGCCGTGATCATCTTTGATATGGAACAAGGCCTAACTTGAAAATAATTATTAGAGTGTCGGCAAGTTTGTGACAAAATGACACATTGGTGTGACAGAGATCACGCTCTAGGACACCGAAGCTCTATCTGTATCCAACATGTAATATTTATTGTCGAGTACTAATTATATTATGTGGTACACTGTACAACCGAAATATAAGGATTTATTATTTCGTAACATGTTATATTATAAATGCGAAAGTTTGTGAAAATGTTTGGATGTTTGTTAGAAGTAAACGCAGAGAGAACTAAACGGATTTGGATGAAATTTGGCATACGGGTAGGTCATTTCTTGAATTAACATATAATATACTAGTTTTTGCCCGCGTGAATGAGTTTTCCCGGGATAAAAGTCCCGCTTTATATTTTACCGGGATAAAAAGTAGCCTATGTGTCAATCCCGGACATGATCTACCCGTGTGCCAAATTTCATCGAAATCCGTTTAGTAATTTTTGCGTGAAAGAGTAAAAAACATCCATACATCCATACATCCATACTTACAAACTTTCGCGTTTATAATATTAGTAGGATTATAGGGTACTTTTTATCGCGGTAATTTATTCCCATCGCAAATAATGTATATTTTTAATCTGATTGATCTACTTAAGATGGCGCTGGAGTCGCACTGTGTTTTAGGGATTTTAGTAGCGGCTTTTCACGCGGGCGAAGTCGGGAGCAACACCTAGTATACAATAATCGGCATCTAAAAAGTCATTCGGTATTTAGGTACTAGCAGAGTGCAGACTGAGGTTAAAATACTAGGCAATTACAAGTTAAAATTAAAAATCTAATAACAAAGGCACCATTTTAAATAATATATTTGAAATTAGAACAACAAAACACCCGATATTCAAAAAAAGAAGAACGGCGCGACATTGAATTGCTTTTTTTTTATTTGATATTGGAACAACGTTGTTGCCACTTTCTTGCGATGCCACTTTAGGATATAGTTAAAATCAAATATTATGAAGGTTTGTGGCAAGTTTACTGGTAGGTCGGTGTTACAAATAACCAGTTAGTTGCAACACAAGCCCACTGGCCGCTTTAATTGGCTCATTCACTTTCAAATGGATGCATTAGATGGAAAAAAAATAACCTCTATAATAGACCTTGTGGACAGAAAATTACTTCGAGTGTTTTGTACTAGACAAAATAAATAAGTGGTAGATGGTTAAAATCTCTATGATTATAGCATTATAGAGAAACAAAACAAATAGATAATGTGTCTTCTGCTGATGAGTTACGACGAATAAACCTCCTCGATGCAAATTTTGGTTGCGTGGTGTTTAAAGAGTATTATTGGGAAAGAAAGGGGACAAGTAGGGTCTTCGGCTATAAGGATGCCTGTATTACACACACGCAATCACGCCTTTTATCCCCGAAGGGGTAGGCAGAGGCGCAACTAGTGCACCCACTTTCCGCCGTGCGTATTCCGTCCCATGATGTGATAGGGGGCGAGCCTATCGCCATACCGGGCACAAATTCCAGACTCCGGGCTGATACTGAATTTAAAACCCAATATCACTTTTCCCGACCCGGGCATTGAACCTAAGACCTCAGCATTGCAGTCATACCGTAATACAACTACGCCACCGAAACAAAATGCCTGTATGAGCCTCAAGAATATAGCTTCGTTACACGCCGATTTACTGCGACACAGTACTTACATAACCAGTACTATATTCCCCAACCTCATGATGGAAATGTAAACACACTGTTGCTCACGGTTTCGGCCGCGTGTAAATTCTTTCCCACTATAATATTCTCTAAATGACTATAGCGGTTCATGGCGTTACCTATTAAAAAAGTGATTAAAAAAACAAATATGTCCCACGAGAGCAAGTTAATAATAAAAAAATAATACCAGCCCTGTATTAAATACTGCCCACTGCTGAGCACGGGCCTCCTCTACTACTGAGAGGGGTTAGGCCTTAGTCCACCACGCTGGCCTAGTGCGGATTGGCAGACTTCACATACCCTCGAAATTCTTATCGAGAATTCTCAGGTATGTAGGTTTCCTCACGATGTTTTCCTTCACCGTTAAAGCGAACGATAATTGATAAACAATACACACATAACTTCGAAAAATCAGAGGTGTGTGCCTTGGGTTTTGAACCGCCGGACATTGTCTCGGCAGACCGTTCCATTCCCAACTAGGCTATCGTCCACTTAGAGCAAGTTACTGGGATAAAAAGTAGCCTGTATGTTAATCCAAGACATAGTCTATGTGTGTCCCAAATTATACCCAAACCCGTTCAGCTGTCTCTGCGTTTACCTCTAACAAACATTAAACCTTTACACAAACTTTCGCATTTATATTAGTAAAATAAGATATTATCCCACTTTACAAATAATTCCTGCTTGGGACATGTTAATTTAGTCTTCATAACTAAGATTTTATCTTTGCGTCATTAAACAAAATTAAATAAGATTTTCGGAATTAGACTAAATACAGTAATAGGCTTTCTATATTATGTGTACAATGTACATATTTATTCATATATCTCAACAACTTGTGTAAAGACTACGTACCCGTTACTTTAATAAATGTTTCTTTCTTTCTTTCTTACCCACTCTAAGACCAGGTTTTTTCAACTGTAGTTATCTTTTTGTCCAGGTCTTATTAAGCTGGACGCGCTCTCAGAGCTTCGAGTGCTCCAGGTGCTGCGAACGCGTCCAGCTTAATAACACCCTGACAAAAAGATAACTACAGTTGAAAAAACGGGGCCTAAGGGCTCATACACATAAACACGACACGGCGTCGCGCAGTCCTACGACGCGACGCCGTGTCGTGTTTATAGTATGAGCCGTAAGGATCGCCTGCAAAATATGTAGACCTAAAACCATTTAAATGCTTTCGACCTCACAATCAGAATTTCTTAAATGCGGAATACTGACAATTTCAAGAAAGAGAAGAAAGAAGAAAGAAAAACAATTTATTTGTGACAACTTAAAACAATAAATATTTAAAGAAAACAAAAAACTTAAAATTAAGGTTGTCACAAAACGGCTCCAACTCAGCATATGCTGGCAATAAAGCCAGCGCTGATCTTCCGTTGGGCCGCTTGGTGATGTCACGGCCGCCAAGACCGACTTAAATTTTCGACTGTGGCGCCATGATTATAAATTATATAATTTTGGCGTTGCCAGTTAAACCCAATTTTTTTGTTTGCGTTCCTCTAGCAACACTTAAACTGTCAAAACCAACGTCAAAATAAAAAATGATAAGTAATAAACAAAAACCAAACTTCACAGTACCTATATAATAAGTACAATAAAAGCGTTCAAGCTCTTGTTTATCCGGAAAACACGTATAACTTTTACCAAGCTTTTTCGCACTTACTGGAACGGTCTGCCGAGACAATATCCGCAGGTTCAAAACCCAAGACACACACCTCTGACTTTTCGAAGTGACGTGTGTTTATTATTAAATAATTGATAAACAATACACACGCTTTAACGGTGAAGGAAAACATCGTGAGAAAACCTACACACCTGAGAATTTACCAAAAGAATTTCGAGGGTATGTGGGGATTGCCAACCTGCGCTAGGCCAGTGTGGTGGACTAAGGCCTAAACCCTCTCAGTAGTAGTAGAGGAGGCCCGTACTCAACAGTGGGCGGTATATAATACAGGGCTGTTATTATTATTTCATTTACTTCAGTCCAGTAGTGTGAAAGAGAGCTTCTTTCACCTACTAATACGCAACACACTTTTTCAAGCATTAGTTTAATATAAAATAGGCATGTTAAAGGCTTCTAAAGGGAACAATTTCCTGGCTCTAATGCCAGTTTTCGAATTATCAACTAGTTTATTGTCTGCAGTGTTTACGTCTCACAGTTGTGGTCGCAACTGACTTGAAAATATTTAACGACAAGCTACATCTGATCTATTAGTCAGATGTGTTTCCCGAAACCGATCGCCTTTTATTCGACGTCTAGCGGCTATATGGTCGCTGATTGCTTGATCTGGAGTCGACTGTAGGACCTCACCGAAACATCGGAAGTAACCAACCGCTCATTTAACCGAAACTATTAGACGATATTTCAACGGAACTTTGGGTGTTCAGAGATTTACGTCTTAAAAACATTATCCAAATATATTTAGTGTACTTTGAACCGGAACAAATATTAACACATTATACAGATTTACGGAAATCACTTAGTTCAAGGTATACTTTTAAAAGTAAAACAAGGAACCGTTATTTCAATATTTGTAAACGTCGCGATTTATTGAATTTTAAGGAAAATTCAAAAAACAAAACCAGTTCAAAATATGTTTATTTAAAATTCCAAAATTTCCTACGTTTTTAATCATTGTTTTTTCTCTTTTTGTTTCAAATATAGGTAATGTAATTAAAATGGGTATTTTACCTTGTTAGTTATCTTTCTTATTTCTTTGAACTTATTATCGTAAATGCAATGTACTCCTATGTTTGTTGTTATTTTTTTAATGTTATCTTTATTCATTCATAATTGTTGGTGATCCTTAAGTTAATAAATAATAATAAAAGTTAGCCGACCTCGAGTTGTCAACTATATAAACTATTGTGAATAGATCTCTTATCACTATAAAGAGTGTATCTCACAAATATCTTTACAGTCCTCAACTTTCCCGTGCAGCTATCTTAGTCCAACAAGATACCCCGGGGCCGTCCCGTATGCGCCGAAGAAGGCCACTGCGGGATTTGGTTGGTATGCCGGTGTAGGGTGTACATAGTGTTAGGGACTCGGTCCAATGCTCGCTCGGATGATGCTATACTCCCGAGTGTCGACATTGGGTCGTAAGACTGGGTAAAACCAACATAACCGTTCCACTCACCCCCCCAGTGGTAGCGACAACGCGTTTTTTCCCCACGAAAAAAAAAACAGTTCTCAACTTAATAACAAAATCGTCCTAGCAAATCGCAGACAGTCTCCACTTAGTATCTTATTTTATCTAATTAAAACACAGGTAATAGAGGTCGTATCGATTATGATCGAATAGATTTATCGATAATCGATACACTATTATTAAGAAATTACCGTAGCGTTAACGACTAATGATAGTAATAAAGCATCGTATTTTTTGATAACTCATCATTTACAATTACATGGCATGCGAGACCTTATAAAAAATATGTTTATTATACACACACGCGCGCACACGCACACACACAATCATGCCTTTTGTCCTCGAAGGGGTAGGCAGAGGCGCAACCAGTGCACCCACTTTTCGCCGTGTGTATTCCGTCTCGGGATGTGATAGGGGGCGAAGCGATAGCACTATCGGGCACAAATTCCAGACTCCGGGCTGATACTGAGTAGAAAAACTCAATATCACTTTGCCCAAACCGGGAATCGAACCCGAGAACCACTGCAGTGGTACCGTAATACAACTACGCCACCGACGTGTGTGTGTGACGTGTGTATAATGGCTACTGTTTATGTGCGTATCGCTTACCATCAGGCGAGCGGCATGCTCGTCCCGTCATTCACCTACAATAAAAAAACCTTTATAGCTATTAAGTTATAACAAATATTATAACAAATATGATGATGATGATGATGATGATGACGTATTAAATTCGGCAGATCGTTGCCACAATTTTGTGTCGCGTGTCTGACAACAGTTATCACCGCCTGCGCGGCGTCCTACCAGCAGTTATCCTATAAAAGTGACTTAGCGGTTTTTAAAACACTATAAAGTTCATAAAACAAAGTATTCTTTTTTTTTTTGCATTGAATGACGAGACGAGCATGCCGTTCGCTTGATGGCAAGCGAACCATCCAGCACCTTAAGTTACCTTTGTAACTCAAGGTGCTGGAAACACAACATTGCATGCACACTGTTGCTTGGCGGTAGAAATAGACATTGCGGTGGTACCCACCCAGACAGACTCTCACATATGAGAGACCTACCACTAGTAAATAGTTATAGTCATCTTATTGTTTTGCTAAGTATTATACATGAAGCAAGCTTAATTAGCAGTCAAAGTTGGCAGTAAGTAAACATTTTTTTTAATTCATCGTAATAGTGGGGTGTTAATAGCCTCATGCGAATTTTAACCGTTTTTTTTTTTATGATAAAAAATTATATTGTAGGTGAGAAAAGACGCCATTTACGATTATAATTTTTTTGTCATGTGTAGGAAAAACCCAGTGTTTAGTAGGCTTTGTGCGGTGTTGAGAATAAGCGGCCGCGAGTTGGAGTATGAAGAACAAATATTTGAATGTGTGAGGGAAGTCCCTCTATACCTACAGGATTG
This sequence comes from Sphinx pinastri, assembly GCA_947568825.1. Classification (NCBI taxonomy): domain Eukaryota; kingdom Metazoa; phylum Arthropoda; class Insecta; order Lepidoptera; family Sphingidae; genus Sphinx; species Sphinx pinastri. The sequence goes on from OX387615.1 coordinate 23,673,257, forward strand.
CTATGCATGGCTTGTATGTCTGTATGGTGTAGACTGTGTGAATGTTAAGTCTATTTTTTACCCGACTACGGCGAAGCTAGGAAGAGTAATGATTTTAACATCCTATGTTTATTTGTTAGACTAGAGTAAATCACATAACAAACAACTTGTATCGTGTTATTAAAAAAAATAGAATTTAATATCGAATCAATGCACAATACACTACAGGTAGTTCAATAAAGCGTGTAAAAATAGGCTATATTGACAAATTTATGCTGCCAAAACCATCTAACATAGGTACTTGACTGGACTGTGCTCGTCCTCACAAAGAAATTGCTACCGATTCTGAATTCGGGATTCCGATCGAGATGATTAATATCTACGGATCTGTTTTGAATATAAACACGCCACGCCTTTATCATTTAGTTGTATTAATTAGTGTAAATGGTTTATTATAATCGTTCTAATCGAATAAATAATTAAATAAATAAATTAAGGGATAGGCGAGCTTATCGCTATATCGGACACAAACTCCAGACTTCGAGATAATACTAAGCAGAAAACCCTATATCACTTTTGTATAACTGAGATTCGAGCTCGTATGACACCTATGACGCTTACATATGACACCTATGCCGCTAGTTTTGTGGTTTGTATTAGTAAATTAATGATGGGTAAAATCACGCAAGAAGCTCATTTCGTCATAGTATTCAAGGTTGTAATACTATACGTAAAAGTGTGTATAGAACGACAAAGAGAACTGAGAAATATAAAGAACCTCAAATCAAACTTATTAAAAAATCTCCACATAAATCCATAAAACACCGTCCCAGCATCTATCATCCAGACATCAATACCACTGCCAATTACCTAATATTATTTTGAGGATAATTCTTTGGCCTAGCGACAGTTGCAACTGAGTAACAAAATTCATAGCTCTCCGATATTTGATGATAAATATTTGGCTAAACAAAATTGCAGTGTCTTACATTGATACTTTTTTTTTATAATGGCATTTGTGTTCACATTTTGCCAATGTCAAGTTTGGTTTGTCTATTTTATTATCTGTAGTATGTCGAAGTAAAGCAGTGGCTACCTTACGAAGACTTTATCGAGGAGTTTTGGCGGCAACAAAAAAAAAACACTTGATTAGCACAATTATTTCAATTCACTTCATTTGAGCTCTTTAATAGAACTATATTGGATAATATACCACCATAATTATGCAATATAACACTAAATATCATCAAAATAATGAATTGAAACAAGAGCACCTAATGACACTTCCAAGTTCCCGCCAAAACTCCATTGATACTTGTTTGATCTTTGTGAAGAACCTATAACATACTATAGTACCGGCACAATATGATGGCCGTTTTGACGTTTGTCGGTTGTCCGCTCATCAAATTTCGTATTAATTCATAAGTACGTTGAAGGAGCTAATCGCTGTACATAGAGAACAAAGAAAACCGGCTGTACATTATTGTTAATTTTTTTTTTTTTTTATAGCATAGAATGACGAGACGAGCATGCCGTTCGCCTGATGGTAAGCGATACGACCACCCATAAACAGTAGCAACACCATCCAGCAACATGTCTTACAAAGTACTGTGTGGCATTCCACTGCGCTCGTCATCCTGAGACATAAGATGTTAAGTCTCATTATGTCCAGTAGTTATACTGGCTACAATGTCCTTCAAACCGAAACACAACAGTGCATGCACTGTTGCTTGGCGGTAGAAATAGACATTGCGGTGGTACCCACCCAGACGGCCTCTTACATAATGAGAGACCTACCACCAGTTAATGGTGGCGTGCAGTCAAATTTATACACACACAAACACACTCTCACGCCTTTTATCCCCGAAGGGGTAGGCAGAGGCGCAACCTGTGCACCCACCTTTCGCCGTGCGTACTCCGTCCCATGATGTGATAGGGGGCGAGCCTGTCGCCATATCGGGCACAAATTTCATACTCCGGGCTGATACTGCATAGAAAAACCCAATAACACTTTGCCCGACCCGGGGATTGAACCCGAGACTGCAGTTTTACAGTCGTACCGTAATCCAACTACGCCACCGAGGCAGTCAAATTTATGGAATATATAATATTACGACACAACTAAGCATTTATTTTACGGAATTCGAAATTTTATAAATGAGATTTCTCCTGACTTGTAATGTATCAAAATGACCATCATAGCGTGCCGGTACTATATACCACACTTAAACGTTTTTTAACTATTGACGCAGCTACAAGACAAGCGATTACAGCAATTCGATATGTTCGCGAGATAATAAATCATATTTTTTTAAATTGACTGGATGGCATCATTTCGCACGCGCATAAAAAATAATTAATGACGTTGGAATGATCTATGTTTTTTGCGAAAAGTCTAATAGTAAATAATTTTTTGTGTCTATAAACTTCAAGATAATAAAAAATGGGCTAAGGTTATTAAATACTAACTTTTAGTCGAGGTTCTGTCCACGCTCAAGCCTTTTCGACAAAAGACAGCTTCTTTTTCTTCTTCAACCTTTGGAAGTCCACTGCTGAGTAGGCCTCCCCCATTGATTTCCAGACCAACCTTTTAGAAGCGGTCCGCATCCAGCTTAAAAAGTAGCTTAGATCTCAATCAAGGATTTCATTTAAGGGGTCTTCCATTAATGACGTGAGGCTTGAAAGGGGGAAAAAAGGGTCGGCAAAAATCACAAAATATCACGAGGGGGAGTTAGGGGTGTAGGGATATATCGCGTGATTCTTTTTTTCTTGAACGCGCGATTCAAATTAAATTAGATTATATTTACCTGTATTTGAAGATAATACTGTAAATATTTTAAGATGTTTTGTACTAAAATAAAGAAGTATTTTCATCTCCCTGGTCCGTAGTTCACTCCCCCGATGCGAGGGCCCTTGGGTCAAAATATTACTAGGTACTTAAACGACAAACAAAGACACTTAATTTAAATTTAATTTTTATTTCAAATTTTTTACATTACCTACTTTATTCACCGTTCTGGGGCCTTGATAATCAACTACCTAACAACTACTCGTTGAGACCATTCTTATGAGCCCATACACGCTATATCTGCTATAAGTTGCTTAAGAGTTGGATATCCCGCAGACTACTTGATCATGCAGCATCAGCTTATAAAAATATTGCCGAAGTCACAGTACCCTAAAATTTAATCAATCGGAGTTGTGAAAGTTAGAAATGAGCTGATAAACTTCAAACGCCTGACAGATCTTCATAAATTATAGTTAAGAACCATCTCGATCACATCAGCTTTCAAACAAAAAAAAAACCGCGTCAAAATCGGTCCATTCATGTGAGAGCTACGATGCCACAGACAGTCATACAGATCAATCAATCAATCAATCAATCAGCCTGTCGCCGTCCACTGCTGAACGTAGGCCTCCCCAAGTGAACGCCAACCATCCCGGTCTTGAGCAGCCCGCATCCATCCGCTACCCGCCGCCTTTTTCAAGTCGTCTGTCCATCGTGCAGCAGGGCGTCCTACACTACGTTTACCTAAACGCGGTCTCCACTCCAGCACTTCTCTGCTCCATCGACCGTCTGTCCGTCTGCAGACATGGCCAGCCATACAGATCATACAGATACACACAATAAATTTTAAAAAATACTATATAATAATAATAAACACCCCTCTTTTTCTGCCGGTTGTTAAAAATACACGTGATCTTGGGTGGGGGGGGGGGGGGGACGGGGTAGTCTAAGACGTCATCACAAATCAGAATCGTGCAGGATCTGAATGACGGGTCCACTCACGTGTTACTAATAAATAGTTATCCACGTCAATTAAAAAACACACGCATAATCTTTTATGTTTACAAAAAACTTGACGAAACACGTTTCATTGAAAACCTTTATTTTGTCATTATAGTATAGAACAAAATAAGTTGTTGTTACTATAATTACTTTTTTATTCGGTCATGTCAAAGTGACCCTACTGCACCTGATAGTCAGCGGAGTGGGTCCAGATATAATATATTTTTCATTGTCATTTTCTAAATTATCCGAAGCTTGTGTATCGTTCCTCCCTTAACCTAAGTACTTATTTAATACGCTTTTTATGTAAGACTAGTTGTTACTCTCAGCTTCGCCCGCTCTAAAACCATTTCCCGCTACAAAAGTCCCTAAAACACAGCACGACGCCAGCGCCATCTACTTAAAAGATCATATTAAAAATATCAATTATACGGGAACAAATTACCGGGATAAAAAGTATGTGTTAATCCAGGACATGATCTACCTGTGTGCCAAATTTCATCCAAATATGTTTAGTTGTTTCTGCATTAACTTCTAACAAACATACAAACATTTTCACAAACTTTCGCATTTATAATATTAGCAATATAAGATAAGATGTATACAGATGGACTTGTTTTCTCTACCATAAAACATTTAGGTATATAGAAGTCAACTGACCGCTTAAAAAGAACCCAAGGAATTTAAGCAATAAAATGACCATTAATAGACGAATAAAATGATGAATATTAATTAAACGAAGCCAGCTCGTTTGGGGGCTATAATCGTACAGAATTATCGCTAGCAAATATATCCAGTAGATTATTGCATCATAATGTTTAGACGCAGGCGAGAACTAAAAAATACCTCTTTACTTGATAAAGGTCGCAGGAACACGCTGGATGCAGGCCGCTTTTGACAAGTCCGTCTGGATATCTTTGAGGGAGGCCTATGTTCAGCAGTGGACGTCATATGGCTGATGATGAGAACTAAAAACTCGCATGCGATTATGTCGTACAAGAATCGCTCGAGCAACTTTCTCGCGTTTGTGTTTGCGTGATTGCATCTATTTACACAATTTCATTTTTTACACAAATTATTTTGAATATTTGTCAGAAAAAACGGTAATCTATTATTGCTGTCATGTCCGTGCAAGAATCGCACATGCGAGGCGAGAAAATTGCTCCGTGTACTCTGTCTACGCCTCTCGCAAAAAAATTTAACCAATGGATTTGAAGCAATAATCCCCTATGATCTGTTTACCGCTAGACAAAGTGGAGATGTTTGTCCTTATTACATTACAAAAAAGATTATAGATGACTTAGCAGGGGATTTCCCTGATCTAATATTTGATAAAGACCCTGCGTAGTTTAAAATTGGAATATGGTGTAAACATGTTTACAATATTATAATGTTATTTTCTAGACTTTTTTGATTATGGATTAGCAAAATAAATAGTTATCTATACTAATATTATAAAGCTGATGTGTTTGTTTGGTTGAACGCGCTTATCTCAAGCACTACTGAACTGATTTTGAAAATTCTTTCACTAATAGGAAGCTACATTACTCCTGAGTGCTATAGACTACTTTTTAACCCGAGAACATATTTTTATCCCGGAAAAACTTCTTCACGCGGGCGGAGCCGCGAGTAATACTAGTGACTTAATAAACACAGTCCAAATTGTCGGTGAACGAAATATAGCGGCCCACAATCAGGAATAGTTGACCTGCCTTGCTAGGTACACTCTCTGGTTCTGGAACGAGATTCGGAAGTAGGAACGAGGAATTATGGCGAGTTTTTATTTATGTGTACATTAATCCAGCAAATAATTGGTACAAGGTTGAAGATTTAATTAAATTTTCAGCGCCTTTGGGCTCCGAATCCGAAAGCTTCCGAATTGCAATTCGAAATTAATAAAAAATTGTGGATATGTTGCCTATTTTTAATGAATGGGAAGGAAATGAGCGGTATGCTGATGAACCTTCAATAATCTTGTTGTTGGGACGAAACATTTCAGCAATCTTGGAAGACCTGTTCTATTCGTGCCGTGGACAAAAGAATGAGGTGTCCACAGCACGGCTCGATGCTATGTTGCAAAACTTTTTTTTATTTGTATGGTGCTTTTTGGCTGTAACCTTATCGTACTACAGTCTGGAAAAATACTCGCCAACGAGATCGTAAGAAAACAATACACAGAACTACGCACATATAAGTCATACACGGAAGGGAGCCACGAGGATTTTCCCAAATATTAACGAACAAACACAACATTTGTCATTTATGTAAAACTAATTAACTGTTAGATCTTGACGTATAAAGATTTCTTAGAACCGGAATAACGTGATGTCACACACGTTATTAGATTCAACGCAACTTGCGCTGACAACTCATTAAAAATGGCCGACAAACATAATATATAATGGAGTTTAATAACGTCAGGAGGGAAAATTAGTACGTCAACATAGGGGCTCTTCATCAACAACAACTCTTCAATAGAGGATGCGTGAATCACAGACACTGAGGGAGCGGACCCTGGCACTGGTCGGGACCGTGTGAGACAGGACACGAGAGCAGCCGGACTCACAAAAGTGGGCGCGCGAATCACAAACGTTGAGGAAGCGGACACTAGCCCTGGACGGGACGGAATTCGACGTAAAACTCTTGAAATGAAGAATACACTGTAATGATATTTGAAGCGATAAGTATATTTCGTTTTACATAATTTTATTAGGAATATGAAACCAGTTCGGCGTACGTTACATCACGGTATTGCGGGCGATGACACATTCATCGTTTTGACACAGAATTTACGGCCTGAATTCTCGGCCTAGTATACCTATAATACAATATTTAACGAACATATTATTCATATAATTTGTAATGTAGATAACTATTTAATTCTTCTAACACAGCAGTAGTCGTAATTGGTCCGCCCTGTGGATTGTGGGCGTTTGGAGAATTCCACCACGTTATCCCCTGCCTGTCGTAAAAGGCGACTAATAGGGGCCATCGGGTGTCGCAGGCAGGGGGCTGTCCGTCTTTAATTTTTATGTTTTATTAGCACATTGTAGCGATCCCTGTGATGGACGGCAGCGTGGCTGGTAGGCCTCACGCTGCCGTTGACGCCGAGGGCGTCCTTCGGTGCGCGGGGGCGGTAGTAATAAGTCACTTTCTCCGCGAAAACAAAAAAACAAAAAACAAAGTAGTCGTAATGGGTGTTTTGCGGTAGAAATATACTAAACTATACTGCCTACCGTAACGGTCCTTTGCCTACTTTTAAATGACAATATGGATCTATGGCCTACTTACCTTATCTAATCTCAGGCAAATCTCTCTAAAATATTCTCTAATAAATAAAACATTTCTCAATGTGCGGGAGCCATCTAATACAATTACATTACAACATTGTTGAAGTTAATAACCAATTAATAAAGACAATTTACACGTAGATCATAATCAATCAGGCATAATAGATCGTGATCCATAGATCAATGATAAACATCAAAAATCTTCCTACTTGATTGCGTTCATCACATTAATTATAGACTTCTTGTTACATAAATATTGCAGGTTATTTATGGCTTTATTATGCATTTAAAACATTGGACAGGCATAGGGTAGCCTTATAATTTAACAATGAACTAACATATTTCTAAGAGTTTTTGAAAGTTCTCCCTAATAATTTTGAGTGTGGGGTCTTTCGATCAATAAGGACCAGGACACAATATAGTGTATTGGGTCATATAGTTAGTGTAGTGGGGTTATATAGTTTGGAGTAATTGTCGTCGTCTCCCCCGCGTGGCCATCTTCCCCGACTTACCCTATATGTCACTCACAATAAAGCTTACTTTTCTACAGTATTTAGATTTCTAATCCAATGAGTATGAGCATAATACGCCAACTAACATTTGAGCAAACAAACGGACAAAATTTTCAAAAGTTGTTTTACGTTCCGTTACTTAATCCTTGCTTTTCCCAGTCATTTTTATAAAAATATGTAATGTGCAGATACGGAAAATCTACGATTTTATTTAATGTTTAGATAGTCCTAAAGCTAAAATGAATAAAATCACTGTCTATGGTCATGATAAACTTTATCATCAGCCATATGAACTTCAATGCTGAAATAGGCCTCCCCTAAACATTTCCAGACAGACCTGTCAAAACTGACTCAAAGTGGTCTGCATCCAAAGTGTTCCTACGACCATTATCAACTCTATGTCTAAGTCAAAGGGCTGATTAATAATCCGATAGGCCTAAACGAGTCAGCAGCATGTTGACTTATTATATTTTCCTCCTCGAAATGGTTTTAATTAAAAACTTTACGGAATTGACGTGGCGTTATTTTGTCATTCGGCATTGGGGTTATCAAAACCTACCTAGTAAAGAAGGTGTGACCAAATATGACGTCATAGTTGTTACATATTTTTACACGCTTTATATTAGCTTCACTTGTATGTATGTTTGTATGTTTGTAACCGACGCCTTTGGACGCTATTTTGACCCACTTTAAACTGTCAGATTTTATTCAAACTTTGTAGGTTTGTCGAGGACCGATGACAATAATTTGATAAGATTATGCCATTATTCAATTTGCAAAATGAGATTTTTGACAATTTATATATTTTTTTAGTGACATCTGTTACACCATAGTAGAATTACAACTAAACTGGCTACTCTTATGCATAAAAAAATCCTACTTGTCACAAGATGGCGCTTTCGTTTATTTTTAGTGACATCTGTTGGACAATAGTAGAACAGACCTAAAAAATTTAAAATAAATAATAGTTTAAAACAACTGCCTCGGTGGCGTAGTTGTATTACGGTACGACTGCAACGCTGAGGTCTCGGGTTCGATCCCCGGGTCGGGCAAAGTGATATTGGATTTTTCTATTCAGTATCAGCCCGGAGTCTGGAATTTGTGCCCGGTATGGCGATAGGCTCGCCCCCTATCACATCATGGGACGTAATACGCTTGGCGAAAAGTGGGTGCACTAGTTGCGCCTCTGCCTACCCCTTCGGGGATAAAAGGCGTGAGCATGCGTTAAAACAACTAAAAAATACGCTTTATAGAAAATCCAACTAAAAAATATAAAATAAATTTTAATTAAGAATAGTGTAAATAAGAAAAAAAAAATTATTGTAAAAAAAAGCGTGGGGTGCATGGTGTCAATAGTTATAAATATTTTATTGACAGATAATATGAGTAGAAGTATTATATATCATTTTGATAATATCTTAAAAAGCACCCCATGCTTTTTTTACAATCAAATATTTTTTTTCTTATTTACACTATTCTTAATTCAAATTTATTTTCTATTTTTTAGTTGGATTTACTATAAAGCGTATTTTTAGTTGTTTTAAACTATTCTTTATTATCACTACATAGTATAAAACAAAGTCGCTTCCCACTGTCTGTCTGTCCCTATGTATGCTTAGATCTTTAAAACTGCGCAATGGATTTTGATGCGGTTTTTTTTAGTGTGATTTAAGAGGTAGGTTTATATGTACTTTTATTCGAAAATGGTTCAGATTTACAATTCGGTCCGGGAAATTGTATAGCTTTTGTATAAAAAAGTGACTTTTATGCAGGAAAAACTCTTCAATGCGGGCGAAGCCGCGGGCAAAAGCTAGTATTACTATAAAATACATTTATCGTGTATTTTATAGTATAGAAAAAAATTAAATTCTTTAATTTTTCAAATTTATTTTTTTGCCCCTCGGAAAGCAGTTTCTAAACCAATTTAAAATATAAATTCCTACAACATTAAGATAATTTAATTTGATTTAGAGTTGTTTATATCCGAAGCATATTTGTAATCAGGATATAGAGGAATGATTTTAACTTAGAATGGATTCGTTTTTTCTGATTAAGGTATAAGCCAAGTTGTCCAATATGATGGAACTGGAGAGACTATAGACCGTACACAAGATGAAAATGCCGAATATGATAGTATACCTTTTTTATATATATACTAAAGAGCAACTCGCTCATCTGATGATCACTGCAATACCTAACCATATCCAGAATCTTGAATTACAAAGATTAGTTACTACCCTTTTATGCGGCTAAATCTCTAATTTTGCCTAATTCCAGGACACATTTGGGCAATAAATTGCTGGCTCCTTGGTACCTTGATGTTTAATATGGATACGTAAGCTGTAAACAGAGGCGTAATTGTATTGTATGCATTGTAATCCGCTCTGAGGTCACGGGTTCAAATTCCGGGTCGGGCAAAGTTATATTGGGTTTTCCTTCGAAGTATCAACCCGGAGTCAGGAATTTATGTGTGCGGTAAAGGCTCACCTCTATCATATCATGGGACGGAATACACACGGCAAGCGGGTGCCCTGGTTACACCTCTGCCTACGCCTGGGATAAAAGGCGTGAGTGTGTAGATATAAAGTTGAATAACCCCGAGTTTATGTTTAAAAATGACTCTTGACTCTTTAGATAGGAATCGCAATTTAAATTATCCACTCAATACTTAATACTATAAAATTATACCTTAGGACCGAGTCTAGAATTTTTACTTAGGATCTAGTCCTAAGCGTTGATAAGTCGGAGCGTCATTGACCCCAATTTCGACCAGTTCGCGCCGGCATTACGTACCGAGATATAAGATCTATTGCAAAGATATTTAATTTAAATAACAGACATCAAAAAGACTCCTCTTAAACTAAACTAACGAAAACCCCATCCAAATACTCATTTGGATGGGGTTTTTGTTAGTTTAGTTTTATCTGGTATCTTCAAGTGACTTGGCTAACTGTTGTGAGTGGTAGAACTGCGTTTAAGCCAATTTTGCTGGCAATTATAGGCATGTTCGACCGAGGTGGTACCACTAAATTTATAATCTGTATTACAATAAAGCTAATGAGATTAAGTGAGATTAAGTGGACGATAGCCTAGTTGGGAATGGAACGGTCTGCCGAGACAATGTCCGGAGGTTCAAACCCAAGGCACACACCTCTGACTTTTCGTAGTTACGTGTGTATTGTTTATCAATTATCGTTCGCTTTAACGGTGAAGGAAAACATCGTGAGGAAACCTGCATACCTGAGAAGTTCTCTGAATTTCGAAGGTATGTGAAGTCCGCCAACCCGCATTAGGCCAGCGTGGTGGACTAAGGCCTAAAACCCTCTCAGTAGTAGAGGAGGCCCGTGCTCAGCAGTGGGCAGTATATAATACAGGGCTGATTGCATTGCATTGCATAATGAGATTGTTTGCTTTTCTCGCTAATCTCGGGGACTACTGTTCCAATTATAAAATAAGTTAGACTATTTCTCCGGGGACGAATTATAAAATGAATGGAGCCGCAAGAAGAAGCTGGTTTCGTAGAAAACCAAGGTTGGAAGTTAGCAGTCACGTTTAACTACTCAACGTAAAATGTTTTATTGCAAATTAGAGCCTTGTGGATAACCTCCACTAACCTAATCTAGTAAGTTGCATATAAGGTGTGTAGATAATTCTATCTCTTCCAGTGCATGTATTTGCGTTGACTAATTAGGGGCAGTTCAAGGCAACTTTGTCTGAATTTGGGTAGGGTTATCAGCTAGTAAATATGTTGTTATAATCATTATGTGGGGTATCTATACATCACATTCATATAGTTAGTCATTTATTTATTTATTTATTTACACTTTGTACAGATGTATAGTACAGGCGGACTTAATGCCTAAGGGCATTTTCTCCCAGTCGACCTTAAGGAGGTGCAGAGAGACGGAGGCAGGTGTAAATTATAAATAATGAAAAAAATAATAATAAATATGAGAATAAATATACAATGATAATTAATTAACAAAATATATGTATATATACATATGCTACATATATAACTGTGTACATAAATAATTATTTAAAATATATACATAAACAATTACGTACATAAATAAATACGTATATTAATAAGCTAATGAGGAGAATCTGCTACTTCGGCGAGGAGTAATTGCCGAACTCTCATTTTGAATGCCACCCGTGTTGTACACGACCTGATTTCGAGTGGGAGTGCGTTCCAGAGAAGGATGGATTGGATAGCGAAGGAAGAGTGAAGGAAATCAGAGCTATTTAACGAATGCTTTGTCTATATTACTGCCGCTCGTTGCGCTTCCTCGTCTCGTCCGTGTATTCTTATGCGTAGGCTGTAACCAGTAACAAATTAAAAATCTTATAGTAGGGACAAACTAATATGGCCGGTATGACATGACACGGTTTTGAATTTTTTGGGTAGACGTTCTCACAGAGTTATCGCGTCGGGAAAAAAATGTAATTGTCATACCGGCCTGCTTAGTTTGTCCAAACTATAGCTTATATTGTTTGCAGACTTTGCAGTGTGTAAATTAAACAACAAAAAATTGGCTACGTCTTAAATCCTAAAGTATTTTTTTATTGCGTGAGACGAGCATGCCGTTCGCCTGATGGTAAGCGATACGACCACCCATAAACAGTAGCAACATCATCCAGCACCTTGAGTTTACAAAGTACTGTGTGGCGTTCCACTGCGCTCGTCATTCTGAGACATAAGATGTTAAGTCTCATTATTTCCAGTAGTTACACTGGCTACAATGTCCTTCAAACCGAAACACAACAGTGCATGCACACTGCTGCTTGGCAGTAGAAATAGACATTGCGGTGGTACCCACCCAGACGGACTCTTACATATGAGTGACCTACCACCAGTAATCTACTTCCAATATCTTATAATATACCAACATTTCCCTTACAGGCTTTAGAGTACCTTTACTTTTTTACATTTCTCACTCGTCTGCTACATATCTGCCTGTAAACACTGTTTACATGGTTTATAGTTGGACTTAATCATTAATGCCATAGGCATTTTCTACCAGTCAACCTGACAAGGTCGGAGCTGGTGCAGAGATATAAGAAAATAGCGTAAATAAAACCAATAGAATGAACTTGAAGAAGAGACTGACATTGAAATAAAACTTCTTATTATTATTAGTATTTTTTGGAATAAATTTATTTAATTTTTACTCCCAACGTTTTAATGACTTTGCAGTCTTTATGGTCAGGGGTGGACTGAGGCGTTTGTCGTCCGAAAAGTTAAAATGTCTACCTTAATTTTTTTATACATAATTTATTTTATAATACTGGTGATGACGGTCTGATGAAACTACAATATTTTACTACTTGCCTTTTTTTCTGGGCTCGGCAAAGTGACCCTACCCCTATGGTAAGCGGAGAGGGGATACAGATAGAGTACTATTGCCTACCTTCATAAATATTTATATAAATACATATTAGTATACACTACTCGCGCCTTTTAGATTATTTGTTGTAATATTATGCCCAGTAACAAGTAGAATATTTTACAACGTTGTATACAGAAGTAATATATGGTTTACGAAATTATTACGATAATAGAGTCAATCTAAATCTAAGTTCCATTCAGTGAAATATATTATACGCACGTGTTCCAAAAATTACTCTGTCTAAATGACTGCCTCGGTGGCGTAGTTGTATTACGGTACGACTGCAAGGCTGAGGTCTCGGGTTCGATCGCCGGGTCGGGCAAAGTGATATTGGATTTTTCTATTCAGTATCAACCCGGAGTCTGGAATTTGTGCCCGGTATGGCGATAGGCTCGCCCCCTATCACATCATGGGCCGGAATACGCTTGGCGAAAAGTGGGTGCACTAGTTGCGCCTCTGCCTACCCCTTCGGGGATAAAAGGCGTGAGTATGCGTGCGTACAAAAATTAGCTTAGTTTTTTATACTTACATACCTATACCACGTAAACCCTTAGTGGGCTTCAGTGCATTGCGAATCATGCTATAAAAAGCTATTAAAGTTTTTCCAACAAGGGAATCGAACCAAGGGTTCTCAACTCAAACTCCATATACCTACCATACCTACGCTACCACTAGATTAAGAAGACGATAATAGATTAATATATATTTTTGTTTTCAGGTACGTAAAATAATCTTCTTGCATAAGAGAAGGGGTAAACAGAATAACGTGGCAAAGTAAGTAATGGAATTGAAATTAAACTATTATAACGGATTTTATCGCGGTTTTTTATTTTATTTTTCCTCCGAAGTTTCGAAGGCATTGCAGCACTTCGTGGTCACGGGGCGGACTGAGGTCCGAAAAGTTAGTGTTACAAATCTACCTTCAATGTACAGTTATACAATTTAAAGATGTTAGTCATTGTTTGCGGTCCGGTCTACGCAGTAAGAGCTCACAATGTCTTGAGGTCTGGCAGCAGGTCTTTTGGGGCCCGATTTAATTAGATGTATTACCGGGTCCCAGGCTTGTGCAAGTTTCCAACCATCTTGTCTATTGAAATTGGGATGTTTTTTGATTTCAATAGCCTCGCGAATCATCCTAGGTAGGAATCGGTGTTCTTTGGCAAGGATTTGTGGCTTGTCGAATCTAAGGTAATGGTTGGAGCCTTCTTCTGAGTGTTCAGCTACTGCAGACTTCGTAGAGCGTCGGTGTTTAACGTCAGCTATATATTCTTCTACGCGGGTCCCTATATGTCTTTTTGTTTGTCCAATATAAGAGAGGCCACAGTCGCAATCTATCTTGTATACGCCCGGTTCTTATAGAGGTATATGGCACTTGACCGGTGGTAAAAATTGACTAATCTTCTTAGGCGGCTTAAAATAAGTTTTATGGAAGCACGCTTCAGGATGTAGCCAATCTTGTCGGTGACTCCTCTTACATAAGGTAATACAACTGGGACACGATCAACTGTGGTTGATTTCACTCGGTCTCTGTGACGGCGCAGCGGCGTGGAATTTGGAGCTTGTTGTCTCGCAGTACTTGCTTGACATGTTGGAGCTCAGCAGCCAGGTGTTTCTCGTCACAGATTCAGAAAAATAAAATAGAAAACTGCGGTAAAATCCGTTTTAGTAGTTTAATTTCAATGTCTAATATTCGCGTAAACGTAAGGAATCATTAAGTAGTGGAGTATTCGAAGTAAAATTGGTATGACTACGTTGAGCCATTTTGGAACAATTGACGGTGACCTAGCTGATTTTTGGCGTAGAAGGGTCTCTATTATACTAAATAGCCAACATTTAGCTAATGAAAACCCGCCATAGAAGCTCGTTCCAGTCGAGAGCCGGATAGTTTCTCGGTTTTCAAAGTTTTTTCGCAAAGGCTTATATTCAAAGACACACAGTATAGTTATTATTATATATCTGTTCAACATATTAGAAGATATTCATCGGTCTTCAAATTAATAAGAGACGACAATTTCATACTTATGTCCACATTATATAATACCATTTTCATTGTTTTTTTGCATTCCTAATCCTCTACCTAATGCAATAGGTTATTTCCACAACTAACGAAGGAAACATACTAGATAATTAATAGTTCATAAAAACATTCCATTATAAACACCATAAAAAAGTTAATTATTATTTCTACGAGGCAAAATACATTGTAAAATCAAAAACTGGTATATTTTTGCACATTGATTAATGAGACAACTGAATAGGTTTTGTTCGTAGCGTACGATTTTATTGTTCATTAGGCCTTTGATGACTATCTTTAAGGAAAACTTGTTGAAATAACTCAGAAAATATCATTATTTCACCATAACCTTGGAGCCAAGAATGTCACTGCGCGTGCAGCGGAGTGTTGCGGGTCCTCTGTGTTGCTAGGTATAACCAGATATCGCGTGGACTAAAGACGAAATTAAAAGTGTGGCCAGGTATGAGGTACGGCAAAGTGTCGCGTAGTGCAATAGACGAGCGGTCTGTGTCGCTAGATGTAACCAAGTGTCGCATTGATAGACAAGCGCTCTGTATCAATAGACATTTAACCGGGTGTCACGTGTTACAAATGCATGGCGCTCTGAATCGGCTTGCTAAGTGTCGCATGGTGCATTGGACCGATTGTTACTACTGAATGCGTATTTTCCCGCCGAGTTTTATCATTGTAGACACACTACTCACCTAAATAAATACTAGTTACATAAATATTTGTCTTTGGTTGCGGAACTGACCATAGTAAAATGATTTGTCAACCGAGGCAAAGGTCGTCGGGCGTTCATCCGTTCTTTGTTCTTTTAGTATATTACCTTGATGCTATGGAAATTGTAAAATTATGGCTTTATGGGCAATTAATTGTGACCTTAAATATTATTAAGAAAATCTTGTATTTTATATTTAGATCTAACTCAATTGTAAAGGTTAAAGTGTACGTATTATAATTTAAGCATCCAAAAACTTGTAAATAATAGTTATTCATATATGTCAGTTGTTATACTGGATAGGTATGATATTCCGGTGACTGCAGACACCTTCAAACGAGCCACTAAGTCGGCATTTTCTCAATTTTAATTTCACCTTGTATGGGTGAAATTAAATTCATGAGCATCCTTTGAGCCTTAGACATTACTACTGATACTCTCCTTAATGGAACTAAAATTGCCTTGAACTAAATTGAATTTGTGCCCTATATGGCGATAAACTCGCCACCTATCACACCATGGGACGGAATACGCACGGTGAAAAGTGGGTGCACTAGTTGCGCCTCTGCCTACCCCTTTGGGGATAAAAAGCATGGAGGTGTGTGTGTAAATCTTCAAATATCAAAGTCTAAAAGCACTCTGTTTTTAGCGGCTCGGAACAAAGCCGTCTGTAAAAGTAGTATGACTTTATTCACATTTTAAATGACCTCTAAGTATTAATTCTATTAAGCAGGTTAATATAAGGTTTACTCACTGCCCATGACTTCAATTTCACACTGCATACGGTCATTACTCTTTACACAGTCAAGCAGAAAATGTACATATTATGGTACTCGCCCACTAACAATAAGTCTAATCGAAGGCAAAGTATAGTATTTATACTGTCTTCTTCTTAGTCTTATTCGTGCACTCTTGACAGAGTGGTCGTGGTCGTGTTTGGGCTGATTGATTAACTGCCGTTTTCACGATGCGTCGCTATATGTCTCGATGTTTGGCGGAGTGGAAGCATTTGTTTATAGAGGAGTACGTCATGGTTTTAATAAGGTCTGTCCAACGTTTAGAAGCGCGTCCACGAGCTCTTTTGCCCTCTACTTTTCCTTGAACCACTAATCGTTCCATGGAGTCCTCATATCGGCTTATGTGTCCGAAGAACTTGAGGATTCGTAATTGCACAATTAACGATAATCTCTCTTTGATGTTTAGTTCTTCCAGGATTGAAATGTATACTGCGTCGTAGGGCTAATTCTCACAGAGTAATAAATTATTGTGTAATAGCTTGTGCTCGCGGCTCCGTCCGCGTGAAAAAGTTTTTTCGGGATTAAATTCCCTCTTTATATTTTCCCGGGATAAAAAATAGCCTATACTACTCGGTGATAATGTAGCTTTATACTGGTGAAAGAATTTTTGAAATCGATCCAGTAGTTTTTGTGTTTATTCGATACAAACATACAAATCTTTCCTCTTAATAATATTAGTGTAGATGGATATATTTCGGAAAATAATTAATACATGAATTATAATATAAGTGATGTATAAATTGTCGCATGCTACCCATATTTAATGCGTCGAAAGACTTAAGAAAAATGAAATTTCTACATAATGAGTATAAGGATAAACGGTTTTTATACGCTATGTGTGTGTTAAATACATATCGTATAGTACGTAGAAATACTCCCCGGTAAGAGTCCACGTATTTTCTCAATGTAAACATCTAAGATGCAAGTTCTCTCTACTATATTAGTGAATTCGTGGAATAATACTGATAGTAGTGGCCTCTGCGGTATTACGGCCTTAGTTTTTTTGTCATTGCGACCTCTAGTTTATGTTTACAAAAAAGGCAAAATATTGTGGTAAAACTAGGTTTTACCGATGACTTCTTTCGCGCGCCTGACTATGTCACACTGAATATTACCTAATCTTGAAATAAATTTGTACAAGTGTGAGTGCCTCGGTGGCGTAGTTGAATTACGGTACGACTGGAATGCTGAGGTCGATTCCCGGATCGGGTAAAGCGATACGCACGGCGAAAAGTGGGTTCACTAGTTGTGCCTCTGCCTATCTCTTCAGGGATAAACGGCGTGAGTGTGTGTATAGATTAGTACAAGTAATATGTATTTCATACTAAAGGTACTAATTGTATCCGCCCGGGTAGTAACAATCGTTCAAGATGTAGGTAAATCCCGCTAGTGTTCGAGCTCGTCAAAGCTTTGTGGTTTAATGCTGTACTGTTGATCGGGAGTCGCTTACCGTCTTACAAGCAGCTGACACGCCTCGTCAAGTAGATAGCCTTAGTTGATTTAAAATACATCAACCGAATATCTAGAAAACACTTTCCCATCTCGTTAAATCATAACAATAGGAACATGAATAAAGTAAACAGTAAACACGCAACGCTTATAATTCTAGACTAGGTGGTGTCCTAGACCTACTGAGTCTAGCCTTAGACGCTGGCCTATTATCACATTTTTATTTAGGCCGCCGTAAGTATGGCAACTGTAAGCTTACCTTCTCAATGGCAACTAAATACTTAGTAAAGATATAAAGTTGAGCAATTAATTATAAAGACTGAATGATTTACAGCTATATTTGAAATGTAAAAGTAACATCTAAATTAAAGGCCATAAGAGTTGCCCAACACTATCATTTCGACAAAAGTAACAATCACTTGACTGTTACTGATAATCAAGGAAATTCTAATATCACTTTGCCTACTTTACCATAACACAAAAATAATTTTATCATTAATAGACTTCTGCTCGCGGCTCCGCCCGCGTCAATCAGTTTTTCCGGGATAAAAGTCCCGCTTTATATTTCCCCGCGATAAAAAGTAGCCTATGTTACACGCTGATAATGTAGCTTTATATTGGTGAAATAAATTTCCAAATCTGACCAGTATTTTCGGAGCCTATTCAATGCAAACAAACAAACAATCAAATCTTTCCTCTTTATAAAATTAGTATAGATCACCAATTTAAGAGTCGGTGTCTGATTACAAACATTGTTTTTGTATATTCATTCATATATTTATTTAGCTTTAAGCTATCAAGTTACCGACTCCAAAATTGGTGACCAGTGCATTTAATAGTTTTTTTGGTTTCTGCAGGCGGGTTAGTATCTCGTTAACAAGTTTCTTTTAGCGGCTTTGTGTTAGTCAGTACTAACTAACTAACTACTACGGCATCGAGGCAGTCCTCGATGCCGTAGTTGTATTACAACGCGGTACGACTATTGATTTTTTTGAAATCGGTTAATAAATAACAGAGTTTAGGTTTAATAAATATACCATACCATACCAGCCCTGTATTATATACTGCCCACTGCTGAGCACGGGCCTCCTCTACAACTGAGAGGGTTAAGGCCTTAGTCCACCACGCTGGCCTAGTGCGGGTTGGCAGACTTCACATACCTTCGCAATTCCTATAAAGAACTTCTTAGATATGCAGGTTTCCTCACGATGTTTTCCTTCACCGTTAAAGCGAGCGATAATTCACAAAGAATACACACATAACTTTTTAGAAAAGTCAGAGGTGCGTGCCCTCGGGTTTTGAACCTGCGGACATTTGTCTCGGTAGTCCGTTCCACTCCCAAATAGGCTATCGCCGCTTTAATAAAAAAAAAATTAAATACGCTCCGAAATTGAGAACCTATTCCATTTTGAAGTCGGTTTAAAATACAAAATAAAAAAGAAATAGGCGAGATTTGAAACAAGATTGCATATTTAATTATGTTTTGGCCGATCTAAGCGGATGATTGCATAAAATTATGATATTAAATTAGACTTTTAAAATATAGCTAACCTTTATGGAACAGTGGTCTAGTAATTAACCTTGGCTGTGAACCCTGATGTCTTGAGTTCAATTTCCGATTCAGACAAACATTTGTGCATATTTTTATAGAAACAGCGAGATCGCGATGTAATTTTTTATGCAATTAATTAGAAATGAGAAAATTGCTCGCCTGATGGGGAGCGCCCCAATCTTAATCACTAACAATTTGGATAAGAAGAATTTGCTATTGCCACAAGATAGTTTTTTCTTTTCTATTGTATAAAGGAAACGGCTTGTCACGTCCTAAAATTTAGAGGGCCTTCAAGTAGAGAGGTCACTTTTTGTCTTGTTGACGCTGAATTATACCGTTTATAGTTTGTGACATTATAAAATACTTGACATGTTAACACATTTTTTTATTACAACCTAGCTAGAATACGCCTGTGGCGTCACCTACGTCTACAACGGGATTTTATAGTCATATAAAGATGCGAGTAGAACACTCACTTGACATTTATAATGAGAGGTTAGCCGATACTTTGTACATTCACTCAATTTGGTGCTAGTACACTTTCTCAAGATAAAACGACCATTTTTCATGCTTTACCAAGTAGGTGCGATAATTTCCGAGATGTCTAAAGGACACAGCCAATAACTCTTACTACACGACTGCGAAAGAAGGAGGGTTATGTTTTTCGAGTGTATGTATGTTTGTATAATTCTTTGGCACGCCCTACAGCCTAAACGGCTTGTCGTATTTTTATGTGAATGGTGTCAATAGATTCGTCTTAGTCGTGAGAGTGACACTAGGTACATCAAAATAAAAAATAAACGAAAATAAGGATTTTGGGCGGCAAAAAGTGATCTCGAAAAAAAAAATGTTTTCAAAGCACATCGAGTGTGGTATCAAAATAAAGATTTTTTAACGGTGATTACGAATATATATATAACTTATATGTTTTATTGAAGTTTGGAATAGAAATGCTAATTAAGGTGCTTGAGAACTAAAAAGATGGAAATAAAAAAAAATATTTAAGAAAAACAAAAATGCCGACTGCGTCTATATCTGCCATCTTTATTAAATTCATTTAAGAACTGAAAAGATAGAAACAAGATTTTAATTTGAATATTTTGTTTTGGTTTTGAATAATCTTAGTTGATAGTGTTCACAAACGCAGTCCAACCACTGGGATAAAAGGCGTGAGTGTATGTATGTATAAGCACATGCTTATCAAGTCTAGTAGAGTCACTGAGCTCATCATCATCATCAGCCCTGTATTATATATTGCCCAGTGCTGAGCACAGGCCTCCTCCACTACTGAGAGGGGTTAGGGCTTAGTCCACCACGCTGGCCTAGTGCGGGTTGGCAGACTTCACATACCCTCGAGATTCTTATGGAGAATTCTCAGGTATGTAGGTTTCCTCACGATGTTTTCCTTCACCGTTAAAGGAACGATAATTGACAAACAATACACACGTAACTTCGAAAACTCAGAGGTGTGTGCCTTGGGTTTTGAACCTGCGGACATTGTCTCGGCAGACCGTTCCATTCCCACGTCCAGTCGCGGGCAACATCCGGCCCTGAAGGAGGTGGAGGCCATGAGGGCCTCCCTACGGCGAGCCGCCGTGGAGGAGTGGCGTCTCAGGCTGGAGGCCCCGACAGCGGGGCTCAGGGTCGTCGCGGCAGTGCGTCCTGTCTTTGCCGAATGGCTGGACAGGCGCCACGGTGCGGCAACGTTTCGCCTGTCGCAGGTGCTCACCGGGCATGGCTGCTTCGGTGAGTTCTTGTGGCGGGTAGTGCGGAAGGTGGTGTCGGCCGTGTGTCACCACTGTGACAACTGCCCGCTGGATACGGCCCAGCATACGTTAGAGTTTTGCCCAGCCTGGGATGAGGAGCGCAGCGCTCTCAGAGCAGTCGTCGGAGGAGACCTCTCGCTGCCGGCCGTGGTCGCTTCCATGGTCGACAGCCGGAGGTCCTGGCGGGCGGTGGCACACTTCTGTGAGGTGGTCCTCTCGCGGAAGGAGAGTGCCGAGAGGGATCGGAGGCGCGGAGATCCCTCCCGCCGCCAGACGAGACGTAGGAGGCGCCGGGTGGACGACTGACCGGCGTCTTCCGCCCTGTGGATTGCGGGCGTTTGGAGAATTCTACCACGGTATCCCCTGCCTGTCGTAAAAGGCGACTAATAGGGGCCACCGGGGGTCGCAGGCGGGCGGCAGGGGGCTGTCCGTCTTTCACTTTTGTGTTCTATTAGCACATTGTAGCGATCCCTGTGATGGACGGCAGCGTGGCTGGTAGGCCTCACGCTGCCATTGACGCCGAGGGCGTCCTTCGGTGCGTGGGGGCTCCTGAGCCCCCCCACAACAGGAGACGGGCCGCACTAGGCGGCAACGCGCAGAGGCGGCTGCGGACGACAACTTAGACACTCCCGTCAGAGGAAGCCCGCAGCCGTCCCTAATGCGCCGAAGATGGCCACCGCGGAGTTTTGGTTGGTATGCCGTGCGTTATACATAGGTTAGGGACTCGGCCCGGCGGTCGCCCGATGGTTACATCTCTCCGGGTGGCTCAACGCCGGGACGTAAGGCACGGTGAACCCAACATAACCGCTCAGTCGCCCCCCTTGAAGGCTGGGCGGTAGTAATAAGTCACTTTCTCCGCGAAAACAAAAAAAAAAAAAAAAAAAGACCGTTCCATTCCCAACTTGGCTATCGTCGCTTTTCACAGTCACTTCTTCAGTCACTGAGCTGCCGTGCTAAAATTTAAAAAGTTATGTCTACTTCCGCAATGTCTATTTCTACCACTAAGCAGCGGTAGTGCACTGTTGTGTTCCGGTTTGAATGCATTGTAGCCAGCGTCATTACTGGGCATTATGGGACTTAACATCTTATGTCTCAGGGTGACGAGCACAGTGGAGTGCCAAGCAGTACTTTGTAATTAAAAGTTATGTATGGTGTTGATACTTTTTACGGACGATCGTATCGCTTACCATAAGGCGAGTGGCATCGACGTATTCAGTAGCAATAAAAAAAGTTATTCAAATATCCACGTAGATGTTGCTCGACTTCACCCCTTGAAAAGTCTACAGCAAAGATCCTAATGTTTATAGTTCGGACAAACTAAGCTGGCCGGTATGACAATTCAATTTTTTTCCCGACGCGATAACTCTGTGAGAACGTCTACCCAAAAAATTCAAAACCGTGTCATGTCATACCGGCCATATTAGTTTGTCCCTACTATAGTGTACTTTACGGGGATGAAATGCCTCAATGTATATCTTGTATATTTAACATCATAATATAAAATAAAATTTTCGAAAATTAGTATTAGTAAATGGGAAACGGTAAATTAAGTATGCTAGCAATGTTACAGTAACTGTCAATTTGTACTTGACAAAACAGCCAGTGTAACTATTGGACGTAATGAGACTCAACATCTTATGTCTCAGGATGACATGACCTTGTTGAGGTTCTGTAGCCTCAACAAGGTCTAGACTTAATGAATTAATTACTTAGGGATAAAACATATTTTATTTTAGTTATAATTTTTCTAAATATTTAGAAAGGTTTATTATTTTAGACTTTAATTTAATCACTATTTTCATTAATATTTTTATCTAAGTGTCTTACAAAGAATACCTAGTGCATGTCGGATTCACTTCTAGTAGATGTCAACAAAATTATTGTAATGTTCATAGCTTTTACTTGTAGCACGCATGATTGAACATCAGTTTTGTGAATTACATAATAAAAAAAAAAAAATAATGACGAGCGCAGTGGAATGCCACACAGTACTTTGTAACTCAAGGTGCTGGATGGTGTTGCTACTGTTTATGGGTGGTCGTATTGCTTGTATATGTGCTTGTATACGCTCGTCTCGTTATTCAATGCAATAAAAAAAATAAAAAAAACTACAAAAGGTTATCTGTTTGTACAAATTATCGAGTTATGAGTTTTCATTGTCTTTATAATATGTGCAAATATTTTTTTAGGAATATTATTTGTTTGATACATATTTGTTAAGTACTTTTTTGCCTTTCGGCGGACCCTTAAACCGTTGACAAAACAGTATTTTAGGGTACCGTAGTAACCGTAAAATAAAACCACCATTTGATAAAACATCAATCCATAATTTTACTGTGAAAGGCCATTTAACAAATACACGACAGCATAAATGGCAATTATTAAATAAGTATATAATAAATCACCACTGGTACATAAAAGACCACTTGTTTTAAAAGCATAAAAAAATTCAATACTTGGATATATTTTGTTCTTAGTTTACAAGAGATATCATGCTTACAAAATGCAACTGTTGGCACTTGGCGTTTATGATTATATATAAAAAATGTTCTTAAAATTATTTTTTCCACGCAACCATTCATAGGTTAGATCCCCACAAATTACTACAGAACGAAAAAGGTAATTTGCGGAACCTTCAACACAGTTACGACTCATGCTTCACTCAAAGCCACAAGTCAATGCACTTTGAAAGTCGGATCACAAAACTATCGCGGCAAAAACTCATTTAGAATGGCGTGACCGCAGCGCGGTTCAAATTTAACTGCAGTTAGTTTCGGTTTGCAACGGGAGTAATGGAGTACATGCCATAGATAATAAGCAATTTATTCATTGTATAAAGCAGAGACAAACACTAGCCTTGTAAATGTCCGTCTCTATGGTAAAGACAAAGAATATCCTTCAAACCCATTACAACTCCTGTAAGCCAAGATCGATATAGGCTCGCCTCCTATCACATCATGAGACGGAATACGCACGGCGAAAAGTGGGTGCACTAGTTACGCATCTGCCTACCCCTTCGGGGATAAAAGGTGTGAGTATGTGTATGCGTAAGAATAATCAATCAATTGAATGTTTTGTTTTTTATAACACACGTTTACAAAACTCCAACATATTGTAATAGAGCAATTATTTTTTTGTAAGCTCCTAAGAATCGCCAATGTAGTCTTTAACACGGCCTTGTACAAGGCCTATGATAAAAGTTGAATCAACATTATTGAAACGTCAGAACATTATAATAATATTATCAATCATTTTTTTATTAACAAAATAATTTTGCTCGCGACTTCTGCAGCTTTAGTCGTTTAAAAGTAATTGCAATCAATGCAATCAGCCCTGTATTATATACTGCCCACTGCTGAGCACGGGCCTCCTGTACTACCGAGAGGGTTTAGGCCTTAAGTCCACCACGCTGGCCTAGTGCGGGTTGGGAGACTTCACATACCCTCGTGATTCTTATGGAGAAATTTCAGGTATGTAGGTTTCCTCACGATGTTTTCCTTCACCATTAAAGCGAACGATAATTGATAAACAATACACACGTAACTTCGAAAAGTCAGAGGTGTGTGCCTTGGGTTTTGAACCTCCGGACATTGTCGCGGCAGACCGTTCAGTTCCCAACTAGGCTATCGTCCAAAAAGTAATTAAATCTTAAAAATATCTGCGGGTTCTAAACGTTATCACCAACTAAAAAGACTTAGGGCCAGTTTCACAGGTTACAAGTAAATTTCATTTGACAGTTAGCGTATTAAACAGCTAATGTGGATAGTACTCGTTTTATTACTATTTATTTCGGAGCAATAGATTAGTGTGACTTTTGTATCTGGTCGGCTTATATATGTATGTGACGTGCATTTATCAGCAAACTGTGAAATTGGCTCTTAATGACGATGTGATATTTCAATCTCAGGCGCTTTGCATATATTTGAAAACAGTTTATTTCATCGATATGTAGTAAATATACGTTAATAAGTTTTTTTTCTATTTTCTCTGAGATTCGAACCCAGAACCTCATGACTACATGCTACCGCCAAACTATCCAACAAAACACTGTCATCACAATCGAACTCTCTAGTTTTCAAATAACAATTCTCATATTTAACCCGTTGTGTACTCGACCCACTTGCGATACACTTGTACTTTTTGCTCTCTGTTAGAAAGTATTTGTCTCGTAAAGTACTGACGGTGTTTCAACTGAATGACGAGATTCATTTGCTCGTGTGTTCTTTGACATTGGAACTTAATAAATTGCATGCTGCCGCAGTCATTTTAATACTATAAAAATCTCGAAATTGCTAATTGTATTAGTTTTATGACGTACTTGTCCCTTTTTTGTATAGATGACAAGACGTGCATGCAGCTCGGTTGATGGCAAGCGGTCTTAAAAATAATATTAGTGATTTCTTATATTTACGCGAATGTTACACATTGAAATAAAACTATTTAGCGGATTTTATAGCGGTTTTTTAATTTATATTTTCTTCCGACGTTTCGAAGACTTTACAGCCTCCATGTTCACAGGGCGGACTGAGGTGTTGGTTGTCCGAAAAGTTAATGTTACAATATTTTTCTTAATTTTTTAATTATATTTTGTTTTAATTAGTTGTTATTGACGGTCCGATCTATGCAGAAAGAGCTCACAGTGTCTTAAGGTCTAGTACTTGGTTGGTTGGTTGCAAAATAGATTTATTTCAAAATAATATTAGCTCAGCCTTTGATAAATTATAAACATAGATAGAGTGACGCGCTGCAATGAAACTAAAACAAACAGGCCAACTTTTCTTAAGCTAGTATGCGTGACAGCTTTGTCATACGCTACCACTGCATCATTCTGCGTAACCTTGTGTGCGCGTATAATGATACCAGTTAATACATGGTTTCTATTAAAATGGGGAGAAAATAATGTCCATGAAAAACAACAAAAATAATTCACTCGAACTCATTTAGTGGGCAACTGTTGGCCTCTATTTTTTTCGACTCGTTTGAAATGTTCAGTATCTCTCTAGGTATATAATTAATCAAAGAGCTCAACCAAACTTTCAACTGAATAGAATTGTACACTGTAGAATTTACACTCCGCTGTTTTTATAATACTAAATAATAGACTGAAGTCTCAAAGTGTCCAGTAATTACCTGGGCTAAAGTGTCCTTGAGACCAAAAATAGTGCTTGCATTCCGAGGTAAGACGAAAAGAAATGGTACCTACGGGCTATTTTCATAATTTAACATTGGATAGTGATTTTCGTGTCAAGAGACACTGGCATTTTAATTTTTTCATATTGCTATCTCATTAAAACTTCTCATTCTTATCTTTTCATATTTGTAATAGGATCGAAACTAGTATAAAATCTAGACTATAAAAGTAATACTTACGCACAAATTGCCAACATAAGTCTATTGCACTTTCATCATTTGTCTCTGTTTTACCTGTAAGTGTGAAAGAGAAAGAAAATAGGTTACGAAGCACAAGTTCGTTACAAGTGGTAGAAGTTACAATAGTTTGAACAGTTTTCAAGTGTTTGCTTATTGAAAGAATGTTGGGGTAAAGTGTATATTGCGGTTACCACGGTGGGGTCTTGGGTTCGATCGGGTATCATAGTTTTTTGATGAGAGGATTATTTTACTGATATTATAAATGCGAAATTTTGAGAATATTTTTCGATGTTTGTTAGAAATAAACGTAGAAACAACTAAATGGATTTGGATGGTACTTTGCACACGGGTGGAACACACAGGGGAACTTTTTATCCCGGTAATTTGCTCCCATGGGGAATAATGGATATGTTTCATCTGATTCTTTAAGCAGATGGCGCTGGCGTCGTACTGTATTTAGTGACTTTTGTAGAGGGAATGGGTTTTCACGCGAGCGAAGCCGCGAGCAACACCTAGTACCGAATGTAAGCTAAAACGAATGTCCCTAAATATCTTTTAAAATGGGGTTTAAACATTAATTAACTGGTGTTAGGTCTCTCATATGTAAGAGTCCCTCTGGGTGGGTACCACCGCTATGTCTATTTCTACCGCCAAGCACCAGTGTGCATGCACTGTTGTGTTTCGGTTTGAAGGACATTGTAGCCAGTGTAAGTACTGGACATAATGAGACTTAACATCTTATGTCTCAGGATGACGAGCGCAATGGAATGTCACACAGTACGTTGTAACTCAAGGTGGATGGTGTTGCTACTGTTAAAGGGTGGTGGTATCGCTTACCATCAGGCGAACGGCATGCTCATCTCGTCATTCAATGCAATAAATCTATACATATAAATAAAATTGGAGTGTCTGTTTGTAATATTGAAATAACCGTTTTTTACTAAATGTATATGAATATATATACGGTACATACACCAAAATAACATTTTTTACAATTTTTGTCTGTCTTTCTGTCTGTCTGTCTATCTGTTTGTTCCGGCTAATCTCTGAAATGGATGGACCGATTTTGACGGGACTTTTATTGCCAGGTAGCTGATGTAATAAGGAGTAACTTAGGCTACTTTTTATCCCGGGAAAATATAAAGCGGGACTTTTATCCCGGGAAAACTCATTCACGCGGGCGGAGCCGCGGGCAACAGCTAGTATAAAATAAAAAAATAAGTCAAACCCAATCATAAGTTCGGAAGTATAAGGTCGCTTTTTGGACCTTAGCATTATGATGGATGACGATCATCGTACACAAGGTGTAAACCCGCCATAGTGGCTCAGCCGTGTCGCATTCCAGGATCAGCCTGTGTATATCCGATTTCCAGCAGGCCGGCATAATAGAGTAGTTGACTACGTTTTTTTTTTTAAATATCAAATATGTATGCCATCCAAAATCTAATGGAAAAATAATTTTCAAAATTGGAGCAATAATTAATTAGTAAGTTATAGAGCTTTGAAATTTGGTGGAAAGGGTAGTTGTCAAATAACAGTAATATTACGCTGTGACGTCACCGAGAGTCGCCGGCCATAACGCTGCGTGCGTGCGAAAGAGATAGCGCGATATCCCCTCCACGTCCCCACTTTTGCTCACAACAATATTTCAAATATGAATAACTGCTTTATTTTTCAACCATTTTTGATGCTGATTTCACAGAAGAATTTCTTCTTCGTATTATTTTCTGTTACATATAATTATGTACCAAATCAAACATAAGAAACTACCCTATTGTGTCTACTGGCAAAGGATAATCACCCTTATCAGCTGACATTCTATTTGGACCCCACTTTACTTACCATCAGATGCAGTGGGATCAGTTTGCCTTAACCATATAGAAAAAGAGATTATGTTTATATTTTGTTGGGATTCAAATTTCATTGCAATTGCTCGATTATTTTGATTACGTGTAAGAAATGACTAATACCTTGTAGTGAGTACACCAAACAAATTATATTTAATTATTGTTGCTATGACTATTTCACAATACAGTTTGGGTGTAAAAAATCTTTTACTAATGTGATCGAATTTCGAAAGAAATAATTTATCGTACAGTGAAAGCAAAGGAAACTATAATCATAGAGCCATTAATAATAATTATTTTGATTTAATGAAAACCTTGTTCAAAATGTGCAGAACAGTACATAACTGGCCATAACTGCAAAATACAAAATATAATATTTATGCACTATAATAATATAGTACCTAGCTTATGAGGCACAGGATATATTGAAATATATACATCCTGACATATTTTAAAACATGGTCCCCCGCAGCGTCTGTCTGTATGAACGCGATAAACCCCAAAACTATCCACTGGATTTCTATGAAAGTGATGTCCGCTTTTTGTATGGGTGCTGGGCCTCAAAATCAACCAGGCTCAAACATTATGGATATTTAAGGGGAAAAATACGGATCTTGGATCCACCAAAAATCATTTTAGGGGGGGGCATTTATAACTAACTTTTTAAACGCGTTCATTTTTGGGCAAAATAAAATTACACAAATCTCAAAATTGAAGGACTTTAAAATTATACGATTTATTCCAAAGGCGTAATTTTGGTACTATCCAAATATATATAGTGGTTAGAATTTTAAGCCCGTTTTTGGACATGTCATTTGGATGGATGTTGTTCGAGACCCTGGAAAGGTTTTCAAGACCCTTTTTCTCAGAAACGCGTAGAGATATCAAGTTATAATTTACATCTAATACTAGGGTCTACGGTCTCTTTCAGCTAAAAAAAAAATCAAACTTATAAGTCTACGCGATCAAAAGATATGACCGTTTATGTCACATATTTTGTGGTTTCGCAAGGGAATCGCAACCTATAGTGTAGTTCCCGTTGACCTAGAATATAAATTTGGCAAGAAGCAAGGTCTTACAGCACGTGTAAAGCAAAAAATCTGAAAACCCTAAATATGTACTTTAATAGCAATAAACGCTAATTTAAAAACATTTTAAATTTAATTTACTTGTTTATTAATTTTGGCGAACTATTTAACTTATACTTAGATACCTTACCTACAATTTTGTACGGAACGCTCGGTATGCGAGTGTTGGACTCGCACTTGACGGTTTTTTATCTTTGAAAGCATGGATTTTTCTGTGTTTATTTGTCATTGATATTTTTTTTTTTTTTTTTTATAGCATTGAATGACGAGACGAGCATGCCGTTCGCCTGATGGTAAGCGATTCGACCACCCATAAACAGTAGCAACACCATCCACCACCTTGAGTTACAAAGTACTGTGTGGCATTCCACAGCGCTCGTCATCCTGAGACATAAGATGTTAAGTCTCATTATGTCCTGTAGTTACGCTGGCCACAATGTCCTTCAAACCGAAACACAACAGTGCATGCACACTGCTGCTTGGCGGTAGAAATAGACATTGCGGTGGTACCCACCCAGACGGACTCTTACATATGAGAGACCTACCACCAGTAGACATATATAGACGTAGATATGCCAATAGATACGCAAATCACACAATGGGACAGATTATTAAGCTCGGCGAGCTATGGCTTCACTCGTTATGATCTAGCTCTGTCTCAAAGGCCTTTACGTTTTTACTTGTGTATAAAAACATAAATAATATATTTAATTAAATTGTCAGAAACTTCATATGTTACACACTTTATTTCATATTTATTCAATTTATTGCAATAGCATACATACTTTATGAACTCGGTGGGGGAGCGACGGGTCGTGAGTTCGAATCTGTTTTAATGGCTAGCTTATATGTCATAGACTTTATGGTGTTATTGTCCACATCCATACCTGTTTTTTAGCTAAATGCAAAAGGGCTCCAGGTTCTTTTCTGTTTTTGATATATCGATCCAATTATAATCTTGTCCCTGGTAATGGAGTAGTCGCTCAGCAGGGAGGGGGAGAGGAAGGAAAAAGGAGGTTCCTAGGATAAAAGGGGGATTCAGGATCTTTTTTAATGTTCTTCTATCTGCACCGACCAGTACTTATTTATTTATTGTTTAAGGACAATTAGTGGTAATTATATTAAATTAATTAAAAGTTACAAATCACTAAAAATATTTTAAATGCATTACCTTCAGTTGCCACAGCATGCATTGAAATTTAGGAATTATCGAAATTTAGAAATAGGGACCGATATGTAACCTTTAATAACTACATATTGTTGCCGATTTTCTAAATAAGATTTAAACCAATTTAATAGCTTACCATAGATATCGTATTTTTTAAATTTTTGAATAAGAATGTCTTAGCAGACTCTATTAAATGCTTTTGAACTCTGCATAGATAGAATCTACTTGGTAACCAGCGTCAACAGAGTCCTATATGCCAAGCAATGAACCTTTTAGTCAATAATTGTGGAGTGCTATAAATTGACATTGAAATTAAAATTGAAATACAAGTAACAAGAGATACATTCTCGTTTATGAGTGGTAGAATCACTGTGTAGACGTAAAAGAAGATGAAAGCTCGGGTAGTAAGTAGCATGTGGCGCTCAATAGTTCCTGCCTACTCCTATGGGATAAGGGCGCGAGTGTGTATGTATGTATTTATTTAATGTATTGACGTTATTAAACGTTGTTAAGTCTAATGGTCCAATCTAGTATTATACGGTAGATCAGAATATTCGACAAAAAACCTATTTATACAAACACGTCTTGTAGTTACTAGCCGTTTTAATTTTAAAATCTTTTAATAAATGTATTATTTATGCAAATTGATGGCGTATATTGTTAAGCTGTTAATAAATAAAGTCCAATTTTCTCGATTGATAGATATCCTTATTTGCCGCGGCTTGCCTTTATTTCAACGATGTATTGCAATTCTTTTTAATTTTCCTAATACTGGTGGTGCTCGGTCATCGAATTCAGCTTTCATTCAGATCCAATTAACACTATTAATTATGTTGGTAATGCGGGGTATACGATATGCCAATGCATTCCGTAATATCTTTGCCTTAACTCTCCGCGTGGAGTTTTGGCGGGAACTTGGAAGTGTCATGAGGTGCTCTTGTTTTAATTCATTATTTTGGTGATACTTAGTGTTATATTGCATAATTATGGTGGTATATTATCCAATATAGTTCTATTAAAGAGCTCAAATGAAGTGAATTGAAATAATTGTGCTAATCAAGTGTTTTTTTTGTTGCCGCCAAAACTCCTCGATAAAGTCTTGGTAAGGTAGCCACTGCTTTACTTCGACATACTACAGATAAGAAAATAGACAAACCAAACTTGACATTGGCAAAATGTGAACACAAATGCCATTATAAAAAAAAAAAAAAGTATTTATCCCAATTAAATGTCTAAGATAATAAATTATAAATAATGAAAATATAGCCTATGTTCCTTATAAACAATAGTTTTCTATTAGGTATTTTTTAACTGTTCTAGTACTTCTTGACATTTCCCCTACAAATAAATACACAAACATTCAAACTTATCTCTTATAATATATGTATTTGTAAATTATATTCATACTAGCTGACCGGGCAAACGTTGTTTGGCATATAAATTCTTTTTAGAGATTGTTTTAGTAGAAAAAGACGAAGGTCAATTGTTACCGACCGGAGTTAAAAGTTATTAAATTACTAATATCGCTTTTAAAATATACGCACCTTTAGGACGAAAACGACGCAATTCAAAAAAATAATAAATTGGGTTATCGTCATAAAATGACTTAAAACTGGACCCTTTTTTATGAAAATATAATAAAAAAGGGACCGATATAATAGTTTTGTTCTTTTCCCGCTTGAATATGGCAGTGTTTGAACTATTGTTGAATTGAAAATCTCGTTTTAAGTAATTTTATGACGGTAACAAAATATTCGATTTTTTTGAATTGTGTCGTTTTCGTCCTAAAGGTGCAAATAGGGAATAATGGAAGAAGGTAGAAAATTTAGGGTTGTATGTTATTTTTAATGCCAAATCATGAAAAACAATCTGCCCGAATAATAAAATTAAAAAATTTGGGCTGACCCACCCTTATTACTTAGGGAGATGAAAAATAGATAACAACCTATTCTCAGACCTACCAAGTGTGAATATAAAATTTCATCAAAATCGGTTCAGCCGTTTCGGAGGAGTATGGTAACAAACACTGTGACACGAAATTTTTATATAAATAGACATCATAACACATTAAAACTGTTCGATTTCTTGTTTACATGATTGTATTATAAAATTAAGTTTTCTAAGCAAATAATTTATAATAAATGAAGCCGTTTAACGATTAGTCATCAGACTTGATTAGCGGTTTTAATGGCTTGGATGATGAGGGAAGAGAAACTTAGGGTAGTATTAATAAATCAATCTCAAGTTTGAGTTACATCTCAAGTAGACATAATATATTGAACTATCAATACTTGAGATGTAACTCAAACTTGAGATTGATTTATTAATACCGCTCTTAGACTGAGCCCTGAGGGGTAGCGGGTTCTATCCTGTTTCCTGAAGAGGTAGACAGAGATGCAAGCAGGGCACCAACTTTTCACCATGTGTTCCGTCCCATGATGCAGTAGAGGGCGAACTTATAGCTATATCGTGTACAAATCCAAACTCCGGACTGAAACTAAGCAAAAAACTTATATCATTTTTCCCGAGCTAGGATTCGAACCCAAGACCTCAGAGTAGTCGTACCGCGCACGCCATGCAACTATACACTTATAATCAGCAATGGTGTCAAAAAACTTTGCTTTTCGGGGATAAATCACCTTACAATACTTTTTGAGATAATGCAAAAACCAAGGCCCCCCATATGGGTCATGATAATTTCTCCGCCGGCTGCTTACCTCGAAAGCAACGCACCGTGAAGATACTAATCTGCTTTTAATCTTCATTAGTGTAAGAATACTCGGAAGTTTGATTCTCAATTATTTATTTTTACAAGACACTACAAACAAATTATAACTTATTAGTAATATTATTTGATCATTGGTTAATTTAATTAAACTTAATACACATTATAAAACTTACTGAATAGTCTTTACGCTGGTAGTTTTAACCAATAAGCATTACACGTACCTGACCTCGCGACTCTTACTTTAATATCGCAACAGCACGTCGTTTCTTTACTAAAGGTGTGCACAATTCCGCTTCCACCACAGCACTGATTCTAAAATGTCACTAACGCTGTTTTTATACCTCCCATCTGCTAAAAGTGGGGCGTACTGACAGTTCATTCAATTAGAAGAATGCTTACTACCGCCAAATTAAAAAATACATAAATTGTTTATACCTTCGGTTATGATATCCAAAACAGTACTTACTATAATCTTGTAATACATAACACTTACAATCCCATAAATCCTAACATTAGAGTTACCCTGCGGAATAATTAAACACTTATGTATTTTTAACCGACTTCCAAAAAAGGAGGAGGTTCTCAATTCATGTGTTTGTGTTTTTTTATGGATGTACACTGATTTCCTTGTAAATTGTGAGCCTATTTCCTTGATTCCTTTTT
Organism: Sphinx pinastri; assembly: GCA_947568825.1. Classification (NCBI taxonomy): domain Eukaryota; kingdom Metazoa; phylum Arthropoda; class Insecta; order Lepidoptera; family Sphingidae; genus Sphinx; species Sphinx pinastri. The sequence continues at coordinate 23,707,384 of OX387615.1, forward strand.
TATTTAGTAGATTAGGGTCTCGAATTGGTCCCATTTCAATATTTTATGGTTTAGGGTTCATGATTTTATGGAACAAACTTAATTTTAAATACGATCAATGGAAACTTAGATTTGAAATTTTGGATCCTGGAATAGTAGACAGCACTTATATTGAGGTTATTCGGACAGAGGCGCAACACCTAGTAGGCTATAATATATCTATACTAACATTAGCACGATGCTCCGTCCGGTTGAAAAAAATCAGGGATAAAGGTCCCGGTATATATTTTTTCAGGATAAAAAGTATCTTATGAACCAAGGCTATTATCTATCTGCGTGCCACATTTTATTCCGATCCGTTTAGCATTTCTGTGATTGAGTAACATACATCCAAGCTATCGCATTTTTAATTACTAAGATTTCAAACGAAACATGTTCTTGCACGCGTGAGGCTGAATTCATTAGTGAAGATGCCATAATAAGGGACCTTAAAGTAAGCTCATGGTATTACGGAAGAGTTGATGAATAGTGAACACTTCAAATGAAAGAATAATGAATGAACAAATTCAAAAATCATCTATAATTTGTTCTTACCAACAATTTTTTGTTTGCAATAATAATTTAAAAACGGCTTGCTTTCTACAAAATAACCAAAAAGACTTAATAAACAAAAAATAATTTATTTACCGTAGGTACAAAACCCTCCAAAGTATATTTTAATCACGTTTAAAAGTATAGGAACATGTCAAAACGCGTGTAATAGGTAAGAGTTAACGGGCTCTAACAATTAGTTTAATTAAAACTGGTTAGCAAACTATTAATTACTTTTAATTGTAAGACGCATGTTCGTTAATGTGGGACGCGAACGAAAGTAAAAATTATGGATATTTAAAAAAATACGTCTTTTTTTATGGCATTGAAAGACGAGACAGAGAGCATGCCGTTCGCCTTATGGTAAGCGATACGACCACCCATAAACAGTAGCAACACCATTCAGTACCTCGAGTTACAAAGTACGGTGTGGCATTCCACTGCGTTCGTCATCCTGAGACATCAGATGTTAAGTCTCATTATGTCCAGTAGTTACACTGGCTACAATGTCCTTCAAATCGAAACACAACAGTGCATGCACACTGCTGCTTGGCGGTAGAAATAGACATTGCGGTGGTACCCACCCAGACGGACTCTTAAATATGAGATTACGATTACTCGCTTTACCAAAGAAAACATCGCGAAGAAATCTTCATCGGTACTGGAGAATTATTTAAAAGAATTCTGAGTGTTCTCCACTTACCCTGTTCTTATATAGTGACTTATGAGGAATAGGATGAAAACTTGTTGTATGGTCTTACGTGGGAAAGATTCATAAAAACTTTAATAGGGTAGTTTCCTAAATTTGATTTTATAAATTATTTTATATGCAACAGAAAATAATACGAAAAAGAAATTCTCCTGTGAAATCAGCATCAAAATTAGTTGAAAAATAAAGCAGTTATTCATATTTGAAATATTGTTGTGAGCAAAAGTGGGTAAGTGGAGGGCATATCGTGCTATCTCTTTCGCACGCACGCAGCGTTATGGCCGGCGACTCTCGGTGACGTTACAGTGTAATATTACTGTTATTTGACAACTACCCCTTCCACCAAATTTCAAAGCTTTATAACTTACTAAGTTTTGCCCCAATTTTCAAAATTATTTTTCCGTTACGATTTGGACGGCATCCATTTTTGATAAATGTATTAAAAAAAAGTAGTCAATTATTACTATAGTGAAGTTTTTTATGATTTTTTTATGAAAAGTCCTGATAGTGTCGATTTACGAGAGGAGTTCATCCCCGCCACTCGACACAATTATGCCGGCCTGTTTGTTTTCAATACGTACTATACCTACTAGGACAAAGAGGTATATCACCCACGTTGTATTATATAATATCGAAATAATTATAATAAATATTCTACTGTAATTGTCTTGTCATAACTGCAAATATGTTCGCCTACGTGAAACAAGTTTTTGAATTATTTATTACAAATAAAATGAGAGTTTACACAATTATTACAAATATTTTAATTAAGTACTAAAAATGAAGAATATAATAGTGTTTATGTTGTTAATAAAAGACTTACGGGCTAATTCGACTAAGTAGTAGATTGCACGGATGGCCCTTGGACCTTCATACATCCGGTACATCCGTTGCGGATGGCGGATACATCGGCCTCCACGCAGTTTTCTCATGTCGGTGGAAACATTTCTATTGAGTATTAATGCTTATTTTGTTTATGAGAAGATTTTTTCTGAATGGACTATAAGGGTCTAAGTTTTTTATATTGGCACGGCAACCTGACTTCACTGCACATGATCGTAAGCGCAAAGAGATCCAGATAGAGTCTGACAATAGATTATTCCTTGCCAGGCAATTATGCCGTCCAGTTTGAACCGGATATATACAGACTGATCCCGGAACGCAGCACACTTACGCGGCCCAATATGACGGGTCGCAAGAACACGCTGGATGCAGGCCGCTCTTGACAGGTCCGTCTGGAAATCTTTGGAGGAGGCCTATGTTCAGAAGTGGACGTCATATGGCTGATGATGATGATGATGATGAAGTTGTAACGCCTTATGTACGGTGATCGCTAGCCGCGTGGATACTTACATACGTCCTACCACAAGCGAACTGTTATGTCCAACTTGAACACATATTGTGTTGTCAGATTATGATTTCATACTGCCACTATGGCCTGTGTTACTGGGTGTGCAAGGGTTGACCCCGGAACACGACTTGTGGGCAGGAGGCACAACGTCGACATCACGAACCAGAAATTTTGCAATTTGAAAGGTCGCTATCCGGGTAAAATGTATCAGTTGCTCTTATAGCAGTAGTGTATCGATTAGCAGTTTACTATATATTGTATAACTGACATAAACTTAAACCTCATGATTCTGATTTAATGAACCGGATATTTAACAAAATATGTTTATCACTACCAAAGAGTCAATCACAAAATACATATCAAAACATACATTAAAATCGCTAGACAACAAAAATAACTAGGTCAAACAAATTCCTCGAACTTCCACGTACAACTGATTAGCGCCATCTATCGGCGTTGATGTTAAACAATTACGTAACACACTTTCAGCCGATTTACGTAAGCAAATAAAAAGCATGCAACATTAGCCCGTTCGTAACTACAGATTCCTGAGCACTGGACCGATTACTGTAATTTTTCACTCTCAACAAATGGTTTATTTACACTAGGTGAGTCTTTCGTATGAGAGAGACCGGCTGGGTAGGTAACAATGTTTATTTTTGCCGCCAAGCTATATTGTGCACTGGTCGAATTTTTAATGAAATTGTAGGCATTGTAATTACTGGGTATTATGAGATTATCATCTAATAAGTGGGACGAGCGGATTTCAATGTTAACGATTTATAAATTATACATCAAAGTCGTAGTGGTAAGTAGGTACTGCTACTCGGGTACAACCACGCGAGCACCTCGCTCATTATGTCGTCTATATATAAATATCGAGCCTTTTTGGGAAGAACAATACCATACCAGCCCTGTATTATTTACTGCCCACTGCTGAGCACGGGTCTCCTCTACAACTGAGAGGGTTAAGGCCTTAGTCCACCACGCTGGCCTAGTGCGGGTTGGCGGACTTCACATACCATCGAAATTCAGAGAACTTCTCAGGTATGCAGGTTTCCTCATGATGTTTTCCTTCACCGTTAAAGCGAGCGATAATTCACAAAGAATACACACATCGTAACTTATTTCTCACTTTTTATTAGAGCGGCTTTTTTTCCTTATTAACACTACAATATGTATTGTATATTTGCTATTTACTTAAAAAACATTCGTTAAAATACTGGAAATCTACAACAAATATTTAAGAAAACACTGTATTAACTAACAGTCAGATAAAAGGCTTGACATTTGAAAAATATAGCTATATAAATTCACGACAGGTTACCGGAATAATATTATAATATCTCTTGTTAGTTTGTCTGACTAAAAATCTATATATATACCAAGTCTCAGTCTTAATATATACCAATTTATCTTTGATTATACATCGTTGACAATCGGAAGATTTTTACTTTCTTTCGGTTGATTTCAAAACGTTTTATTCATTTTATGACATAAAATTCGCTCATTCTTACATCTAAGTCTTTAATTAGACATATTCTTAATCAAAGATCGAAGTATATGTTGACAGATACAAAAACTATTCACTGAGCTATATCCGTCCCATTATGTGATAGGTCACCACACCTGGCACATAAATCCTATATAAATTAAGTTAACTGTATGAGGCTATGGCACCCAGAAATAATGTAGCTTCCTAATTCACCTTAACTCCAGTAATTAACGTAAAAACGAACAAAAAGACGAATTCTTCAGCTCTATGATACCAGTAAAACAGTTATGAAACCAATTGATTTAATGACCTAGAGATTCTAGAGAAGTGTGTTGCGACATCATCATTTTCGACAATGCGTCGCCTAGCTGTCAATGTTGACGCTTAATAACAAAGTGTATTCAAGCGTAAGCAGATAGACAAACAATACTATAAAAACTTAGGACTATTAAAGGCTGGTGTTAATATTGGCCATATTAGATGCAAAATGTTGACTTTTCTACTTACTGTACTAAGTTGAACACAATTATTATAGTTATATACATTTATACTAGTGGTAGGTCTAGGTGGTACTTTACTGGTGGTAGGTCTCTCGTATGTAAGAGTCCGTCTGGGTGGGTACCACTGCAATGTCTATTTCCACCGCCAAGTAGCAGTGTGCATGCACTGTTGTGTTTCGGTTTGAAGGGCATTGTAGCCAGTGTAACTACCGGACATGATGAGACTAACATTATGTCTCAGGATGACGAGCGCAGTGGAATGCCACACAGTACTTTGTAACTCAAGGTGCTGGATGGTGTTGCTACTGTTTATGGGTGGTCGTATCGCTTACCACCAGGCGAACGGCATGCTCGTTTAGTCATTCGATTGGAATAAAAAAATATAAAAAAAAATACAATTGATACATTTATGTCTGTACATTAAATATTATTGGAAAATTGCCTGGAATATGCGAGGAATAGGTAACAGACTGTATAACACGTTCTGAAATGTATGTTTGTGTGTGCATAAATGCTCCTTGGCGTATCAAGTTAAAACCATGTTTAGGTTTCAAAATCTAAAAACTGCAAAATGTTAAGCTCTATTCTGCGACATGGAAATTAATTAGAACAAGTACTATAAGTAAATAAAACATGATATCGAATACTGTGAATGATTGCGAAGGCGTTTTATATTAGCACAGAATAGATTTCGATAAAAATTTGTAAAGCATAAATGCATCATACCAAGGACATTCTGAGGCTTTGTACCTAATTTATACCTTTGAACTGATTTTGAAAAAAGCTACCCTAGAGTTTCTTGCCCGTTCTTCTCTGGTGGAAACTGCTTTCCGAACTGGTGGTAGAGTAAAAATTTACTGCATCCAAGTAATATTTAACATTTTATGGATTCGAATAAATGATTTCATTTCATTTGGGCTTGTGGAGGCGCAGACAACATTTAGCTACCAGCAATTATCCAAAACTATGCGAAGAACACAACAAAGTAGCACCAAAGACAACGCACGCTTGGAGACACGTGATAATTTACGACTGTTTAATTGTGGTAATTTGATATCGCCGTAATTGTGTGTAGTTACTGTGACATCGAAGACAGACGATGTGGCTTCAATTACCGTTCAGGTCAACGCAGACTTGGCGGAAGCTGGTAGTCAAGTTTTAACCTTATGAAATTTAAATATCATTGAAAGTAGCTTGATAGTTATATTATTAGTGGACCTCGACGTATACTTATCATTATGTAAATAAGCTTAGGTTAAAATATATAAGTTAGTATTAATTAAAGCAAAAGGACTAATTTCTACAAAAAGAGTGTAGCATTATCTAAAGGCCACAGTCTAGTGACAATGAATTATTTTTTTGATTGAATGACAAGACTAGCATGACGCTCGTCTGATGGTAAGCGATACGACCTCCAATAACAGTAGCAACACCATACAGAAATTTGAATTACAAAGTACAGCATAGCACTCCACTACGCTCGTCACTCTGAGATATAAGATGTAATACTTAGTTATGACAGTGGCTACAAAGTTCTTCAAACCGGAACACAACCATGCAAGCACACTGATGCTTAGTGGTAGTAATATACATTATCTTGGTGCGTATCCAGACGGCCCGTCCCACACGAGAAACCTACCACCAGTACCTACTTACCAAATATTGCCTAGGTGGCGTAGTTGTATTGCGTACGCGTTACGAGTACGATTTGCGCGCTGAGGTCCTGGGTTCGAATCCCGGGTTTTGCCATCTTAAAAATTACGTTACGTTACCAAATATTTAAAAGTAAATTAAAACCACTCGTATGATCCTAAGAGTTTTTGTAACATAAATTGTTTCATAAATTAAAAAATTACACGCGTCAAATTATTTGCGATTAAATTTATGAGATGACGTCAAGTGAACTAGTTTTTGTTTGTGCTTAGTTTTTCTGTGAAGCTGAGGAGGTCTTAAGCTGACAGGATAAGCATGTGATTGATTCATTGATCGCTCGTTATACTTGCAGCAAAGCGTCTTACATAACTCTATAAGAATTTCGAAATGAAATGAAATGAAATGACTTGGTTGTGCCCCTAGCATTGCCGACGTCTCTGGGCGAAGGTGACTACTATCCATCAGGTGAGCCATTAATTCGTCTCCTTAAGAGGCAATAAATAAAGATCAGGCCTCTACCAGCCTAAAGCGAGTTTAGATTTCCAGAGATCCAAACCTTATTCTATTTTCCTAAAGTTGACAGGGCTTCCATGATTCTTCTGTTATTATGAGTATTTGAGGGTCATGATGTCCTCTTACAGGTAACCCACTTACAAGTTTCAACTGAGAGCCAGCGAATACCGTTGGAAGTAATCCGTTCCTTTTCCCATAGACTTTAAACCCTTATAAATATTTTTTTTATTGATTACTGCGATGTTGAAAATCCAAAAAAAAAATCTCCTTACAATCATTACATAACCTGTGTGCAAATATGCTTCTAGAACGAATTGAAGTTGTGTGTTGTCTGTTAGTGCGAAGGTAGTGTGACCGAAGATACCCCGGTTCCTAATAAGGCCCGCCATCCATGTTGTAATGCAAAAGCTCACTACGATATTTTGTTAATGCTCTCATTGTTAAATTTTATAATATAGTGATATGTTGCAATTTAATTAAAGATTTTGCTTTATATTCTATCAGAAAACGATTTTATGAAGATTTTAAAATTATGTGGGCCATGAATGGTTTAGTTACCTTATTTAATTATTTTGTTTCTTTCCAGAAAGCCCGAATGCACAGAAGCTAGGATGGGCCACAAACCGTATCTCGCAGTGGGTCAGTCGGCCCGAAACAGACTGTTCGGGTGGGCGCCCCGGATATCCGGGGACAAGCCGGTGCCGCTTAGCATGCTGATATCACAACAGGGAAAGATCAATCATGGTGAGTGGCAAATTTTATTAAATTTTAATGGAAATGGTTGGAAGACTTCCAACATGGGACCTTAATCCAAGTGGATGTAGTTGCTTATTAAATGTAGCCTATGCCGGCGCACATACCAACTTACCCTTGACTTCCTAGGCTAACGAGGTATCTTAAAATTATTTGAACGCGAAAAAGAGAGGTTAGAATGCTTGACAGAATTTTTAATTACAACATTTTAGCACGTGCACCAAAAATAGTGTCACGTGTCGATTGATATTTTTTTTATTGCATTGTATGACGAGACGCGCAAGCCGTTCGCCTGATGGTAAGCGATACGACCACCCATAAACAGTAGCAACACCATTCAGCACCTTGAGTTATTAAGTACTGTGTGGCATTCCACTGCCCTCGTCATCCTGAGACATAAGATGTTAAGACTCATTATGTCCAGTAGTTACACTGGCTACAATGTCCTTCAAACCGAAACACAACAGTGCATGCACACTGCTGCTTGGCGGTAGAAATAGACATTGCGGTGGTACCCACCCAGACGGACTCTTACATATGAGAGATCTACCACCAGTAAAATATGGAACCAGTGATATGGAAATACCAGCGCGATTTTTTTAATCACTAGCTACCAATGCTCATGTTTGTGCCAATATTAATAGTACTTGATGTTTTGATTATAGTGACGTAAATAATTGATTAGTATAAATGCGTATTATTTTCAAGCTATGGCATAATGACCTCAAATGTCGATTTAATATTTCATTGGCCTTGATTGAGCTTAGTTCTGCGAACAAACATAATTAGAAATCTATTAATTACAGTTGGCAAAACAAATCCATTATTTGTTTTCTAACGTAAAACATAATAACTTGAAAATTATTTAGAAAGTCGAAGGGGCTACAACACTTCAAATACATTTTATATCTTTTTAAATAACCTTTTTATGGTCTTAAATCACTAACAAAATTAATAAGACTTTCTTTATAACGCATGCGGCAAAAAAGTAAGATTAATGATGTAGTCAGGTTGTAGCTTGGTATCGAATTTTGTAAGCCTGTAGGTGCCAGCGCTTTGTCCATATCTGCCACACGAGTGCATTCCTTATGTTCTGGTCTACAAGTATTGGTGCCAATGTAATTATTGAGTATTATAGGACTAACATCAGCTATAGGACGATGAACAGCGTCATACAGTTTGTAAATCAGTTATGGGGTACTTGTTACCAGATTTTGCTGAAGACTTTACTGGCTTTATAGCCCAACCTCAGGATAAAAATTTGCAAAAAATTCAGGCTTTATGTAGCTTATTATGATTAAAATAATTTCCAAAAACGAATCAGTACTTTAAAAAATTACTATTTCTAAACTTACAAGCAACTTAATCTCTATATAGATTGAGACCAAAATGGACGCCCCTCCCCTCCCCCTCCTATATACTATAATTAATATCTATATATATAGAAGCGAAAAGTCACTCACTCGCTCATCACGAAATCTCAGAAACTACAAGTGCTAGGAGGCTAAAATTTTGCATGGGGCTCCTAATAGGACGTTGGTGCTCACTAAGATGGAATTTTGCGAAATTCAACCCCTAAAAGATAAAACGGGGTGGCAAAGTTTCTATAGTTTGTACCGAACGGATGTCGATGAAATTTGGTATGGAGATAGTTCGAGACACTGGAAAGGTTTTAGGCTATTTTTTATCCCGGGAAAAAGTATAGCGGGACTTTTATCCAGGAAAACCTCTTTCGTACGAGCGAAGCCGCGTACAAAAGGTAGTATCTAATAAGATTGCTAGCTATACACCTCACATTACGTTTACTTGCAATAACTTCCGCGCGGCCCACTAACACTAACTGTTGCAAGGAACGCTGCGCGTATGTCTGTGCGTACGTGTATTATGTGTTATATAGAGACCAATATACATGCAAACTGCAAGTCAACTTATAAAGTGCTGTAGAAAGACATAGAGCATGACCTAATTCGATTTAATAGTAGAGCCATGCTGTAGACACACACACACACACACACACACATACAGGCGCGCGTCTTTTTATCTCTGAAGGGGTGGGCAGTCAGGAGCTACTGTGTGTAGTGAGTAGCAACCACAAATTCCAGACTCCGACCTGATACTGCGGAGAAAAACCCAATATAACTTTGCTCGACTCGGGTTTGAACCTGAGACCTCAGAACAGACGTCGTATCGCGCATGCAATACAACTAAGACACCGAGGCAGACATACATTAGTCATTAAATTTTCATACATCGTATTGCTCATCATAGTGGTATTTATGCTGTGCTATAGCATTTTATCTACATTTGATATTGCGTTTCGTACGTTCTAAAATTTCTACACGCTTTTTTCACACATTCCCTTTTACTAGTTGAATAACAGTCAGAATTTGGTATCTAGACAGTTTTTGGTTCTGGCAATTGGATATTGAGCAATTTCTGTCTGTATTTGATCGTTAATTGATAACTTACCAGTTAGTCAATGGCTAGGCTGTACCTTGCTACAATCAATGAGCTGCGGATGTTGTTAACATCTGGCGGAGAACATGCTCATTTCCCTGCTAGGGCTATTTCAAAATAAATCCTCTAACCTATTCCTCGTTAGTAATAAATGCAGGTGTTCATGGGCGGTCACTTAGCATCAAGACTTGATCTTTCGACTATTTTATAATTACATAATTCAGGATGATCTTATTAAAGATGTTTTCTTTTAAGTATTACCAGGTGTCCCTCACAATCCTGACCTCGTGAAAGAACTTTAGGGTTATAAAAGTCTTATTATGTACAGTCAGCAGTATAAGATGAACAAATGGTGATAACAAACAATATTACTGGTGGTAGGTCTCTCATTATGTAAGAGGCCGTCTGGGTGGGTACCACCGCAATGTCTATTTCTACCGCCAAGCAACAGTGTGCATGCACTGTTGTGTTTCGGTTTGAAGGACATTGTAGCCAGTATAACTACTGGACATAATGAGACTTAACATCTTATGTCTCATGATGACTAGCGCAGTGGAATGCCACACAGTACTTTGTAAGTCAAGGTGCTGGATGGTGTTGCTACTGTCTATGGGTGGTCGTATCGCTTACCATCAGGCGAACGGCATGCTCGTCTCGTCATTCAATGCAATAAAAAAAAAAAAAAAAAAAAAAAAAAAACAATTTGCCTACATACTTTTGTGTTCTTACTAATCTTTTTTTTCTCTTCACAAAAATAAAATAAAAGGTATTTACTTTACTTCAAACGAAGAACAAAATATCAGTTCAACGCGTATATAGGCGATTTGAAATTTTGATTTTGTACAGATATTTATGCTGCTGACTGTACTTCCCCGGGATAAGTAAATTTTCTGTATTTTAAATAACTAGGAATTTTTAAAATTTAAAATCTATTCTATTTATAGTTAATATCTATAGCCATAGACATTAAACAGTATAGTTAGTTATAGAACTCTTTGTCTATAGCAATCATCCAGACATCTTTACTAAATAGCATTTATAATATTACTTGCTATTGCTCGCAGCTCCCCCGCGTGCTCCCCCATAGTTTTTTGGGTGACAAATGTCCTACTATATATTTTCCCGGGGTAAAAGTCTATGTACTATTCCAGACTCTAATCTATCTGTGCGCCAAATTTCATCCAGATCCGTTCAGCCGTTCTGGTGAGATTGAGAAACAAACATCCAAACTTTCGCATATATAATACTAGTCTAGTTAACGTATTAGGTATAAAAATAACATAAAAAATAAACTTTATTGCAACAAAAACACAGAGATAACAAAATTAATAATTACATTAACGATAATTGGCATATCTGGGTTGAGCTTTACAATATTGCCAGGGGTCCCCAAACTAGGCCATGCCTGTATCTTGGGGTACCTGTAGTATCATGAGTAGCCGAGAATGCAAAGTAATACAACTGATCATAAAATTAAAAATTACGAAGAAAAAAAAATTTTATAAAATAACTATTAATTCTAAAAACAAAATAAATTGAAGTTAACAAATGAAACATCCATTCTCAAAAAACAAGTATGAAGTAGATATTCAATTTATTTTATTATCTAGCTGAATAGAAGAATACCTACTAAAGCTAACTAAATGACTAATATTATAATTTATTACATAATTAAGGAAAATAAGTAACTTTTAACGACCTCTTAAGGTTATTTCATTAACACATTGTAAATACAGTCATAAAAAACTTAATTAAATACTGTATCTTAGAGGGTTAAACCGGTCATTATGATGGTCTTTCAAAGCGATTGCTGTCTTAGTTTCATTGTTATACACGCTTATACCTATGAATGCAGTACTGTGCTGAGGTTTCGGGTTCGATTCCCGGGTCAGCTAAAGTGGTATCAGGTTTTTCGCCTCTGTATCAATCCGAAGTCTGGAATGGTGCCCGGTAAACGGAAATTGATTCTGCCCCTATTATATAGGATTTAAACATAGCGGACCAAGTATATAGGTAACATGTCTGCCTACTCCTGAAAAAGGAATAAAGCGTGATGCTATCTCTGAATATATTATTTGTAAACTGCGAGTGCGCCCGCGGTATGCGACACGGCGCGGTGTAATATATCGCGGTCGACGCAGTATGCAATTTTTGTTCATTGCAACATGTCCGTTTTTCGTAACGTCTGTCGTGTTATTAAATTATACGCTGAAGCGATTTGATTACCTATTTTGGTACGATTTTATCGAAAACAATAGGTATTGGCCAATGTATTAAAAGTTTAAAGATTAAAAGATATAGTGGTTATGTTGGCAGTCATTCAATTTGTATTTGTTCATGAAATTCGCAAGCTTATAACTATTTTGATAGGTATGGATTATAATTATAAATTACTATAAATCGACGGGAGTGACACTTATTTTGAAAGGCACAATACAATCATCATCATCCTCAGCCACATGACGTCCACTGCTGAACATAGGCCTCCCCTAAAGATTTCCAGACGGACCTGTCAAAAGCGGCCCGCATCCAGCGTGTTCCTGCGACATTTATCAAGTCGTCTGTCCACCTTGCAGGTGGACGGCCGACGCTGCGCTTGACAGTACGTGGCCTCCACTCGAGAACTTTTTTGCCCCATCTACCGTCAGTTCTTCGAACTACGCGCCCTGCCCACTGCTACTTCAGCTTGCTAATCCGCTGGGCTATGTCAGTGACTTTCATTCTTATACAATACAATAATAATAATAATAATAATAAAGCATTTTTATTCCATACATGCACATACAATTATTCTAAATGTACATAATCAATCTTATAAATTTACATACTCATTACTTACATTATTAAATTTGTGAAAACAAATCAATAGGCAATATAAATTAAAATTAAAATTAAAATGACATTATTAAAATTTATTGAAGATGATGAAGATGTAAGGACCCCTTGCGGGTAAATGCCTCCTCCAAAGAATACCATCTTTTCCTGTCTTTTGCAGTTTCTATCCAGTTCTTGCCTGCAATAGCGGTTATTTCATCTTGCCATCTTACCTTCGGACGACCCCTGCCTCTAGAACCATGTGGTCCTTTCCATATTGTTGCGCTTGTTGTCCATCTTCCATCGGGGTATCGAGCGATATGGCCCGCCCATTTCCATTTCAAACCTTGTGCAAAGAGCAAGGCGTCAATCACGTTAGTTTTGTTGCGTATGTCCCCAATTTTTATTCTGTCTTTTAGTCTGATGCCCAGACAACTTCTTTCCATTGCTCTCTGTGTGGATTTGATTTTGGATTGAATTTTGTTACTAAATGACCAGGTTTGGCAACCGTAGGTGAGGCAGGGTAGTATTGCTGAGTCCAATACAATTTTCTTCGTTTTTATAGGTAGTTGAGACTTTAATATTTCTTTGTGGGCCCAAAATTTCTTCCAAGTTATTATTATCCTTCTATTTATTTCTTCTTCATTACTTTTTGTTTTAAAAGATATTTGTTTTCCAAGATAAATATATTCAGGTACATATTCGAGTGGACTGTTATCTACAAGGATGGGTATAGTTTTGGTGTTGGTCATGACTTTAGTTTTGTTGAGATTCATCTGTAGTCCCACCTGATTGCTCGCTGTCTGTAGTTCGTTTATCATGCAATTCATTTTTGCAGGGCTCTCTGAAAATAGCACAATGTCGTCTGCGAATCTCAAGTGACTCAAAAACTTTCCATCTATGTTGATTCCTTGCATTGACCAGGGAAGGTCTTTTAGTATATTCTGTAGGACCGCTATGAATAATTTGGGTGATAATGGATCGCCTTGTCTTACGCCTCTGTTTATATTTATTTTCTTACCTGTGTTTTCTAACCTGACTCTACTCGTGCTTTTAATATAAATATCTTTCAGGATGTTTATGTATTTGATATGTATATTTTGGTGAGTTAACGCTTCCCAAATACTATTGTGTGAGATAGAGTCGAAGGCTTTTGTGTAGTCTACGAAAGCTAAATAAAGTGGTCTCCGGAACTCTAGATATTTTTCTATTATTTGCTCAACTACATGGATGTGGTCAATTGTGCTGAAGCCCTTTCTGAAGCCAGCTTGTTCGTAAGGTTGGTGATTGTCGATATCAAGTGAAATTCTATTTAACATACACGAGGCAAATAACTTGTAGAGGCATGACATAAGACTAATCGGTCGATAGTTTCCTATGTCGGCTGGGTCACCTTTCTTGTAGAGTAGAATAATTTCTGATTCAGTCCAATTATCTGGAACGTGCTCTTCTATTAATATTTTGTTGAACAGGTGTGTAAGTGGCGTCAGCATAATCGTTTTGGCGTGTTTGATATAATCATTTGTGATACCATCGGGTCCTGGGCACTTTTCGGATTTTAGTCTTAGTATTTCTTTCAAGATTTCAAGCTCATCAAATAATTTGAGGTTAGGCTGAAATTGTTGTGTGTTTAGCCGGTTGTATGACGTCACCTCTTGTGTAGGGATTTGTGCGCTATATAACTTTGCATAGAATTCTGTGGCTATACTGATTATCTCCGCGCGCGATTTGGTTTTGTTAGCGCCGGATTGGAGGTATGGAATCCAAACTTTTGAATTATCTAATTCTTTGAATGCTTTTTTAGCACTTCTTGAGGACTCTAGGTTTTTCCGTAAAGTAATTGATCTGTAAGTTTGATAGCATTTTTTTATTTCCTTGTTTGTTTCTTTGTATAGACTTTTCAGGTTTTCCTTGTCTTTTTTGGTTAAAATGGCTTTATTTTGAAGCGAGCTTCTTTTTTTAATAAGCTGCATAGCTCTCTCGCTCAATATATTTTGTTTTGGTTTTCTTTTAATATTTTTTATACTCTCTTTTATGGAATTTACAATCATCATATAGTATTCATTAATTGTGCTTCCTTCATGTGTTGACAATAAATTTGGTAAATATTTAGTTAAGTGTTTCTTATAGGTCTCTTGCTCGTCTAGTGTTTTTAGAGTAAGTATTGGCTTGCTGAAGTGTTTTCTGCTTTTCGTGTTAATAGATAGATTTAAAGTTGCTCTAATTGGTCTGTGGTCTGAACTAAAGTTAAAGGAAGTCAGCACCTCGTACTTGGAAAATAAATGAGGAGTTGATGACATAATATAATCAAGTTCGATCTTTGTGTTTTTATCTGGCGAGATCCAAGTCCATCTGTTTTTCCTTTTCAATTTAAACATGGTGTTCAATATTTTTAAGTTGAATTCATATGCGTATTCGATCAATCTATCCCCTCTTTTGCTTCTTTTTCCATAACCATGATTTCCAGTGACTTTATTTTCGTAGGTTTTTGTATTTCCAATTTGAGCATTAAAGTCACTCATTGAAATTATATATTTAGTTGAAATGGATTGGTGAGCTTTTATTAGGTCTTCATAAAAGTTATCTATATCTTCTTGAGAGGAGCTTTCTGTTGGTGAATATGCTTGTATAATTGCAAAGTGTTTACTTTCTATGTCTATTTCCAGGATGCAAACTCTTTCCGATACGCCTGTGAACTTAATAATTCTTTTTTTGTGTTCTTTTTTTATTAAGAAACCCACGCCATAAAGACCTTTTGTCTGGCCTATATAGTACATAATATAGTCTTCTTCTTCCATAATTTTTTCTCCTAACCGGCGAACTTCGCACAGTCCTAGCACGTCACAATTAATTCGTTGTAGAGCTACCTTCAGCTCAATGAAATTTACCGCTGAAGATAAAGTTCTAACGTTGAGAGAGCAGATGTAAAACATACTTTTCCTGATTTTAATTTTCTTTGGAGGGTTTAGGTTTTACAATACAATAGATGTGCATAATATCTAGCGTAAAAATTCAGCAAACCGTAATCACTTCTCATGCTAAGATAAAAAGCTCTATAAAAACTACTGCAGGACCTAAACTTACCATTCATTCAATTACCCGCTACAATCTCCACCTAATCGTTCACTCACTCGTTCACCAGCCGCTGTGCGTTCCTCCCTCGGCCCACACACACAAATCACGCTATACGTTTGTATTTGACCACATTCCTTACGTACAGACAGACTGAACTATAGTGAAAGTATAATTCACACATATACGAAATTTGCACTTTCTACAAATTTGGACGAATATGAGAGATCGTGATTGCAAGTCTCGGATTATAGGCCGGCATAGCGATTGCGATCGAGTCGGCCGGTAGTAGGTACAGGTTTTGGTTGCACTCGACTTGTTTAAGATTTTTTGTTGCGATTTTTATAAAAATAAGTTTTGGCGAAAGTATTTTTCCGGATGAAATTGTGTATGTTACTCCAAGATATGCCCCGCCCAAATCTGTTGAATGATTTCTGTGTTTTTTCTTCTAAACATCTTTACAGTTTATTGCATTAATCAGTATCAATATAGGCCACTTCATCATCATCAGCCACACAACGTCCACTGCTGAACATAGGCCTCCCCTAAAGATTTCCAGACGGACCTGTCAAAAGCGGCCTGCATCCAGCGTGTTCCTGCGACCTTTATCAAGTCGTCTGTCCACCTTAATACCTTATATAGGTCACTTGATGATAATTAATCACCATATATGAAAACCCATAATGTTAGGGCAAACGTGGGTATATATATCGCAACCTTTAAATGAGGAAAGACCATGCACTTATAATACACTCCTCTGAAATACTAATAGTGTGAAAAAGAGCATCATCTTTACGAACGTTCTACAAGACAAAAGGAGATGCATGACCAAATATAGTTTTCGAACAGCGGTACAGTACGCGCGAAAGTAACTATCTTCGACAATGATAGTGACTGGTGTAGTGAAGCCATTCCACGTGAAACTGGCTAGAGCATGGGTTTACCATCATATCTAACATGTCCCTATGCCAGACAGCGGTGCAACTAAGGCACCTACTTTTCGCCATGTGTTTCATCCCATGATGTGATAGGGGGCGAGCCTATCGCCATACCAAGTACAAATTTCAGACTAAGGGTGATACTGAGCAGAAAACCCCATAATCAGTTTGCTCGACCCGGGTTACGAACCCGGGAGTTCAAAGTCCAAGTCGTACCGCATACGCAATATAACTACACCACCGAGGCAGTCCTACGTCTACCATACCAGCCCTGTATTATATACTGCCCACTGCTGAGCACGGGCCTCCTCTACAACTGAGAGGGTTAAGGCCTTAGTCCACCACGCTGGCCTAGTGCGGGTTGGCAGACTTCACATACCTTCGAAATTCAGAGAACTTCTCAGGTATGCAGGTTTCCTCACGATGTTTTCCTTCACCGTTAAAGCGAGCGATAATTCTCAAAGAACGTTTTACGTCTAATTTTACCTATATTTCATCGCATTATGAAGTATTACCAACCATTCATCCCTATTGTTAAAAACAACCATTTCGTATTTCTTCAAAATCGTAACTTGTCAATGAATGAATAACTAAAGAGTGAATGTATGAATGGATGGTCTAAGTGCCCTAAAAGTAGGTCATATAGGCTTCTAATATTGCGTTGTGATTTGAGAATTACTAGGGAAAGTAGCACACATGCACTTTCTAAAGATGGACACTGTTTTGACATGCTCAGTTGTAGATTTATGATACCGAATATTAATCAAACTGCCTAAGGCCTCATTTAGGGGGATAACAAATACCTCTCAATAATTGCCAGCAATACTCGTTCGCGATTATTGCTAAATTAATCGTTTATTGAATAAAAAAAGACTCGTGCATATGTCAATGCGGGCGAAAATTGCTTTGACAATGCGCATACAGACAGGTAAGTTTTTGAGCAACAATTACGTATGATTATTGCTAGCAATCATTGATGGCTCAATGAGGCTTAACTGATAAGAGTATGCAAGTCATTTTAATTACTGGGCACTTCGTTTATGTCTTATGTAGACTAAGTGCGATGCAGGTTGTAATACAAATGTTATTACTGCTGTTTATAGAGGCATACTTCTCATGATCAATAGTCAATTTACAAGACAATATTTGTTTTATCGCGGAGAAAAAAGTCACCACTGGGGGGTGACTGGAATGGTTATGTTGGTTTCACCGATCCTACGGCCCAATGTCGACACTCGGGAGTATAGCATCATCCGAGCGAGCATTGGACCGAGTCCCTAACATTATGTACCTACACCCTACACCAGCATACTAACCAAAATCCGAGGTGGCCTTCTTCGGCGCATTCGGGACGGCCCCGGGATATCTTGTTGCACAAAGATAGCTGCACGGAACCGCCCCAGCGGGATGCCGCATTGCGGCCCCTCTCTGAATGAGGTGGTGAGAAGACCCCGAACTCTAAAGCATGCCTTTGGCGTCTACGACTGCAGGAGAACCACCACCCGCAATGTCATTCACCTCGGAGTCGCTTAAATTGGGGTAGTCGAGCGACCAGCCCCTCATCGCTCGCCCCGCGACTCTTTCAGCCCCATTTAGTCGCCTCTTACGACAGGCATGGGATGCCGTGCGGAATTCTCTAGATGCCCTCGGACCACAGGGCATTAATTACAAGACAATGCGGCTTTAATTTACGAAATAAAATACCATTGGTTCGGTAGATACAGAGATTAAGATCTCCTAAACTTCACGCTTTTACTTATTTGTACATCAATGTCATACAAACAATATTTTTCATTTCGCATTCATAATTTCATATAAAAATTCGGTCATGCATTTTTTTTTTCATATTCATTGCGAATATGCATATTTTTATGAAAATACATAAGTGCCCGGACGCTGTACCATTCGCTTTAATCAGAGCAGCACTTTCGCTTCCTATACTGAAATATATACATTGTTATAACGGGTTACTTCGAACGCACGCGACAGGAAATAATCAGTCAAACAAATAAAATAAAAAAATTACCGACTTGCCGGACTCTAGCGCGGCGGGTAATGAGCTGTGGAGAGGAAGTCGCAAGTTCCTCACAGCGAGACTTAACACCTTATGTCTCAGGGTATCGCGCGCGGTGTAATCCCGCAGTACTTTCAAATGCAAAGTTTTGTATATTTAGCTATATATTTGGCGGTCTTATACCATCAGCCGAGCGCCATGCTCGTCTCATCATTCAAATGCAATAAAAAAGCGAGACAAATTAGACAATGAAATTATTTTAGGTGGTATCAGTAATACTTGTATTATGGTACGACTGCAATGCTGAGGAGTCGGGTTCGATCCCCAGGTCGGGCAGTGTTATTGGGTTTTTCTATTCAGTATCAACCCGGAGTCTGTAATTTGTGTCCGATATGGTGATAGGCTCGCCCTCTATGACACATGGTACGGAATACGTATGGCGGAAATTGGATGCACTGTTTGCGCCTCTGCCTACCCCTTCGGGAATAAAAGGCGTGAGTGTGTACATATGTATGTATGTATAACTACTGGTTAAAATTCATGGTACTTAAGAGTATGGAGAAAAAAGAACCTACAGCGCGTGCCTATCCAGGTATCAGAGGTACAGTAAATTTACTATGAGCTCTAAAAAAACATACGAATAAGCCCTATGATTTACATCTAATTCGTGTTGTAACTTCACGGACCCTAAGCCCTTGACTGAGTTTCGGAAGTTGTCCGACAACATTCCTTAATATTTGGACACATCCGCATGTCGCAGGCCGCAGTCGAATAACAGTTGTGCTGCGAAAAGACCGTATTATGCCTGGACGTTAGCCTTAGAAAAAGTGCATCTATTGTATAACTTATTTTTCGAGACTATATTACCGAGTATAGTAAGAAACAGTATTTTCGAAACTAGGGAAAGAAAATTGTTTTTTTGAATAAATATATCCTTAAGTCCTCGTTTTCGAAGACGCGGGGCGACGCGCGGCGCGTGTGACGTGGTGTCTCGCGGCGCGTCGGGCGATTTTTCCGTTTACAGAGAGGCGGCGCTTGCAGCGATCCGCGTCATCATACGCGTAAACACAAACTTATGACAATGTACGATGTTGTTTATAAAGATGCAAGGTTTGAAGAGTGGTGCCGCCCAACGCAACGCGCGACGCCCCGCGTCTCTAAAAATAAGGCCTTAGGAATCCTTAATTTTAATTAATCCATAAATCTATCGCTTTCCTCACTAACTAAGTATATATTAACGATGATATAAGGAATTAATTCATATGTTAAGATGAACACAGTAACTCAAATAATTACATTACACTCAGAAATCGATTAAGTCTCTAACTCGTATAAAACTTCTCGATCGTACAAAATTACAAATATCGACACAATTTTCATATCAACCAATTTCTTAGTTATACCGCAACTCGTTTACTACCTAATCTGGAGGTCATAATTGCCTTTAACCAACACGATTTCTTTTGACAGAGGGTCAAAGATCATAACTAGATGGCTTAGGAAATCCTTGGGTGTGTTTGAAAGCAGAGGCCGCCAACGCAATTAGGCTTTCAAGATAGGCCTTTTGTTAAAGTCTGCCTTATATGCCACGGCTATGTCTATTTCCCTTGCCAGGCATTGTTGTGTTAAAGAATTTGTAATCAGTACTTATAAAGAAAATAAAAAGAAAGAAAGAAAATATTTATTATAAGCACAAGCAGTACAACATATATCTTTTATACAAAAAGGGAGAAAAACTAAATACAAACAAATATAAAATAATTGCATGCATTGTGCCAACAACGGGAACCCCCATTCAGCTTCTTGCTGCAGCATCAGCCTGACTGATACTGCAGTGCTGATTTTCAATGGGGGACCCAGGTGACGTACCCGCGGACATTAAGTCGGCGCGAACACAACTTTAGCTACACCTGAGTACAAATAAATACAAAACATAAACAAATTCAACACGCAACACATTCAATACATAGGTATATCTATTCATAACGGTCTATCATCACAAGACTTAAAATGAAATGTCTGACAAGCACAAGTACAATAGGTTTTTATTATACGGCATGACAGAATGATCCCACTGCATCTAATGATAAGCGAATGGGGTCCAAGTATACTGACTGACAAGAGATGATTAGGGATTACCTCTCGTCAATTTTTTTTTTTTTTTTTTTTTTTTTTATTAGGTTCACAAAACTGGTTACAAACAATTGAAATTCATAAAATAAAGTCATACTAATATACTGTTGTTACACATATTTGCAACCTTCTAGATGTGAACACGACATGCATGAATTAAAAACGGTTGGTAAAACAGGTAATTGACTATCTGATAAGTGTCAAGTGACTGGTGCATAAAAAATGTGAAGATTAAATTAAATAATATTTAAATAATATTTTTAAGTATGCTAATTTTAGCAGAGGCAAGTGAACCAAAAAAGATGTCGTACTTATTTGACATGACGTTACAGGAAGAGCACATGCGGTAAAGGGGTGAATGTTGACCGATATTCGTTTTGAACAATGGTAAAGCAAAGGTTTTACGATTCTGTAAACGGCTACTTGGACGAAATACATTAAATCGAAGACGATGCAACATGTCAGGACAGCTAATCTGAGCGTTCACCAGTTTATATAAGAACAAAATGTCAGCAGCTGTTCTGCGCTTCTGGAGTGTTGTCAGGTTATAATAACTTAGACGCGAATCGTAGGAATAGAGTTTTTTGCATTTTGTGTCGCTAAAAGCAAGATAATAAAGGAAACGCTTTTGAACCCTCTCAATTCGATCAGAGTGAACTTGGTAGCATGGGTTCCATATTGGACTGCAATACTCTAGGATGCTACGAATCAAGCAAGCATATACGATGACTGACACTTTTGGATCGCGAAAGAGTTTCATCTGTCTAGAGACGAACCCAGTAAGTTTCGTGGCTTTATTTACAATGTGACTTACATGATACCTAAAAGAAAGCGTGCCGTCTACTATGACTCCAAGGTCCCGAATCTGAGAAACTTCAGTAAGAGGAGTGTCGTTTATGAAATAACATGCAGCTAAAGGCACTCTTTTACGACTGAATTTGATATGGTAACATTTGTTTACGTTTAATGTCATGCCATTGTCTCTACACCAATCAAGTACCCAAACCAGATCTTTTTGAAGCTTATAGACATCTTCATAATTAGATACGGAACGATATATTTTGAGGTCATCGGCATATAGTCTAAAACTAGAAGTTAAATTCGCGACCAAATCATTAATAAAGATTACAAAAAATAGGGGTCCCAGGTGCGATCCCTGAGGAACACCTGACGGAACAACCCTAGATATTGATTTAAACCCGTGCATCGAAACAAGCTGTGACCTATTCCGAAGATAGGATTCACACCAACGAAGAAGTGACCCATGTATACCCATATGTTCTAGTTTTTGGATAAGCACGTTATGGTTGACCAAGTCAAATGCTTTCTGGAAGTCGGTGTAAATAGCGTGTACTTCACCTGCACTGTCTAAAACCTCAGAAATGTCCGAAATATATCCCATTAAATTGGAAGTGGTAGATCTAGAGGGAAGAAATCCGTGCTGGTCTACAGATACTATGTGTTGTACATGTGCGAGAATCTTCTTTTGTATTATTGATTCAAATACCTTTGCCGCGGTAGAGAGTAGGGAAATAGGGCGATAATTAGTGACATCCTGGGTACAACCTTTTTTGTGAATAGGTGTCAAATGTGCCAGTTTCCACACAGAGGGAAACACTCCAGCTTTAAGCGATTTATTATAAATCAGTTGCAAAGGAGAGCATAACTCGTCAGCACATACCTTCAGGAAAATCGGAGGAATAAGGTCAGGGCCTGGACCCTTGTTGCAGTCTAATGTTATTAATCGCCTCTGCACTTCCGTCACCGTGATGTAATAACTACCAAATGAAAGTGCGTTGTGACTCGAAGAATTGCTAGAATTACAGATTTGTAAGTCTGGAGCCTGACTGTACACAGAATGGAAATACTCGGCAAACATTTCACAAACTGACTGTCCACCAATAGCACTTCTATTATAAAAAAACATCTCGTTAGGTATACTACTACTGTTACATCTAAATCCTTTGCAAACCCTCCAGAATTGCTTAGGATTACAACGCAATAGGCTAGATGCATGCTTTTTATAGTTGCTAAAAGCCTCTTTAATCAAACTATCACAACGCGTTCTCAGTAAATCAAAGGTAAACTTATCAATTGCATTTTTGTAACGTTTGTACCTAGAATGATACTTGTCCTTTTCTTTTAGAGCTTTTATAAGTGACCTAGGATACCACATGGGGTACTTACTGTTACGCGGATGTCTTACTGGTACATGTTTCCGTGTTATGTCATTTAAAATTCTGTAAAACATATCAACGCTGTCGTCCGGACTTAGATCAACTCGAGATAAACAGTTCCAATCAACAGATCTCAAATCCGCTCGTAACTCATCGTAATTTATCTTTGAGAAATTTAAAGACTCTGGTAATTTCGGCTTAACTGTTTTATTTCCTGAGACTTGCAAAGTGACAAACAACGCAGGGTGGTGCATATCCGGATCAACTAAGGAGGATGAAGCCGGACAAACTCTCGTGTCAAAAGGGCGGTTTGTCAAAACTAGGTCCAGAATCCTGCAGTTGGAATTGGAGACGGAGTTACATTGGTACAGATCATTGTATGCTAGACTATCCATGAAAATGTTTTCGAGAGTGCCCGTGGTTGATAACGGAGGCAGAAGTGAATTACACGGATCAGAACCTGCAGACCAGACAATTTCGCCCAAGTTAAAATCACCTAAGACCATTAAAGTCGCAGTGTCAGATAGTTTATTGTTTGCTACGTCTGTAATATTATTAGTTAGAGATTCGATATAGTCCTTGGTAGGTGGTGGAGACACATAAATTGCACAAATTGCTACTTGCCTACCATTCATAGAGTTCATAGTGACCCAGACAATTTCGTTAGATGTTTCCCATTTCGATTTTCTGGAGGCATTGTGCTTTTTCAAAATGGCTATAAGAACGCCACCACCATCTTTCTTCGTAAAGTGAGTTGAAGTTGTGTATCTGTCCCGTCTAAAAACATCATACCTTTGATCAAAACACTCTCGATCGTACACAGAATCGTTAAGCCACGTTTCGGTCAACACTATAACGTCATATTCATTACAAATAATGTTAGTGTACAACATATCAGTTTTAGTTCGAAGGCCTCTTACATTTTGGTAAAAAAAATTGAATTTGAATTTAATTACTATCCAAAGCTACAATTCGCATGCGATTACAAGAAAATATAGTAAAAAAAAAAAAACATAGTACAAGGAGTGCAAACAATAGGCTAAGTTAGCGACTTCAAGTAGTCTTCGCTCTTAACCCATACAGGCTCAGTATTGCTGTATTTGCGCATAAACACTCGCCCCCTCCTCAACCATACAAACTCATAGTTGTTTGTTTTAGCAAACAATCTAGTTGAGGCATGTAGTTTTTTGTTGGCTGGGGACAAGTGTTCCGAAACATATATAGGTTGCTTACAGTCGGTAAGCCCAAGATGGGAGGCGTTGAGTTTGTCCTCATTCCGGTTCCTGCTTTTGTTGAATGTCTTCACAGCCGCCAAAACTTCGTCACGGTAGTGAGGTGATGCGAACTTTACGACGATACTACGCGGACGGTTAGAATCGGAATTCTGCTTCGCGACACGATGTAAAGAATGAATTTGGGTGGATGAAAGTTCGCAGGAAACAGTTTTGAGAAGATTGTCGATAACCAAGAGTAAGTTCTCCCGTTTTCTTTCAGGCACACATTGCAGCTCCAGGTTGCAGTCGCGTGATTGCTGCTCCATCATAGCAATTTTGGTTGATAAATCGGCCAATTTGCAACGCAATATAGTGGTGTCGGTACTGACTTCTGAGACAGTTTTTTTGGTTTCGGCATTGAACTTTTGTTGGTCGTCATGGTACTCAGACAAAAATTTTACAGTCGTCGTAACTTCATTCAGGTTTTCTTGCATAGTTGAAAACTTAGAAGTCAGCTCGGAAATTTCCTTTCTCATACACGACAGATTTTTGTTGTAGGTTTCCCACTTCGTATCTTGCACTTTAAACTGATTATTCATATCTTTACGTAAAAGGCGGATCTCTGCTATAATAGAACTCTGATCAGTATTTATTTGTTCAGGAACGCTATGACTTTCCGATACTAAACCTTTTTGTGCGTTGGATCTTGTGTTTCTGGTTGTAGGTGGAACACAACGAGCATTAGGGTTATTTTGCTGCTTGGGTTTAGCACGTGAGTTGGCACTCTGTGACAAATTTGAAAAGATTTGCGGACTCGCTGGTGTATTATCGTCCTTTGGCACTTTAGAGCTGGAGCAGTACGGGCATATCCATTTGTTAATGTTAAATAATGGAGAATTCACGATGTCGTGACTTATATTACCGCAGACATAACAATAGTTACCACTGCATTTGGAGCACAACAGCATTTCTTCAACATTCTGTGTATTGCCGCAACCCGCTGCACAAATACCGTCGGAAGCATTCATCATGGTTGCACCTCTGCCGCTACTACCTCGCTTATTCGTCACGCGTATTAGATAGCGCCGTGGCCCGGCCGACGATCAACCGGTTTGCCGCCCCGACGACCGACGGTTCGAGACCCAATGCAACAACACTCAACAAAAATATTTATATCCCGCTCTTGATCCGCCCAGTAGGAGGAGTCGATGCATTAAAACATCCAAAGTGCGACAAGGAACCGAAAATCCACTGACTGACCAATCACGCTAAAAGAAACACCAACACTCGACACACGTCCACTCGCTGAGATAGTCAATTACTAACTGAATCAATCGACACAATTATGCCGATTGCCGGCCCGTTTGAACCGAATATACACAGGCTGATCGCGCAACGCGACATATACCTACGTATGCCATTGTGTTTAACATCTTGGGTACAGTGGTCGTTATGCGAGTAGATACAAACATCTTACCACCAACCATTACAGAGTTTATTAGGATCGATTAGATTCATCACCTCAGGGCATGACTTTCTAAAAATCCTTTATAAGTATTTAATCACCCATCTTACATAAAAAACTCTTGCGCGTAAATTCATGCCTTTAGTTGCTGGTTAGAACTGCGTTGTTTGTCAGTATGCGTTAATAATTTTATTAGATACTAGGTGCTTCTCGCGGCTTCGCCCGCGTAAAAAGCCATTCGCACTAAAAATGTCTCTTAACAACTGTGCGACGCCATGCCATCTAATAAAAAAAATATAATTTACTACGAGAGCTAGTTAACGAGATAAAAAGGCCTATCTGTTAATCGAGGATATAGTCTATCCGTGTGCCAAATTTCATCCAAACCCGTTCAGCTGTTTGTGAGTTTACTTCTAACAAACATCCAAAAATTTACACAAACATTCGCATTAATAATATTAAGAAAGATTATGGGTTTATCTCTAAGCTCTACTGGAGACGATTTGTCCTACATTAGAGCGGGTTTTCTACTCAGTTTTCAGGTCAAGGCCTGCTTCAAGACCCTTCCGCTATTTTCACGTCAAAACGTGTTCTAAAGGCTAATGTAATTACATTTTAACAATAACAACGCTCTAATCACTTGCGGCGGGGCGTGGCAAAAGCGTTTTATACGAGGCTTCGCTGGTAACTCCTTCTCGTAGAGATCCCATATTTGCTTTTTCGAGATCCATATCGATGGGTAAAGATAATAGGGTAGTTGACTACTTTTTAACCGACTTCAAAAAAGGAGGTTCTGCATTCGATTCGTATGTATGTATGTAGGTTTGTATGGCCGCGAGTTTCTCAAAAACTACTGATCGGATTTGGAAGGGCTTTTCATTGTTCAAATGTATATTTTTCATGGAAGGTTTTAGTATATAATTTATTAGGATCTGATGAAGATCTTCGGAGATAGACATTGGAACTCTTCGATAATTAACAGCAGAGGACCCGCGATGCTGTAATCGTATATCGATGATGTATTCTTTACATCATTTCGTAATTAACTAACAAAAATGCAATAAATAAAAACTTTTATACAAGAAAAAAAACCGACTTCAAACCCACTGCAAATCAAAAAATCATTTAACTTTATATTCGCTTAGTATATCCGTATATTTGGAGTCGATGCCTAATCTAAATTGCCCGCCCCCGAGGCAATTCTTGTGCGCTGGGTCTTCACACCCAATGCACGCCCATGCTTTCGGGGACATTAGTCGCGGGCCGAGGCACATAGTTCAGTGTGTATACCTCTTGGTTGGATAACACATTGAGGCCTAAAAGGGCCCGTGAACATTTCCTGTAACCCTCTCTTTCCGCCCATCCTGGGAACCTTCCTCCCTCCCCTCCCCCTCCCCTTCCATATTGCTCCTCCACTCCCCTCCCAGGCCGTCGCCTGCAGTCGTCAAGCCGGGGGACTCCAGTATCCCATTCGCAGGTTTCCCCCGGTGTTGGCTGCAGGATCGCCTACAGAAAATTAAAAAAAAAACTAAATTGCCAGCTAAGCTAAGGAAATACACGAACAATTATACGAAAACAATGTTCAATTTAAATTAGGCACCGACTCGAAATATACAGATATACTAAGCCAATATTAAGTTAAATTATTTTTTGTTTGCAGTGGTTTTTAATACATCTATCAAAAATGTATGCCATCCAAAATGTAACGGATAACTAATTTTCAAAATTAGGGCAATAATTAGTAAGTTCTAAGGCTTTGAAATTTGGTGGAAGGGGTAGTTGTCAAATAACAGTAATATTACACTGTGACGTCACTGACAGTCGCCGGCCATAACGCTGCGTGCGTGCGAAAGAGATAGCGCGACATCCCCTCCACGTCCCCACTTTTACTCACAACAATATTTCAAATATGAATAACTCATAACTGCTTTATTTTTCAACCAGTTTTGATGCTGATTTCACAGAATAATTTATTTTTCGTATTTTACAGTTATAACGACTTGGATTTGTTTTCGCTCACACCAATTGCATTTAAAAATTTGGCTCTTAACATTGTTAACAATACCGCTAATAGTACAGAACACAAAGATAAGTAGCTTTATTCTTATCTTCCTACTTACACTTATTAGTTGTTTAATGTAATTTCTATCTGTAATAATTGTGTTAAGTCTTGTTTCACCGGGTGCATGTACTCCCAATATTCGTAAATACGAATGTATAAACTGTGGATAATGTAGTTAGTTGTACAATTATCTCCTATGTACCTATATGTAAACTTACTTGTATAAAACTTATTGTACAATTGTTTTTTATCCCGAATAAATAAAATAAAAAAGTATTATTTTCTGTTACATATAAAATAATTTACAAAATCAAACATAGGGAACTACCCTATTGACATAAGTGACGTTTTTATGCAACATTGAGTTTTATACACATTGGAATCACTATAATTTTCTTTGTTTTTTGAACCTAAGCAGTTAAAAAAACGATAAATAATGTCGCTTAGTCAATTAGCCTTTCGCCCGATATCAAGAACCTTACTAATATGTCCTCATTGCATCAAAGCACATACAGCGATTTAAACGTGACGCACTATCCGCCATTTATTATTACGCTGAGTACTGGAACTATCTGGCCCACACATTGGAATAGAAATAAAATAGTAAAACATAAATTATCCACTTCCATTTAAATCAGCATAGCAAATGCATCTTAAATAAATAAATAAATGAACTAAATTACTTAGCATAAGTTAAAAAACCAAATAGCTATAAGAGATTATGGTAGCTGCTTTTCAAGCTGAAAGACAAGCTCTGCATCTATAACCTAGGTTCAAGTCGAAGGCCTCAGGTCAAACGGAACATGAAATAAAAACGACGTCCGGCATCAGTGATAGCGATTGCCATTGAACTTGCGTATCGAGTATCCTGCGTTATCACTTTCACAGAATTCTATCAGATAGGGTACTGACCTTCTGACTCTGACATCGATTGAGTATGGGTCTGCGTAAAAAATGGACGATAGCCTAGTTGGGAATGGATCGGTCTGCCGAAACAACGTCCGGAGGTTCAAAACCCAAGGCACACACCTCTGACTTTTCGATGTTACGTGTGTATTGTTTATCAATTATCGTTCGCTTTAACGATGAAGGAAAACATCGTGAGGAAACCTACATACCTGAGAATTCTCCATAAGAATCTCGAAGGTATGTGAAGTCGGCCAACCCGTACCAAGCCAGCGTGGTGGACTAAGGGCTAACCCCTCTCAGTAGTAGAGGAGGCCTGTGCTCAGCAGTGGGTAGTATATAATACAGGGCTGATTGCATTGCATGGGTCTGCGTAATTGACACCAGTTTCGCTATTTTTCTCTGGCTAATTCGTGTTCCGGTTTAAAGGAGTGGCCAGAATCATTATATTAAGTTTATTATGAGTATGACATTAAAATGTTACGTCTGAGATTTAATTGCTGCAATTTCATAATTAAATATTTTTGATGATAATAATATTTACGGGAGGTATGGAAGTTACAGTCAGCGTTTACTTATAATAACTCAAGATTTCATCTGACAATTTATATGCATTTTTTTCGCAAAGCGCTTGGTTTTTGCCGTGTTTTTTGGTTTAACAAATAGAAAATCAGGTATAACCTAAAGAAAACCTCAAAAATAATGTTATATTCGCGAAAGACACGCGTTCTGCAGCCGCTCGTCGCTGACCACGGAAATAATGCCAGGAAAAACAATTTTGAATACGTTAAATATTTAAATAGCTTTTAATAAAAATCGGGGTCAGACTGCAATCTCGTATTTTTCATAAAAACATTAATGAATTATGCATATGTAGTAGTTTAATTAGACATTGAGTCATTGCTGAAAAGGTCTAAAAAGACTTTTTCCACAAAAAACAAATAGTTTAAAATTATAATAAATTACTTAGTTTTGCTATGATGTAAATCTAATTAATTTGCCTACTGCTTCGGGGGTGAAGTTAATTTTTGGAGTATAAATTTAGTATAGACATATTTGACGCAACAACGATTCATCATAATTTGTGTAAAGATAGCTTATGAGCGGGAAAGGGCATTGGGTACTTTTATCCCAAAAGTTGCGGCACAAAATACTATCTAGGGATGTAGCTGCAAACAAAAACTATTTTATACATATTAATTACAACCATACATACACGATTTAACATTGGGCAATTACAAATAAAATCTAAATTTTGATACACCAACAGCAAATTAAAATTAACACAAGAATAATAGCATGATAATTCTTATACAACTAAAATGGAATGCAATTCAGGTTATCAGGTTATGTGCTATGCATGCATGCAAATCTATTTTAGTATTTATAGACAGGTGCAAATTAGTCAAAGTTCTAGACAAGAAACACTAAAATGAGATACTCTTTATTAAACTAGGCTTTGGTCGCGGCTTCACCCGAATTTTACGCTACAAAAGTATAAAAAAGCCTTTTACTCTACACTTACAACTGGGTAACCGCCCGGGCCATGGCGCCGGCGACGGCCTTGCGCTCACAAAGCCATCGCGCATGCCTTGCCTTACCTTTTTAAAAAATCACTACGCTGATAACCAACATCTAAGCACCTACGTTTTTTTTTAAATCGAGGAGCTTCCTTTTACCGCTGCCCGCAGCCACCCTCAGTTTAGACTGCCTATCACCTAGTAAGCATAACAATATTACGTTTATGGAAGTATTTTTTACTGCCTCGGTGGCGTAGTTGTATTACCTACGGTATGACTGCAATGCTGAGGTCTTGGGTTCGATTCCCAAGTGATATTGGGTTTTTTAAATTCAGTATCAGCCCAGAGTCTGAAATTTGTGCCCGATATGCCGATAGGCTCGCATCATGGGACGGAATACGCACGGAAAGCGGGTGCACTAGTTGCGTCTCTGCCTACCTCTTCGGGGATAAAAGGCGTGAGAGTGTGTGTGGGTGTGTGTAAGTATTTTTGATACAGAGTCATACGACATATATTGTCTATACATAGTCCTTTGCTGTTGCTTTTAGGATTACTACAGAGATTCACCCCCATATCATGTAAGAGTAGAATAATGCAACGCGCACTTCTTAAACTTCCATTACAAAAACATCGACCTCTCTAAGTGGGCCTGCTGAAGGCGGGTGGACAACCCGCTAAAGGACAAA
The DNA here is from genome assembly GCA_947568825.1 of Sphinx pinastri. Lineage (NCBI taxonomy): Eukaryota > Metazoa > Arthropoda > Insecta > Lepidoptera > Sphingidae > Sphinx > Sphinx pinastri. The sequence continues at coordinate 23,738,386 of OX387615.1, forward strand.
TAATGCCCAAGAGGCTGGCGTGCACGCCTTGGGTCTTCTGAGGTCACATTCCTCGGACTGCGAGAGGCTCTTCCCAAGAGCCGACTCTTGCAAGGGTTGCGGTTGCATGTGCAAGCGCACCCCATGAGCTTCGATGTAAGGGAAAGAGAGTAGTATGGTGCGGTTATACTCGGTAGGTCAGTTTAGGCCGGTGTGTCCAATAGAAATCTGCAAAGGAATTCCACACACACACGCCTTTTATCCCTGAAGGTTAGGCAGAGGCGCAACTATTGCACCCACTTTTCGCCGTGCGTATTCCGTCCCATGATGTGATAAGGGGCGAGCCCATGGCCATATCGGGTACAAATTCCATACTCCGGGCTGATACTGAATAGAAAAACCAATATCACTTTGCTCAATCCAGGGATCTAACCCGAGACGTCAGCATTGCAGTCGTATCGTAATACAACTACACCACTGAGGCAGTCCAAAGGGATTCCACATGTTAAAAAAACGGTTACAAAGCTAATTTGACCCTAAACAGTTTTGAAATAGTAAATTCATAATGATTTTATTACGTATGTGATTATTGTTATAATGTATATCATGTTGGTTGTTACTGGTGGTAGGCCTCATATGTAAGAGTCCGTCTGTAATGTCTATTTCTACCGCCAAGCAGCAGTGTGCATGCACTGTTGTGTTTCGGTTTGAAGGACATTGTAGCCAGTGTAACTACTGGACATAATGAGACTTAACATCTTATGTCTCAGGATGACGAGGGCAGTGGAATGCCACACAGTACTTTGTAACTCAAGGTGCTGAATGGTGTTGCTACTGTTTATGCGTGGTCGTATCGCTTACCATCAGGCGAACGGCTTGCGCGTCTCGTCATTCAATGCCATAAAGAATAAAATAATTATTATTCTGCATTTAATTAATAAAAGTCGACCGCGGAATCGAATCCTGGAAATTTTGTTCTCAGCCAAATTTACCACTACGCCAATGAACATAGGAATGACGCAAATAAGTTAGATTAATACTAATAACACTAGTTCAGCTTTTTAAGGCCATGTTAAGGCCAATTTAAGGTCACGCGTGTGTCAATTAGATTATCTTACGATTCTAAGAAATAACACATAAGCTTTACGCCTCATTACTGAAAGGGTAGGCAATATCATAACTATATTCAGGAAACAAGAAACTTTAATGTAAGCAAATAATACTTACCTGCTTTTAAATCTGTACTTATATTATAAATGTAATTCCGTATATCTGTCTGAGTGTTACGGCTAAACTGTTGATTTTGATAAAATTTAGTACGAAGCCTGAACCCAAAAAAAAGGATATAGGCTACTTTTATCCCGGAAAAGTACCTTATGACTTTTTTCCCGGGAAAAGTTATTCGCGCAGGCCGAGCCGCGAGCAAAATCTGATAAACTATAATTTGTACAGAACTGTTAATTCGTCGAACACAGTAGGTTTTTTTATTTCTTTTTATTGCATTGAATTACGAGACGAGCATGCCGTTCGCCTGATGGTAAGCGATACGACCACCCATAAACAGTAGCAACACCATCCAGCACCTTGACTTACAAAGTACTGAGTGGTTTCCACTGCGCTCGGCATCCTGAGACAAAAGATGTTTAGTCTCACTATGTCCTGTAGTCACACTGGCTACAATGTCCGGTACAGATAATTGAAAAGTGGGCAGGTATAATTTGTATACATTTTCTTTCTATGGATATAGTATAATGTGATAACTATTCGTCTCACTTTTTATCACCACACTGAGTCCATTGTAATTTGTAACTACACTAAGCCTTTTTTTTTTCGCGGAGAAAGTGATTTATTACTACCGCCCAGCCTTCAAGGGGGTTACTGACTGACTGACTAACTGAGCGGTTATGTTGGGTTCACCGTGCCTTACGACCCGGCGTTTAGCCGCCCGGAGAGATGTAACTATCGGGCGACCGCCGGGTCGTGTCCCTAACCTATGTACAACGCACGGCATACCAACCAAAACTCCGCGGTAGACATCTTCGGCGCATTAGGGACGGCTGCGGGCTTCCTATGACGAACTACACTAAGTCTGATTTTAGTACAACGAAGTGAAAATATATAATGTCCCTGCTCTGAAATGATTCACTCACCGCACCTCCGCGAAAGAGGCTTTTCAAAAAGTTTTAACAAATAATCGAGGAAAATGTATAGACAGCCATTGTTGCCAGTCCGTTATGTATAGGTATTTTATTATCTTGAATCTCCAAGGTTGAGGGCATAGTAATTGGTGAGTCTAAAATATTGTGAACTTAAAAAATACAAGTTAAAATTATATTTGTCACTGCTTAGCCTGCGTAAAAAAGTAACCTATAAAACTCAAGGGGTAATGTAGCTTTTGCAGCATCTCTCATATGCGAGGGACCGTCAAGGTAGGTACTACCGCAATGTCCATTTCTACAGTTAAGCAGTAGTGGGCATGCACATCACTACATAGTATAAAACAAAGTCTCCCTGCCGCGTCTGTCTGTCTGCTTGAACGCGGAAAACTCAAAAACTACTGAACGGACTTTGATGAAATTTGGTATGGAAATATTGTGAGATCCTGGGAAGTATATAGGCTAATTCTTTTTTTCATTTTATCCCGGGGAATATATAGCTAGACTTTTGTCCCCGAAAAACGTTTTCACGCGGACGAAGTCGCGATTAAAAGCTAGTAATTTAAGTCCAATAGGAAACATACATTACATATGTTTAAAAGCCCAATGTTAAAAACCCCGCTTGCGATATCGTGTAAAATAATATTAAGTCTACAGTTTAAGCGTACTTCCCTTTGTCAATAGTGGCATGCGGCCAAAATGATACATCTTTTGTGTTGGTTTTTGTGTTCCGAGACATAAATCATGCTTTAGGAAGTAAAAGTACCGTTTGATGGCAATGACCTGCCTAGCCTAGTGGACGTGGAGTACTAGGTTTGAATATAAGGCACCGCGCAGATGCTAACGCACAAGACACATAGCGGCAACTGTCAATACATATTTTTCTTCCATTTGTTGAAACAACCGACTGCCTCGGCGGCGTAGTTGTATTGCGGTACGACTGCAATGCTGAGGTCTCGGGTTCGATCCCCGGGTCGGGCAAAGTGATATTGGGTTTTTCTATTCAGTATCAGCCCGGAGTCTGGAATTTGTGCCCGATATGGCGATAGGCTCGCTCCCTATCACATCATGGGACGGAATAAAAATGGCGAAAAGTGGGTGCATTAGTTGCGCCCCTGACTACCCCTTCGGGGATAAAAGGCGTGAGTATGCGCGTGTGTTGAAACAACCGTTGGCTCGCGTAATTAATCAATGCAATCTGAAAAATCTATTAGATTTAGGTATATTACACACACATACACTGTCTTTCTTTCTTTCTTACATATTAATGCCTTTTATCTCCAAAAGCAAAACTAGTGCACCCACTTTTCGTCGTGTGTATTCCTATAGAGTAATGGGGGCGAGTCTATTACCATATCGGGGTAATTCCAGACAGATACTGGACAGAAAAGCCCAATATCACTTTGCCCGACCCCGGGGATCGAACCCAAGACTTCAGAGTAGTCGTACCGCGCACGCCATGCGACTACGCCACCGAGGCACTCAGAGAGGCAGTTTTATGTTATAAATATGTTATGAGAATGAAATATTGAGAGCCGCTACAAGTTTTTTATGTGGTTGTTTTGGTACCAACCTAACAGTAGATACACAGTGTCTACGAGGCGTGTATAAACCTAATGTATAAAAGGACTTGCCCAGAAACGGGCCTGAAATTCTAAACAAGACAGTTTATATATATTTGGATAGAGTGCCTAGAAACTAGCCGTTTACAATAAATCGTTTAATTTTAAAGACCTCCGATTTTGAGATTTATTTAATTTTATTTTACTTAACAACTACACTTACTTTGAACGTTTTTAAAAAGTTAATTTCAAATGGAGGGGTCTAAAAATATTTTTTTTATGGATCCGAGATCCATATTTTGCTCCTTTAATATCCCTAAAGTTTGAGCCTGGTTAGATTTTGAGGCCCAGCACCCATACAAAAACCGGACATCTCCTTTATTCAGACACTTCCATAAAGTTTACAAAAAAATCGCCAATCACCATTCATATGTAAACAAACACATCACTCATTGTTTGAAGTTATGTTTTTCGAAACTAAAAAAAAACAGGGAAGCTTCATCCATTGTAAGTTTGAATAGAAATCTTCGAATAAGTTGTATTGTATGACAGATGGGAAAAACAATTATTATGTTAGGATATTTTGAAGGTCGAAGGTGCTGGGGCATATGTTAAAGATCCGTAAGAATTCTTCCGTGTTTTTTTTTGCACAGATCTTAAACTTTTAACTTAGCTCGCGGCTCCCCTGCGTGAAAAAGTTTTTCCCGGGATAAAAATATTTACCTGGGGTAAAAAGTAGCCTATAGCACTCAGGAGTAATGTAGCTTCCTATGAGTGAAAGAATTTTCAAAATCGGACCAGCAGTTTTTAGTGTATGCATTACAAACAAACAAACAAACAAATCTTTTCTCTTTATAATATTAGTATAGATAAATTCTGGATAAAGGTAAAGTGTATACCAACTTACATGAAAAGTCAAAATTATCTGTCTTATATATGATTTTTTAATATTATTTCTACGCTGTGACTATATCATTATATGACATTGTAGCCAGTGTAACTACTGGACATAATGAGACTTAACATCTTATGTCTCAGGATGACGAGCGCAGTGGAGTGCCACACAGTACTTTGTAAATCAAGGTGCTGGATGCTGTTGCCACTGTTTATGGGTGTTCGTATCGCTTACCATCAGGCGAACGGCATGCTCGTCTCGTCATTCGATGCTATAAAAAATAATCACTAATGACAAATGATTACACTGGATGAAATGGCTGTGAATCAAGAACGCAGTGCCTGCAAAGGACTGGCGGCAGAAATAGACAATGCGGCGGTACATACCCACGAGCAGACACCTATTCGCTACCAGCAATTAGCACTATGCTAACTCAATACTGTCAACTTTGCAATGGAGCGGCTCAAAGAGAAAAATAGATAAATTTTACAATACTAGAGCTTTCTTAACGAGCTTTTAGTGTTATTCAAAACGTCTTAATTTAAAAAAATCGTGAGCTTATCCTACTAATATTATAAACACGAAAGTTTGTAAGTATAGATGTATGGATGTCTGGATGTTTGTTAGTCTTTCACGCAAAAACTACTGAACGGATATCGATTAAATTTGGCACTCGGGTAGATAATGTCCTGGATTAACACATAGGCTACTTTTAATCCCTGGAAAATATAAAGCGGGACTTTTATCCCGGGAAAACTCATTCACACGGGCGGAACCGCGGGCAAAAACTTGTAAAAAATAAAAAATAAATAGGTTTTGCATTAAAACGGAGATGGCCAAAAATTGACCTAGCGTTAGTATTGATTGCTGGTATCTTATTGGAACTAAGGACTTTACCAATCACAAAATTATACTTTCTCAAGCTATTCATTAATTCAGTTCTTGATAATTTTAAATGTCCTTAGTTTTTAGCTTGTATTTTAGTACAGTTTATTTATTAAGAGTCTGAAATCTTACAAATGTATTAAAGTAATACGCGTTCAAAGCACGTAAAACTCATAAAATCTATTAAATTTACCAAAAATACGTGATAGGTACAATTATTTCCAAATATGAGACTAGAAGTTAGAACTAGTGCCATATATTGTCTAAAGCTGACATGACATTTAGCTAGGTTTCTTGTACGCGAGAGGCCGTAGGTACGTAATACTGTTGAGCAATTTTCTTCTAAGCAATAACCTGCTCAATAGCAGTCCGGACTCTGCAAATTGTGCCCGATATGGCGATGCGACGATAGCCAAGTTGGGAATGGAACGGTCTGCCGAGACAATGTCCGCAGGTTCAAAACCCAAGGCACACACCTCTGAATTTTCGAAGTTACGTGTGTATTGTTTATCAATTATCGTTCGCTTTAACGGTGAAGGAAAACGTCGTGAGGAAACCTACATACCTGAGAATTCTCCATAAGAATCTCGAGGGTATGTGAAGTCTGCCAACCCGCACTAGGCCAGCGTGGTGGCCTAAGGCCTAACCCCTCTCAGTAGTAGAGGAGGCCTGTGCTCAGCAGTGGGCAATATATAATACAGGGCTGATGATGATGATAATGGCGATAGGCTCATCCCTTATTACATTACGGGACGGAATTCACACGGCGATAAGGAACGGTTGAACCTCTGCCTATCCCTTCGGGGATAAAAATTGCATATTTGTTTCGTTTCAGAGTTATTGTAGCCAGTTCAATTAGATATGGAATTAATATCTAATAAGGGCCAGTATCACTGGTTTAAAGTAATTTTTATTTGACAGTTATCGTATTAAACACCTAATGTAAATAGTGCTCGTTTTATTACCATTTATTTGAGAGCTTAGATAAGAGTGTGACTTTTGTATTTGATCGGCTTATACATTTATGTGACGAGCAGCATTTATCCGGCCCTAAATCTACTCATTTCATAATAATCAATAAATAACAAGTACTTTATATTTCATCTATAGAGAACACTGATATCGCGTTGAAATATGCAGTTATTAATCAAAGATTCTGGAATCTGCCGTTGCTATTGTTCATGGACAGGCGCTTACCGTACGGGATTAATTGTACTCAATGATTGCGTTATATAAAAAGAAAAACTGTACATTTTTTTGCATGTATGCACAGATTTAAGACTCTATGTCAATGACGCCAACACTTCAGCATTAGTTATGTTAAAAACCTTTCGCCACTTGATTCTTTTGATGTTTTTGACAAGTCATTATAACGGCTTTTGACGCTAAAGCAAGTTATTCATGAACGTGTGAAGTCGGTTTGTAGTTCCATTTTCAATTTTGTTTTTTTTTTTTTAATTAAAATATGACTTTTTGTGATAAACCATAAGTCATTTTGCTTTAAAATACAATGACCTCAAACACACAACCTATTATAAGACTCAGCATACACAATGTGTTATGTATTAATTTTATTGTTTTCTGTACTTAGCAAGACTGCCTACTGGTATCTATACTTAAGACATATACATATATGTCTAACTAATGCACATATTGTTCATGTGAGCATTTCCTCTTGTAGTATAATAGGCATCTAAAATCACCACGAACTGTACCTATTCCCACGCAAATCGCATGGTTTTTTAAATGAATAACCCACACATTTTAATTCATGGCAATCGACTCCAGGACCTCACCGCTGAAATGCACTGGAACAAGACAAATAACGCCCTTTATAGTCATTATATCCTTGGCAATGATGCATGTATGTATGTATTAAAATGTCATTGATTCTTGGTATAAACATTTTTTGTCTTTGCAAATCACTGATTAAAATAACAAGTCGCGCGATGAATGCCCATCTTTATCTTGTCAGATGATCTGTAGGTCAAGGCGAGGTTTACGAAACGTGACAGCAAAGATTGGAAAGCCCCGGACTTCTCGAAAGTTGTACGCAATCATAGAGATGATTATGTGTTTCCGTTCACGAATAGATAAGGTTGTTGGAGGAATAGAAGCCCAATATTCTTCCTATTCTGCACTACGTATTATAAAATAATCCCCCGCCGCGTCTGTCTGTCTGAACGCGATAAACTCAAGTACTGGATACAATTTGGTATGGAGATAATTTGTGATCCTACGGACCGGGAAAATATATAGCGGGACTGTTATCCTGGAAAAACTCTTACATGCAGGCGAATCCTCGAACAAAAGCTAGTATTGTAGTTTTGTGTCTATGGTGCTCGTTTTATTGAACTAATGGTGCTGAGACTATTTGCTGGTATGTGGTAGGATTTGTGTTCGAATACCAGGTAATTCCTGTATTTTTTTGCGGGGAAAAATGCGTTATCGCTACCACCACTGGGGGGTGAGTGGAACGGTTATGTTGGTTTCACACAATCTTACAGACCAATGTCGACACTCGGGAGTATAGCATCATCCGAGCGAAATATAAGATGTTAGATTTTATAATGCCCAGTAATTACACTCGTTTCGACATCCTTCAAACCTAAACCACGGTTAGAAACAGAATGTTTAACATCACTGACTTTACCAATGATTTCGTTGTAAAAAATACGATTAAGTTGTTACATCAAGTCACATTGTCTCAGTCATTATTGTCATTATTGCTTGACGTGTAGACAAAACAATTGTCTATTAGTATCCATAAAAAAAAAAACAATTTTACGACAAACAATAGTGATTGCGGAAATTGTATTATATCTTTTATTTAAGTATTGAAATATACTTGTATTATACTTTTAAATGGATGTGAAAACGGTAAAAACAATATTGCTGCTATTTTCCATAATCTAAGGTCCAATTTCACCAATTTCTTATTGAACGGCAGCTAGTTAATCGGGCATTAAAATTAACGCGAATGTTAAAGTATCGCGCGTCACATGAAAGGACGCCTAGTTAGGGAAGATAATCACCTGTAAAGGCATGGTGGAACACTGAAAAACCTTAACAGTCTGTTAAGACAGTTAACAGAGCATGGTGAAATTAGGCCCAAAGGTGGGGCTTTAGACAAGATGCCTTGCATTCAATTATGCGGGGTTTTTAGTATACGATCTACACAGCCATGATCTTTTGGGCGTAGCAAGTCATTTTTCACTGAGAACTCGTGTCCTAGAGAGTGTTGGGTTATTGCGGACTTCAAAATTGGTGGATCAAAAAAAATATTTATACTAATATTTTGCGTACTCGGTGGCGTAGTTGTATTGCGTGCGCGGTACGACTCTCACGCAGAAGTCTCTTGGAATCCCGGGTCAAGAAAAGTTATATTGAGTTTTTCTTCTCAGTATCAGCATGGAGTCTGGATATGTGGCCAGTGAATGGCAATAGGCCCACCCCCATTACATGAGACCTAACATAGCTGGCGAAATGTGAGTGTGTGATACCTCTGCCTACCCCTGAAAGGGGAAAAGGGCGAGATACTGTTTGTATGTATGTACATACTTACCTAGTTATACAAACTTTTCTAATATCTATTTAGAAATTCTTTATATGCCTTTACATCCTGGGGTCGGCACCACATAAATCTAAGGGGGGCCGTCCCTACGCCTGTGAGCTACGTACGCTCTTTGCTATATAGCTTAATCTTAGTCCAGATTTTTCCCCTATATCTACGCCGTCACCGTCCTTAATGCGCTTATAATTATGCACGATAAATTGTTACCGGTACATAATTTGTTTACAATGTAACGAACCGGTTCATATTTACTTTACTAACTGGACAATCTCATTTGTACGATGTAGAGATTACTTAACTAAGTATTTATGTGCTAACGCTGGGGGCACACTTAGATTAATGTCATAGCCTTTTGTCGCTACAAATAAGGCGGAAAATTCTGCGTCTGATCAAATTATAATCATAATTATGCATATACTGTTGTAAAATTATTCCGAAAATTTGTGGCGAAATAGGTGTATCCAGAGGGTAGGGGAAGGCAGCTGCCCCTCTCCCCTGAATTCAACATAGGTACATACTTTGTTCTACTATAAGTATAGATAATGTCATCCACTATGACGCGCTCTACTAATTAATAATCGCTTACAGTGGGCAAGTGGGCAATCTTCCGCTTGTGTTTGAGTTCTATAAATACACAGTAAATACCTATGAGTGCACACGCACACTACGATAAATAATCAAACTCCTCTTAACCTGTGAAATCCCCACTCAAAAATTGGTAGCGCGCGTCATCATAGATGAAATTATCTATACTTATGGAATCAGTTGGATTATTGCGACTCTCTATGTAAAATTTCTACTCCCCCCTCCTCCGAAATTGAAAGCAGGCTACAGCTACGCTTCGCTTCTAATAATACGATAATAGCATGAGACATTCATTGGGCCCCAATACAAGAATTGGTTCACCTAAAGTTTGTTTTTTATGGCAATGAATGACGAGACCAGCATGCCGTTCGCCTGATGGTAAGCGATACGATCGCCCATAAACAGTAGTAACATCACGCAGCACCTTGAGTAATAAAGTACTGTGTGGCATTCCACTGCGCTCATCATCCTGAGACATAAGATGTTAAGTCTCATTATGTCCAGTAGTTACACTGGCTACAATCTCCTTCAAACCGAAACACAACAGTGCATGAACACTGCTACTTGGCGGTAAATCTGAGTACTACTGAGTACGACAAATCTAATTTATTTAGCACTTACATTACGTGCGGACAAGCTATGGTTTATGGCTGACCGTAACATCATAATTCCGCGTAGAATCAACCGTCATAGCATACTCGCAAACGACGTAAACGTGGAAACCAGAGGTCGCGGGTCAAATGATCTTTCCCGGTACTACAGTAGTTAGTAATTGCTATTTTCGCATTTATTTATTATTATGTGGTATGAAAAACCTCTCATATTGCTTTAATTGGCATATTTTATGGCCTCTTTATTCTTATTATTAAATTTTACAAGTGTAATTATTAACAATTGACTACCGCGGTGGCGTCTATTGCGGTACGACTGCAATGCTGAGGTCTCGGGTTCGATCCCCGGGTCGGGTAAAGTAATATTGGGTTTTTCTATTTAGTATCAGCTCGGAGTCTTGAAATTGTGCCCGATATGGCGATAGCCTCGCCCCCTATCACATTATGGTATAGAATATGCACGGCGAAAAATGGATGCACTAGTTGCGCGTCTGCCTACCCCGTCGGGTATAAAAGGCGTGATTATGTGTGCGTGTAATTGACAATATAATCGTCGATTAGGAGATATATTACATTTATATTATTAACTTTATTGATTAACTTCGTTGTTAACTATTGTATTAACTACGCGGAATAGACACTTCTTCTTCTTTTAAAAATTGCTCTACCGTTTCATCGGTTATTTTGCCAATGTCAAATAGACACTATAATATTCTTTTAATCAACGTTTAACCTCATTAATACTTTGGCTGTTATTTTCGAGTTAACAAAATACCTTTTTTTATTAATTATAACCAATGTAATTGGCTATTTAATTATAATTTGACGTCAAGCCGATAGACGCCGCTCCCCAGCCGCATAGTGCGAAATATTACATACGATTTATGATATAAAGTATAAAAATATTTAACGCGTCATGTTGCGCCGCTCCTTTATATTAACCAACATAAAAAAAGGAGGTTATGTGTTCGATCCTTATGTTTTTAAGTGTGTATATCCGCAATTTTCAGATAACTACTGATCTGTTTTGGATGAGGTTTTCGTTATTTAAATGTATAGTTTTCAAGGAAGGTTTTATTCTTTATCTAGAAGAAACGATTAAGTACGTACTGATGGTAAAGTGATGTCCAATATAGTCACAATACCAAAATAATTATATATGCGCTACCAGAACTAAAGGAACGGCAAGACAAGGAATACTTGGTGATGGGACAGAGGTATTTGTGTCTCATGAAATCTCACATTATATAAAACGCCTTTTATAAGCTGTACTTCATCGGTTGTTTGTAAGACAGTCAGCCACATAAGCAGCTAAACAAATTCAAATCTCCCATCGCAACACTTTTGTAATGTCACACAACAACACTTTTTTTTCTTCTTAAAATTAAAATATAATTGACTAGACCTCTGCTCGTGGCTTCGCTCGCGTTATAAAGTTTTTCCGAGATAAAAATATATTCCCGGGATAAAGAGCCTATGTGTTAATCCAGGACATGATCTACCCGTGTGCCAAATTTCATCGAAATCCGTTCAGTAGTTTTTGAGTTTATTTGTTACAAACATACTTACATACAAGTGTGAAGTGGACGATAGCCTAGTTGGGAATGGAACGGTCTGCCGAGACAATTCCGCAGGTTCAAAACCCAAGGCACACACCTCTGACTTTTCGAAGTTATGTGTGTATTGTTTATCAATTATCGTTCGCTTTAACGGTGAAGGAAAACATCGTGAGAAAACCTACATACCTGAGAATTCTCCATAAGAATTTCGAGGGTATGTAAAGTCTGCCAACCCGCACTAGGCCAGCGTGGTAGACTAAGGCCTAATCCCCTCTCTGTAGTAGAGGAGGCTCGTGCTCAGCAGTGGGCAGTATATAATACAGGGCTGATTGCATACTTACATACAAATCTTTCCTCTTTATAATATTAGTATAGATTTGCTATACTTCACACAAAGGTATAGACAAATATGTCTACAGCGTGACTACTACTTTGTAGTGTATAGCTTAGTGTCGTCACACGTTTGAAAAGTTGACACAATAATGTTGGCGTACAATGATTAATAACGTTTATTAGTAAGGGGGTAATTAATTAATTTAACAAGTAAATAAAGCCCCTAGAACTTAGCTATACAGGTCAAAGGAAGTAGCAAATTACAGACGAATGGTACAAATTATAAGAGAAAGCGTTTTCATAGCCTTAAGTAGCATAAACATATTAAAACTTTATCTCGGGTTTAAAGTTACGGAAACACAAAAATCAACATGAATACCATACATTATTTTAAAAAATGGGTTGCACTCCGGGAGTGCCGGCAGAAGTGAAAACTTGAACATTAACGTTGTGCATTGTTGAATATTTTGGAATGGTTAGGGAATAATTTCACACGAATTGCTTATTTATCAGTATACTATAGTATACTGATAAATAAGCATATAGTACTAGCATTTATGTGGTTAAATACAATATGTTTTTATTGCACTATCGTATACAAAAATGACAACCTCCGTCTTACGAATTTTCGATGAGGTCACGTGTCCTGATGCGAGCTTAACATTTTATACCCATCCCAAGAAAAGTGCTCAACGCCGCTAAAGAAGTTTTCACTTCAAAAATACCCTATATTATTCAAACTTAGTGTAACTTTTAATTATTAAAAGAAGTTTCAGAAACTGTATTTCTAGAGATTACAAATAAACAAACTTGCAAACCTCTTTTATCAATGTTTATTGGACAGAAACGCGAAGTAAACACGATCGTAATGCAAATCAAAACCTTGTAATTAAGTTGTAGCAATAAAATATTATCTGTAATCTTTAATATCCGGTGTATAATAGAAGTCCTGCATATTCCTTTATCTGTATAATGGACTAAAATTATGTGATGGCGTAGAAACGGGCTACCAAAGAGGTGGTGGTTTTGAAAATCGATGCGACTTTCGATGCGCGTATAGATTAAAGTGTGACATTTCATCCACACTTCCATACTTATCCTACTAATAATATTATAAACGCGAAAGTATGTAAGTATGGATGTATGGATGTCTGGATGTGTGGATGTTTGTTACTCTTTCACGCAAAAACTGCTGAACGGATTTCGATGAAATTTGGCACACGGGTAGATTGTGTCCTGTATTAACACATAGGCTACTTTTTATCCCGGGAAAATATAAAGCGGGACTTTTATCCCGGGAAAACTCATTCACGCGGGTGGAGCCGCGGGCAAAACCTCGTATTATCATAAATGCGAAAGTATCTCTGCCTGTCTGTCTGTTACCCTTTCACCGCTTATCCACTGAACCGTTTTAGCATGGAGATAGATTGAGGCCCTGGGCAGGACATAGACTTTTTATCACAGAAAAATATATAGCGGGACTTTTGTCCCGGAAAAACTTTTTCATGCAGGTGGAACCGCGAGGAAAATCTAGTTGTTAACAAGTCTTTAATGTGAAGGAAAATATCATGATTACCCGAGAATGAAATGTAAGAACTAGTCAGGTCAACATGGTGGGCCAAGGTGTAAAATCTATAAGGCCCGTGACCAGCAATAAGACTGTATAAAACACACACACACACACACACTCACGCCCTTTATTCCCAAAGGGGTAGATAGAGACGCAACTAGTGCACCCACTTTTCGCCGTGCATATTCCGTCCCATGATGTGATAGGGGGCGAGCCTATCGCCATATCGGCCACAAATTCCACACTCCGGGCTGATACTGAATAGAAAAACCCAATATCACTTTACCCGACCCGTGGATCGAACCTGAGACCTCAGCTTTACAGTCGTACCGTTATACAACTACGCCACCAACGCATTCAAAATACAAGTTAAATATATAAAGATACTGGGAGTTCTTCAATTTACGGCTGCCTCGAGGCAGCATGGTAATTGAAGAATGTCCGTTCACAACACGGACATACTGTAACCCAGGAATGGTAAACATACATAATATACACGAAATGCAAAAGTTTGTAAATATGGTCAGATATTTTGAGAACTAAGAAACTGCTGCACCGATTGAGATGTAACTTAACACAGAAATAGACTACATTAATATACAGGCTTCATCCGCAAAACACATAGTTGGACTTTGATTCCGGAAAAGGTGTTCCAAGCAGGCAAAGACACAAGAATAATGTAGTGTTTATATTAAATACGCAAACGCTGCATGTAAAAGATATATAAATATCATTAAAATAGATTTATAGAAGTAATTAACATGGCTTGATGAAATTATTACGATTTCCGTGACTCGGTTCCCACATCTACATAACACACCTGTAAAATGCTAATACAATTATATTTGTAATTTAATTGCTTATATACTTCATAACGACAATTACAGAACAATTTTGCTCTTTTGTTTATTCTGAGATTGTATAAAGGACGTCTTGTTCTTTGTTTTGTATCTTCTGTGCGTGTTTTTCCTACACTTTATACGAAAATAACTACACAAAGCAATTTTGATAATACATCGACTCCTGCTCAGAGATTTTTATTTGATGTTTCATATCTACTGTCAAAAGTGGGTTTAGACGACTACTACTTTGGGCAAACACAACGTTTACGCCTCACGCAGACTCAAAGTTGTCCAGAACAGTCCACTACTGTGAAACTGTCAATTTTCAAAGCTACTCAATTTGTTAAAGCAACTCAACCGCTCTTAGGCTCGGGTTCGAATCCCAGGACGAGCAAAGTGATGTCGAATTTTTTAACCGACTTCAATAAAGGAGGCTCTGTACTCGACCCGTATGTATGTATATATATACGTAATTAGGCACCGACTTCAAATATAGGTAAGTATATAAAGTTAATTTATTTTTTGTTTGTAGAGGCATTGAAGTCGGTTTTATTTTTTGTTAAAAAGTTTTTCTAACACACATTTTAAATGAATAGAAGACGCGATCTTATTTTTCAAGTCTGATTTGGCTTGCCCATATCAAAATCAGTAGGCCACTGGTGATGCTATTCATTTATGTAAGTAACTCAACCAGCCCGGCCCACCATGACGGTTTTGTTATCGATGGGTCAGTCGGCGGCATCACTTCGTCGGTACTCAGAAAACTTAGTGAGCTGTATGTGTCGAAGGTCCTGATGGTCCTGAATGAGCGGCTTTATTTTGCAATCAGCCCTGTATTATATCGCACCTTTAGGACGAAAACGATGCAATTCAAAAAATAAAAAGTGGGTTATCGTCATAAAATCACTTAAAACTGGTCCCTTTTTTATGAAAATTAAGAAAAAAGGGATCGATATAATAGTTTTGTCCTTTACCCGCTTGAATATAGCGGTTTTTGAACTATTGTTATATTGAAAATGACGATAACTCCATTTTCGTTTTTTTTTTATTGTGTCGTTTTCGTCCTAAAGTTGCGAATTATACTGCCCACTGCTGAGCACGGGCCTACTCTACTACTGAGAGAGGTTAGGCGTTAGTCCACCACGCTGGCCTATTGCGGGTTGGCAGACTTCACATACCCTTGAATTTCTTATGGAGAATTCTCAAGTATTTAGGTTTCCTCACAATGTTTTGCTTCACCGTTAAAGCGAACGGTAATAGATAAACAATACACACTTAACTTCGAAAAGTCAGAGATGTGTGTTTTGAACCTGCGGATTTTGTCCAGGCTGATCATTCCAACTACTAACTTTACTTTAGCATTTAGTAATTGACAGACGGCTGGTACCTCGCACAGGAACAAGTCTCCGACATAGTCACAGTCACCAATGAATCAATGGAACTATTGAGTCTCAAAAGAAGTAAATGATATTCTGTCAAGGCCACCTTCGACTCGTCGGGAATTAGTAGGTTTTGTTACACTTCAGCGCAACTCGTGCGCCTTCCGCGAGCACACGCATTCGTCAGATTAGGAAAACCCCTAAAATACGCACAAAAGAACAATTAATTTGTGAATAAGCATTATAGTGTTAGATTTAACATACCAGTGTTAATTTTACTTGATTTACAGTTTTTTTAGTGATATTAGGCTTTAATGACAAAAATTTCCATAGGTATAACATATTTGCAGCCTACGCACACAATTAAAACATATAAATTCAATTTGTTTCTTTTTTTTTTCTTTCTTTGGGTTTGTCGCACTAATAATATTAGGTACAGTCAAAGCTCTTTGTTCGCGGTGTATACGTTCCATATGCCGCGAATACAGAAACCGTAGATATGGAATGGTAATTAGTATAGAATCATATGGGATACGTTCTAAGGGTCCAAATAAAACCAATTTGTATCAAAATAAAATCAATTTATAGAGAAATTCGCAAACTTATTATTATTATTATCAGCTTTAGCATGGGCTTAAATTTTTTTGTATTTTTATATTGTTTTGCCGCTTTTAAAAGATTCTTTAGACAGCGAATCTTTTTCTGTTTACCGATTGCATCCGCGAACAATGTTTTTTTTTGCCGCATATACAGGAACTGGGTTGCAATTTTTTCACCCGCAAATAATGAAAACGCGAATAAGGCAACCGTAAATAAGGAAATTTTACTGTACCTATAAGAATATTACTTATTTAGACTAAGTACCCAACTATTCAGATAGGTAAATAGGGCTATATTGCCTGTGTATGTGTGTAAGTAACGTCTTTTCTCAAGCCGACGAACTCAATGAAGTGTCACGCAGAATTCTATAGTTCAAAGTCTAAATGCTGCTGTTAACTGAATGGGGTGTCGTAGCGTTTACTACAAAGCAATCGATTCGCTAATTTAGTCATTAAGTTTTGTAAAAATTGTCGGTCATTATTATGTAGAGACATTAATTGAACTCGAAATGAACCGAGCTCATTGGTCCAGCCCTATACGCATAGACTTATCTAACTTATACAAATAACTTACTTACCGTTTGCAAGATCCAAGAAACATCGCGAGGAAGACTGCTTGAGATTTCTTCATTCGAATTTCAAATGTGAACTCTACCATAGCCGACGAGATTACAATCCGCTGCTTCTTATAACTTGCAGTCAGTAATTAGATATGTTTATGGTTGAGTTAATCGTCTATCCAACTAACGGTATGTCACGTTTCCTTCAACGCTTCGTCATGGTCTTAATAATTACAGCACACGTCACGTGACAGTTATTAACGCATCTCTACATCAATTTCGATACTTTCAAACTACAGAATGACGGCTTGACCAAGTCGGCTAGTAGTCAGAAGACAGTAGCATTGTAGCCAGCGTAATTACTGGGTATTATGAGACAACTGCCTTGGTGGCGTAGTTGTATTACGGTACGACTGCAATGCTGAGGTATCGGGTTCGATCCCCGGCTCGTTCAAAGTGATATTAGATTTTTCTATTCAGTATCAGCCTGGAGTCTGGAATTTGTGCCCGATATGGCGATAGGCTCGCCCCAATCACATCATGGGACGGAATTCACACGGCGAAAAGTGGGTGCACTAGTTGCTCTTCGTCTCCGGTGCCCATTCAAAACGGACCCACGTTCAAGAGACCTACCTAATACCATGTTCCAAGTGTGTACTAACATATGTATCATTTGTTCCAGGTCGTCTCGCTGTGATTATGTTCAGTATATGCACTGTAGTGCTAGGAATCATACTGTCTTTCGTACCCTGGCTGGATTACATTATATTTAGGGTAAGTTGTACTAATTCAAATCAAATCAAATCATTATTTACTTACTCACTATCTTTTGATTGAAGTGGCGATAGCCTAGTTGGGAGTGGAACGGACAGCCGAGACGAATGTCCGCAGGTTCAAAACCCAAGGGCATACACCTCTGACTTTTCTAAAAAATGTTATGTGTGTAGTCTTTGTGAATTATCGCTCGCTTTAACGGTGAAGGAAAACATCGTGAGGAAACCTGCATACCTGAGAAGTTCCCTGAATTTCGAAGGTATGTGAAGTCTGCCAACCCACACTAGGCCAGCGTGGTGGACTAGGCCTAACCCGTTTCACTAGTAGAGGAGGCCCGTGCTCAGCAGTGGGCAGTATATAATACAGGGCTGATATGGTATGGTATGATATGGTATCTTTTGATTTTTTACGTTTACGCAAATGTTACACATTGAAATTAAACTACTATTACAAAAAACCGTGATAAAATAGCGGTACAGCAGCGATAGCTTAATTAGGAGTGGAACGGAGTGCCGAGACGAATGTCCGCAGGTTCAAAACCCAAGGGCACACACCTCTGACTTTTCTAAAAAGTTATGTGTGTTTCTTTAAGAAATTTCGCTCGCTTTAACGCTGAAGGAAAACATCGTGAGAAAACCTGCGTACCGGAGAACTTCTCTGAATTTCGAAGGTATGTGAAGTCTGCCAACCCGCACTAGGCCAGCGTGGTGGACTAAGGCCTAAACACTCTCAATTGTAGAGGAGGCCCGTGCTCAGCAGTGGGCAGTATATAATACAGGTTATGGTATGGTGATAAAATCCGTAATAGTAGGTTAATTTCAATCACTATCATTTGCTAGCTGTTCCATACCATACCATACCATACCAGCTGTTCCGCCAGCGTGAAAAAGATTTTCCGGGATAAAACATAGCCCATGTGCTTCCTTGGATCTTAAACTATCTCCATAGACATTTCAACGAAATCAGTTCAGTGGTTCAGCGGTGAAGGCGTAACAGACAGACAGACGCGGCGGGGGTCTTTGTTTTATAACAGGTAGTGAAGTATGCGTTATACGTAGTTAACTGGTGGTAGGTCTCTCATATCTAAGAGTCCGTCTGGGTGGGTACCACCGCAATGCCTATTTCTACCGCCAAGCAGCAGTGTGCATGCACTGTTGTGTTTCGGTTTGAAGGACATCGTAGCCAGTGTAACTACAGGACATAGTGAGACTTAACATCTTATGTCTCAGGATGACGAGAGCAGTGGAGTGCCACACAGTACTTTGTAACTCAAGGTCCTGGGTGGTGTTGCTAATGTTTATGGGCGGTCGTATCGCTTACCATCAGGCGAACGGCATGCTCGTCTCGTCATTCAATGCCATTAAAAAAGGATTATTAGTCAAATAAAGGCGCGGCGTGGTGGTGCATAACCACGGGTTCGATCGCCAAGATGGATGATAATTTAGATCAAAGATATTCAACATTTGCACAGAAATAGACAAAGATTATACCTACTTAGACGGACTTGCAGATTAGAGAAATAACTATTATTCTAGTTAAGTAGTTGCCGCCAATCAGCAGTGTGCATGCAGTGCTGCTATAGTTTATGGGCGGTCGTATCGCTTACATGAACGGCATGCTCGTCTTGTCTTTCAATAACAAAAAAAACTTTATCCCCTTTCAAACACACAAGAATAAAAAAATATATTAAAGTACATATGAAACATATAAAAAGTACACAAAAGTATTCTTTTAACGGTTTCATCGTATTTCGGTGTACAATGCTGCAGTTTTATCCTTTTCTACCTTAAGTTAAATCATGTTAAATTAGAGATAAAACACTGATATCCACTCACGAAAAATATACTTTGTTGCTAATAACATTCTGCATTCCTTATAACGTTAGGTCACAGATGTTTATTATGCTAATGTGTTAAATAATCACGTATTTTGAGACGGATAGAGTTGTACTAATATACTAGTAAAACATCAGTCAACATACAGTACGCTGATATACATTTATGTATAAAGTGCAAAATAAATAAAAAAAACGAGTGTGCTTTAGACCACAGGACTGTGGTAGAACTTCTTTAGAACTTCTTCTATATGTATGTATATATATGTGTAATATATACATATACACACTCTCGTAAAACATATATACACTCGTAGCTCTCTCTCTTACTATCTTCACTAACTGATATCTTCCTCTCAACTTCCGTTCGCCTCGCCCGATCACACTTTTTGTAACGCTCGTCACGCATTCACCAGGACTGAACGTTCACGACTGCAGTAAAACTTCTTTATACAAAGACATTAAACAGTATAGTTTAAGGACCAAATTTTTCGTCCAAAAGTGCCATTGGTAATAAGTCGCTGTCTTATCTGACATGTCCGTGTAACAAGACGTCTCTGTATGCTTAAATTTTGTAAAGAAAACAATATTTTGAAAAGGAAATATGCCAATATACGCATTACGAACATATCAAAGTATGTTCTAATGAATTTTACATAGGTATTTTGTTATTTCCCGATAGATTGAGTTACTGACGAACAGGCAAATAAAATTTGTATGACAATTTTCCCAATGTCCGCTCTATATAATCTTAGAACTCTTTGTTTATAATAAAGGTGGAGTGTCTTCAAAATAGTGTACTATTTATATCAATGTTTTAATTTTTAAGGTTAGCAAAAGCTTGTTGGCTATTTATCATCATCATCATCACCAGCCACATGACGTCCACTGCCGAACATAGGCCTCTCTCTTACCATCAGGTGCAGTGGAGTCAATTTGTCGAGCCATCGATAAAAAAAAAAACGATTTCCAGACGGACCTGTCAAAAGCGGCTATTAAAACCCCACAATTTAATAGTAAATTGCATAATCAGTTTTGGCGGGAACTTGGAAGTGTCATGAGGTGCTCTTGTTTTAATTCATTATTTTGGTGATACTTAGTGTTATATTGCATAATTATGGTGGTATATTATCCAATATAGTTCTATTAAGAGCTCAAATGAAGTGAATTGAAATAATCGTGCTAATCAAGTGTTTTTTTTGTTACCGCCAAAACTCCTCTATAAAGTCTTGGTAAGGTAGCCACTGCTTTACTTCGACATACTACAGATAATAAAAAAAGACAACCCAAACTTGACATTGGCAAAATGTGAATACAAGTGCCATAACGAAAAAAAAAATTGCATAATCATAATAATATTATGTGGTACTTTATCTACATTTAAAAGAAATGGAAACGCTACATTTTATTTATTTTGTTTTTATTATCGCGTGCAGCAAAAGCAAAGGAATCCCTCGTAAAGCTATAATAAACGTGATATGGTTTATAGCTTCTCATTTGCATTATTAAATTTATTTTAGCGTTATCGATATGAGTACTTATACATATTTTTTTCGATACCTTTCGAGTGATCAATTCTATTACTTTTACATAAAATGTATACAAACAAGGAACATTATAATATTTATGTTTCAATAACGATTATAATTTGTGATAATATTATGTAATATTTATTAATGATTCCCTCCCACAGGAACTGAGGCTCTGGAACGGCTCTATAAGCTACAGTTACTGGCAGAAACCGGGAGTGAATAGACTGACAAAAGTCTACATCTTCAACGTCACCAATCCCCAAGGATTTATTGAAAATGGTGAAAAGCCAAAACTGGTGGAAGTCGGACCTTTTGTGTATAGGTAAGTGGTAATTTTCCACCCGATCCCGTAAATAAACTAATCGTAATAAGTCATATTTTGTAACCATGTCAAATAAAATTCATTCTGATTGCGCCATTTTTGCGATGGATTGTAAAAAGCTATTGAGATCGTATTGTTATTATTGAAAGCAGCGCTTAGAGAAAGCTGCATAGGTGTTGTATTACGACTGCTGTGGATTTCGGGTTCAATCCCTGATTCTGGCATTCGCGTCTTCATTTTCTAGGGGGATCTTATGCCCCAGACAATAAAACAAGGCGTTTCCATGTCCTGTTAATTGCAGATTTCATAATTTGTTGATTTGTGATACTGACGTTTTATGTTTAATATGTGGCTTGCTCGCGAAATGTACCTACCTCTGGTTACTCCTGCAACTAGAAATAGGGAACGTGCACGTCGTAAGCACTGCCATCTAGTGGCGCAATCTGACTCATTTTCAGCCCATCGATACTTGGCATTGACGTACAATATGCATTAAAATGATGAATTATTTGTTGATAATGTATCACTGTGTATCTCGATGCTCCAAAACAAAAAAATAAACAAATCAAATGGTGTGAAATTATATAATGTTCCCAAGAATAGTACCTAAGTACTTACATTCCATGGTTATGTGAAAATCGACAAAAATAATAAAAGCTGTATAAAACATACATAATTATGAGTTCCAAAAGCATTTAGAAATGTTTCGTTAGGTAATTTATAAAAATAAATATGTTTTTTGAAGATAATATTCAATACAAAAAAAATGTAATTAAGGGAACATAACCTCCTAATTTTGCTTAAATAACTAGCTCCCATCTAAAAAAAACATATTATGGACACGCTGGGTATCAATATCATTCGGCCGGAACACATTTTATCATTTTTGTCATATTAAAAGAATATATAAACAAATTATTGTTCTAGTTCTAGTTTCTTTATTTACCCACCTGTGGCTCTTGTGTCAATTTTGTGCTGCCCCCTATAGTTCGTGCACGCTTCCTATAGTAGAATAAGATTTCAAAAATAACGCCCTTTAGATGTCGGTTAGAGGAGCGACGCGGCGTGTGCTTAGTGTGTGGTTGGCGTCTTTTGAGTATTACCCTGTAGGTAACGTTCCATGTCAATAATCCAGACACACACACTTATCCAGAATTTTGTTTCATTTTTACTTTAGAATTCGCACTATAATCAATCCAAGTTTGAATTGTGTTTGCAATTAGCATTAATGCTTTTAAAACAAAAATATTGGAAAACATAGACTTGTTAAGATATCGAGCATATTAACACATATTTTGTAAACATTTTAGTATGTTATGTATCACAGTTACATAGTAGGTTCATACTTATGTGTGCCTCGTGCGTTGATATAACACTCGAAATCTAGTGTCAGAATATTAAGCTGAGGATTTGGTTGTGGTTGCCAGAAGTAGCATTTATATTCGTTTCTAACAGTTGACTGTTGAATTGTCTGAGATTAACATATCATGCGATGGAAATATACTGTTGAATGTCTTTAGATGGAACTATAGTCAGCGAATCGTATATTTTGCGTTCTGCCGACTCTTTGCCTGAAAACGTTATCGCCATCACCACTGGAGTGAAACAGTTATATTGCTGTCACCGGGTTTACGACTGCATGTCGCCGCTCAGGGATATACCATCATCCGATGTACCCAACCAACTACATTGTCTCTATTACAGGTTCTCCCAGCGACCCCCAGTTCTACCTACCCCTGCAGGTGAAACAGTATGAGCTTGTCTCTGAATGTAAAGAATCGCAGCCCACAGGCCCATTAATATCCCACTCATATTATTACAACAAAACTATAAAAAAACAAGCAAAATAAAACTATGCTAGTCATTCATATTGGGCAAAGATTGTAACATTTCTAAATGCATACAGACGCCGAGAAAAGCTTTACACTAGTTATTTTACTGGTACCATTACCAACCTTTAATATGCGTAGTGATTTTAATAATACAGCAAAAAAAAATTTTTTTTATGGCATTGAATGACGAGACGAGCGTGTCTTTCGCCTGATGGTAAGCGATACGACCACCCATAAACAGTAGCAACACTATCCAGCACCTAGAGCTACAAAGTACTGTGTGGCATTCCACTGCGCTTGTCATCCTGAGACATAAGATGTTAAGTCTCATTATGTCCTGTAGTTCCACTGGCTACAATGTCCTTCAAACCGAAACACAACAGTGAATGCACACTGCTGGTTGGCGGCAGAAATAGACATTGCCATGGTACCCACCCAGACGGACTCTTACATATGAGAGACCTACCACCAGGTGAAATATCAACCAACAAGATTTTGCAACCCCCGATGGCAGCCAGAATACCGATTTTCCATATTGGATAGGTACATATTAATGACGCAAGGCATTGATATCAAAATGTAGAAAAATAAGGGAAATATAATATTGTACGAAATAAATTTTTTTTTTTTTTTTTTTTTTTTTTTTTTTTTTTTTTTTATTGCCTGTATAGGCAGACGAGCTAGCGGCCCGCCTGATGATAAGCGGCCACCGCTGCTCATGGACTCGGCGATGCCAGGGACACAGACAAGCCGCTGCCTACCGTAGGGACAATACTCTTTTTAAGCCTCGTTTGAAGAAGGACAAGTCATAGCGCTCAGGGAACACCGACACAGGTAGTTCATTCCAGAGCTTACACGTACGTGGTAGAAAAGAACGCTGGAACCGTTCCGTTCGAGAACGGTACGTCTCCAGGTGGTAGGAATGAACTCTACTGCGGTGCCGAGTGGTGCGATGGTAGAAAGGTGACGATGGTACCATCTTAAACAATTCCTCGGAGCACTCCCCGTGGAACAAACGATAGAACACACAGAGAGACCCAAAGTCTCTCCGCAGTCCTAACGGCTCCAGTTTGTCCGTGAGATTGGCATCATCGACGATTCGAATAGCTCGGCGCTGTAAGGAGTCAAGTGGGTCGAGCTGGTATTTTGGGGCACCTGCCCAGAGATGAGAGCAGTACTCCACGTGGGGCCGGATTTGCGCTTTGTAAAGCGTTAACCTATGACCCGACGTGAAGTACCGCTTGGCTCTGTTCAGGATGCCCAACTTTTTACTTGCCAGTTTGGCTTTATCTTCCAAATGACTCCTAAACTGCACTTTGCTCGAGATTTCGACGCCGAGGATCCCAATACACTCGGACACTTGGAGAGTGACTCCTTCGAATTGTGGCGCCATGACAAAAGGGTCCTTCTTCGCAGTGAACGCGCAAACTTGTGTCTTCGAGGGGTTAAATTGAACTAAGTTCATTTCGCCCCATTTGGAGGCCCGCCCCAGAGAGCTCTCGACTTCAGACACAAGTTGAGACCGTCTTTCCTCAATGGAACTTCGAGGGAGATTCTGTTGGCCGATGTATCGCGTATCACTTGTACTATCGTCTGCATAACAATGCATGCTGTCGATAGACAACATGTCATTGATATGCAGGACGAAGAGTGTCGGCGATAACACCGAGCCTTGTGGAACTCCAGCATTAATGGTCTTGGTCTCGGAGCAACAGCCGTCCACTACGACTTGTATGCTTCGACCATCCAAAAAGCTGGCGATCCACTTGCAGAGTCCCTCGGGGATTCCGTAGGCTGGTAGCTTCGCAAGAAGAGCGCCATGCCACACTCGATCGAACGCCTTCGCAATGTCAAGGCCGACCGCAATAGCCTCACCCCCACCATCCAAAGCCTCCGCCCAACGGTGTGTGAGGTACACGAGAAGATCACCAGCCGAACGACCATGACGGAAACCGTACTGACGGTCACTTATCAGCTGGTGGTCCTCAAGATACCTCAGGAGCTGAGTGTTTATAACTCGCTCCAAGACTTTGGAAAGTAAGGATGTGACAGCAATCGGTCTGTAGCTCGAAGGGTCCGACCGGTCACCCTTTTTGGGGATTGGGTGTACACGGGCAACCTTCCACGAAGCTGGAACCCGATTGGTCTTGTAGGAAAGACGGTAAAGGCGCGTGAGCACGGGGGTCAACTCAGGGGCGCACGTCTTAAGAACCACTGCGGGGATACAGTCCGGCCCACTCGACTTATGGATGTCGAGAAGCCTGAGCTCCCGTCTGACAGCACGCTGACTGATTTTGATCTCAGACAGGAGACTCTCACACCGCGGGATGTTCGGCGGTGTGGCTCCTCCATCATCCAAATTCGAGTTCGAGGCAAAGAATTGAGCCAAGAGATCGGCCTTCTCCTTTGCACTATGGGCCAGGCTGTTATCGTGTTTACGCAGTGGTGGGAGACTGGACTGGCAGAAATTTCCCTCCACAGCCTTGGCGAGCGACCAAAAAGCACGGCTCCCAGAGGGATAGCTCTGGAGTCTCTCGCCAATTCTGCGGATGTGCTCCGCCTTGGCCTTAGCTAGAGCTCTCTTGTTGGATCTAGAGGCGGCGTTAAACTTCCGTTTCTCCTCCTTTTTATTTGGATCCCGACGCCTCCTGGCGTCTTGCCACGCCGCATATGCGGACTGCTTGAGGCGTGCAGCAACGGCACAGGCACGATTGTACCACGGCCGGCTGCGACTCCCTGCGGGTATTTTTGAGCTGGGTATGAATAACTCCATACCCAGGCGAATTGTATCCGCGACACAGTCCGCACAGGCGTCAGGATCATCTGAGGAGAAACAGAGCCGCCTCCATGGGTAGGACGCGAAGAATTCTCGCATTCCGTCCCAATCTGCTGACATATACCGCCACACTGTGCGAGTTCCAGTTTTTGGAGAACGACTGGAACCCAACACAGGGGCCCATGAACGGACCAGGCAGTGGTCTGATGATCCCAGAGGGGCCTCGACCACTATCCTGTATCCGTCCGGGTGTGTCGTAAGCAGAAGATCCAACATAGAGGGCTCATGACTCTCAACATCTGGAACACGGGTAGGCTGCGTTACCAGCTGCGAGAAGCCATAAGCCAAAGCCATCTCGTGAGCAGCCCGA
Organism: Sphinx pinastri; assembly: GCA_947568825.1. Lineage (NCBI taxonomy): Eukaryota > Metazoa > Arthropoda > Insecta > Lepidoptera > Sphingidae > Sphinx > Sphinx pinastri. The sequence continues at coordinate 23,764,915 of OX387615.1, forward strand.
CCGGGGAGATCAGTGGTCCTGGATCCCAACCACTCTTTGTGATGAGCGTTGAAATCGCCAAGGACCACCACCTCCGCAGAAGGGTACTGCTCCAGTATTCGGTCAGTCCCCACTTGGACGTTCTCGAACAATTGAGCAGATCCCGTATCACTGGCGTGGGACCTGTACAGGCAAGCATAGACTCGGGTGCTACCCCTAAAGTCTACGCGTAGCCATAATAAGGACAGGTCCCAACGCTCGAGGCCGCGAAGGCGGTGACAACAGATATCACCCCTGATGAAGACGCACACCCCGGCTTTACGCAGGAACAAATGCTCCAGCACGTAACCGGGGTAGTTAAGGTACGAGACATCGTCAGGGGTAGATATCTGGGTCTCCGTTAAAAAGAGCAGGGCAGGCCGCGCCGTCTCTAGGTGGTGGTGGACGGCGTTGAGGTTGCTGTGTAGACCCCTGACATTGCAGAAATCTACCGAGAATGTGGATGGATTTGTTGATACCGCCGTAGAACGCCTGCTATTTTTCGACCTTCTCATTTTGTTTGGGTATTGAGATTGGGATGGGTTGGGAATGGGTGTGGTAGGCCAAAACGACGCCCGTGAAAGGGGACGGATAGAGTGCAAGGCGGGCAAACAGCATCATGGGGAGTCGGCGTAAAGCACGGAAGGGCCCCCGGTGCCCCCCCGCGTGCAGTCGCCGGGATCCACCCCAGTCTCCCCCTCTGGCACGACGACCGCACGTCGGGATTTTCGCCGGTTGGCGGGACAGCTAAAAAAAATAAAACAAAAATACTTTATTAAGATAATTGGATTCTCCAGACGATCCCGAAATTATACAAGCATGCGTTGTAAATTTTGAATTATAGCCCGAAAATTAGTTATTAAATAAAAATGTTGCCTGATGACTTGCAGGATGTCTATTATGATTTCATGTTGCCGTAGTGCTACCTAACGCGAGACTTGTAAATATTTGAATGCAAATAGACATGATGTTGAACCTTGAAGACTATTGATTCAATTCGAAGAACACAAGACATCTTACTGCAACGTATTTAATATGAGTTATAGTTTTAACAATACTCCGTGTAATTTTAACAAAGATCCGATTCCGATCAGGCCGACATAGTAATTATTGCTAATACTGTTAATGATAATATAATTGCTCGCCCGAAATCCGCATCGAATTTTGCATTATTGTTATGGTGCCTGATATGGCGATAGGCTCGCCCCCTATCGTAGTAGGTGCACTAGTTACGCCGGTCCCTACCCCTTCGGGGATAAAGGGCGTGAGTGTGTGTATGTGTGTGTGTGTAAGCGTTAACACCGTTACAAGGTCGGAGCCACGAACAAAAGTCAGTGCTACATATTTCTTAGATTTGATTATCCCTATAACTAACAAAACTCACAAGGGTGGGTGGGTGTTGGTGGTCACTAAATCCATTGGTTGCAAAGTTTTCCATCGACGTGGAAAAACTAAAACGGTCATAATTCATATCCATTTATTACGAGATTTATGATATATTTTCTTAATTTTTCCTGTTCACTTCCTTCAATGGCTTCTAAGTATTGTAAAAATAATGCACGCAATGATAAAGACCACAAGAAAATAGACATTTAACGATTTCCTCAATACATCCCCAATAGCACATGTTATTTAGATTTATGGCTTGATCCGAAGAAGGCGATGTTAATCTGCAACATGTTTAAGTAAACCTTCCTGCATCATTTTAAAATAATTGTTTCCAAGAATGATATCGCGAACGTAAACGACAAAACTTACACATATAGCACTTCCTGCAAGTTTTCTTGCAGGAAATACACATAATTCTGACTATCGTCGCACTTAAAAAATCTGGCATTATAATCTATTAAATGTATGAGAGAATAAAAAAAACGCGCATGCGCATGCTCACGCCTTTTATCCCCGAAGGGGTAGGCAGAGCCGCAACTAGTGCACCCACTTTTCGCCAAGCGTATTCCGTCCAATGATGTGATAGGGGGCGAGCCTATCGCCATATCGGGCACAAATTCCAGACTCCGGGCTGATACTGAATAGAAAAATCCAATATCACTTTGCCCGACCCGGGGATCGAACCCGAGACCTCAGCCTTGCAGTCGTACCGTAATACAACTACGCCACCGAGGCAGTCAGTAAAGATAAAAAAAACCATAAATATACTATTTTATATGGGATCAAGTTCCACAAATCCTTTTTTATTGCTCACTTGTGTATTATTAAATACAAAAAACCTGTATACCTAGTATTCGTCATAAGACGAATATCGTTATATTATGTAAAGCCTACCTAGTACCGAAAGTTGGAGTAGACAAAACTCTTTCTTTCTCAACCCAACCCTTGCAAAAACCCTTACGCACAGAGAACAGATTAACACAAGGCTAACATTTTTATATACTTACAGTCGCCATTAAAACGACACTTGCAACAATAATTGCCAGTTGCAATCCGACACATTCCATGCATCCTGCAAGACCTACAATTTAATAATAATTGCATTTTTATATCATTTACTATATTTATGTAGTTAATCATGTCACGGAATTTGAACCTACACACGACTCAGATATAGTAATTATGTAGGACCTAGGCATAAATAACTTCTTGATTATTTTACTATTATTTTTATTGCTCCGCACATTAAACGTTGGGATAAAATGTAGATTGGACATTTATTCATCATCATCATCAGCCACATGACGTCTACTGCTGAACATAGGCCTACCCTAAAGATTTACAGACGGACCTATCCAAAGACATTTATTATATTGGATGAAAGGATTTATATCTTGGCAAAGTAGATTAAATAGAAAAATAGAGGCCATAGGTATGTTATATTACGCAGCTAAGTAAGCGTTTAGAATCCAATTTATGGAAAAATAAGTAATTTACTCGGCTATTCGTTGACCCATTGAGGTGACAATTAAATACTATAATAACTTTAAACTATTTATAATTGCTTGTAATACAGCGGTAATTTAGAATAGGTCGGAAAGGGTGCTTTGTCCATTACAGCTGCAGGAAAACTAAAAAATATATTTTCTACATATTTGAAAATAATAAGTTTTATTCTTTAACTTTGTAATACATACCATCCCGTAAAAAAATTAAATCGTACGATGAATTTTCTATTCGTCTGTACCGGTCAGCAAATTGTCGTAATCACAGAGCTAACACTCATTGCGACACAAAAATTACGCGCGAGATCTCTCCGGATTTATGTAACTTTATGTTTCTAAAATATGTATGAATCGACTAAATTAAAACGCTCTGTGATATACAGAAAATTCCATAAGTATTCAGGATTAAATAAATTAAAACAAATATCTGGCAAAAGTATCACTGTTTTATTAGGTGATGTGAATAACTGTACACCCATGTTGACAAGTCCTTTTCGATGATATAAAGTAAGAAGTCTAAGAAATAACAAGTCTTATAATATTTGGAATAGGAGCAATATTTGCATAATTTAGCGTTTTATAAACCAAACTTTACAATATATTGGATATATTCACAGATTTGTTTCGTTTAGAAATGCGTAAGTAATCGTAAACTATTAATGTTACTAGCTTTTGCCCGCGGCTCCGCCCGCGTGAATGAGTTTTCCCGGTATAAAAGTCCCGCTTAAAATGTAGCTTACATGACACGTTCGTAGATTTACCATAGCAGCGCCATCTATTGATTACTTACTCAACCCAGTCGAAAGGTATCGACATCTGTTAGAATCATTCATAGCAGTGCCATCTATTGATTACTTACTCAACCCAGTCGAAAGATATCGACATCTGTTAGGATCATTTGGAGTTAAGATAATTGTGACTGTCAAATAATAACAGACAAATAATTAGCAATAAATTAAAATTGCGACTATAATTTGAGATTTAAACTATCCTATCTCTCAAGTTGGATCGAACTGCACATGGTGTGCGAATTTTATTATAATCGGTTAAGTGGTTTAGGAGTCCATTGAGGACAAACATTGTGACACGAGATTTATATATATTAAGATAAGATATCAATGTATCTTTTAAAATAATATTATTAACCCTGTATTATATGCTGTCCCCCTTGTCCCCCTGCCGGGCACGGGACCTCTTCTCCTACTGCGAGGGTTTTAGGTCATACTCCACCATCCTGGCTTAGTGCGAGTTAGCAGGCTTCATATTCCTTCGTATTTTTTATAAAAAACTTCTCAGTTATGCCGGTCTTCTCATGACTCTTTTATTAGGTACTTAATAAGGAGATGTCTGCTTTTTGTATGGGTGCTGGGTCTCAAAATCTAACCAGGCTCATACTTTAGGGATATTAAAGCGGCAAAATATGGATCTTGGATCATTTAAAAAATATTTTTAGACCCCTCCATTTATAACTAACTTTTTTAAAAACGTTCATAAAAAGTGTAGATTTTATGAAAAATAAAATCACATAAATCTCAAAATCGGAGGTCTTTAAAATTAAACGATTTATTGTAAAAGGCTAGTTTTTATGAGCTTGATCTAAATATATATAAACTGTCTTGGTTAGAAATTTAGGCCCGTTTTTTGGACAAGTCCTTTAATGCTTGTAGAAAACGCACCGTTTAACCTGGTAACTAGAAGCTGTTGAGATTGCAATAGAGCAGCGTTTCTTAACCTTGTTCAGTCCGCGGACCCCTAGAAAATTAAGCACAATTTTGAGGACCCCCTTAATAAAAAACACAGGAATAAGTTTAGGACAATTTATTTTAGTACTACAAAATAATATTTTTATATAAAAAAAAAGGTGAAGGCTTAATGTGAAGGTTGGTGCTGCTTTTTTGCTACTAAGTTAGTAATATTTGGGTTGATGTTATTACTCAGTTGTAATCTCAAATCGGAATCCAATTGTAATCTGTTCCTGTATTTGTTTTTGATATATACAAGAGCAGAGAATGCCTTGTCACAGAGGTATGTGGAAGAGAAAAGCAGTAAATGTTTCAGTGCTTCTTCTGATATTTCTTTATAAACTTTTTTTAAATTCACCCAAAAAATTGATAAAGAAGATTCTTTGAAATTACGTTTCAAAGCTGAATCACATGATATTTCTATTAATTGATTTTCCTGTACCGTTGTCAAGCCCATGATATCTGAAACATCTGCGTTGAAAGGGTCTACTATCCAGTTTTTATTTCTGTCGGGTTCTGGAAAATAATCCCAAAAAGAAAACCTCAAACCGCGGAGGTGTTTAATCATTTCGTCTTCTACTTGCGTTGGCAACATTTCCCCGCCGGATTTATTTATTAATTCAAATGTCCATAGATAAATTGGCGGACCCCCATACACATACTCGGACCACAGGTTAAGAAACACTACAATAGAGATAACTAAACATAATATTATGTAATAATATTATCATATTTTTTTATTAATTTGACATACTTACAGAATTTCGTCAAATCACGTATTAATAGTTAAAACGATTAGTGACGCTCTGTTAAAGAACTAGTTTATAATGTTGACTCGGGTCTGAATGAATTTGTGAGGTCAGGGGTAACTGATAAGTTGCTGTTAGATGATTAAGGTCTTTAAAATAACAATATTTATAGTCAAAATTTGTTTTTTTAGTTCATAGTATAGGGATAATTCGTAACGAAATAGAAGTCTTTTTGACCATCAACTCCTCTCACTATTCTTCTTCCAATCATAAAACATAGTTATTTTTATGGTCAACTTATGCTAGACCAAAAAATTTAAGAACTATTTTTACTGGTGGTAGGTCTCTCATTATGTAAGAGGCCGTCTGGGTGGGTACTACCGCAATGTCTATTTCTACCGCCATGCAACAGTGTGCATGCACTGTTGTGTTTCGGTTTGAAGGACATTGTAGCCAGTATAACTACTGTACATAATGAGACTTAACATCTTATGTCTCAGGATGACATGATGATGGAATGCCACTCAGTACTTTGTAAGTCAAGATGCTGTATGGCGTTACTACTGTTTATGGGCGGTCGTATCGCTTACCATCAGGTGAATGGCATGCTCGTCTCATCATTCAATGCAATAAAAAAAAAAAAAATAAAAACGTGTTGAAATTGAAAGTGAAAAAAAAGGTTAAATTCGAAAGTAGATTTGTTTAAAAAGTACTTGTTACAATGTATCTAAGATAAACGATGATAGATATCATAACCTCAGCTTATTTTACAACTTAGAGTCCTAAAATTTTATAGGCTCTATATTTTCGAAAGGTGCCAAATATTACAAGCAGTGTGTAAAATGAGCTAATGTAGTGAAGTTGCCGTGATAGATTTAAAAACGGTAACGCAGTGTCGTCCACTGTTTTTCCAAAGCATGGCCGCATATTCTACAGAGGGCTAAGACTATACCAACTTAAATTGGCAGTTACCTGTTCGATGTTGTGTGCTTTTCGCCAAAACTCGGTGATACGCTAAGCATTTCTCTGGCATTATATTGAAAGGCGCTGATCCCAGTGATTCATTTAATTAGTTAAACTCCTGCTGTAAAAACCCCTTGTAGAAATCTTTACGATGTCGATGATTATATCTATTGTAAACGGTTGGTCACACTGGCGCAAATCAAAATCGGATCTATCTACGGCGAATCCTACTAATATTATAAACGCGAAAGTTTGTAAGTATGGATGTCTGGATGTTTGTTACTCTTTCACGCAAAAACTACTGAACGGATTTCGATGAAATTTGGCACGCGGGTAGATTATGTCTTGGATTAACATATAGGTTACTTTTTATCCCGGGAAAATATAAAGCGGGACCTTTATCCCAGGAAAACTCATTCACGCGGGCGGAGCCGCGGGCAAAAACTTGTACATTCATATTAATAGGTAATATGCTTGTACCAATTGAATATAAGGTATCGACAATTTTTCTGATATTTTAAGTGTTTATGTGTGATAATCATGAAAATTCATATTACTATGTTCCCATTTGCAGTATTTTTTCTAATGTTTTATTCAAGCTAAGTTTCTACTTGTAAAGTGTCGTTTGTACACACGCTAATCTAAAATCGCAGCAGTTTTAATCGCGCCAGTTTAACCACACCTTTATTCTTGAAATTAATAGTTCTAGGGAAATACCCGTAACAATGCTTAACAATTACTGAAATTAAATTATCATGCATTAAGTATTTTACAGTTTATTGCAACAATCTGATTGATGATAAAGTGGAAAATTATGATGTTACCTATATGGTGGCGGAATCTATTGTGCAGCGATTAAATGTTCTTGATCTGCGTGTCTTGTTCGAGTGTTGAGTTCGATTACCGATTTAGGCAATACGTATTATAAAGATTAAAATGATGTGCACGATAGCCTAGTTGTGAATGGAGCGGTCTGCTGAGACTCAGGTCCATAGGTTCAAAACCCAAGGCCTGGGTGTTTGTATTGTTTGTCTAAGCCCTCTCAGTAGTAGACGAGTCCGTGCCAAGCAGTGTGACAGTATATAATATACTAAGTAACAAGAGACAATTTGTATCCTATTGCCACGGAACCAGCCATCTTATTGCCAAGGCGTGAAGTGTTGTTGTTTTTTGCCACAGAACCTAAATCTCCCTTTCTCATTCCACTTTCTTTCCAGAGAGGACATGGAGAAAGTGAACATCAAGTTCCACGACAACGATACAGTCACCTACCAGCATAACAAGATACTACGCTTCGTTCCAGAGATGTCCGTTGACAAGAACCTGAAGCTGGTGGTTCCCAACATCCCTCTGTTGGTAAGTACCACTTGTTAGTTTTATTAGGGCCCTTATGACGCGTGAAACGGAACTAAATAGCGCAGTACCCGTAGTTTACGTTTACATCCATTAGCGCGCTGTAACATATAATACATAGCATCACGCCTTTTCTATTTTCAGGGGTAGGCAGAGGTGTAAAACACTAACATTTCGCCTGCTATGTTAGTATTGTTAGGTACCATGTAATAGGGGGCAAGCATATTGCCGTTTACGGAGCACATTTCCAGACCCCGGGCTGTAACAGAAACTTGATAAAACTTTATTGTGTCTTGCTTTCTCTTATCATCCCCATTAGGATATAACAATTAGGCGCCGCGCAGACACTATTAAGTTTCTTCCGAAAAACATTACACTACTAATCGTATTAGGTATATCTTATATATAAAATTCTCGTGTCACAATGTTCGTTCCCGTACTCCTCCGAAACGGCTGAACCGATTTTGGTGAAATTTTATATTCATACTTGGTAGGTCTGAGAATAGGTTGTTATCTATTTTTCATCCCCCTAAGTGATAAGGGTTGTTCACCCTTAACATATTTTTTTTAATTTTTGCACAAAATTTTTTGTTTTTATTTTTTTTATGATACAGCATTAAAAAATACATACAACCCTAAATTTTCAACCCTCTACGATCAACCCCTATTTTTAATAGCCATTTTAGTAATTTAATAACTTTTCGATTTCGATGAAATTAGGCACACGGGTAGATTATGTCCTGGATTAACATAAAGCGGGACTTTTATACCGGGAAAACTCATTCACGCGGGCGGAGCCGCGGGCAACAGCTAGTTTTTCATATAAAATACGCCATGGGAAATCGTCTTGTATTGTGTCAATTATATCAAAGTTAGGTGACATAACTGCAATGATGTTACTCTGCCTTCTTTAATACCATACCATACCAGCCCCGTATTATATACTGCCCACTGCTGAGCACGGGCCTCCTCGACAACTGAGAAGGTTTAGGCATTAGTCCACCACGCTGGCCTAGTGCGGGTTGGCGGACTTCACATACCTTCGAAATTCAGAGAACTTCTCAGGTATGCAGGTTTCCTCACTCTGTTTTCCTTCACCGTCAAAGCGAGCAATAATTCACAAAGAATACACCACATAACTTTTTAGATGTGTGCCCTTGGGTTTTGAACCTGCGGACATTCGTCTTGGCAGTCCGTTCCAATCCCAACTAGGCTATCGCCGCTATCAATCTTTAATATATGGAAGTATAATTGTAATTTATTTCAGACGGTGACCTCTTTCTCTCACCACATGGCTGGCTTCCTTTTCAACTTGTTCGTCTCTGGTCTTGCGATGACCTACAAGGAACGAGCCAAACCATTTGTGGACGTCACAGCGGAAGAGCTGGTTTTTGGGTGAGTTGGTTATAAATTTCTAGCAGCTTCTAAGTTCCAATGCAAATATTGTTGTACATTTTATTTTATAATTAATTTATTTTACATTTTGTATTTATTTTAAGTTTTTTGTGTCCGGTCCTTTAATTTCCCACTGTTGTTATTGTTCTTCGTTTTTTTTGCCGATTCTACGTATTGTTACTAGTCTAAGAGCATTACAAGTATGTGAATTCGGTTTTTGCTGTCTTTCGCAGACTATAATTAATGTTCTTTAATGACTCTGAACAAGACATAAAACAAAAATCCTACAGTTGCACAAATTATTTATTTTATTTTTGTTTCTGTTATACCTCTTCTAGTAGGTAGTTTCGAATGCCCTAAAACAGTTACGAGTACTAAAGATATTTACATATCATGGATTTAATACTCTTATCTTCAGTGCGGTCTCACTGGTGGTAGGTCTCTCATATGTAAGAGTCCGTCTGGGTGGGTACCACCGCAATGTCTATTTCTACCGCCAAGCAGCAGTGTGCATGCACTGATGTGTTTCGGTTTGCAGGACATTGTAGCCAGTGTAACTACTGGACATAATGAGACTTAACATCTTGTCTCAGGATGACGAGCGCAGTGGAATGCCACACAGTACTTTGTAAGTCAAAGTGCTGGATGGTGTTGCTACTGTTTATGGGTGGTCGTATCGCTTACCATCAGGCAAACGGCATGCTCGTCTCTTCATTCGGTGCAATAAATTATTTAAAAAAAAATCCCTTCATTACCAATAATCATCATCATCAGCCACATGTCCACTGAACATAGGCCTCCCCTAAAGATTTCCAGATGGATCTGTCACAACCGACCTGCATCCAGCAATACCCATAGATTATAGTTCATTCCACGATGACACGCCACACCAATTTCCCTAACAGTCCAAGTGTGCCACCTTCCGCTTGTGTTTTAGTTCTATACAAACTTATTGCCCATGAGTGCACCCACTCTACATTTTTTATATTTTTTTAATGGCACTTGTGTTTACATTTTGCCAATGTCAAGTTTGGGATGTCTTTTTTATTATCTGTAGTATGTCGAAGTAAAGCAGTGGCTACCTTACCAAGACTTTATCGAGGAGTTTTGGAGGCAACAAAAAACACTTGATTAGCACGATTATTTCAATTCACTTCATTTGAGCTCTTTAATAGAACTATATTGGATAATATACCACCAAATTATGCAATATAACACTAAGTATCACCAAAATAATGAATTAAAACAAGAGCACTTCATGACACTTCCAAGTTCCTGCCAAAAAACTCACTTCCTCCACTCTACAATTAATAATCATAGTCACCATAACCCGCGATATTCCCGCTGAAAATTATACCGGCACGCTATAATGGCCGTTTTGACATATTACAATAGTAAGGTGAAATCTCAATTCGTTATCGAAAAAAATATAATCAAGGCGCGTTGCCAAAGGTTGAAGTTGCGCTGGCCAGCGATCCAATAAGTGACGAGCGTATTAGATTTAAGTTTTTAATATTTCGTAAAACAAATGCCAAGTTTTGTCGTAGATATCACTATTGAAAATAATGTACAGCATTTAGCTCCTTCAACGTAGTTATGAATAATACGATATTTGATGAGCGGACAAACCTCAAAACGGCCATCATAGCGAGCCTGTACTATAGTAGTGTGCGTGTCATCGTGGATGACATTATCTATACCTAAACAAGAGGTGTAGTAAAAAGTTTTCGAAACCCATGACAAGATTGGTGTGGAGTCAAAACTGAAACTATAGTTGTATTCGTTCATAGTTCATAGACGTGCTTAATTTTTTGCAGGTACAACGACCCGCTCGTATCGCTCGCGCATATATTCTACCCAAAAGGGAAACGACCTAACAGCCAAATGGGATTGTTGCTCGCTGTAAGTATCTTAATATAGTATAAAACAAAGTCGCTGCCTGCTGTCTGTCCCTATGTTCTTATGTATGCTTTAGGTGCAACGGATTTAGATGCGATTTTTTAAAATAGAGAGATTCAAGAGGAAGGTTTATATGTATAATACAAGCATAATATAATAGAGAAATAATTTATATGTTCTATTGTGACTGCGAGGGCCTTTCTGACAAAAGTCGGGGTCTACTTATACTGGACGTGTAGACGTTTTGTACCAAAGTGTCCCTGACTGACCATATTGCAAGATCTCTCAATCTGTATCAGTTTATTGTCGCCTGGTACTTGCAATTATAACGGATACTGATAAAAATGTATAGTTTGTATATAAAGTGACATTTATACTTATTTTTGTGTGTGGTGGATTCGAGAATGGTTTAGATTTGCAATTCGGTCCGGGAAAATGTATAGCGGGACTTTTGTCCAGGAAAAAACCTTTCGTGCGGGCGAAGCCGCGGTCAAAGCTAGTATACATATATTTCGTTGCTAGTTCTGGTCCCGTGCGTAGTCAAGATGCCTAACTACAATCGTTTAAGCTAAAGTTATGTGTGGGAATGAAATCTTAGCGATAGACTCAACAATAGGATAATATGTCATTCGCATAAATTTTTTACAAGCCTTTATTTAACTTGCAATGTATGTTTGTTCGGATGGAATCTTGAAAATCAGTTTTGAAGCAGTTACCCTAAACCGATTGTGTTGAAATTTTGCATACACGTTTAGTTTGGTTGACAATGCATTGTATCTAAGTGACGTCATTCTGAATCCAATGTGGCGGAAGGCCCAAGATGATGGACTAGTTATTAGTTTTCTGTCAAATTAGCGTTAACTATTCTCGAGATCTTTGCTACTGTCCGGATTTCTATAAGATCGGGACTATTTGCCATCAATAAAGTTACTGACCCTTGAATGCCTTCATTAAACCAACTTTATACGATTAATACAAAAGTACAATTGCTGGTTTGTGCTTCTGAAACGCAGCATCGGGTTGAGAATAAATTGATTAATGCATTTATTATTTACTAGTTTTTGCCCGCGGCTCCGCCCGCGTGACTGAGTTTTTCCGGGATAAAAGTCCCGCTTTATATTTTTCCGGGACAAAAAGTAGCCTATGTATTAATCCAGGATATAATCTACCCGTATGCCAAATTTCATCGAAATCCGTTCAGTAGTTTTTGAGTTTATTCGTTACAAACATACTTACATACAAATCTTTCCTCTTTATAATATTAGTATAGATAATGTGACAGAGAGTAACGCCATTTTTATTCCGGAAAATGAATAGTTCGTTAATTCTGTGTAAATGACACGCGGAAACACAAGCTACAGAAGATGCCGTTTTCAACCAATTTTAATGATCCACAGAGAAACGGCACCCTCGATGAAGTTTCCACTATCTACACAGGACACAAAGGCATGGAGAGGTTTGGATACCTGGATAAAGTGAACGGATTGGACCACATCCCCCACTGGAAGGACAAGCCCTGTAATAATTTAAGGTAAATGCATCCATCAGAACCCTTTCTTCCCTAATCCTTATTTTTACAACTAACAACGCATCCTGGTTCTGATACTGTGGGTGTTTATGGCCGGCAATTACTCTTCATCTCTAGATAACTCTTTTGTACGAATAAAGAAATACTTACGAAACTGATCTTTGTCTATTTAGGCAAGCGGTGTAAACACAGCTAAAGTGTAAATTTTCGATTTGAATAACGCGATCAAACCAAGGGCCGTAGCCAAAGCCTATCTACAATCGTTAAGGGCGCATTTACAAATTTCCGTAGTTTTGAGGTACCATTTATTGAATCAGGAGTTACGCTTATGAGGAGATCTTGGTATATAAATAAAGATTAAACATTCCTCTTTGCTTATAGCATATGGAAATTGTATGCTTCCATACAACATTATCACGTAAATACGTTTATTCTGGAGCAATAATCGCTGAAAATGACGAAAAATAGGGTCGGAATCGGAACCATTATACCTTAAACTAATGAATATTTTAATATAAAACCGAAACAATATGATGGCTTATATAGTCTTCTCGCTTTATGACTAATTATTTTCAAGTCAAATTAAATACTTTTCCAGTAAAGAGAAAAAATATAACCTGAATTGAATTTCTTCATACATTTTCCAATTTCGGGCTGTCATTCCGCGCTGAGACGCGGCCGTGGAAGCACGGGTGTACAAATTTTTTTCAAAAAATAAATACGTAATAAATTGATCGCGATGTCATTATACTACGAATAAAATAGTTGATACTATTTCAAATTATTAGTTTTCAAAAAGCAAGTATGAAAATTTAATATTACAATAAGTCAATACAAATTTGATTTAATTAATGAAACATTCATTAATTTTAATGCAAGTATTTAAATTTCATTATTAAAATGGCATAGTATTTTTATATTTACAAAATCGACAAGTTTTGCAGTATATGGTATTTACTATTTATCTATTTATAATTTTTAGTATCGGTGATTATTTATTTTTAAATTTTACTAGGTTAAGTTCGCGTTTTTGCCCGCGTTCAAAGCCTTTCCCGGTACAAAAATATCTAAACACTCAATACTACAGTACTACAGTTCAGCCACAACTACTCACTAGGCATGGCTGCTTCGGTGAGTAGCTGTGTCGTATCGTAGGTACCGAAGTGTCGGCTGTGTGTGCCATTGTGACAGTTGCCCGCTGGATACGGCTTAATATACGTTTGAGTTTTGCCCAGCCTGGAATGAGGAGCGCAGCGCTCTCAAAGCAGTCGTCAGAGGCGGCCTCTCGTTGCCGGCCGTGGTCGCTCCCATGGTCGGCAGTCAGGAGGTCTGGCGTGTGTTGGCTCACTTCTGCGAGATAGTCCTCTCGTAGAAGGAGAGTGCTGAGAGAGTTCTGGAACGCGAGGATTCCTCCCGCCGTCAGAGGAGACGTAGGAGACGCCGGGTGGACGACTGACCGGCGTCTCCCACCCTGTGGATTGAAGGTGTTTGGAGAATTCCACCACGGTATCCCCTGCCTGTCGTAAAAGGCAACTTACAGTGGCCACCCGGGCGTCGCGGGCGGGTGCCGTCTCTAGCTTTGTCTTTTTAGCACATTGTTGCGACCCCCCTGATGGACAGCAGTGTGGCAGGTAGGCCTCACGCTGCCGTTGACGCCGAGAGCGCCGAGATGCACGGGGGCTCCTGAGCCTATATCTCACTTGCTTTAGATGGATGATCTCAAGTTGTTTACATCAAAACAAACAGAATTGATTGAGTCGTTAAAAATTACTGAAAGATGTAGCAAATAACTCAACATGGAGTTTTGTGTAGATAAATGTGCGGCTATCCATATGAAGCGAGTAGAGGTCGTGGTCTCTGGTGACATACAAGTCTTAGAGACTGTAAGACTTACATCCCTTTCTGAGACGGTAACTTACAAATATCTGGGTATGCCTGAGGCACTGGGGATTATGAGTGCCGACGTAAAACAATCGCTGAATGACCGTTTCTTTGGCCGCCTGGCAAAAGTATTTAACAGTTTTTTGTCAGGTGGTAACAAGATTTGTGCTTTCAACGGTTGGGTTATGCCTGTACTCATGTACTCTTTTGGTATACTCAGACTCAGACTGAATTGGACGCCCTGGATCGAAAGTTCCGGACCCTACTGACTGCATATCGTATGCATCACCCACGGTGGTCAGTGATGAGGTTGTACATCCCGCGAAGATGCGGGGCTGAGGCTTACTTAATGGACTTGCATAACCGCGAGGTATGCAATCTCAGGAATTATTTCCTCCACAGCGAAGTAGGCATGTATAAGATTTTAGTCATGGTGGATAAGGGATTTATCCCACTTTCCTTGGCGAATGAGAACTGGCGAAAACCTATGGCGATGGGCATTAGGGAACGCGATGTGATATGGAAGATCAAAGAACTATACGGTCGGTTCTATCGGGGCCTTGTCGTTTCTGCTCATGGGTTGATACCAGAGTCTCGACCAACACCTGCTGAAGCTCTCAATTGGTAGTTAGGTCAAGAGCCAGATGCAGAAAGTAGTACTTCTGGACACCGCAATGTCAATGTCTTTTTCTATCGCCAAGCAGCATTGTGCATGCACTGTAGTATTTCGGTTTGAAGGACATTGTAACCAGTCTAACTACTGGACATAATGAGAGTTAACATCTTATGTATCAGGATGACGAGCGCAGTGAAATGCCACACAGTATTTTGTAACTCAACGTGCTGGATGGTGTTGCTACTGTTTATGGGTGGTCGTATCGCATACCACACGCATTGTGAGGAGATTCCTCACTTTGTATCCCTGACTATCGGTAGCTTGGGTCTTGAGCCTCGCCATCGGAGGGTGATACACTTTTTTTATATTTTTATATATATAACCTAATTATTATTTTTTATATATAAATACTGGTGGTAGGTCTCTCATTATGTAAGAGGCCGTCAGGGTGGGTACCACCGCAATGTCTATTTCTACCGCCAAGCAACAGTGTGCATGCACTGTTGTGTTTCAGTTTGAAGGACATTGTAGCCAGTATAACTACTGGACATAATGAGACTTAACATCTTATGTCTCAGGATGACGAGCGCAGTGGAATTCAACACAGTACTTTGTAAGTCAAGGTGCTGGATGGTGTTGCTACTGTTTATGGGTGGTCGTATCGCTTACCATCAGGCGAACGGCATGCTCGTCTGGTCATTCAATGCAATAAAAAAAAATGTCTATTACATGATGAAATTATAATAATTATTATTATTAAACATAATTGTAAACATTCGACAATTCCAAAAAAATAAATATGGATGAGTAAAATAATAACTTCAAGTATTAAGATTAGCTCGTTCAAATGGAAAATCTAGTTTAAATCGGTTTCGATGTGTGCGCGTGTAGCAAAGCGCGTTCTTGTCATTCAAATATCTAAAATCGAAGATGTCAAAAATGTAATAGCGTCCTTAACGCTAACGTTTTGTATGGTAATGACATATCCTAACGATAAAGGCATGTATTGACAAACGTTAGCTACCTAAGGACAGCCCTATACTATGATAATCAGTCTATTCTCAGTGGTTTCGGCTTGGGGGTCGTCCATTAATCACGTGAGGCTTGAAAGGGGGGCGGCAAAAATCACGAAATATCGCAATGGGGTGGGGGGTGTAGCGATATATCACGTGTATTTATTTTTTCGTTGAACGCGCGATTCAAATTAACTGATACTTAACTGTATTTGATGATAATACCCATTTTTTTAGATACTTTATACTAAAAAAAAAAATGTGATCTTGGGTAGGGTTAGGTAGTATAAAACCTCACCACAAATCACCAGGGAGGGTTAAAAAGTTGCAAGAAAATATCACGTGATTAATGGACGACCCCTTCACAGATTTTGCAGTGCGTGGGCAAGGCAGTTAGCCAATATTAAAATGAAATTTTGATTCAGTTGGCGGCACTGCGTTGGAGGCGCACTGTGTTTCCTCGTACTGTTGTTTGTGAATACGGGTATTGCTAGAATATGATTCCCATACATTTTTCTATTAGTGTTATCTAATGTTTATAAAAAAGCATAATGGCTACAGCCCCTTATGTTCCAACTTCCAGACGAACGCAAGTGTCATGTAGTTTGGTTGTTTGTACTGTCATTCTTGCTACTATCGTGTCGTTTATAAATTATAATCAGGATGGTAATGTTTTTGTTTGGTCATTAGGAAATTGGGTGACAATATGGTAGTTTCCTATATTTGATTTTGTACATTGTTTTAGATGTAACAGAAAATAATACGAAAAAGAAACTCTTCTGTGAAATCAGCATCAAAATCGATTGAAAAATAAAGCAGTTATTCAATTTTGAAATATTCTTGTGAGCAAAAGTGGGGGCGTGGCGGGGATATCGCGCTATCTCTCGCACGCAGGCAGCGTTATGGCCGATGGTGCTTGGTGACGTCACAGCCTAGTATTGCTGTTATTTGACAGTTACCTCTTCCACCAAATTTCAAAGCTTTATAACTTACTATTGCGCCAATTTTGAAAATTCTTTTTCCATTAGATTTTGGATAGCATACATTTTTCAAAATTGGATTGTAAAAAAAGTAGTCTACTACCCTATTTTTTTCCTAGAGACTAAGGTCGTCTCATACTATATAGGTATTAATAATATTACAGCGGCGATAGCCTAGTTGGGAGTGGAACGGACTGGCGAAATTAATGTCCGCAAGTCCAAAACCCAAGGGCACGCACCTCTGATTTTTCTAAAAAGTTATGAGTGTATTCTTTGTAAATTATCGCTCGCTCTAATGGTGAAGGGAAAACATCGTAAGGAAACCTGCATACCTGAGAGGTTCTCTATAAGAATTTCGAAGCTATGTGAAGTCTGCCAACCCGCACTAAGCCAGCGTGGTGGACTAAGGCCTAAAGCCTCTCGATTGTAGAGGAGGCCCGTGCTCAGCAGTGGGCAGTATATAAAACAGGGATGGTATGGTATAGTAGTATAATAGTATTACATGCAGTTATGTGTAAATGAAAAATGGTTTATAGGTAACCGGTTAATGCGTTTTCCACAATAACTATAAATATAAACAGTTGTACGTAATTAGCTAACTCAAACATAATTAACTGTATGCTAATTTGTAGATACAATTTGATGTTTGTCTGGCCTTGTACAAATAGTTAAGTCATATTGGATGCACGTATACATACACATAAGTAGCTAAACAAAATCGAAACAAATCGTCTGTACACTTTTTGTTTTAACCAAATTGTTGTCACAAAAATAAAATTAACGCGATTTAGGCCTCGTTTTTTCAACTGTAGTTATCTGTTTGTCAGGGTCTTATTAAGGTGAACGCGCTCGCAGCACCTGGTGCACTCGAAGTTCTGCGAGCGCGTCCAGCTTAATAAAGCCCTGACAAAATATAACTACAGTTGTAAAAACCCGGTCATATTTTAGTGCAGAAAAAGAAAAAAATATTTCAATTAAACTTAACGTGTATAAGCGATTTGATTCGATTTTGTTCGGCTACCTTTGTAGATGACTGTACATTCCATGAATAGGCAAGTTAACGATAGATACTAAAACTGAACAACTGAAATAAGCGAACGTTTGTAATGATGGGATGATAAGCCAATAATAATCTAATCACGCATAAACTGAATAGATTTAGACGAAATTTTTAATTAACCTAACCTTTGTTAATTACTTGGTAATTTCAGTCCTGGTGACTCTAGAAAAAATATTCATCAATTCATTTTTGTTCAATTCAGTGTCATAAGAGTTATAAAAAATCTAGTTAGTAAATAAGAAGTTAGTCAAATTGACATTCAATACGAGAAAAATATCATTTGTATACCGAGATCATAAATATTAATGAATCATTTAATAAAATTTACCATTTGTTACCGCTGGCGGAGTATGTGATGTTTACTTTTGTATCGTTTACTTCGAGGAACAAACAGTTTTAATATACTAATTACATAAGGAAATAAATTATATACCTTATTCGGAACAAACAGCTTTAATTAGGTACATGAGTACTACTACTTTAACCCGAAGGGGTAGGCAGAGGCGCAACTAGTGCTCCCACTTTTCGCCGTGCATATTCCATCCCATGATGTGATAGGGGGCAAGCCTATCGCCATATCGGGCACAAATTCGAGACTCCGGGCTGATACCGAATAGAAAAACCCAATATCACTTTACCCGACCCGGGAATCGAACCCGAGACCTCAGCTTTGCAGTCGTACCGACACAACTACGCCACCAAGGCAGTCCAGTATGAGGAAATAAATTGTATTATTATTCATAGAAAACAAATTATATAACTAAATGATGTGACGACTAATTCTTTTCCCTATCAAAGCTGCTAACTAACAATTTTAATATTGACTCTTATTTAAAAAAAGTCCCACATGTTTTCCTGGAATAAAAATCTATTTCTTTGCCAAATTTAATCTAGATCCGTTCAGACATTGTGATGACGTGAATAACAAACATACATACATCCAAGCCTTCGCATTTATTATAGTAGTAAGATAGATGTAGGTTCCTCACAGTATCTGAGACAGCGTCACACCTTCCAAATAACGAAGGAAAATTATGATTCACCGATCGCTTGCCGCCAATATTTGCTCCCATATATCTGTACGGGGAAAAACATTGTTTACATTGAGAATCTGGACTCTGGGCTCTGGGTAGGTACCATTCTTAGAGCAATTAACCGCATTAGTCTAGTTCAATCCTACTCAACCATTTTTATACGAGCCACTAGATGTTTTAGTTCTTAATTAAAATGTACCTAATGAAAATTGTGGATTTTATTTATTTTAATAAAAAGTATCTATTGATATTCTCCTTTAACGAAATCATATCATCCTTATAAGGTTTAAGCATACAGCTCAGATGATTTCGGAAAAGTTTTTTTAGTTTTAGCAAATTGTTTTATGTCACGTCCCGTTGCATATTCTCAGCGGGCCGCATAAAAAGCTCGACGGGCGGCAAGTGAAGTATAGCTGCTCTAGTTATACTGATTAATATCATTTTTACAATTTGATGGACATTGAAAATGTACCAACCACATATAATAGGATGCGATAATAATGGAGCAATTTTCAAATTCAAATCATTTATTCAGTAATTAGGCCCCTAAGGGCACTTTTACATGTTATTTTTTACAATATTTTTATCATCTAAAAGATTCTCCCAGTGCTTCGGAAAAGCCCACTGACCTGAGAAGAAGCACCAAGAAACTCAGCGTAGGTCTTTAATTGTTAATTTTTTTTTATATATATATATATATATTTTATTTTTATTTTTTTTAAGGACAGCCAGTAGTGGTTACAATAAAACTTATACTAACAATTAAAAGACATTTTACAAAATATACAAGTGTACCACTTGTTTAAGGCAGTCACAACATCCACCATTCGTGATACAATAAACAATTTGCAAGTAACAATATATATTCAATTATTACTTATGTCAAAAAAAACAATATATAACATATAAACAATCGAATTATAAAACATGAGTGAATCCGAGCAACTTAAGCCCAAGCATTTGTATCCTCCAGATAATCGCAAATACGATAGTAAGCTTTTTTACAGAGGCGGTCTTTTATAGTGATTTTAAATTTTTTTATTGGTAGATTTACACTATGCTTAGGAAAATCCGTTATAATAGTTTAATTTCAATGTCTAACATTCGCGTAAACATAAGGAATCATTATGCTTAGGAAGTTTATTGAAGAAGCGTACACATTGACCAACAAAAGTATTACTAATTTTATGGAGACGAGTAGCATGTATCACATATTTATGTTTATTCCTAGTATTTATATTATGAATATCGCATATTTGATCAAAATGTGCGATATTTTTCCTCATATACAAAAGACTTTCATAAATGTATTGCGATATTACGGTAAGAATGTTTATCTCTTTAAACTTTTCTCTAAGAGAAACACGGGGTCCAAGACAATAAATAGCTCTAATAGCTCTCTTTTGTAAAACAAATACTGAATTAATATCTGCAGCATTTCCCCAAAGAAGAATCCCATACGACAAAATACTATGAAAATAACTGAAATAAACAATTCTTGTCGTTTCTACATCAGTCAGACGCCTTATTTTTCTGACTGCATAAGCCGCTGAACTTAGTCTACCTGCTAACTTTGCTATATGCGGTCCCCACTGGAGTTTCGCGTCTAGTGTGATGCCCAAAAAGGTAGTAGACACAACAGGATCCAACTCTTCACCATTTATTTGTACATTGGTTTTTACTCTTTTTACATTAGGCATAGTAAATTTAATTTATTTAGTTTTTTTAGCATTTAATAATAAGTTGTTTAAATTAAACCAATGCACAACTTTACGGAGAGCATCGTTTCGCTCCCGTCATCGCGTGAAAGTTCTTTCCCGGACTAAATTTCAAGTGGTCTCTGATTTTGGAAAAAGTAACATTTCAGTTAATGTAGGACTGCCAATCCACTACCAATTTCTAATCAAATATATTTATAAGATTCTGCGATTTAACAAACATCCTGACATCTCTAACTTATCTACGTATTATAATTGGTAAGTTAAAGTAATGGTATTCGCTGGGAAATATCTACCATCTATGAGGTATGGAAAGTTTTTACCTCTATGATACTGGAAGCTGAAAGAATCACATTTACTTGTACATTTAAGGCAGGAAATAAAAAGGAAGATATTTCCACTGGACAATCGTAACTGTAAAGCCACTACATTGCGGTAACCTTATACTCATCATTCCAGGGCTTCTGAAGGTTCGTTCTTCCCTCCCCGATCGGTGACCAAGGAAGACATGGTTAATATTTACGACAAGGACCTGTGCAGGATCATGCCCCTGCAGTACAGAAAGGATGTATACAAAGATGGTAAGTAACTCGCCAATGTACCTGCTGTAGGTGAGCAGAAGGCTCGTCTCGTCATTTAAATGCAAAAAAGGGGGGGGGGGGGAAATAAAATATAAACAAATATATATTTAGTTATCTCTTGTGTTGGTATTAGGTGTAGGTAATTGCCAAATCTAAACATAATATTTATTTGAATAAAATACAAAAACAAGATTTGAATCTCCTTTTTCTGGAAGTCAGCTAAAAATAAGTTACTGTCGCTTTTCTTTAGCTGAATATGATTTAAATTATAGGTAGATTTCGGGGGACTCTTCTAAAACCGATTTGTCTTCCTGCCATTAGCGTGTTTACGTCGGGGCTGTATTTTGATGACTTTTTCTAGGCATCCAAGCAGGTCTCTATACGCCGCCGGAGTCGACCTTCGAGTGTGCCGACAAAAATCCCGACAATAAATGCTACTGCCAGGGGGAGACTTGTCCGCCCAGGGGATTGCAGAACATCAGTCCGTGTCAATATAGTAAGTCATTTATAGCTGGCATACTGCAACGTAGCTGAAGATATTATGAGTGTTTTACATATACTCTGAAAAAATTATGCTATTCAGTCAGATCCAAATTCACTAACGATATTTTTACTATAAGTAGTGTGACCTAAGATAGACCGTTTCCTAATATGGCCCACCAACAATGTTTTCGTCACGATTTTTCGTTTTTTTGTGCGGTAATGCAAAAACATACCTACTACGGTTTTTGTTGTTAGTTCTTTTATTGAATTTTTTATAACAATAATATGTAGTGATATGTTGCAGTTTAATCAAAGGATTTTCTTTATAATTCTTTATGAAACGATTTAAACAGCCCGACAAGTTTTCCTTTACCGTAGTAACGTTTAAAAAATAATTGTTTGTAAAACATATTTTATATTTCAGACGCTCCGGTGTACCTCTCGTACCCTCACTTCTACGATGCGGATCCTTCGCTAATAACTCGATTTGAAGGACTCAAGCCTGATAAAGAAAAACACGAATCATACTTCTTGATACAACCGGTAAGGCAACAGATATAATGGAATTGAAAATAATATATCGTTTGTGAAGTGTACCTAAATGTAAAATGTTGGTATAAAATTTGGTACACATGTTGACTTATGTTCAGGTTTAACATATTATAGACTAGTATGTTTTTATTCCATGGAAATGCATACCTACATACATACATACTATACATACATACCTACTGGCATTTCTTATTCTGGACACGCTCTTTCACATATAAAGCCACAACCACTCTATTCTAATGTTTTGTTTGCAGAAAATTGGCGTGCCCTTAGAAGGGTTTGTTCGCGTGCAGCTGAACATGAAGGTAGACAAGGCACCCAACGTGTACGTCAATAATATTGACAAGTTTCCAAACATCATTTTCCCTGTCATGTGGCTTGAAGAGGTAAACTTGATTTCTTAAATCTCATAATTTATATTAACTGCTATCCATATTCATATACCTACTGTCCATTATGGCATTGATAGAGATGTTTTTCCTAACGTAATTAACACTCAAAGAAATAAATAAATGTTTGACCATAAAAAACATATTAATACCTATGTCCTACAAGAAGTTGACTGACGACCATAAATAAAAAATCAATTGTTAAGATAAAATATTTCCTTTCCAGGGTATACCAGAAATAACCACGTCGATTTGGCGATGGATATTCCTCGCGACCACGGTCGGCCCCATCGCCGCCCCCCTCATCACCTACACTTTAATTGTGGGCGGTCTTTTGGCCCTGGCCGTCACATTCGTTAAAGCATACAAGAGCGTCGTAATAGGACAAAACTCCCTCGAAATTATAGAAATAGGCAGGGAAACACTAAGAAGAGGGTCTACCCTGATCCACAGTACCAAAATCAAGCAATACCAAGCCTTAAAGAGACAGGGGGGACATCAAGAGCTGACTTTTGTTAGCAGTCCAGAGCTAAGCAGAAGTTTGGATGAGTTCAGAAATATGATGCGTCCAGATTTCGTAAGATCTTCGTTTGGGGATGCGGAGAGAGAGTCCCTCATAAGGTCAGATAACACCTTCATTCTCTCCGAACACAAAAGATTCGAGGACAGTTAAGTTTATTTAATGTAATTTTTTATAAGCAGTATTTTTTGTTTGGTCTGGTTTTTTCTTGTTAATAAACTGATTAATGGCGTGCATATAAGTTCCGTATAATCTTAACTTAGACCGAGTCTATACCTGACTCTTAAATAATTACAATGTAGCTAAGTTCATTATTTTTGTCTCAATCACTTTACCTAATTGATTCAATGTCTATAATTCTCTAGTTTACATAGTATAAAACAAAGTCGCCCGCCGCGTCTGTACGTAATAAACACGAAAACTACCGAACTGATTGCAATGAAATTAGGTATGGAGATAGTTCGCGACCCTGGGACGGCTTTAGGTTACTTTTATCCCGGGAAAATGTATAGCGGGACTTTTATCCCGGAAAAACTCTGTCGCACGGGTTAAGCCGCGAGCAAACGCTAATTAATTAAATGAAGTCTGGTAACCTAGCACAAGTTTAAAATTCGACCTTTCAGTGGTGGTAGCGATAACGCGTTTTTTCCCCGCGAAAAAAAAAAAAAAAAAAAAAAAAAAGAAAAAAAAGGACAAGTTTAAAATTCGACCTAGCACTCTAAAGGCAACTGGTTATTCAAATTATTTTTAGCAACCGTAATGGTTTTGTTTTAATTTAGTGCTTTTATGTAACAAAAATTTTAATTTCTTTATAACTAGTCTTCTATTAGTTTGTTGACAATACTAGCTGTGCCCGCGATTTCTGTCCCCGTTGCATTATCTTAGCCTGTTATGAAACTTTTTCTATGCCTAACTTCGTGTATAAAACGCGATTGTGACGTCACATCGAGACATGCTGACATGACGGGCTGCTGCTATGAGATTTCGAAAAAACGTAAAAATTCAATCTCTCTATTTTGTAGGTCGATTTTGATGAAATAAACCCTATATTCTAATTAGAATAAAGCTTCATACCTACTTCTGTATAATATGCCAACGAACACGGACGGTCTATGATTTTATTATAATATGTAAAGGTAGACAAATAAATGTTTCATATCAAAATGATATAATTAAGTAAGTGTATTTAAATATGAAAAAAAATAACTAAAATACATTATGTTCATTATCATAATTCATATATTATGTATAGGTATTATCTATATACCGAACGCAAGAAAAAACCAGTTCGAAATATTAACTAAGTATAATGTTTTCTATGTGTATATAAAGCTCTTGAAATTGTATGTAAAGTGAGCGGTTATAAAAACGTCGACGAAAACGCGGCGTGTGTATCTGTAACGCGGGACGATGAGATGCGGGATCAGTAAATAAATAAATGTCTCAAATATTAAAATAGGATAAAATAACCAAACATCAAGAAGATATGTGTGACCAATAATTTCCTTGGCTGCAACTTACCAGAACATAAGAATGATACACTGGCGCCCAAAACAGAAATCTACCTAAAACAGACAATACATAGACTAGATGCCAATCTACCCAATTATGCACGCGAAAGGTCTTTTGAAAGACCTAAAGCTTCAATTTAGCGGATCAATTATTGTTATCAATACCTAATCGTACACAATTCTTGAACCGTCTGAGCATGCGCAATGGCGACGCAATTCTCGCCCGCGTTCTTACAAAGTCTTTTGACAGATATTCAAAAAACGTATATTACCAGAAATTATTGCGTGCGATATTTGTGAATTATCGCTCGCTTTAACGGTGAAGGAAAACATCGTGAGGAAACCTGCATACCTGAGAAGTTCTCTGAATTTCGAAGGTATGTGAAGTCCGCCAACCCGCACTAGGCCAGCGTGGTGGACTAAGGCCTTAACCCTCTCAGTTGTGGAGGAGGCCCATGCTCAGCAGTGGGCACTATATAATACAGGGCTGGTGTAATGATGATGATTGCGTGCGATTATTGCAAGCAATAATTTCTCCGTCTAAATGACCCTCTACGGAATTATTTCTAGTGAGTTTCCACCGTTGGTTTTGTCTTTGTGTTATAACTTAATGTTTTACTAACTTGATTGGCTTATATGGTACGTGGCTCACGTCTCTTCGCCCCTAGTTGTTAGTTTAAGCTAGTTTCGGGGTTATGTATGCTATGATTAAGGGTTTTATGACTGAAAACGGTTCCGATTTTAATGGAATCTTATGTAGTATAAATAAATATTGCTCATTTAATTTAAGCACGTAATATTAGATGTAAATGTTGGAAAATGTCTTTTTTTTATTTATTTATGCGAAAATAGAACTTAACAATATAAAACAATAAAATCGGAATACCAACCAAACAAAGGGGTTTAAAGGGGTAAAAAATACGAATTTTCAATTTAAATTATAGGTGGATAAGGCAATATTCTTTTTATCCCTTGATGACTAGGCTTTGGTTCTTATTAACTCTATTATTAAAAAAATTCAAGTAAAAACGTTTTTGAATGCCTAGAAATTCAATTTCCAAAGAATTCTCTATTACGATTTTCTTATTATAATTAACCTAAGGGTCGCTATCGTCGTAGTAAATGACCTAAACTTCCTAATAGTTATGGGTCACTATTGTCCATGGACACAATACGCACCTCTAGAACGATAACGACACAATTCAAAAAATCTAAAATTGAGTTATCGTCTAATGGCTTTATACCTAAGTCTCTTTTTTAAAAATCCAGTTCTTGCTTGTATATGGCTGTGTTTGAACGATTGTTGGATTGAGAACTTCGTTTTAGTCATTTTATGACGATAACTCAATTTTCGATTATTTTGAATTGTGTCGTTTTCGTTGTAAAGCTGCGACTAGGTACCAATGGAATAATGGCTGCGTTGCCTATTCATTAAAAAGGCATGCGAGACGGCTGTATCTCTCTGTACCCTTCATAAATTTGGTATTTTCCAACATTTATCTCGAAACCAAAAGGTACCTACTCAATGATGTCGTGGTGAAGGCATTCATCAAACATTTAACTAAAATATCAAACATTTTGGGGACCAATCCTGGGATGTTTGGGACCAATCATGAAATCCCTTTCATGATTGGTCCCAAACATCCCAGGAATCCCAAACGGGATAACCTTGATTTTTAATCATGTCAATTTATAAAAAAGTTACTGGCATAACAAAAAACTATAGAATTACTTTTTAAACAGAACCTCTTCGGCTCCAACTCAATCATACGATATGCACTTTGTAATTAAGCTACTAGACACGCAAAAAATATTTATGTGGCTATTACTTATGTAATAATTTTTCTTCTAAAGACGAAGAATTGTTAAATTTTCACATTTATTGTTCTACTTTATAAAAAGTATTAAATTTACTATCTACCGAATTATTCCCATGCCTTATGCATGCATCGAGTCCAAATAAAATTCAAGAAAAATAAGAAACATCATAAATATAGCCACTAAACTGTATCTTCAACTTTTTAACTCTTTGGATTACAAGTAACAAGGTGTCCAGAGGCCACAAAATGGCTATGTATAAATCCTTTTCTTTACAACGAATTTTCTACACACACACTCACGCCTTTTATCCTCGAAGGGGTAGGCAGAGGCGCAACTAGTGCACCCACTTTTCGCCGTGCGAATTCCGTCCTCTGATGTGACAGGGCGAGACTATCGCGTTATCGGGCACAAATTCCATACTCCGGGCTGATACTGAATTTAAAAATCCCAATAACACTGCCCGGCCCGGGAATCGAACCCAAGACCTTAGCATTGCAGTCATACCGTAAAACAACTACGCCACCGAGGACTGCCTCGGTGGTGTGTTCGAGACTGACTGGACTGCCAGTCAGTCTCGAATTTTATATCTTGCCAGTAAATAATATTGTGATTAAAAAACAGATTAAGTGGTTCTTAAAGGTTTGCTGTAAAAACAGTTGTACTTAGGCACCATACTTTTTACTTATAACCTTTTTATGTTACGTAATAATGGATATAAAGAAGTAAACTAGCAAACCAACACTAGAAAAGCAAAACAAAATTTGAGAACCACTAGCATGAAATTTATAAATTCAATAATATGTGATATATTATTAAATATCTCCAAATATTGCTCAATACTTAACATAGGTACAATGTGCCTTAAATTCTTATTTAGTTTTAAACTAAATGTGTTCTAAAGACAAAACTGTAATTTTCATTTGTTGTTTAATTTTTTTCCAGCAGAACAAACAATAATAAAAATTAACAGTAGGAAGTATAATTACTAATAAACTTAATAATGCCGGTTTTGTAGGTCTTCTGTGCTCTTTCTTAGTAATAAATGTAGAGAGTCGTTACCGAAGTAAGTTTTTTCATAACAATGAAAGTTACAGTTCTTGTGCTAAAATATAAAAGCAATAAAATGTAAGGTTCAAAATACTGATGAATTTAATTAAACAGCTCATGTATAGCTTTAATAGATAAATAAATGGTTATGTCCGACATTATAATCAGATTTCGTTACTTATTGTCATTTTATATTTATTAAGCACTTCGAAACTACAAACTCTAATTAAGTCTTGTCAGCGAAATTGCCGTCATTTCTTTTCTTTTTTATTTCAATCAACTGAAATACAAGTTTGTATAAATAAACCAGTGAAAT
Organism: Sphinx pinastri; assembly: GCA_947568825.1. Lineage (NCBI taxonomy): Eukaryota > Metazoa > Arthropoda > Insecta > Lepidoptera > Sphingidae > Sphinx > Sphinx pinastri. Next base: position 23,792,978 of record OX387615.1, read on the forward strand.
CTGTTCCTGTCGGACAACCTCTACATTCCATGATAATTAAGAAAAATGGGTGATCAAGGATAATATTAAGAAACCTGTAAATATTGATTAGTGATATTTTTGTAATTATTGTTTAATAAAAGGAATTTATTTGTAATGTGGTTTTTAATTTATTTTAATTGTTTGTTACCTGAAGTTGCTCCGATGAAATTGAAATCGGCGAGCACAAAATTTGTGGGCTTAATTTAATACTGTAGACGCCATCAGTCCGCCGAATTGTAAAATTATAATATTAAACAACTGGTACAAGTTCTGAAAAGGTTCAAATCACCAATAAAACGCACAAAAGCCTAAAAATTATTATATTTGACTAGCAAAAACGATGCCGTATGTACTTGTTACCGAGTTCCTTACACTATGCAAGCGACAGCTATACTACTCGAGTGGACATTTCATTATTATTATACTTGTATACTAACGCATAAACGGATCTGTTTGCAAAATTACATAAATTGAGTTTTTTATTAACGTTCTGTTGCCATGGCTCTGCAGACTATGATTTCTTTGCATATTAGATTTATTGTAATTTTAAAAATGGTTACTCAGGATTCTACCAGGGCCGCAATTAAGATTGTCACTCGTGGGTCGATACCTACAAGTATTATGGTTAATTTAGTACTTAAACAATATTCAAATATTTTATAAACTTAATTCACTAACATGTTGAGTTAAATCCATAAAAATATTCTTGTAAAATGATTATAATTATGGGCATGTAATGTCGCTATTTTTTTCAATAAATAAGTCAAACAAAAATTGAATAACGTAGAATACCACTGGGGAATAAATAAATTAGCAAGTGCCGTAATTCAGTCGTCCTCAACTATTAGCAAATAATTGCAAAAATAAATGCCTCATCTTATTTTAAGACAACAAATTAATAACTTTCTTTTTCAAAAGCTATGGTAACAATAAAACTGGGTTAAGACTAGAATACGTACTGCGTATGAAACTGGTTATATTTAAATTAATGTTTTTTTTAATTCAATATTTTTTTTGTAATTTTGCAAACACCCTCACTAGCGCTTGAGTACAATAAAAAAGTCGATAATAGCGAATAAAAACAATATCTACAGCTAGTATTGGCATTGTTTAAAACATTTTAAAAATACATCCTACGTTAAGTATAATTACATATTTTTATTTTTTGTAAAAAGTATTTATCCCACATTACGTATATCCGTTTCATTAGATCACTAACATTTTTTATAGGTGCAGTATGATTGTTGATTCACATATTTAGTGCGAGAATCGGAAATTCTATGAAGTGACTTAAAATTTGGATTAGGTTAGGATGGGTTAGGCTTTTCTAGAATTTACAATACATAAAATAATTTCTCTTTTGTAAAGTAAAGTCTCTTCTGATCAAACAATTTGCTTTTTTTTGAGGTTGCTTTTGTACGAGACAAATAAAAGTTCAAAAAAAGACTAAGCCGACATTTTCTGCAATAAATATAAAAAAAGACTGGGGCCACAAAAAACTAAGGCCTAAGGATAAAATCTCTAAACGGTATGAATCTCTCGCACTAAGTAGATAATCCCACAATCACTCTACATACTTCATATAAAATCAAAAATGGATATAAGTTTGACCATTAATTATCTGTACTTACAATTTGCTAACAGTGACTTGTAATTACAAACGAAACTAGGCTTTTTTTACATTAAAATACAGAAAATTGTAGCCGGAAAATAGCTTTCGCCTGCGTAGGAAAGCTATGAACTTATAGTTAAACTTGATGAAATTAGGTAAAGTGCAATTTAATCATCCATTTTTGATTTTACATTCCCGCATATTAGCAAGAGCTGTATGTATTTTCTGGTTATTAGCCTAAAAGCTTGAAAACTTATAGAAATTATAACAGTAACAATTAACTATGTTTTGTAGCTATACGTTGCCCAATTTCGTAATACTAATAGCATTTTGTGGCTATGGGAAAGATTATTCGATATAATGAGAACGACGACAATGGTGGACAATTTTTAATCATAAACCAGATATTGTAGTCGACCACTGAACTATGGTGGAACCATGCACTCGTGGAAAGAAATATTATAACATATATTTAATACAAGCTCGATCACCAACGTCATCGGAACTCCTGTTGACAATATTTTATCAGTTACTATTCATTTGACTTGACGCAGTTGTATGACCGCATTATTTCAAACAAGTAACACTATTTTAATACATACAGCCCTCGCCTTCTTCCTTCTTTGGTAAGATTAAAAAACCAGAAATAATTTTTCATTTTTTTTCAAAAACACGCTTTTCACGTTTAAATGTCAAACTGACAGTAACAATAAAAAATAGAGAGACACGAGAAAGGCAACAAATATGCACGGCTTCGAACAAAGCCTCACAGCCGAACAGTTACTGTAAGTTTGACAATCAACGTCAAAGACTGAACAGCACAACTGAAAAACAATAAATACAGTCATGGCGGTTTTTTAACACTGTACACATCCTGTCAGGTGTCACAAATGTCATCTGTGGAATCAGTCACTAATAATAGATGCCTTTTTAATCTCACCAAAATCCCCGCGAATCGCCTAAGCCCTCTGCGTAAATTTTACAAAAGAATTACATAATAATAATACACAATACTTAACATTTTAAAAATTATTTCATCACGTATCGATAAGTTTAATTTCTTCAAAGTCGGCGTATACAATTTTTTTGAATCGAATGATAATTATTACCTTTTATTATTATTATTTTAAATTTATCAATTATTTCAATATATCGAGTATACTAAGTTATCTGTATCGTATATATTACTTCGTATAATCGCGTTGCAGGGACGCATCCAGTGGGGGATCACTAGGGGGTGAAACCGCCACGCACGAACACGACGAATCGACGATGTAGGTACGTATACTAGTGTGCGGTGATCCCCGCAGGGTTGCTTCACTGGATTCGGCCCCAGTTGACAATGAACCTCCCATCATCTCAGCACGCGGTAGGATATGATACAATGGATACTTTTTCGCGTAATGTGATGGAGGAGTCGGTCAATTGGTTTGTGCGAATGTTTTGTTATAAATATTCCTGGACTGGAAATTGGAATAGTTTTGTGAAAATGTTTTTCTAATAGTTCTATTAACTTTTTGAGAAATGTTATTTGATAAATACAAGAATTTCATAAAAGAACTCGGTATGGCAAACCTAAACAATAAGCACTTTTTAAAATTAGTATAGTGTGTTTTTCGCACAAACCAACAAACCTTATAACTTACACTAATATGGCTGACGAATTTCCAATAGAAAAAAATACACAAAAACATATACCAATAATAAAGAAATTACAACAATGAGTATATTTAAGAACTTATCCTTTTTACATTTTTAAAAAATAAATATCCTTGTCTATGGACGGTATTGTCTGTAGTATTTCTTGTCTGTGGTACAAAAAAATATCTTACAGTGCTATTTTTGTCAGGGTCAGTCGGGAGTTGCGGGTCGGAAATAAAAAATTAAACTAACATTTTTTTTTTAATCACAACCGGTGTTCAAATTGACGTATGCTTGTATTGAGAGAAAAATATGAAAAAAAACGTCTTGTTTATGATATTTATACGCAAATAAACTTCTTTGAGTGGCAAACTCATTATAGTTGCTGTATTTATTTAAAGTAATAACTAGATTAAACAATTCAGTTTATTACATTCGCTGAAACGTGAGATACTCGCTAGTTGCAATTGCTGCGTTGGTAAAATTAACGCGCTGTTTGTCGGATACAAAATAGTACGATGTACTTTTTGCAATGCTACGCTACCTGAACTTTGCAATGTTACAGGAAAAAATAAATAGAAAAGATAGCTACGCGCCTGACTAAACTACCAGCATAACAATGTTAACTAGCAAGAATAAGTACTCGTTGTTAGATTTTATAAAATAGTAAAACAAGAAAACAATCCTACAAACAAGCATGCCACCCAAAGACAAAGAAGAACGCGCGTGTGCATACGGACGGGCGTGTTTAAAAACGCACGGCGCGCACACTAGCGCGTAATCGCCAACACACGTACATTTTGACTTTTTCGAAATATTTTACTTTCATTACTCATAATATATACTTCTTTAACGCTGAGGTATGGATTACGTATACATGGTTTGCGTCCGACGAGGCAACTTTGCGCGTTCGCTTAGACAGCTATTTAATTAGACATCTATCAGCCGACACATGTCATCCCTACATTCACAATAATGGGCTAGAACCTATGAAATACTAATACTTAGCAAAAAATGAGTAGTAATTTATAAAATAGCTTTAAAATAATAATAGAAAAATATTTATAAAAAAAACATCCAAACGACATAAGGCACAAATAATACTACCTATATAATATAAATCACATATTTAAAAACCTTTTTCTTCTTCTTAAGGCAAAAACCTTTCTTCAACCAGACCACAAGCACAGACAATCCGAAAACGCAATGTTGCCGCGTCTACACTTATTAAAATCTAATCGCTAACACTATGGTATACTGTTGATTTAATGTCTTTTGATCATGAAACATTGACATGATTGTCATGTCGAGTTATCGAATTTAAAAAATTAACGTATACTTATTTCTTGATGAATATCAAATTTATACAAGTACTCATCTTTAGATATTAAGATGCACTTAGAAGTGTAACCGATAAAAATAGGTTCCTTTAATAAATCTCATATTGTGCATAATAAAAAGGTTTTTCAGTCGTCGAAAATTGACTCTAATTAGGCCTGCCAAGTTTAATAAACCAAAAATATAAAATATAGACATGGGATCCAACACCCCCATTCCCCACACCTTAATCCGATCCTGTAGTTTTCACACAGCACTTGTACAAATTTGATTACAACCGCTTACGTTATAATTTTGATTAGCATGTATACAGACAGATGGACGTCGATTTTTTCATATATTTATATTATAAGTTACTAAAGAACGGGCGGAAGGACAGCCTAAGTTTAACAGAGCATTCTATTGTAACATATTTTAAAATAACTATGTATAGGAATACATTTTAATTTGAATATTTATATCAGCCCGTATTTATATACTGTCCTGCTAGGGACGGCCCCAAAAATTATATCTCCTGGTCAAAATGATTATGAAGAACTCATAAACAAAATTTCCTATTTATTTAATTTCAAAGTAAAAATTATAATACTCATCGTAAAAAAAATATTTAATTATAGCTCACTTACATATAATTATTTATAGTTGCACCATCCGCCCATTCCTTACTCACCCGACTTGCGACCACGTATTACGACCATGGTCGCACAGTTTGCGACCATGTTCAATGCATGCTCTGTGGTATTGAATAGTTAGAGTGTTCTGACGACTGGTCGTCGTTCTGCGGGTCTTGTTCATCGCCGGAATGATCACCTTCTTGATCCTCGTCTTCCGATGATGAGAGAAGACCTGGTGATGTGATAGTTCAGTTGGATAGAAGTCTCACTTTTTTGAATAGTAGAAAAATGTTAATGATCTTTAGACAAAACAAAATAACCTGAAAAATTGATTCAAAATACTTAATTTTTAATTTAATTGGAATATTATGCAAATCTAATATTTTCGTATTGCTAGTTTTTTAAAATACTTTTTAATAGTTTCGATTACTGTTTTTTCTTTAATCACATTATTATGCGAAATATATTTTTCTTTCATTTAATAACACTCACCCGCTGTAAATTGTGGATTGGAGAGAGCATCGGGCCAGTACCTTTTGTTTATGGACGAACCATTTTTACTCTTCTTGCCACCTGCAACCACGAAATATCACACACATACAATACGCCTCAACACCAAGAGGTGACACCTGAAATTCCTTAGTAGTTAGTAGACAGCAAAACTGGACCCAAATTACAGAGAACCTAACATACCTGTCGAAATGTAGGCAACAGTTTTGCCTACCCCTGAAAAAGGACAAAGAATTGATGCTAAATATCGGCCAGTCCCAGGCCCAGTCGGCCTTAGCGACCTGGACAACCGCCCAGGCCCTCGCGCGGTACCTTAACTGAGGACCTTTGTTATCTCATACTTTTAACTTAGGGACCTATGAAATTAACTACCTTTTTTTTACTTAAGCTTCGCGCCGGCTAAGGCCATCATTGCCTATCCCCGAAAAGATTGGTCACGCCCTAAGTCTTCTGCCTGTCTCCACTGCCTACCCCTGGAAAGGCACAATGGCGTGATGGTATGTACCAGCAGCGGGTACCCACCAGGTTTGTCAGCGCAGTCCAGCATCGGCTGCAGGATGCGCCGGCGCGCGTTGATGAACCAGTTGTTGACCTGCAGCAGCGTGAGCCGGGTCTGCGCCGCCAGCGTGCGCTTCTCTTCCTCGGTAGGGTACGGATGCTGGAAGATTGCGTTGTTGCATCTTGAGTAAAAGTCTTTGATTGAGTGACATTGCTTTTTGATAAATTTTGGCGGAATGGTTAATTATTGATAGAACGGTTGATAATATGCACAGAGTAACAATGTAGATGTTGATATTTTCAAAAAATGATTCATCATCATCATCATCATCAGCCACATGACGTCCACTGCTGAACATAGGCCTTCCCTAAAGATTTCCAGACGGACCTCTCAAAAGCGATATGTCTATTTTAAATACCATACCATACTAGCCCTGTATTATATATTGCCCACTGTTGAACACGGGCCTGCTCTATAACTGAGAGGGTTTAGGCCTTAGTCCACCACGCTGGCCTAGTGCGGGTTGGCAGACTTCACATACCTTCGAAATTCAGAGAACTTCTCTAGTATGCAGGTTTCCTCACGATGTTTTCTTTCACCGTTAAAGCGAGCGATAATTCACAAAGAATACACACATAACTTTTTAGAAAAGACAGAGGTGTGTGCCCTTGGGTTTTGAACCTGCGGACATTCGTCTCGGCAGTCCGTTCACTCCCAACTAGGCTATCGCCGCCATTTTAAATGACCGATAATAAAAATGGAATACCAACTTAGACGTGTAGTTGGAATCTTGGGAAACATTAAAACGAGTGCATTATTAATGTAATAGAGTGATAATGTTTAGTGCTCACCACGAGATGCTGGAACAGCCAGGCGCGCATGACCTGCGTGGCGTGTCGCGGCAGCACGCCGCGCTTGCCGCTGCCGTCCTCCCCCTCCTCCTCCGGCGGCGGGGACCCCGACACCGACGAACACGAGTTGTTCGAGTTCGTGCCTGCCGAGTGCCGACGGGAACAAATCATTTATTTATTTATTTATTTATTTAAGAAACACCAACAGCGTACACGTTTACACACACTTATTACTTATCATACTTCTATGTTGATTATGACAGGGTTGTCATAACATTATATTCTGATATGTACACCTATAACAGGCGTTTACAACATTCGCCATAACAGCGGTGAAAGCAAATTTTATTTTATTTACGTTCGTGAAAGGTTATACGGTTATACTATACAATCTACAGAAAAAAAAAAGTGGTTGAGTAGCATTGTGAGCCCCTGCTTAGGTGTGAACAAACATTAGTGTTATCGACAAATTATGAGAGCAAACATAAGGAATATAAGCAGGTGCCTAAGTACATTAATTTATACATAGAAGACTCCAGAACATCAATCTGTTTTTCAGATCATGACGGGATGCTGGCCCTGAGTAGATAAAACTTGACTAGAAATAGATCATTGTGTAACGCCATTTCTTACCGGCCAGTTAGTTCATTATTTTTGTCGCCCGTTTTGCTATGGGGGGAAGTGGACAATTAATATTTCCAACTCCTCCCTATCTTTCTATTTGATTAATTTCGTTGCGGTTTAAAGACAGATTAGTGTTCCCTGAGACTCACCGAGCTTCACCGCTCGGTGTCATAAAATGCGTGCCACTGCTGATCCTGGCTTACAGGAATTACAGTGTCGGGTGTGAGGGCGGGATAGTCTCTGGCCCTGAGTAGGCGGTTCAGGCCCAAAAATCTCAAAACACAATTATGACCTATAAAGGGACGCCCTAAGGCCGGCCCTGTCTGTAGATTTGACTTACTCATTGATACCAAGTATAAATTATCTGATGGGCAAGTGGTTTAGTTGGGGTGCCAGAGATTATTTAGGAAAAAACAGCGTTTCTAAAAGTGAACAGGATTTTTGGACACCATTCGAGAGGATATTTCGCAGCATTTGGAACAAGAGAAAACACATTTTTTTAAAACAAACGTATCATACAAGTCAGCTTATAAACGCCGTTCACCACAGTATGAATCTACGTAGAAAGCAAAATATGCCCTTACCTGTATAGGCATCAGTGGGCAGTAATCCAACGCCAATCTGACCAATCGGCGTAGATCCTTGGACGACGAGTGAAGACGCTGGAAAATAATCAGTATGGATCAAAACAGTGCGGATATTGAATGCAATTGTAATTTCTCACATATCGACATTTTCTCGACCGGTTCTTACACCCAGTAGCCGAAAAAAAATGTGCTAGGACAGTGTAAATGTCCCATGTATATTATGCAGTGCCGTAACTAGGGCGGGGCCGGCGGTGCCCAGACCCTGGAGGGGCGGAAATGAACACTCCAGGGCCAAGTATGTGTGGGCGCAATTGACAACATTTAATTTTTTCAATATACTCAAATGTTTATACTATATGACACTTGATATAAAATTATGAGACCCGTATTTTTTCTTTATTCAGATATTTTCATTCATGATTTTCACTTTGAATTCTGTTTCATTCTAAAGCGTCGTAAGCACCAAATGACGTCATATATACGGCTCAAGACGTAATAGCCTTTGCTTTGCAATACAAAAAAACTGACAAGTGACCACTCAACAACACCAACTTCTGTAATCTGTCATCCAGTTGGCGATATACGATATACCTAGTACTCAGTACTTACATATCTACGTAAATAGTATGAATAGCCAGGCAACTACTTCATTCGACCGTATGTGTGACGTCATCAATCATGTTTCGGTTTTTATTTTTTTTCTCCGAAATTAAGTACTAAAAAAAATATTTAAAATACGAATTATTCAGAATTGAAAAATTAAGAAACGGTATTTTTGTTTTAGGCACGTTTAGATTTTGAAATGTTATCAATTATAGAAGCTCACACCGGCCGCATAAAAGTCTAGCTACGGCATTGATATGTGCTTTTTACAAGCTTTTATTTATCTTGTATGTTCTGGTCAAATCTTGCAAATGAATTTTAAATCAGTTATCCTCAACCAAATGAGATGAAAGGACATGTCACATTTTGACATTGCGTTAATAAATGAAACCACATACTCGTCTCTGCTTTTGCTAACATTGTGCCAAAAATCATCCATGAGAAACGAATATTTTCACCAAAAATCTCAATTTTACTTTCCTGATTTTTTTATAATTTTGTACTTTATGGCGAATATGGCGTGTGGATGAGTGTTTTTCTGACTAAAAGTGTGATGTTGCTCCAGCGACGAATCCTTCTAGAGTTGTAATAGTGGCAACATTGCATGTAAACTTAAAGTTACTTTTTATTGATATTTATTTAGTTCGAAACTTACACTTTTTTAATTTAGGTCTATGGTTAAAATAACTTAATGGAAAGTGTTATTTATATAAATATATGACTATAACTAAAAATGAAATTTCTAAATGAATTATACATATTACTATAAATATACAATATACAAATAAAAATAATCAACATGGAAAAAAAATGTTAATTATTATAAATTTACCAAATATACAACTACTAAATATGAAACTTAAAATTTATTTTGCTAGGAAAGAATGATGAAATCATAATTTTGAATTGTTAAACAATTTTTAATAATCTTTAATTTCCATTAAATAAAAGACTTTTTTTTTTTTTTTTTTTATTGGAAAGTGTTATTTTCAAGGAGATAAGTATGTGGTTTCATTTAGTAACGCAATTTCAAAATGACCCTGTATAATACAGGGCTGGTATGGTATGGTATGGTATACTCACGCTGGTCCCGATGCGGCGCGTAGGGTATCTCCGTGTGTGGCGCGAACACCGGCGGGTAGGCGGCGGGCGGCGGCAGCGGCGCGGCGGGGCTCTACACACATCACACTTATATTGATAGCTGACCCCGCAAACGTTGTTTTGCCATATAAATTCTTTTTAGAGATTATTTTAGAAGAAAAAAATAATAAATTATTGTAAGTACGTGTGAATGTAGTGTATGAGTGGAAGAAACATGGAGCGCGGTAATTTAATCTATATACTAATATATAACGCTGAAGAGTTTGTTTGTTTGAACGCGCTAATCTCAGGAACTACTGAACCGGTTTTGAAAATTCTTTCAGTAATAGGAAGCTACATTACTCCTGAGTGCTATAGGCTACTTTTTATCCCGGAACAATTTTTCCACGCGGGCGGAGCCGCGCGCAAAAGCTAGTATTGGATATGAAGTGAACTAATATTGATGTTACATTATAATTTACTGCTAGAGATAAGGTAATGATGATCGGTGAGTGATAGTTTGGTAGTAAAGTGGTAGTGAAAATAGTGTAGTGATCAACGATATACCAATAATTAAAGTTAATATGGAGATACCTGGTACTGTGGCGAGTTAGATGTACTGGAATGGTCGTCCATGGAGCCAGACACATTGTTATTGCTTTCTACGCCTCCTGGAAAACATAACAATGTCTTTTTTTAATAAACTTAAATAAAATATTTATTAAAAATAGAGAACAAAAAATATTGACTACAGCCAGAAACCCAATTTTTTTTTTGACTGCACAACTTTTAGCAAATATACCTACAAGATTTATGGCTATCATGGACGATGAACACTACTGTTCAGTACTACAGTATGTGTTGAAGCTAATGAACACACTTCGAATGAAAAACATTGCACTCTTCACATCATTGATCTGCAACGGCGGCCTCAACTAATGCGCGGCTCCGGGCGACAGATCTTTGCAAGCCCTTACCCGATTGCAGAAGGAGGGTTATGTTTTTCCTTAGTGACCCTTACAAGCACTAAGACCCTCGGAGCGCGAGACCCTGGGCGGTTGCCCCGTTCGCTACACCTTAAGGCCGCCACTGTTCATCTGATATCAGATGAAAATTCAGGTTGAAAAAGGTTGTGGTCTTTGGGTCTAATTAGATGATCATACCTGCAGTGTAATCTGTCCTGAGAAGGTTTTCGCTCTGCATTTTAGTCTTGAGGCACGCTATATACCGTCCGCAGAAGTCTCGACACAGCTCCTGCACCTTCTCCAGTTCTAGCAGGTGGATCCTTAAGACCTGGAAATACAAAAGAATTGCTTTATGAATAAACCTGTAGTATTTCGAAGAAAACAAAAATATTTGAAGCCAAAAATAAACACATAGGTGCGCATGCAAAAATAAACAGAAGTAAAAAAGTTGATTTTCATGAAATAGACATATTTGACTTCTGGGTAATTTGTATATTGGCGCTAGGTCTTACGTGTTTTTGTGCTTAGAGGAAGCACCACTATGACTATTTTCCTTATAATAATGTAAAGCCACCAACAGCCTCAACCATCAACTACTTAGATTTGATCTCATCACCTGTATGCTCTTAATCATGAGCCCGTCTATCTCAGGATCATCGACAAGGAACGGCCTTCTGTCCCTCCGCTGGTGCTGCACGAACGCTTGCAGGTCTGCTCCGAAGGCGTCCGCCGCGGGAGGCTCCGCCCCCGCCGTGGCCTGCTCGCATCGCTCCAGGAGCAGCGCCAGTAGGGGGAACAGAGGGTGTCTGGGGATGATAAGGGATTTTTTATTAAGATAAACTACAAAGGGGTTTGACTCTAAGGCAGAAGGCCTGGCTGTAAAAACTAAGCAAAGTCCATTCTACAAATTCGTGGGAATGTACTGTGTGGCAAAAGATGAAAAGCGGGGATAGCCTAGTTGGGAGTGGAACGGACTGCCGAGACGAACGTACGCAGGTTCAAAATCCAAGGGCACGCACCTCTGACTTTTCTAAAAAGTTATGTGTGTATTCTTTGTGAATTATCGCTCGCTTTAACGGTGAAGGAAAACATCGTGAGGAAACCTGCATATCTGAGAAGTTCTCTATAGAAATTTCGAAGGTATGTGAAGTCCGCCAACCCGCACTAGGCCAGCGTGGTGGACTAAGGCTTTAACCCTCTCAGTTATAGAGGATGCCCGTGCTCAGCAGTGTGCAATATATAGTACAGGGCTGGTATGGTATGGTACTGTGTAGCACCACACTGAAAAGGGTATGTAAGCGCAGAAAGATTTGATGATGATTTGGTCTAAATTCATACTAAAATCGTGCTGGCCCACCCCAGATACCAACTTACCACCGCTTAAGCATATCGACGGTGGAAATTTCAAATGTAAGGGTAATTTTGTCGTACGTATATTCTTTATACCATTGAATTGGAAATTATATGCTCCATCGACGGGTGGTATGGTAAAGCATTCAAACTAGAAAAAAATATTTTACTGTACTTTACATTAGTACGTGAATTTTAAAAGTATCCATCTAGATACGAAAAAAAAATTATGAAATGCAAAAAAATGTTTTTGGCTCTTCCTATAGAGTCGATGTTTGTCCTTTACGATATTTGAAATTTACACTGTCGATATTTATCCATCTCCATTCTTGGAAAGCGGAAAGTCATTAAATTTCCTCGGATGAAAGAATCTTATTACTACGTCGTAAGGGTAGACAGAGCACATACTTGTAGACAGCCCTCTTGTCGGCCTCGAACTGGGCCTGATCGGCGTCGGGGGCAGGCGCGCCGCCGCCCTGCATCCCGCCCTGTATCACCACAGCGACCGCATCTGCAACAACGACGGCAAAATGATTACAACTTGCATTAAAAGTCATGCTGGTGATAAGTGGAGAGAGGACGCCATTTACACATCACAAAATGTGCTTTGTGATTTGTGACTTAGAATTTTTACCTAACAATTTGTACGTCGTATGGTGGGTATCTATGGTCTAAAATGGAACATTTGAAGTTATTTAATTTATACTACTATCCTCATAATATAATTTTTTGTAAAGATGTTTGTACTTCAGCACATAACGCAAAAATCGCTAAATGGATTGCGATTAGTGTCCGACCAAAGGTTTAATTTCCGACCGAAGCCGAAGCCTATCCACACAGATTCGGCCCGAAGCCGAAGCAAGAAAGAAAATAAGTTCAAGGTTGCATGCAAGCTACGGTTATTATAATACAAATGATTTTACTACTTTATACTGTATGATGACTGTAGCCGAAGGTACTTTTCTTGGCCGAATGTGGCCGAAGCTGAATTTAAAGCCGAGGCTTCGATCTGACACTAATTGCGATGTTTAGCGCGAACAGACAAAATCTTAGATAGTCAACTATATATCAGGTTATACTCAGGAAAAATAAAGTCTAAATACTACGAAAAAACACAGACGAAGCCGCGATCCCAAGCATACAAATAGCACTAACGTCCATGCCTAGCAAAAAAATCACATTATCAAAAGAAATTATACAGAAGCGGCAACGGTTGCAGTAAATTGCGAACAGAGAGGCCGTAAGTCATCGCAACAGGGCAACACTTGTGACGAATGTCTCGTAGACGCGCTGCCACGTTTAATATAGCGCTTTTATTGCTTTGGGGTGGTTACGTTGCATTTAGTTTTTGTCATTACAGTTAACGTAAAAGACAACGTACTTAGTTATAGCTTTGGATATAGGCTTTGATTAATTATATACCTACATAAAGTGACGCGCTGCAATGAAACTAAAACAAACAGGCCAACTTTTCTTAAGCTAGTATGCGTGACAGCTGTGTCATACGCAATCGCTGCATCATTCTGCGTATCATTGTGTGCGCGCATAATGGTACCAATTATTACATGGTTTCTATTAACACGGGGAGAAAATTATATCCATGAAAAACAACAAAAAATAATTCACTCTGAACTCATTTAGTGGGGAACAGTTCGCCTCTATTTTTTCGACACGTTTGAAACGTTCAGTGTCTATCTAAGTATATAATTAATCAAAGGTTATAGGTATCAAAAGATAGATCGGAAAGGTGAATGTATCAACCTTGTCTGTACGGTGCGGCATAGAAGTTACACGTCTATATGCACCTCACTTCGCTTACCATCACGTGGAGTGAAGACACTTTTCCGTGTCTGTAATCTGTATTAAAAAAAACACACTGATGGTGGCAGTAATAAGCGGTGATTATAGGGCCTCCTTTTTTTTATTGCATTGAATGATGAGACGAGCATGCCGTTCGCCTTATGGTAAGCGATACATACATACCCATAAACAGTAGCAACACCATCCAGCACCTTGAGTTACAAAGTACTGTGTGGCATTACACTGCGCTCGTCATCCTGAGACATAAGATGTTAAGCCTCATTATGTCCAGTAGTTACACTGGCTACAATGTCCTTCAAACCGAAACACAACAGTGCATGCCCACTACGGCTTGGCAGTAGAAATAGACATTGCGGTGGTACCCACCCAGACGGACTCTTACATATGAGAGACCTACCACCAGTATAAAAATCAAAACATGCGAAACGTATACTATTGTACCTTGTAACCCACAAACTAGGCTATAGTAGATGAACACGGGCATAAGTAAATTTTCAACAAGGTTTTATGTAGTACGATATCACTTAAAGTAACTTTTTAGACCCCTTATCGATACAAAGTCACCAAAAGTCCTAATTACGTAACTTTGCAAAAATATATCCAAGAAATCTAAGAAATTCAACTTAATAACAGCATCCACTCAACGGATGGCAAAGGAAAACAGAATAAACGCGCCCCGGCTAATTATTCCCAAACGATTTAGCCCAAAATAAGGAAAAACGGGCGGGAAACAGTGGAATTTGCGCGTACACAAACGTGCTATGTTTCGACGCAAATTCTTACGTTAAAGGCTTGAAAATGTACCAGGGTTTGGAATAAGTAACGTTATTCTGGCTTTTGGCTGTTCCGGAATTGGAGAAGCCAATTTAATTTGACCTGTGTTATTTATCACAGCGGATAGTGCGAAGAGGTCAGTATAAAGACAAGCCGGAGCAGTAATGTGAGTTACAATGTAGTTTTATTTTTATATTTCAATTTCTAATCAAATTGTATAGGAAGCTTTGCCCGTATCTAAGGCTAGGTGCCGTAGTTGTAGGTATAGATACGCCGTACAAAACCCATCTGAGCTCCCGGGTTCAAATCCCAGCCTACCCCTTCGGGCATAAATGCGCGATGTGTTGTGTCAGGCTATTCCCAGTGAATATTGAATCCTATACCTTCCAAAACAGTTAAGAACACAATATTACCTAACTGCAAAAATCACATTTGTTGCAAATATTCAAAATAAGAATACAATACATAGTTGCCAATACAACAAATCAAAACACAATACATAAACTTTTAATCTTGTCTACGGCTGCTCATACGTGTCGTGCGCGTGTGTGTCCGGCCGCCGACTGCATGTTCGGGCTCAGATTTCGGCACTAAGTTAAAGTTTCGGTTTTAATGGTTACTGGAACGAAATCTATAAAAGCGATCTTTGCCCGTGAATGTACAGGAGTAATATGGCACCTGTAAGACTGTGGTAGAAACTAAGGGTACGGCGTTTTATTACAATAATATTTAGAATTGTTGTCGTGATAACGTCACGGCTGATGCGATGCCAAACTAAAACGATCGTAGCCAACAGTCTTTAAATTATAAAAATGCAATTTATAAAATTGACTGCCTAATAACCTTATGTTTCTGACTACTGGGACACTGTTACATTTTTAAATTTGTCTGATATTAACTTAAAGTATCAATAATCGAGATTGTAACAAATAGGTACTATTTTTGGTTACAGCCGAAATAACCCAATACCGAAATTCGGTCCGAATAAAAACTACTCTCAGCGAGGCACTAGTATGTATTGTAAATATTCAAAATTCGAACGCCACCGCGCGCGCCCGTTCGAACGCGCGCCGCATTCTAATCGACCAGTTATCTACATTCACGCCGCGCGGAGACTCCACGGGGGAAGCCGTAGTATGCAAATTTTGTCGATGTCGATATCTGAAATTATCGATATGAGTATTCGTCGATTTGGACAATAATAAGTTAAATTCACAATTGATAAGGATATGCGTGTGTGATGAACAGAAAATAAGGGTAGGAAAAATAATAATTTTGATGCGATCCGGGCTAGCTCGGAGACATCTTATGCTAGTTTGTAGCCCCGAGATCAACTATCTAAATCCGGAGAGGTGTCACATCAAAATTACTACACTTATAAGTGCAATGCAGCTCAAGTAACGTGTCCTGTAACGCAACTCGCTGGCCCTATCTCAGTCCACCGCAATTATGCCGAAGCCAAATAAAACTAGTTTTAAAAAAATATTATCTGCAAAACTTCATATATCTAAATGCATCCAAAACAAAGCGTAGTATTTAATATTTAACTAATATTTAAAAATAGACATTTCCCATGGGAGAAAATTACCGGGATAAAAAGTAGCCTGTGTGTTAATCCCCGACATAATCTACTCATACATACATACATAAACTCACGTCTTTCTCCCATTGGGGTAGGCAGAGACTATGGAGCGCCAAGTGCTACGATCCAAGCATACCTCTTTCGCTTCTTCTATAGTCATCAGTCTCTTCATACATGCTCGTCGGTTACGAGAACTCCTTATTTGGCCCTTCCTTAGGAGGTCGCCAATTTGGTCCATGAAGGTACGTCTAGGACGTCCCCGTCCGACACTACCACTCACTTTCGCGACATAGATTTCTTTCGTTCCTCTTCTTTCATCCATCCTTTCAATGTGGCCAAACCACCGAAGCATTCCTTTCTCAATCTTAGTCACTACATTTTACTCTACTCGTGTGCCAAATTTCATCCAAATCCGTTTAGTCGTTTCTGCATATAATTCTTATAAACATACAAACATCAAAAATATTCAGAATCTTTCGCATTTACAATATTCGTAAGAAGTAAGACTAGTTATAGTTTATACGATGAAATTATCGATACAACCCACATCATCGACATTTGAATAAAAAATTAGCCACAGAGATCATAACACACGATATTAACTATTTTAATATTGACTGAGCAGTTTTTGTATTGTAAAAATACAAAATTCGATCCCGTGCACGCTCGCCGTACACGACGCGCATTTAAATAGCTGAGTTATCTGGTATCGATGAGACTGTAGTGTCACGCGGATTTATCGATACCACCCAATTTATTGGTTTGTTAAAAAAACTCATTATTCGAACTCAACAGTATTTATAATTAGACTAAGATCTCTTAATAAATTTCAGTTTTAATTTCAATGCTTATTAGTTCGTGGTTAATGGCTTAATTCCTAAACTTCTAAATCTGACTAAGTTTATATAAGGGTAGCATCTAAAACTTACTGTAAACCGCAATTACGCGTATTAAAACATTGTTCAGCAAACGTAACAACACTAAAATTTTATTCCAGAGTTTTAGGCTAAAACGAACAATGAACTATCGATATCGATAACATTTTTTAATACACACAGCTACATCCCTACACTGTTTGCAAAGACAGCAATGCGTCTGTGAAATAGACAATCGTATAATACATTTTCCGAATGCAATGTTCCAACTACGGCTCAAGTGGTCTTCTTTTTTTATTTATTTTTTATTATTTATTTAACAAGATATTATTGGCCAGTACGAACCACCAACTGATTTCATTCGTTTTTTTTATTAATTTGCTAAATCAAAAAATTACGTTTTTAGAAAAATCAAAGGGAGCTTATGATAAATAGAGTATTTCAAACATTTTACACAGTTCACTCATAGTACATCGATAATGGTTTTAATCCATTTGTATTTCATCCTAAACTGAAAATTTATGTAAAAAAATGTGATCAGTCTAATAACTCCATCTGCCGTTTTGAAAAATACTTTAATTATTAAAATTATAACAGCACGAATCACAAAGTAATAGCGTCTAACTTTGATTATACATAATATGGCTATTACCAGACGCCACATCTTGTCTCATGGACACCTGTATGGGCCACTGCCCAAGGACCTCCCGTACCACACTTTCCGCTGTACGGGAGGTCCTTGCTTTAAAAGCCAGAACGGGCACAACTATGGATGATTTGCTGGAAAAGAGATCCCTCAGGAGAGATTGAAGTTAGACAGATGGCCGGTCTTAAAAGCTAAGAAAATTAACAAAGGTAATCATTTCTAATTAACAATTGGCAGGAAATAAGATGCAATAAGGACCTCTACAATTTCTTTCATTTCAATAAAAATTACCCAAATGACAAAAGTCGACCGGGCAAAGTGCACTCCAATTTGTAAATACAGTTAAACTCAATTAGTCAGCGGGTGTCGCGCCCCGCCCGCCATCTTTCTTTCCCGTTCGGAAATCCCGTATCCCGCTTTACGGGATTAGCTCAATTTGCGAACTACGGCGTTCGGCGGAGGGGCCGCGCGATGTGTTTTTTTTCTATCGAGTGATCATTAAATTATAATGAAGTCGTGGAACACGGCATCCCCGATTTAGTTATTAGAGTTCCGTAGTGAAAATGTTATAAACCTTTATGCTGATTTGTCTACGTGGCTGTACAGAGTAATACTTCTGCCTGGTGGTAAGTTATACATCCTTATGTGTCTTATCTTCATCATCGGCCACATGAAGTCTGCAAGATTACTAATCTAATATGGCTAATCTTATCCCAATCAATGGGGATCCTGTTTACGACAGTCAAATGATAGAAAAATTCACACGAGATGTTGTTCGATCTAAGATTAGAACTAAAGTCGTTCTCGGGCCACAGCTCGTATACAAGTAAAATATCTTATTAGATACACACACACACACACTCACGCCTTTCATCCCCGAAGGGGTAGGCAGAGGCGCAACAAGTGCACCCACTTTTCACCGTTATTCCGTCCCATAATGTGATCGGGGGCGAGCCTATCGCCATATCGGGCACAAATTCCAGACTCCGGGCTGATACTGAATAGAAAAACTCAATATCACTTTGCCCGACCCGGGGATCGAACCTGGCACCTCAACGTTGTAGTCGTACCGTAATACAACTACGCCACCGAGGCAGTCATCATCTTATTAGATATTGCCAAAATAAACCGGATGTTATATAAATTCAATACACAAACGCCCTTCCCTGTCAAACGTGACAGTATTATATTAACATGATTAGCAACTTAAACACTTCATTAATTCGGTCTGAGAAGATATATCCATAATGTAACGTCTGTTTCGCATAGTTTATTGAATAAAGATTTTTGATATCGATGATTCTGCATAATATATTTTTCTTATACGCACTATGCTATAGAAGCTAGATTGAACTTAACAAAAAAAAAAAAGCACAGAACACTTACAGAACTACGAGATTACAATCTTTAGGATGGTGCTCGCATTCATCACCTTGACTTTTTTGGTAAGTCTCCTTATACCGAATATCAATTTTCACGTTACCCCATCTATAAAAAATACAAGGCTTCATGACAGAACATAACAATTGGTACTTGGATCCAGAAACAGAACAACCTAGCCGGACAGACTTGTATACAAGGGCAAGGAATTCGTCAATTCCCATCAGTGCTTAGGCAGAGAAATAGACTAAGCAATGCTACGAGATAGACTCTCACATTCAAGAAATCAGCAGGTTCTTAATAACTATGAACATGTGCCCGTAATTCGAAAGAAAACACAATATCCATACAGCTTGGTCTATAGTCTATACCAACTTGACCAACTAAACTTTGCAACGGAAGCAATAACGTACAGCCAACTTGTTCTATGGCACACTGACTCCGGTATATTTTGAGGGGGTGCTCCTTATTCCCACGTACCCCTCCCCAAGATTCCATCCAGTTCAGATATTCAGCAGGCGTTCGCTAGAGGCACCACTCAATATTTGAACATATGCGCCGGTCCGGGGCGAAAATGTTATTTTTATGCGACCTACATGGAAATGCCTTCGCTCAACCCCTGATAGGGATGTGCGTGATCGGAGTCGATGTTATCGATGCTTATGCCGTGCTATAGTTTTTTCATAAACTTTAAAAATTTATATCTGCTTACAAGTAAAACTGAGATGAAACCTTGGAACTACGGTAGATTAGTGATTTTCTTTATTACGCAACCAATAATTAATAATTACGAGACGTCCAACAAAAACTGATTTAATTAAGTATGCGCGCGATTAACTACACCATGTTAATACTCGGGGTTCCTGTCTTATACGGAGGAACCGAGACTGGTTAGGTGTAGTTTCTTTGCCCAGCCCAAAAACAATAAACAATATTATATTATAACGAGCAATATAAAGCTGTCATCGTAGACTGCCTCGGTGGCGTAGTTGTATTACGGTACGACTGCAAGGCTGACGTCTCGGGTTCGATTCCCGGGTCGGTCAAAGTGATATTGTGAAGTATATTATATTATATAGTGAAGTAGATATGGCAGTAGCACACGCAATATGAAAACTAGAAATTGTCCCAATTGGGATAGTTTAACATACTCCACGTAACTGAATAATATTAGCTGTTTTTTGTTCCTACTGGTTTAAATACTTCCACTCTTTCACACGACATGCCAACGTCAAGAATGTGTATTTTTGCGTATGAAACACTTTCATTTGATTTGTTAAGGCATGGCATATCTAACCTTTCTGAAAACGATTGATATGGGTAAAAAAATTATGATTTTATCTAGTTCAGAGAAAAAATATTAAGAGACAACCTTTCTTCCTCGACACCGTCACAACCCTAAAGCCAAGCGCGCACCCTTTCCTTACATCGGCTGTTTCTTTACTCACAAATTTGTTCCGTTAATACATAGCTACTGTATTATTTACACAAATTTCAACGTAAATTCTGCTCACCACCATGCCGCTACAGCGTTAACATACACATTTTATAAATATTATATTGATTGGGGTTGCTTTCCGCATCTTACTATCGAATATTATAAATGCGAATATTTGGATGTTTGTCAAAACTAAACGCGGAAAGGGCTGAACTGATTGAGATAAAATCAACACACAATGATAGATCATGTCCTAGGGCCATATAAATAGATGCTCAATTTCGCTCTGAAGTGCGATATCAGCTGAGACACTCTCAAATTAAGGTCAGCATCTTAAGGTAGTCAATTTTTAATAAACCCATTTTAACATCAGATCAAATGGCATCATAAGTTACAAAATGTGACGGATTTTGACAGCTAAGTTTTGTTTGTGTAACAGCCCTTACCTACTCAGCTGAGAACAAGCTCTTAAATGACAGCTTAAGCTTGGTTTATTAAGGGCAGTATTAATAAATCCATCTCAAGTTTGAGTTACATCTCAAGTATTGATAGTTCAATACATATTACATTATGTCTACTTGGCATGTAACTCAAACTTGAGATTGATTTATTAATACCGTCCTAAATAGTTCAATACAGTAAATGTCTACTTGAGATTTTACTTAAACTTGAGATTGATTCATTAATTCGGCCCTTAGATTGGGGCATTCAAGTACCTTTTTACACGCTTTATATTAGTTTCACTTGTATGTATGTATGTATGTTTGTAACCGACGCCTTTGGGCGCGATTTAAACGGTCAGGTTTTATTCAAACTTTGTAGGTTTATCGAGGACCGATAACAATACACTAATTTGATAAGATTATGCCATTATTCAATTTGCAAAATGAGATTTTTGACAATTTATATATTTTTTATTTTAAGTGACATCTGTTGGACCATAGTAGAATTACAACTAAACTGGCTACTCTTATGCGTAAAAAATGCTACTTGTCACAAGATGGCGCTTTCGTTTATTTAGTGACATCTGTTGGACAATAGTGGAACAGAACTAAAAAATTAAAAATAAATAATTGTTTAAAAGAACTAATAAACATGCTTTATAGAAAATCCAACTAAAAAATAGAAAATAAATTTGAATTAAGAATAGTGTAAATAAGAAAAAAATGTATTTTATTGTAAAAAAAGCGTGGGGTGCATGGTGACAATAGCTATAAATATTTTATTAACAGATAATATGAGTAGAAGTATTATATATCATTTTGATAATATCTTTAAAAGCACCCCACGCTTTTTTACAATAAAATACTTTTTTTCTTATTTACGCTATTCTTAATTCAAATTTATTTTCTATTTTTTAGTTGGATTTTCTATAAAGCGTGTTTTTTAGTTGTTTTATTTCATGATACACTCAAGTGCGACAATTTACGATATTGTTTTAAAGTGATTGTAAATTTCCGACATTTAAATTAAAACTTAAAATTTTATATCTTAAATTTTATTTAAAAAGATTTAATTAAAGTGCGAGGCTGCGGGCAAAAGCTAGTGAGTAAAGTCTTATTACTTACACAAGTAACTAAGTTACACAGTTTTTTTCATAACTGTTGTTATTTGCCGTGGACCGAAGTCGAGTTTGCCTAACAAATAATGAAAGCGTATTTAACTTGTAAATGTATGGCTCAGTGGCTAGATACTGTTGCAAACCGTGAGTTCTGAGGTTCGATTGTGACATTGTAAGTTATGTATTTTGATTTAATTTTTATGCATTCTTTGAATACTTAGTTTATTTTGAAAAATGGCTGCTAAGGGTACTTTAAAACGACATTTTTTAAAATAATTATTGACAAAAGCCCATTAGCTTGAAAACATAAATTGGCTCTTAGAATAATAACACATAGAAACCGTGAACATACACGCTTAGTGAGGCAAGTAAAACTAGGCTAAATTAGCCTAGTAACCAAACATCCCGCGTCAGTGCTCAAGGCCGAATCGTAGCGCTATCAGCTCTCGATATTTTATTTTAAAATGATGGTTTGTGCAATAAACTGATGTCACAGTATCTCGGATAATTTTAAGAAACATTGTAACATAACATTTCACATGCAATTATTACGATTAATCTAATATTTTGACATAAAATAATAGCTAAAGCAAAAACAATAATTCAAAAATTTTATAGACGCCATTATATCAAAATGTTGCCAAAAAAAAAAAGAAAATTGATACCCCAAATGTTGATGTTCATATTCTAAAATTAATATATTTCTAAAATTAACTTATTTAATTGGTACCTTTGCATGCTTTGGAATTGTGTTGCCAGTATTATGAAAATAATATTTTTCTGTTGAGTTGATTTTAATTGACATTTCAAATTTTAACAAGCTTATATTATTATTTTAAATGAAAATAGTTCTAAAATAAGGACACCTGTATCTTTTCTTTTTTAGAAATTATGAAGTTATCATTTATAATTTTAACTTTTTTTTTCTTTTTTTCAGCAGACGTAAGCACTAAGCTTCAAATGACGTCAATTATACGGTTGAGTGGTGAATGGTGATGCTGCCTTTTTTACTATGATTCGCAAAAAAACCGTAATAAAATAGAACCAGATACATTTGATATTATTGACACAAATAAAGGCATTCATTCATATCATCATCATAAAACTAGAATGGAGGCAAAGGTAAATACCGCATTCAACCGTTTAATTCACGTCATCAACGTAATTTGTTTTTAATTTTGTACTGTTTTGGTCATTCTAAGGGATTTATTTTATTATTTTTTATTTCAGATTTTTATCATTATAATTAAGGATAAAGTAATCCCTTACTGTGAGCAATAATAATAATTCCATAATTAAATAATCCTAATTAAATAATGACTTAAGGTTTTGGGGAACATCCGATACCACTAGCAACATTATTTGCACCCTTGTGTGCGTGTGGCAGAACGTCAATACGTGTGGCCTACGCCTACATCAATGAGTTTTATGCTTCACACTTGACAGTTTTTTGATATGAAACTATCATTCTTGGCGTTATTATTCTATGAATTGGCTTATTTAAAAAAAAAACAGCAAGTACAATAGGGTCGCATTTTGGCCCCCCAACTAATTACAAACTGCGTTTTACTACCAGTGCCGGTTGCGATCGGCGACACCAGCTTTCAACTCAAGGGGGAATCTCAAATTTTGTTCCAGTGGAAAGGGGAGAAAAGCGAAAATTTTATAGATGTAGTTCCAACAATTCTACACAAGTACATACAGAAGTATTATATGTTTTGAATCCAGGGAAGGACAGCTGCACTCCCCTGCTCCCCCTGGCGACGTCCATGCTGCTATTGTTTATGGGTAGTCGTGTCGCATGCGCAAGCGCATTGCCCGTTTAGTTATTCAATACCATTAAAAATTAAATAGGTCTCTACGGTGAACCTCCGAAAAGCAATCAAACAGGTACAGTATGGAAGAAGCCATATAACGAGTTCCATTAGCACAATTTTATACCATCTTGTTATTGAGTTTACTCAACCGATTACGAAAAAAACGTGTGCTGTTCTCAACTGGCTCGTAAACATAACGTTCTTAACAAATTAACAGTTTTTACACTAAAAGTTCCTTAAGTGTGGCGCTAAGTGATATGATTGTGGGTGGTCAGTGTGGTTCAAGGCATGAGCGATGGCGAGAAATCTCAAAACAAAGCATTACGCCTTTTACCCCGTTCAAGTATAGGCAGGGAAGTAAACAACCACATTTCACCAGCTTTGTTAGGTCCCACGTAATAGGTGAGCTATTGCCATAGAGCACAACTACATAATCCGGACTGATACGAGAATACCATTTAAAAAGGGCGAGCTTCAATATTTTTTTCTTAAAAAAGAAGTGGATACATTAAAAAAAATACCCAAAAAGTTATTCTATCTTATTGCACCAACACCTTGCAGACATAAACAATAGTGAACTCGCGTGCCCCAATTAGCACATCTTATATTCAACACAAGCAACGCAAACAAACAGTTTAAGATGCGTTGCTCCGAAATCGAACAGACTACCAGTAAGTAGGTTTATTAACAAACACAAGCCAGTTACCTGATGGTAAGTCCAAATAGACAACCACTGTGCTATGATGGTGGCCAGGGACCACCCTCAACTTAGTAGCGCAGGGTTTTAGGCTGAGTACAAAGTTGGGAACAGCAAACACGAATTTTATGGTCATTTTATATAAGTACGTACAACTGAAAGAAGAGTCTAGCAAACTGCTCGCCTGATGGTTAACGGCACACCTCCTCATAAACACACATCACGCCTATCCGTAGGCAGAGGTGCAACCAGGGCACGCACTTTTCGCCATGTGTTCAGTTCTGTGTGATAAGGGGCGAGCCTATCGCCATAGCGGGCACAAACTCCAGATTTCGGGCCGATACCGAGCAGAAAATCCAATACCAAAACCGACCCGGGATTCAATCAGTAGCAACAGTATCCGAGCTTTAAATTACAAAGCACTTAGTGGTGGCACTGCGCTCAGAATCCTGGGCCTGTCGACAAGATGCCTTTTTTTTTATTGCTTTGAATGACGAGACGAGCATGCCGTTCACCTGATGGTGAGCGATACGACCACCCATAAACAGTAGCAACACTATCCAGCACCTTGAGTTACAAAGTACTGTGTGGCATTCCACTGCGCTCGTCATCCTGAGACGTAAGATGTTAAGTCTCATTATGTTCAGTAGTTACACTAGCTCCAATGTCCTTCAAACCGAAACACAACAGTGCATGCTCACTGCTGCTTGACGGTAGAAGTAGACATTGCGGTGGTACCTACCCAGACGGCCCCTCGCATACGAGAAACCTACCACCAGTAGTTAGCGGTTAGCGGTTGGATGGTTATCAATTATCGTTCACTTAACGCTGTAGGAAAACATCATGAGGAAACCTACATACCTGAGAATTCTTAAGAATTTCGGAAGGATGTGAAGTTGCCAATCCACACTAGGTCAGCGTGGTGGACTGAGGCCTAAACCGTCCGTGTACTATAGGAAGCCCGTGCTCAGCAGTGAGCAGTATATAATACAGGGCTGGTATTATAGCGGATGAGATAGTTATAGTATACTAGCATTGCGCGCGGCTCCGCCCACGTGGAATAGTTTTTCCGGAATAAAAAGTAGCCTATAGCACTCAGGAGTAATGTAACTTCCTATTAGTGAAAGAATTTACAAAATCGGTCCAGTAGTTTCTGAGATTAGCGCATTCAAACAAACAAACAAACTCTTCAGCTTTATATAATAGTATAGATTTGAATCAGCAGTTAGGGTGAATTTTCTGTAACAACTGTCAGTTTCGAAGTGTAGTGTTTCTTGAGGAGTTGAACAAAATCTGCGAGGCGCCTAATGGTCTTTTAAGAAATGTACTGACAATCAACGGTATACCGATGTATTTAGTATATTACGATGACGCAATTAAAATCTACACAAGCTGCGTGGCGGATCCGGAAATACCTATGCATTTACTGTTTACCGATGATATCATGCAAGAGATATTCAACAACTTTCAATTCATAAGAATATTGTTTCTCATTACCTACCTCAGTACTCCATAAAACTTTTAACGATTGCGGGAAATTATTGCACAATTTTTTATACTGTCCGGTAAGTGACCCCACTGCACCTGATGGCAAGTGGAGAGCTACGTAAAATAATGGATTTTAAAATAAATGATTTTTAAATATGTGTAAATTGAACATACGCAGTATAACTACATCAGTATTATGTGGTATAACTGATATTTTTGTTTAAGCCAAAGTACAATTAAGTATTACATATTTTCTCGATAAAAAACATAGGTATAATATTACTTTCCCATTATTCATATTGGTAAAGCCGTGTTTAGACTAGCATGTTCTCGCAGGAATATATTGCGCTAAAGCTTCCAGACGCGTTTACACTAGCGGCAATATTTTAATAAGTCTATACAAATACGAGTTGTCGCAAGCCGGCATACTACAAAATTTGCAGAAGTCAGGTCACGGTGAAAATAGCTTGTGGAAGATTATTTCTACAGTTTTTCTTGCTTTACCTAATCTCATCTAAGCCCCACTTACGGATTAAAGATATCGACGCTACCAGTCTGCTGCCCGATGGCTGCGAGTACTTTTACTGTTCGTAAACACCACACCAGAATATCCAGAAACTGGTGAATTTTGAGATCTTCAACAATAAGCTCGATACGGCTTTACACTCATCAGCGTACATACGTACATACTTTTATAGAATTTATGTATTTTCGTTTTTTATCAAATAATAAGCTTTTAATTTGATGTCATCATCATCATCAGCCACATGAAGTCCACTGCTGAACATAGGCCTCCCCTAAAGAGTTCCAGTCCACCTGCAAGATGGACAGATGACTTCATAAAGGTCGCAGGAACACGCTGGATGCAAGCCGCTTTTTATAGGTCTGTCTAATTTGATGTGATGTAAATAAATTTAAATTATTATGATGTAATTTAAATAATTGTAAAATACGTCTTATGTTTAGCCTCGGGTTGGTATCAGTATTTAGAAATACAATTAGTACAGGACATTGAATTCCGCTATCCAAGGACGACAATGTTTTTCAAAATGGCAGCCAGAGTACAGAACCTTGTCTAAATTAAATCCTTTCCGGGGACAACGGTAAACGACAGGAATCAGCGACACCCGCGCGTGGGGTCCCTTAGTTTGAACTCTTTGGATACTGGATAACCTTTTAAAAATATGGTAAAGGTAAAGTTTTTTTTATAAATATTGGTTTCGACCTAGCCTTGGCCTACGTTAAACTTTATCTCCTGGATTAAAAGTCTTACGGGGCATCTCTCCCGGATAACAGAAGCTCATTTATTAATCTAGAATATTATCTATCTGTGTGCAAAATTTCATCCAAATTTAGTGGTTCTTGCGTTTACTTCAGACAAACATTTTCACTGGTAGGTCTCTCAGTATGTAAGAGGCCGTCTGGGTGGGTACCACCGCAATGTCTATTTCTACCGCCAAGCAACAGTGCATGCACTGTTGTGTTTCGGTTTGAAGGACATTGTAGCCAGTATAACTACTGGACATAATGAGACTTAACATCTTATGTCTCAAGATGACGAGCGCAGTGGAATGCCACACAGTACTTTGTATGTCAAGGTGCTGGATGGTGTTGCTACTGTTTATGGGTACCATCAGGCGAACGGCATGCTCGTCTCGTCATTCTATGCTACAAAAAAAAAAAACATCCAAACTTTTTCGCAAACTTACGCATTTATACTAGTAAGACTAGATACTATCTCGTCCTCAAACCAACCACTGCCTTTATAAGCCAAGATCACCCACCATGGTGGCCCACGTAAGTGTCGCGTTCCGGGATCAGCCTGTGTATATATGGTTTCCAACAGACCGGTATAATTCTGGCGACTGGCGACGGGTAATTATCTCCCGTCGACACTCAATCTGGATTGGAGTAGGACTCGATTTACCATCAGTTCACTTTGGAGTGTACACTCATCAGCTGATCAGACTCATGGAACACTAATCAGCTGTCTGTGAGCCGCAACGAAATTAATCAAATACAGTAGAATCCGCTTATAATGTCATCTAAGGGAAGAGACAAACAAGTCGTACTATACAAAGCTATAAAACACATAAATCTTTGGTATTTTAGTACATAGAAAGATAGAGGGTTGGAAAATCTATTTTTTCCACTAGTAACGAGTAAGATAATACACACAGAACCCTTACAACCCGAAAAGGATCAATGCTGTATTCTTCACAAGCCGTGACGCTTCGAGTTTCGCTTTACAAAGGTAAAATTTGATTGGAAAACGCCAACTCACTTACCCGCGTTCTGTTTGGCTTGCACATTTCATCTATACTCTTTGGAAAATATGGCTCTCGGCATCGAACAAAACGGATTCTTACAGATACAATTTAGGGACCTTTAAATATGTACCTATTAAAGCCACGCATCCAAGATTTCTTTAGCAATCCAGGCTGATATTATAAATTTGAAAAGTAACTCAGCTACCCCTTCACGAATAATCAACTGAACCGATTTTGATGAAATTTTTGTACGAAGTTAGCTTGAATCCCAAGAAAAGACACAGGTTACAAATTTAATTATTCTCAAACGGAAGTCAATGGTGGCGAAGCCACGAGACAAAGCTAAAATATGTATCTTTATTACCTCGTCTATAAAGATAATTATACTTATAAAAAAGCTAACGAAGTTAGTCTAAATCCTAGAAACAAATAAAATTACCATGATCGGCCAACTACATAGATCGGTCTATAATTTTGATACAAGCATGAAAATATATTATTTTATCTAAAGAGGCAACTTTAACTCAATCTAAGCAAAAACAGTTTACATAATGATTTCTTATGTTTACGCGAATGTTAGACATTGAAATAAAACTATTTTCCGGATTTTATCGCGCTTTTAAAAACAGTTTAGAAATATTGGTAAGTTTACGCTATCGTAAAATTAGCTATTTCGGTGAAAAAAATTGTAAGAAGTAATATAACTTCTTGGCTAAGGGTGTAAAGGCTGAAAATGATTTATATTTTATAAATTGGTCAAATTTATTTGCTGGTAAAACACGTCCTAGCAGCTTAACGATCGTCATAGTACCCGCCATAGTAGGTAGTCAAGAGTTCTCTGACATGATAGCATGGATTCACTAAAAGCTTTCAGAGCTGCATCTTCCCTTGTTACTGCCCTTGGGACCAATCTAGACGAGCGTAAGTCGTGTTTAATGCCAGGATAGTCTGGACTAAGTGTATGTTGCCAGATTTTAAAAAAACACCGGTAAAGTCTTAAATCTAAAATCTGGTGCTGAGCTCTCGGGTTCGATCCCCGGGTCGGGCAGAGTGATATTGGATTTTTCTATTCAGTATCTGCCCGATATGGCGATAGGCTAGCCTCTATCACATCATGGGACGGAATGCGCACGGCGAAAAGTAGGTGCATTAGTTGCACCTCTGCCTACCCCTTCGGGGATAAAAGGCGTGAATGTGTGTGTGTGTAAAGTCTAAAATCTAGCACAAAAGTAAATGCTTTTCCACTTACAATATCTGCAAGACCCAAATTCGTTCTCGGAACTATAAGAGTGAAATTTCAAGTGCCCGGGGGTGTGACGGAGATGGCAATATGCATACCAACTAAGTACGAAAGAGATAAACGGCACGAATATAAAAAGGCTTAAAAATTAATGGGGCTACACTCATTTGGCCGGTTTTTATATAAAAAGCTAACTTACTCCAACTTTTAAAGTAGGTATGTATTCATTTAATTAATTTTTAAGTAATTTTTCGGTGTAACTGATATGAAAATTGAAGTCCTAATAAAAAGATTAAGACGCAAGTGCTAGAAACTCGCTACCGATATTTCTGTCGGTTTTTTTTTTTTTTTTTTTTTTTTTATTGCTTTGAATGACGAGACGAGCATGCCGTTCGCCTGATGGTAAGCGATACGACCACCCATAAACAGTAGCAACACCATCCAGCACCTTGACTGACAAAATACTGAGTGGCATTCTACTGCGCTCGTCATCCTGAGACATAAGATGTTAAGTCTCATTATGTCCAGTAGTTATACTGGCTACAATATCCTTCAAACCGAAACACAACAGTGCATGCACACTGTTGCTTGGCGGTAGAAATAGACATTGCGGTGGTACCCACCCAGACGGCCTCTTACATAATGAGAGACCTACCACCAGTAATCCGGTTGGTTGTCCGCAGTATGGATGTTCCGACTGGTCCGGTAATACCACTGTCCATCAACAAACAAAATCCAGGCCTTTATCACCGAAGGAGTAGGCAGAGGTGCATCCAGGATACCCACTTTTCACCAAGTGGATTCCAATGATGTGATAGGAGGCTAGTATATCGCCACATCAGGCACAAATTCTTGAGCCCAGACTGATACTGAGCAGAATAACCGAATACACTCCAATCACTTTTCCCGACCCAGGACTTGAGTGATATCGTAACGCGCACGCATTACATCACCCACAGCAAGCCAAAGTAAATTAGTAGGTACTTAGGTAAAATAATTATTCTATACCTATGGTTTTCATGCACATGGACGACGAGAATCACCATCCATAAACTAATGACCAGTCAACTCCTTTTCCTAAATTTTGCTATGTCAAATAGACTACACATTTGCGTGTTTACTCCTAACTTACGGCCTACATATTACCATAATATTATTGTTAACATTCAAACAGATAACAATTTGAAAAGTAAGGAGCCGCTTCTGTTCAGCAAGGGGAAATTTCATCCACCCTAGATTATTCTACGATATTATATTTAGTTATTTGAACAAAGTGTATTTGCCAGAATAAAAAATACCCTGGTCTTGATGGCTCAATCACAGCATGTCCTTAACAGGATCATAATGTAAATATCTCTCGTCAACAATTAACTCAAAACCTATTATCCAATAAACGAAAGGCCATAAACCCAATTTTTCCCACCAATAAACAACTCAAAACGACATTTACATCAAAAAACATCATAATTTAGGCGGGAGTTATTAAAAATCGCCCATAAGTCGCGCTTTTCATTATGGCGGCGACATTTGGCGGTTATGACGTCGACTCCCGCCTTTTTCGCTGTCACCGCACCATTTTTTCGCGGCAAGTGCAAAATTTCGCTCGGACCGCGTCTGCATTGGCGACGAGACGGAAAAATTTCCTTTACTCATCATTTTAATATTACGTTCTGTTTTAGAATTTATTCGAAGTGATTGGTGTGCGATTTAGAAATCTTTTTATACAGAAAGAAACAGGGCAGACCGTAGAAGATGGTATTCTTAATCCGGATGGTCTAAGTATTTTGAGCTTTTATACAAAGATAACTATTTGTATGCGTGAGTGGGATGACAAAATGGGAAACTGCGGAGAAAAGCAATTATTTGCCTTTTGGGTGACAGTATGTAGTACAACGATGAATGGTAATTTGCACAATGCTGGCAGAAGTAATAAATGAAGCAGTAGCACCTACCCAGAATGATTACTAACTACTTAATTTAAAATGCAAAAACACACGCACGCCTTTCTATCCCAGAAGGCATAGGCAGAGGCGCAACTGCACCTCGCATGCACCCTCTTTTCGTCATGTTTATTCCGTCCCATGATGTGATAGCAGGCGTCCTTATCGCCATGTCTGGCACTAAGTTCCAGACTCCAAACAGGGAGAAAAACCCAATATTAATTTAGAGTACTAGTCGTAGCGCGCACACAATACAACTACCCCACCGAATAGTTTCGAATGCAGCTTTTCATTTTTCGCAGGCTAAACACAAATAGCTTCAGTCATAGAGCATATCGTCAGTTTGATTCACAGGGTATGAGTATACCCTGGTGGGACCCCAAATCCCCCACGGTAATGAGTCACTAGACGACTATTGCCGTCCAAACTAAACGGTTTCTCCCAAGCTCTTGACTCAGAATCCTTAATTCCTAGGGGTATAGGGCGTGGGTAAAGAGCATCTTCTCTGGGCCTTACGCTTTACAATGCCTCTCGTTTACACCTCCAAGGAGCCTCGCACGGTGGATTACCTGCAGGACCTCTGAACCAACAAAGCATCTTTTCTACCAAGCAAGTTAAATCGGGGACTTTTTTGCTCTCACCCGGCGCCTTGCTGTTTCCATGCAAAGAATCAATCCAATGGACTTTGCAAAATGATGGAAAAGCATGATGAATGGCCTGGCATTCATTCCCAAAATCAGTTTACTGTCAATTGCCATGTATTCCGACAACATACCAGAGGTTTTTTTAAAGTGATTTACTAATACATATTATTCCTCAATACTATTTGAAACGCTACTAATAGCCAATAGGTAGCGCGTTGTAAAGGTAGAGACTCTTTAAAGTTGTTCAGACAGAAAAAAGCTGAGTCGTAGTAATAGGGTCCACGTCTTATCGGCTACGGAACCTAAAAATAGGAATATAGTATCGTAATAACCGAAATGTAATTACACTTTGACCTTTATTATGTAGGTTGTACGTACCCGTCCGGTTTCGTAACATCACGCGTTACGTGTCCAAAATTATTGAGTTCAGGTGAATGGTACGAATTAATACCAATTACCAATCGATAAATATATGCACCAGTTAAGAATTTAGGCACTTTTCGTGTGCAAGAGAACAATACACCGCTTTGTCTATTCATGCCTCCAAGCAGTGCACCAGCGTTTGTGACATTTAGATAAATAGAACTAGCATGAAATGTAAATATATTGATGTGTCATTTTCTTGATAAATCTATCATAAGGATAAGAAGTGCGTGTTTGTTTGCTGTAGGAGTTCTCTCAGAAAAGAGAACTTCTCTGGAACTATTTGATTGAAAAAAACCTCTATAAATGCCCACTAGACTCCATTTTCTAAAATTTATAATTCGTAAAGACTCACTCAAAAGTCGCGAACATGAGCTAATTTATTTTTCCTCGCGAAGGTTCTAGACTAGTAATCATCTCCGGATTTAGAAAGTGCATGTCCGAACTCCGAGATACGGGTTAACGTTGGATGGCTCTGGGTTGTTTAGCGAGATCTTGATCGTCCCGAAAATGTATCGTACGAAATGTGTGGACAAAGAAGCACCGCAATATGCAAAACCTTGTGATATTCCGATTCCAATAGTATGTGGATCAGGTAAGTTTGCCAAATAACAAAAGCCTCTAGGTCTACTTTACGAAGATGGCAGCCATAAGTGGGACTGTTATTATGTTTCGAATGGTTTCATTTACCTATCAAATAATATCCCATAAGTCCTAAATTATAACTTTCAAGTCAACACAAGATTTCACGAATAACGAACGGTAAAGTACATTACCGGACAATAATAAGTGCTCACCATTGCTAGTGAAATCGGGGGCGAGTTTCAGTGGCGGCCTTAGCCGGCGCTAGGCTTCGGGCGCGAGCAAAAAAGAACCCGCCAAAGGAACCCGCTTTCAACAATTTTGAAGGTGGTTAAAACTTTCTTGGTCAATAACAGGGTGGTGAATTTAAAGAAGGACCTTAGCTAAAGCACGCGCGAGGCCTCGCCCGGTTGCCCGTTTCGATCCACCCTAAGGCCGCCACTGGCGAATTTATCACAATGGAGAAACAATTGTATCGGGAAGGTGAATCTTAATAATCGTACGCGACGTTACAAGAAAGCTGATAAGTTTCACGCCGGTTTCATAGAATAATGGTAACAAACCGGTTACAGCAAAATCAGCTAGGGGAGGTAAGTACCTACTAAAGACGTATTTGTCTACAGCATGGAAAGACCGGCTAAATCGGGGATAGCAACACTCAGTGGCAGCCTTAGCCTACGCGAGCCCGGGTGGTTGCCCGAATCGCCCCGACGCCCTCCCTTTCTCACAGAAAAACTATGTTACGCTGTTGAGATTTCAGTAGGCACCAACAACCCTAATCCGTAAGTTTCGCAAATACGGCCTGGAGGAGAAAGTAGGCATAAGAACAGAAGGAGGAGAAAACAGGATACGAATATTTTCCAGGTCCTATATATTCCTCAATGTATAGATAGCTAGTAAGATGTGCTGGGTAAACCAATATACTTACAACATCTACACTGTTTATCTCCACTCGCAACTAATGTTCCACTATGAAGAAAAGTTATGTTTATGGGTGGAGATTTCTCATCAGGTGAGCCATCTAACCATTTGACAGTTTATGCTATTTAGAAAAATCAGGGGATACTAGTGTCCAGTACCATTATAGGTCATTCAATAACAAAGTACTGAACCAAAGATTCAGCAGTAACAGATCAAGGGAAAGACCTCAATGCAATGATAATGGATTGGTTGGGTATTAGTTGCCAAGAAACTTCACCCATACTAGTTTTTTTTTTATATATATTTATTTAATTAGTGCTTGCATGATATACAGTAGGCTGGTCAAGATTACTAAGCCAACAGGAGTGGAATAAACCTTAATGAAAATAAATATAGAGAAAGTATATTTTTTATTTATTATTATTTTATATCTAAATTTGTTTTTTTTTTTTTTTTTTTTTTTTTTTATTGCATTTAATGACGAGACGAGCATGCCGTTCGCCTGATGGTAAGCGATACGACCACCCATAAACAGTAGCAACACCATCCAGCACCTTGACTAACAAAGTACTGTGTGGCATTCCACTGCGCTCGTCACCCTGAGACATAAGATGTTAAGTCTCATTATGTCCAGTAGTTATACTGGCTACAATGTCCTTCAAACCGAAACACAACAGTTGTTGGGGGGCCCCCAGCTCTTCTAGCGACAGATTTATACTTTCGTTATGTACAGGCCACTCAGTTTGTGCGGCCCGCAAGTCCCGTGTCCGGGGCCTATTATACGGGAGTAAAAATAAGTTCTCCGAACTTTAGGGTGACTGAGTTAGAGTATGGTCTAAGAGAGACCCCTAGAGCTCGGGGGCTCCATATCATTGATACAGCGGTAGCTACGCCCCTGATAGAGAATACATATTGGCTGCCCACCCTACATGTTATATGTGATAAGATATTATGTCATAAAAACTAATATTATAGAGAGTGGAGTTGCACCTTTAATTTTATGTGCTCTGCAAACAGAGGTAAAAAAAGTAAAAAGTTTTTTTTACATTAAGGAATGTGTAGGTACAAGGTATGTTAACTATTATTCTAATTAAATATCTAATTTATTTCAGTTAATAAATCATAAACATGAAACTTAAAATTGCAAATGGCCTTTTAAAAAAAATTTGCAGCAATTCTTGAACATTCCGTTTATTATTATAATATTATTTAAATGTAAATATAGGTACATAGGAATTTTATATTGAATATTTATTGTTAATATGTTCTTAAATCAAAATACTTATAATAGGTAAGAATACATTGAATTAAAATTGTTTTATAATTGTTATATTACAATTAAAAAGATTACTATTGTAATAATTAATTATAGAATTCATTAAGTACCATTTTTTTTATTTAAGATAAGTAACAGGATATTGGACTTACCTAAGTATACACTTTTTTTAAATTCCTATTTACTACAAATTCGAGGATTTAAGTATGGGTTAAGTTAATTAATGTACTAAATAATATTCATATGTTTTATTCAACCTCAACAGGTAATATATGGAAGTAGGTACCTACTAACCTAAGTACTATTCTAAATAAGTAAGTACCTTTTTCATTATATCCAAAAAAAGAAAATTATTTCTGCTTCATTTTTTATATATGTATTTAAACTATTTAAGCAATTATTTAAATAAATATTGTCTTTAAAAAACATATATATGAAACATATCTGCAGCTGGACAAGCAATTTAACTTCTTGATTATAACATAAAATCACTGTGTGACATTCAAGTTACTATAGGCATAGACTTACACCAGTGCATTGGACGGAAATAAAAATATTTACGTATAAAATTGTTGAAGTATCTAAAAATCATTGAGTTTATCATGTACTTGTCTTTACTCAAAATAGATATTGTACCTAATTTCCGCCAATCTGTCCAACATAATAAAATAAAACTCTAATAATAAATTCGCGCTAAATTCAAAACTCGAACATACGCAACGGAGCCTTCAAACCACGTGGAGCGCCAAGGTCGAATTTATGTTTTCAACTTGTCAAGCGGCGGCGTGTGATAAATTAATTCCACGGGTCGTTATAGCCGGACTGTTCACAAAGCTTTCAACCTTATTGTATACGCACTAAAGACTATTTTGCCTTGAGCGCCTGTTCCACGCATAGTCGCCAGCCCAGGCAATATATCTTGGGCCGTGTACTGCCCCTGACAGTTCGTAAACAAACGTGAGCTACCGCAACAAAGGACGACAGACGTTTTATACGACAAATTAACAAAACTCGTGCCAAATTGTGGGTGTAGGAATAATCATTCTCGAAATATCCATAATATGCACACCGTACCTCACAATGAACAACATTTAAGCGACAAATTAACTAAATAACACTCACCAGAAAAAAACACGAGGCTGTGAAACCGTTCAGAGTCATCTGTAGTACGTCTTGCACATATCGATCTGCCTTGCAGTTCTCAAAACACGACGAAAAAAAACCTAAGAGGTTACCACACAAAAATGTCGAAAACTCGCACACGTCACTTTGATTGTAAATAAAGTTTTTAATTGCTCGCGAGGCACGCGGCGGCCGACGTAACGCACTCGTTAAATGAATCACAATCAAAATAAAAATATATTTTCGTAGACGCAGCGTCTACAAGCGGTTCTGTCTATCTGAGCTATCTGACGTTGTCAATATTCGTCAAAATGAAAATGGCGACACCCTCGACGGTACGCGATCAGCGCTATACCCATCCCAGTCCCACCCGCGCGCCGAACAAGGACGGGCGATGTACGTGTTTTCTTCGGAACCGAATGTACTGTGATGTCACGCCCAACGGCGTAATGTATCGCGTAATTTGTAATTTTTGAACGAATATAAACTCGTTTTAATGGGTCTAATTTACGATCGTTTTGCATACGAGGTCGTTATATGAAACTGTTGGTGTACACGTAGTTTAATTGCGCTTTAAACTGTTATTATGCGTTAGTAAAAGCTTTGCGCATGTTAGGCCCATCCCACCACTCAATATCTGTCGGCCCTCCTTCTTCTTATTTTATTCAGTAGTTTTTTTTCAGATCATCTCGACTGCATTAATTCCATGCTCGGCAGTCGGCAGTCGCAATGCAGTTCTTAAATAATGAAAGGCGAACGGTTCTTTGTGACAATTGTCCAATTTAATACGTCGTTTTTCGAAATAAATTGAATTTGATTTCACACTGGGGTCTGGAGAAGCGAGCATTTTAAATATCTGCCGGATTGATCAATGAAACTCTTTTTATAAACAGCAAATAAAAATAAAACAAGGTCACTTTGAGACCCGTTTTTAAATTATTCTGGTCCTGTATAATTTGATATTTGAATAAATATATTTCAGCCTCTCACTAGCCAGTCTTGTCTATATACGCGGTACGGATGGGCTAGCAGTACCGAAGTTATACTACTGCTTCGGAGAAGACCCACGCGCAGAAACAGCTTAGTTTAGCCAACGGTGTCAAAAGCTCCAAATCAAGTCCCAATCCTATCACTGACTCCTATTACATTCCTTGCAGGTGGGCTTATGCTTCCTTTAGTATTGCGCGCGTTTTTTTAGCGGTGGCGATCGTCGTCCATCGTGTGACCTACTTTCTTGTCTACCAGCATTCTACCATAAAAAATGCATCTACTATCCTAATGCATGTACTAAATAACTGACATCAATTTAATTTTCCCTATCTAATTGATATATCAATGCTACATTATAATCTTATCAGACCAACGCATAAATTGCTATGAACAGATTAATATGAAATGGTCTAAAATGTAATTTATGTCTAAAGAAACATTATAATTAACTTAATAGCACTTTATGGCATTTTATCTTTAGCATTTACTCGCGGTATTAGACGTTAATTAAATATTCCCGCGTAAATAAAAATGTTAAGTCTAAATATTTACAACGTACAAATTTAAGAATAATTAATTATAACTTAAAAGTAATTTGTGTATTATTTAAAATTACTCACATTTACTTTATTTTTTTTTCATTCAAGAACATAATTTTAAGTACCGGAAACATTTCCTGTCTGGTGAACTTCCTTCCTTTGACATTTACAGGATCATCAGCTGATTATTACCAACTTAATAGAACAAAAGATTTCTACTTGAAAGCATGAAAGTTCTATGCTATGCATACAATAATAAATCTCATAAAATGCACCGACATGATAGCATCATATTTAATATAATATATTTTAAAACAATAATTATAGGAAGTCCATAATCAGTGCCTTAAGCGTGTTTGGTTGTGTAAAAAATGTAATAAACATTTCGCCTTCCGCGTCAATGTTATGATGTAAATTATCTAAATTATAGGTTTATGGTACGCTTATGTCATGCCGGTATTTTAATAATCTTGAATAAATCTCCGAAGACTGAGTTGAAATTCATATTATCATCAATCATGATTCATGCAAGTGATTGCCGATTGGTGAATGTTGTCAGCAGTCAGTGTCCCAGGGGTGCACCACTATTTTTGTATGTCATTAGCAATGTTCATGAAAATAAATTAAACTAGCTTTTTTATGGATGGACCCGCCCATAATAATTTTGTGGGAAGAACACACATTTTACTGCAAAAAAGGGGTAGGTTCTCAGTACAGCCTATTTCATTTTTTAGTTCTTGGCAAAAATTACCTTCAATGTGGTGGTCCTTAGAATTTTATTTCCCTAACTGGCTATCTGTCTGTGATTGTCCTAGAGCCAAGTTCTCGAAGTTAAAATATTTCACTCTTTAAGATGAAAAAAATTACAATGATCATGAAAAATTTTACATGACACACAGACTAGAATAGTTTTTATAAATTGTAAGATAAATTTTTACCCAATTCCACGAAACTGATTGATGAGAAACCGACAGGATCAAGGATGCAATCGGTCGACTCACCCAATTTTACAATTCCGATAAAGATCTGTAATCGCAGTGTGGCAGCCCTGAATCACAGGAGTTGTCATAATCAGCTGTCAGTTTACAGTTTTTTTTTTTTATTTTTTTTTTTATGGCATTTGTGTTCACATTTTGCCAATGTCAAGTTTGGTTTGTCGATTTTATTATCTGTAGTATGTCGAAGTAAAGCAGTGGCTACCTTACCAGGAGTTTTGGCGGGAACTTGGAAGTTTCATGAGGTGCTCTTGTTTTAATTCATTATTTTGGTGATATTTAGTGTTATATTGCATAATTATGGTGGTATATTATCCAATATAGTTCTATTAAAGAGCTCAAATGAAGTGAATTGAAATAATTGTGCTAATCAAGTGTTTTTTCTGTTGCCGCCAAAACTCCTCGATTAAGTCTTGGTAAGGTAGCCACTGCTTTACTTCGACATACTACAGATAATTAAATATACAAACCAAACTTGACATTGGCAAAATGTGAACACAAATGCCAAATTATAAATAAATATAAATAATAAAAAAAAAAACTTTTGACATATGCAGGACATTTTATAATTATTGACAATTACCTGCTATAATCTACTTTTTTTTTTTTTTTTTTTTATATAATGGCATTTGTGTTCACATTTTGCCAATGTCAAGTTTGGTTTGTCTATTTTATTATCTGTAGTATGTCGAAGTAAAGCAGTGGCTACCTTACCAAGACTTTATCGAGGAGTTTTGGCGGCAACAAAAAAAACACTTGATTAGCACAATTATTTCAATTCACTTCATTTGAGCTCTTTAATAGAACTATATTGGATAATATACCACCATAATTATCCAATATAACACTAAGTATCACCAAAATAATGAATTAAAACAAGAGCACCTCACGACACTTCCAAGTTCCCGCCAAAACTCCCTATAATCTACTTGACATTGGCGAAATCACCGACAAATAATCGGTGGATGCCATTAATTAAAAGAAGAAGGCTACCTCGCCAAGCTCGAAATAAGTATGTAATCCTTCCTAAATTACCGCCAATACATGCATTACATAAATTATAATTTCTTATAATTAATAATTTTATTAACCGGCAACAAAACTTCCAGGCTGCACAGCGGAGTGCCGGCAGCCGTTGATTTTCAAAAATTAAAGAGTTCCGACAAGTGTGGGCTGGCTATTGTAGTTTCTGTGATATTTTCTAATTTTGATTCTTTTAAACCATGTCGGAAAGAACTTCATCTAGATTAGCGTCGTACAAGAATGCTGGCCATGGAACTACTGTA
The DNA here is from genome assembly GCA_947568825.1 of Sphinx pinastri. Taxonomy (NCBI): domain Eukaryota; kingdom Metazoa; phylum Arthropoda; class Insecta; order Lepidoptera; family Sphingidae; genus Sphinx; species Sphinx pinastri. Next base: position 23,833,580 of record OX387615.1, read on the forward strand.
AGTATTTTTTTGTTTTCATTATAATCATCCACAACTTACAAACTTGTTAACGGTACTCGTTCAGCCTTAATTCCTTTATTTTAATGTTTATATGCAGTAATAAAATATAAATAATACGAATGAATGGATAATGCGCTCTTAGGAGCAAGTCTGATATCTTTATAGCAGGTAGAAAAAAAATAAGTACGTCTTTATTCTTGCGACTCTCATTTTAAGTCCACGTTTAAAACCACTTTAATAAGTCACCAATTAAACCACAACAGCTGTAAAAAGAATGCATACTTAATCTGAAATTATAACGGTTAATTACCATTATGACCGAAATATACACGTGGAGACGACCACGAGTTTACAATGTAAAACAGATGTATGCGTAGATACCTAAAAAATAATCTGATATTGTTGTTTTATATATAAGATTTATAGAGAAGACAAGTGATTAACTATTATAAAAGTAAACAATGCACAATAAAATATAAAATAAGCCTACATTCAGATTCAGTGTATCTTTTTATAACACATTTTTACAATTCGTGAGTTTAGAGATTATGCTATTCAGTCTCATTCACTAAGTGAACTGCAACCAATCCTGTCTTTAACGTTAAATTAGGGAATCTGACTTGAATATGTTGAAATAAATAAAGTACTAATGAAATTACAGGAACTCCGTCGCAAACGTGCAGAGCTCAGTGTGGCTCTCCGCAAGCAGGCCAGAGATGAGCAGCTCCTCAAGCGCAGGGCACTCTCTCCTGAAGCAGGGGAGGAAATCGAACCTGAAAAGCCTGTGTCTCCTGCTGATATTGTACAAGGTGGGGTGTTAATAAACATATATAGCTACCACTGGGTAATTATACTTTGGGTAAGAAGCCCAATACTTTTCCTCCTTCCTTATGTTTACAGACTTTCGAATATGTCTACAATTTGGTTTGTGGATGTTTATGCATGTTCACTTAGTCAGTTGGTCCACACTCTGTAAAATTCTGAGATGTTCTTGCATTCCAAGCAAACTTTTAACATTCAATCGATGATTATTGAACATTAGTTTTTATGGAAAGTAAAATTCTGATTTGAGTTAATAGAGAGCTATCAATCAATCAATCAAATCAGCCCATCTCCACCCACTGCTGGGAATAGGCCTCTTCTCCATCACGCCACTCGTTCCGGTTCTATGCGCGCCTCATCCACTGCTTGCCGGCACACTTTACGACGACATCCAACCATCGGGCTGGTGGTCTGCCTCTCTTGTGGCCGTTCCTCGGGTACCACTCGAACATAAAATTATTATTTTAGTTTATACCAGAACAATAAAAAGACAATTTACAAGTGCACAAAATTAATCTCAATTTAACTCTAGGTCTCAAATCCAATGATTTATCAACTAAAACGCTATCAGCGCGCGCCGCTCGTCGTATGCTTTCCCGAGAACAGAACCCGCCCATCACCGTCATGGTGGAGGCCGGTGTCATCAAGCCATTGGTAGAAGCTCTGGATAGGGATGATTGGTAAGTATAAATGTATTTAGATGAGCAGTGATCACTTGTATTGTAGATATACAATGAACAGACTAATATCAAAATAAAATTTAATATTATATATTGCTAACCAATTCTGGAGTTGGTAAAAAATATAAAAATAATACTGTCGAATTGACAACCTCCTCCTTTGAAGTTGGTTAAAAACAGGCCCATTTAAGCTAGTAAAAAAAATCACTGTTCTATATATTTATATTTCTATACCTTCGACTTCTTTCTGCTCAGTTCGGATCTTCAGTTTGAAGCAGCATGGGCGCTCACCAACATTGCTTCAGGGACTCATGATCATACCATGTCTGTAGTGGATGTAAGTATCCTAGTTTGTATTTATAATAATATTATTAATAGAAAGGTTGTTCAGATGTATAGATGTTTGTCAGCGTGAAGAAAATCTACATGTCTTTTGAAATGAAATGAAATCATTTATTCGAATCCATAAAATGTTACACATTACTTAGATTCAGTCAATTTTTACTCTACCACCAGTTCGGAAAGCAGTTTCCACCAGAGAAGAACGGGCAAGAAACTCTAGGGTTGCTCTTTTCAAAATCAATTCATTTCGGTTATGAAAGCTTTGCAGTACTTGATATTCAATAGTTTTACATGATATTCCTAGTTTATAGGCACATGAAGCCTATGAAGCTCAACATTAGTCCAACATTCTGTTTCATCTTTCAGTTGTAACACCATACTGAACATTGGACAGTGAAATTCAAATTTAATAAACCTAAATCTAACAAGACCATAAATTCCTAAAACCTTTCCTTTTCGTAGGGTGGAGCCGTACCCAAACTGATCACACTCCTCGCCCGTGGCGGGGTAGTGGGGGAGCAGAGTGCCTGGGCGCTCGGGAACATCGCGGGCGACGGGCCCGAGACTCGCGACCTGGTACTCGGCGCAGGCGTGTTGCCGGCGCTACTGCCGTTGCTTACCACCTCTACACCTGCCAGCCAGCTTCGCACAGCCGTGTGGACCTACAGCAATCTGTGCAGGTAACCTTCATGCATAAAATAATTCTTATGGATTATTTGTACATGTCCTAGATTTTATTGCTATATTGAAAACAGGTAAAAGTTAAGAAGTATTGTGATTACCAAGGCAAGTTGGTTAATTCTGCTGGAAACTCACAAAATCCTTATGTGTATGTTTTAATTTAGCACCTCCCAAGTACTTTCTTGAATACAACAGTATCAAAATCCCAATAATTTTTGGCACTTTTACTTTATTAACAGTCTAGTATTGTTCAGCACTTACTAAAAAAATATGGATTTCTTGTTTTAGGAACAAGAATCCACTCGTGAAATTCGACATGGTGGCACCAGCTCTGCCGTATGTGTCTGAGCTATTGGAGACTGCCGACCAAGATGTATTGGGTATGTATACTTATATTATATATTATGTATTACCTGACCTAGACATATTCTCAGATTCCTTAAAATTATGCAAAAACAAAATGTTAAAATTATTTTTCTCTGAACCGATAACTGACACGGATAAGTTATACATTTCGATTTTAATACATATAATAATATTTATAGTATGTTAAAAATGATGTTATTAAAGTATTATTAGGTAGGTTTTATTCCATTTTAAAAACTTAGTCTATATAAATTATTTGTGTGTTATTTATTTACAGTTTATATAAATGTTTAAATTTGTCAACCTTAGATAACAAAATATTAGTTTATAACTGTTTGTTCGTAAAAGTGTAACTGTGAATGTTGGTACATCTTTATTTGGTAAGCACATAAGAATAGTACTTATAGAATAAGAAAACTGTAGCAATGTTAGTTATGTGTAAACTGTTGATGTTCCTATGAATAATAAATAAATAAATAAATATACTTTGGACTTGGATACTTTGTGGGTTTCACTCAAGTCCTGATCATGAGGCACGTTCCAGTCTTGTTGGTGGGCATCGAGCTAGTGAGAAAGCTAGAGTAATATTACTATTCATACCGCATTACTTATCCATTATATTTATTTATTTGGGACCAAAAATATTAATTTCGGCTATGAGTCACATTGCTATAATATGTAGTTTATTGTGTGACATTTAATATTATTTTTCCACATTATCATTGACATTTACCATCTTAAGTTTGATTGGAATAAAAACTCATCAATATCTTCCATAGCTGATGCCTGCTGGGCCCTGTCTTACCTGACCGATGGTCCCAACGACCGCATCGAGGCAGTGCAGGCCACGCACAGTCTCCTCAAGCGCCTTGTGAAACTCCTGGAGCACAACTCTCCCGCCGTAAGGACGCCAGCCCTTAGGTCCATTGGGAACATGCTCACCGGCTCTGATGAACAGGTATGATCAACAATATCCCATTAATATAACCCAACTGATGATGTGATCAGCAAACTGTATCTTGAAATTAATACGCATCGTAATTACATGGATGGTACCCGATTGTTTGAAATATCTAGCTCTATGAAAAGACCAGCCTCAAGAAAGATAAAGAATTAAAATTAACAAGTCAACTCATTCATATACATAGCAAACTAAGTCACTACAAGTGGGTTTAATAATTCTGTTCTCAGACCGACCGCTGCCTGGACGCGGGTTGTATGGAGCACATCATGACGCTTCTGCGCTGCGGGAAGCCGTCCCTGATGAAGGAGGCGGCGTGGGCGGCCAGCAACGTGCTCGCGGGCACGCAGCCCCAGATACAGCGCGCGGTGGACGCCGGCCTGCTGCACCATCTGTGCCACGTCATCACCAATGAGGATATCAAGTGAGCCAATTATAGTGCTTTTTTAGGGTTATGTTTCTCTGATCTATGATCATAAATGGCTAAAGGTGACTTTTAGGCAGATATAAAATCTGCCATAATATATTATTATAAAAAAAAAATGCTATGGTGAAAATTTATTAAGAATGAAAATGGTTTATATATTTTTTAGAAAATAAACCGCTTACGCGATATGGATGACATTTTACATGCAGATTCTAAGTTTGAATTAAAATACGCTACTTTTGATCACGAAAAGTGGACATAACTATTTCAGGAAAGAACTTTCAAAGCTAGTTACTAAGGGGCTTATCATTTCCAGATGTCAGAAAGAAGCAGCATGGGCGGTAACTAACCTCTGCTTGGGTGGGACTCGTCAGCAACTGGACGCTCTATTCAGCAGCGGATTACTGCAGCCGTACTGCGCGCTACTACACGCACGCGATCACCGCGCCGTCAGCGTCGTGCTGGACGGCATCACGCACTTGTTGCAGGTATGAGTCACGGATATGGTTATGGGTCACCTGCTAAGTTTGAGTCACCTATTGATAGCATACATGGACTGCAACCACAGGCCACAGGCCCTTAATAACTTAATATCAATCTATGAGCCATCTGTACCTAAGTGCATATCATTATAATAAATTATAATAATTTATAATAAATATCTGAATGATGCTGACATATTCTCCTCTCGACTTTCTACTTACATGACACAAGTATATAATTTGTTAGACAAAATGTAATACCTATTGACTGTACCTAGTTAATACAGGCTGTTTTCTTGTTGTTAGCTCATAACTAGTTTTTTGTAACTATAAATGGACCTATAGGTCTTTTTGTATACTTTTATATTAATTAGTGTCTGTATATGACTGTTTGTGTCATAAACAAATAAAAAAAAAAAAAAAAAAATTATAAAATCAAGATGATTATTGATAAGACAATATTTTCACAAGGCCCAAACCCAAAGTCAGTTAGGTTCTGAGATTCATTGACCATTGCTAATAACATCATGAGTGGTAAAAACTCAAAATCTATGTAATCATTTTGGTAGCCATTGAAGCTATGTCTTACCTGTTTCAAAAGGATAGTGACGATTATTAATAAGAACAAAGTTTTTTTTTATAAAGCATCATATGGATGACCTACTTCATTTTAAATTTATTGCTTAGCTTCAAGCAGCGAAACATCTGTTAGGCTCATATTTTTTTTATTTATCTAGGCTGCAGCTAAATACGGCCACTTGGAAGCAATGTGCCTCAAGCTGGAAGAGATTGGTGCTTTAGATCAGATCGAAAATCTACAGCAGCATGAGAATGAACAGGTTGGTACATACTACTAATAAATATTGTGGATTTTATTTATTTCAATGGCATTATTAGACTGTAGTTATTTGGGTCATGGAGTAGGAAAATTCTGGATGCGAGTTCAAAATTGGGCAACACTTGTGCAGGTTTTTCTCACACGACTTGCCTGGGATAACTTCCTTAATATCTTCTCCAAGTAGCCTCCTATATGTGACTGTAGTATGTTTATTAAAACGTGTTTTCAGATCTACAGAAAAACTCTACACATATTAGACACATATTTCGCCGAACAAGAGGATGCGACTGCCCAGCCTGAGCAAACTGAGGAAGAATATCAATTCGGCATTAATGCTAACCCAAATATAAACTTTTAATGGCGTAATTTCGGGGTAGGTCCTCCACCGTTAATTGTATTGGGTGGTGCATAGGTGATTTGTCTATTTATGCTGGAAAATAAGTGTGCAAGCACTGTTTATGGACATAAGATGTGTTATTACTGAGTATTGGGGCCTGAGAACTTATATCTTAGGATCACGCTCAGTAGTAATTCCAAGACCATGGAGCAATGTTCACAAGCACATGGCAGTAGACAAAAGGCAACTAGCTTGTCAATAAAAGAATATCAATCATTATAAATTGTGATAATATTACCTACATTTTTTATTCTGGACCTAGAACCTGTCTGAACTGCTACGCCAACTAATTTGCAATCAAGCTGGTCTTGAAATTAAAGAGATATAAAACTGTGGATATAACACTTACTACTTTGACTTATATTGGCTTACATATTTCTAATTGCAGTTAAAGCTATACATGTAGGTACACAGCCAATTAGTCAGTGTTGTCCAAGTTTTAAATCTCTTAGACTGATTTGTGATACTTGTTGCCTTGTAATTTTTTAATAAACATGTTTATTTTACATTTGTTTAGTTTTATTTTCTAATTTTTTAAATGTAAGGAAATCATTTTGAGTTTATTTTCATTATAGAATTTTACTACAAAATCACCCATATCAAAAACCTAGCTACCTAGGTTTTTTGATATGGGTTATTTTATATGGCTATTGAATTATAATTAAAATCATTTAGACATCATTTTTTACAATGTTTTTTATCATCTAAAAGATTCTACCATCTGACATCTTAGAGGCTTATCTTAGATGTTGCCTGGATCACCGTTCCACCCTAAGGCTTTAGGAGGTTATAAGAACTATTTAAAAAAGTACTCTGAGCTGTACTGAAAATAATACAATAATATCATATATATTTCTTTTGTGATCTTGGTGTGTGTAGCATGATGTGTATTTGCCAGGTCTAAAATACAATAGATATCATTGTTGTATGTTCAAATCTCTCGATAGGTGAAAAATAGAAATGTACAATTTAACATTGAATAGGAATTACATTTTGATTGTACTACAGTGAGCTATTTATTGGTTAATAAATAATTTGCAACCATATTCAGACAATGAAAAAATAGTGGAATTAAAACATTTATTAGCAAAAAACTTAAATGTAAGTTACATCTACATAAACCTAACTCTTATTCTGATCCTTCAGTTTCTCTAGTTGTTGCCTGAAATAAAAATATATTGGCATAAATTACTGAATATAGTATTAAACAGTCACCTGCCACATCTGTACACAATAATCTCAAAACAACTGGGATTTAGATGAAATTTAGCATGGAGATAGTTTGAGACCCTGGGAAGATTTTAGGCTACTTTTTTTGCAAATCCGCGAGCTTTCTAGTTACTGAATAAAAAAAAACACATACAATATATTAACAAAATTTGGGGCACATTTTATATTTTTTATTTTATTTTTAAATAAGTAATGAATATAATTTAAAGGTCTCCTGAACTCTAAGAAATTAATACAAGGATTATAATATTATTAACATTTCTTCAGACAATACCATATGACCAGCATTGGTAAATAAAGAATGTCTTAAAAAAATAAACATGAAAAAAAATAGGTAAAAAATTAAACTACTATTATTGATTTTATTTTTCTATAAAAAACTGATAATTTCCGTGTCATTTTATTTCAATTTGCATATAAGAAAAAATATTTAAAAAGGTTTTTCAGGTAATAGTTAACCCTGAATGTGTAGACAACTTCTTTGTATTATTGTATCAATCTCAATTTACCTTATTATTTCACTTATGTGGTATTTACACAGGCTAGTTACACTCAAACTCATCCCCCACAACTTTAAATTAGTATATGTAGTTAATTTGCCCTAAACAAACTATAATGTAAGTAAATAAGGTCTATTATAAACAATGATAATATAGATAAACCTGAATTAGCTTTAGTTTTCAATCAAAAAGTACAGAAGCATGCATAGTATGCTAGATAAATTTGACAAAGATATACATCAGTCCATAGGACCTGAATTCTTACTGAATTTTAGTTCCAACTATTTAAAAAATATTTTATTTCCGTCTAAATTCTTTTGATTCATATCAAATATAGGGAGCTTTACTTATATTTAAAAAGGGGAAGAAAAAGAGTTGAATATAATTTTAGTTTCTGGGATTCTGGTTAGGACATTGCAATAAGTAGTATGCGTAAATCACGAGCAGTAGTGCAAGGAGTTTTACTACTTGTTTTCGTTCACGGGTTCGGTCACCTGGAAAGAACCAAGCAAATTCGTTATACAAAATAACAATTCTAACCTCAACTGCTGATTGAAATCGTCTTGAACGATGTCATCCTCCCAGTTGTCTTCCCAGACCGATACGTCTTCGTCGTCAGCATCCTCGGTTCCCCAATCTGAGCACAATAACACAAAATTACATCAAAATCTAGGTGAGTAATCAGAATCACGCAAACACAATTTCATAGTAATTACGCACTTTCCGCAGGAAATTCTTCAAATTCATCGTCTTCTTCCAGAAGGCCGAGGTCTACTTTCTGTTTGTCTGCCATTATTACCTTTTTTAGTGAATTTATACGAAAAATTGGAGTAAACCAAACCGCTTGCTCAGTTTTGTTTTCGACAAGTCACGGTTTTGGTCAGGGGCATGACAGTCAAAGTGATCTGTCAGATGCTTGTCATATTTAAATATAGTTTCTTTAAATTACCTGAAGATAGCACTAAACTTACATTTCAAAATGTGACCGTGACCACGAAGTGCTGCAAAGCCTTCGAAACGTCGGGAGAAAATATTAATTAAAAACCCGCGATAAAATCCGCAAAATAGTTTTATTTCAATTTCAAAATAGTTCAAAACAGTAAAATCTCTTTTGTCGCAACCTTGTTTAGTTTTCCGGTTTTGACATTTTTAAAATTCTTTTCTTTTGTTTGCCAAATTGACACCGTCAGTCAATAAATTTATTTTACATATTTTGTTGTAATAAAAAATAATATTATTTGAAATGGAAATTAAAAACATATTTTGCGTGTATTAAATATTACGGTAAGTAAATTATTTTTTGCTTAAATTTAATAGGTATAATATTATGTCAGTTAAAATAAACTCCTGTTTTCTTTTCATGCATTTGATTTTTACGTTATCGCTAAATATAATTGTGTTATTATCTAAGTAAATATGTCGAAAAATATGATTACATTTTATTTGCAATACCTTATTATTGATATATTTCTTTACATGTAAGTTTTATTATTTTAAATTGCATTTATTTTAAAATTTTAACAAATTTGTTTCATTTTATTACAGGCACAGATGCCCATCCATTCTCTTAACCCTAAAATAAAATAGAATTTTGGCGCAAATATGTGGATAATAATACAGAAAAAGTGTTTGATACAGTAAAAAACTACCACGAGTGCACCAGAATATATGGTTATGAGTTTATCCTGCACTCAGTTTGAATCTGGGGGCATGGCAGTGCCCCCACCAAGTCAAGCAAAAAAGCGGCACGGCCGTACCATCCTTTTCTCGAAGCAGTTCAGGGCATTTTCGGCCCCCTGTAACTTCGTTGTGGATAAAACTAGAATAAATCTTTAGACTGTGTGGGAATCCGATTTTTTGGTGCCAAATAAAGCATATCAAACATTGAATAACATATTGACGAACATTCTTCCAACCAAAGGATTAAAAAGATATAATATTATGTCTTATGATTGTAAGTCATTGATGTATAATAAAAACAACCCTTTTAAGTATATATATTAAAGTAATATATCGGCGCCAGGCGGAGGTGCTAGATAAACATATTAAAATTAAGCTAAAATTTAATTTATATTTGAATTATCGTTTAGGAATTTTATAAGTTATGTTTTTATATTATAAAACTCATAATAAAGATTTTTAGTTGTAAGAAGTAACTTAAATCAATGCCAATTTATTCCATTCATTTATTTCGTTCATCAAAATTTTATACCTAATAGGTTTCTTTTTTGACAACATATGGCAATCTACGCATAAGCCGATAATAATATTAAAATACAGTAAGTTTGTGGTTAACACGTTTGTATTCATCGTATAAATAAATAAAACGAATGATTATCATGCTGATATTGCTTCTTTGAGTTACATTTTGTTCATAATTTATTATTACTTTATAAAAACACGCAATTAAACGCAGTCGCGTAAAAACAGTTTGATAGTAATCAAGCTTTGTTTAACTAACCACCCTATTACTCTCAAAAGTGTATGTATGGTTAGTGATAGTGATATACTGTAAATAAGGGATCTAAGAGATTTCATTACGATGGCGCAGCAGATACAGATTGCTTAAATCAATGTTAACTGGAAATATAATTTTCTTTGGCTTGCTGTCATGTAATCTACTTTTAGAACCCTTAGGGTGGGTTGCAGAAAATAACTTTAACAATAACAAAGGTCTAACCAACTGTCAAATCTTCGGTTAAGCAATTTTCGGGTTGCATAAAATTAACAATTGTCAAAATGACGTCGCGAATAACTGTAACATTAACCGCTCAGTTTTGAACGGTTAATGTTAAAGTTACGGTTAGTTTTCGTAATCTGTTTGTATACTCTGTATAGTTAATTGTCATTTGTTAAACGATTTGCAATAATAACGTCCTATACCCTATTTTAATACAAATACTCTGTTAAATACCTGCGTAAAATGTCTAGTACGCGAAATATTATGGGATGCAAGCTCTAGCAATGATAGCGATTGTGATAGTGGGTCTACCCAAATAGTTTGATGGAGCAAAAAATTACGCTGAAATTCTATGATAGAAACAAAGAGGATGTAAATACTAGGTACCTATGTAATAATAGAAATTTAAATAATGAATCGATATTTCATCAAGATTTGATAGTTATATTAAATCATTGCCAATGCAAAAATATTACCCGTGCAAGTTTTTGGGGTAATATAGCATCATTTTACTGGTTACTCGTTTACCTTTACTTTAACAATTACAGCAATGGTGCAACAGAGGAAATGTCAATTTCAGTAGTCATTGTTATTGTCACTGCTAAAGTTAACTTTAACGGTAACACTAACGTCAGATTTTGTGCAACCCACCCTTATTTTGCAGTGTATTTAACAATAACTGTAAACAAAAATATTAAGCAAGAGATTGTGGTGCCACCTGCAGGATTTTAGCAGCAATAAAACATCATCAGTGGCCTCTGTTGGTAATTTTTGAAGACATGCCATAATTTGACAGTTGTTGATTGGCAGAAAAAGGGTACAAGTAGGTTCTCTATTTCAGTAGTATTATAATTCTCTTTGGTTTTGGTGTTGCCAATTGCCATTGACAAAATTAAAATATCCAATTTCCTTCTTTTTTTTGGTTTTGTTTTCTCCTTCATAAAAGGAGAAGGCAAAGGCGCATAACCATGCAGCCTAGTCTGTTGTTTTTTTTTTCACATCTAAGGACTTCTTTAAAATTCAAAGGCTGGAGTGTTAATAATAAGGCCGAAGCCATGACTGCAGTTTTCTCACACTATAAAGGCCCAAGCCACGTGTGGTTGTTTATTTTTGTCATCAGTGGTAAGTCGTAGTAAAGCAGTGGGTACCTTAACAAGATTTTATCGAGAGGTTTTGGCGGCAACAAAAAACCACTTGATTAGCACAGATATTTCAATTCACTTCATTTGAGCCCTTTAATAGAACCATATTGGATAATATACCACCATAATTATGCAATATAGCACTAAGCATCACCAAAATAAAGAATTAAAACAAGAGCACCTCACGACATTTTCAAGTTCCCGCCAAAACTCCATATACAATTTCTGTAAAAATTGTGATAAAAAAAAAATTGTTATAAAAATAATAACAAATTTTCAAACTTTCAAAATGCATAATTTGTATTATCGATTACTCAAACCTCAAATTTTTTATATTAGTCTCGTTCTTAGTACCTACTAAAAAAAAAAGAATATCTTCATATACAGTCAGCCACAAAAGTAGGTTTACAAACTCAAAACTTCAAATTGCCTTTACACGTGAACTTTAATGTATTTCTTCTTCTTAGTGTAAATCTATTAAATTATCTGCTTATGAAAATAAAACTTTGGTAATAAAACAAAAGTATATAGGTGATTTAAAGTTTTGAATTAGTTAGGCTACTTATATGGGTGGCTGTACATGCTAATTATTTTAGATGCACGGTAATTCGATAGCCTAGTTGGGAGTGGAACGGACTGCCGAGACGAATGTCCGCAGGTTCAAAACCCAAGGGCACACACCTCTGACTTTTCTAAAAAGTTATGTGTGTATTCTTTGTGAATTATCGCTCGCTTTAACGGTGAAGGAAAACATCGCGAGGAAACCTGCATACCTGAGAAGTTCTCTGAATTTCGAAGGTATGTAAAGTCCGCCAACCCGCACTAAGCCAGGGTGGTGGACTAAGGCCTAAAAACCCTCTGACTTGTAGAGGAGGCCCGTGCTCAGCAGTGGACAGTATATAATATATATTGAAAAGTCTTTCATTAATAGGAAGCTACATTATTCGTGAGTGTTATAGGCTACATTTATCTAGGGAATATATTTAACCCGGAAAAATTTCTTCACACGGGCAATGCCGCGGGGAAAAACTAGTAAGATATAATTATATTGGATATAACCCTGACCGTGTCATATTTTACCGTATTACCGTGTATTAATAGCATTTGGTTGCTGGAAATCCCTTTTAATGAACCCACAATACAAATCTGGTAGCTTTTTTTAGGTTCCGCCTCGTTACCTTATAGGTATTTGAGATTCCGGCTAATTTGAAGGCGCTGTAATTCATAGAAAACTATTTTTTGCCAGACGTTGATCTTTAACATCTTTCTTTTGATCGTTTAACTTTCCATAATTGTCTTACTTCTTACTAATATTATGAATGCGAAAGTTTGTGAAAATGTTTGTATGTTTTAAGAAGGAAACGCAAAAACAACTAAACGGATTTGGATGAAATTTGGCACATGGGTAGTCGTGTTCTTTTTTTTCTTGGATCAACACTTAGCCTATTATAACTCTCTTTGGTGCATACCCATACTATTTTTCGATTATTCCAATTTTTATCCCGTTAGGTAATTTTATTATGATTATTGATGTGCCTCTGGAAAACATACAGCATTGTTTAGAAGAAGGCGTGTATACTTTAGCCATATTTAAAGATGATTTCCGGTCGACGAAGTGTAACTCTGTGTCAAAAGATGGCGCCACCAGCAAGGACGGGACCCAAGGAGGTGGTCGTCGACATTCTGGTGTTCATAGCGTTGTGTGCTTTCGCCGAGTGCGGTCGCATTTTAAGTCGGAAATTAGTAACTCAGTTATAATTTTGTAACAGTGTTCAGTATTTTTCTATCGTGGTTATTTTATAATTTCGGTAAAGTTAGCAATGAATAACATGTCCGTAAATGATACTGAAGAAGCTAACGTTGAAAATCATTCGATTGGTTCAAACTCACCGACGTCCGAGAAGGATCCAGGATTAGAAAAGGATGACACCTCAAATTGTACCAGCTCATCAGATAGTGATCAAGAGGAACCACCGCGCAAGAAAAGGAAGCGAGACATACAGGTAACGGTCGATCCCCGGATCGACGCGTTATGCAACCAGGTCAGTTTTCTTACTAATATTATATTGCATCAGCAATATGCTCCAAATATGACTTTTGAATCTACCGACACGACTGAAAATACAAACAACTGTGAATTTTTGGTCAATCCGTCATCAAATTCAGCGAAATCCTTAGACTTAGGAGTTTGTAAGACGGACTATGACGAGAAAAAAGTTTTAAAATCAGCTGATGAAAAACTTTTACGTCAGCTAATAAATCTACAACACTTTAATTCCCCCACGTGGCAACATATACGTTATAAAAAAGCCCTGGCAGATATGCTGGCATATCCAGGCTTTTGTAAACTAAAAGTTAATGATGAAACATGTGTTTTGAATAAAGGAAAAGATTTTCTGGCTTCAACAGAGGAAGCTATTGCTGCAATCACCAATGCACTCCTTCGTCAAAGGGAATTATTGCAATCTGGTTTACAAAATATATTAGATTGGGCTCACAAAGATCTCACTGAATTGAGTTCAGATACGTTGTTTAATAAAATAACCGAAACCTTTGGTAGTTCTTCTCCGTCTTACAAATTATCTGAACAAACTTTGCAAATAGTTTGTGGCAAACGTGCCGAATGCATCGAAATTAGGCGCAAAAGATTGATATCCGAAGTTCCTGATAAGAGTGTCCAAACTGCTCTGAATAACATACCACCCAGCGAGGAGTTTTTATTTGACAAGACAAAACTGTCCTCCCTCATTCAATCTTTGGGAGGACCCCAATTATGGTTAACACCTCCAAAAACTTCAAAAAGTAGGGAACAACTACCCTTGAAACGAAAGTATGATGAACAAAACCCATCAACATCCAAATTCAGACCTCAAATTCAACAGAGAAATAACAGCTATGATGCCTATAAGAAACAACAAACAAAACGCCCTTACAAGGGAAAAAGTGATGGTTTTAAACACGTTAAAAATTCATTTCGAAACAAAGAAGGAAAAAAGTGACTATCCGACTCAGTTTCAGGGGGGTTGTTTAAACGTATTCAGGAACCAGTGGGAATCAATTGGGGCAAACAAATTCATATTAACGGCAATAACTGGATTTCGAATACCCCTATACAAGAAACCTCCTTTAATAATACCAACAAGAAAGGTCATGAGACAGTATGCAACCAAACAGTCACCGGCAATGTCTCAAGCTATTCGCGACCTTCTAGACCAAAAAGTACTGCAACATGTATTCACAAAGACACCCAGTTTCATATCCAAACTTTTCCTAAGGAAAAAAAGCGACAACTCTTATCGTCCGATCTTCGATCTTCGTCGTCTGAACAGATTTGTAAAGACAAAACAGTTTCGTCTGATCTCTCACACTGCAGTACCAGATTTCCTTCAACCGGGAGACTGGATGATAAAACTAGATATCTCCCAAGCATATTTTCACGTGCCAACAGCAAAATCACACAGACCATTTTTAAGGATCAGTTACCAGGATCAGTTATTCGAAATGACGTGCCTACCTTTTGGCCTGGCTTCAGCCCCGCACCTGTTCTCCTCCATAACATGTTGGGTCGCGGAGACCCTTCGTGCGAAAGGATGTCGAGTCCTAGTTTACTTGGACGACTACCTCTTGGCCAATCAAGACCATTCCAAGTTATGTCTTCAGGCTGCGGAAGCCGTGAGGCACTTGGAAAACCTAGGTTGGAAAATCAATTACCAAAAATCTATTTTGGTACCAACCCAAGATTTGGAATACCTTGGCATTCGATGGCAAACAACAAAAAATACAATGTCCTTACCCACAAAGAAAATGCAAAGTCTCAAAGACATATTGGATCATTACTTGCTGAAAGGGCAAATAAGTCTTTACCAATTACAAAGCATGTTGGGTCGGTTAAATTTTGCCAGCTTTGTCGTACCTCGGGGCAGACTACACAGTCGCAATATTCAAATATTCCTACGATGTTTCAACAAAACACGTCTCCGCCAAAGAAAAGCTATTCCAACAATAGTATCAAGGGAGATGAGATGGTGGCGCGGAGCCACCGGCTACTCGTCACCGATACACAGAAAACCTGCTACCCACTTCCTTGCGACGGACGCATCGGATTTGGGGTGGGGTGCTCATTTGGATGGGACCCTAATATCAGGTGCTTGGTCGAATCAACAGAAAAGGTGGCACAGCAACAAAAAGGAATTATATGCCGTAATAGCGGCAATCGAAACAAAGACGGCAACCTTACGGAACTCCCATGTGCTAATACAATCGGACAATCGAACTTTAATTGCATATATTCGGAAGGAGGGAGGGACAAGGTCAATAGAGTTACTATCTCTAACCTTCAAACTGTTACATCTAACAGACAAATACAACATAATTCTTTCGGCATATTATCTCCCAGGGAGATACAACATAATAGCCGACAGGCTATCGCGAGGGAAACAGCCAGCAGAGTGGCACCTGCTTCCCGCAATAACTACAGAAGTCTTCCAGAAATGGGGCCAACCAGAAATAGACCTGTTCGCGAGTCGAGACACTGCTGTAGTAAAAAATTACGTCTCAATAGACTTCAGAGATCGATTAGCAAATTATACAGATGCCTTCAGCAGAACATGGATATACAACCTGGCATGGGTGTTCCCTCCTCCCAGCCTCCTACCCAAGATACTCTCGCACTTAAACAGTGCGACGGGAACTTATCTGGTAGTGGCACCAGAATGGCCTCGTGCATTCTGGCTTCAAGATCTGAAATCCAGAGCAATAGATCAACCACTGGAGCTGCAGAATCTCTCGAAGAACTTAATAGATGTAACGACATCTCAACCTCCTCCACAAATCGAAACATTAACCCTGAAAGTTTGGAAAATTGGGGGTGGGGCGCCCAAATAAAGACCTGGTCAACACAAGAAAAAGACCTACTGAAGAATAGTTGGCGTCAATCCACTCTTTCAACATATTTACCAGCTCTCAGGAGATGGCTGAAATGGTGCACTAATTGTCAAATAGATCCCAAAGCCCCTCAACCGGCCGACATAGCTCGATTCTTAATACATCTCTTCCTGAACGAAAAATTATCGTACAACACAATCCTCGTTCATAAATCGGCAGTTTTAACTTTTTGTGGTCCTCATATAGAGCGACAAACGTTCTCAAACTTTATAATAAAACATACTCTAAAGGCTATAGGCATTGCCAACCCAAAAGTAGTTAAATTACCTTTCATTTGGGATCCGACAACAGTTCTAAATTGGCTTTCAGCTAATCCCCCAAAAGATACACTTTTTGAATTAGCCCGTAGAACAGCTACGGTGCTCTTATTAGCATCGGGACGAAGAGTTCACGATTTAACTTTACTTAAAATCTCAAAGGATAGGTATATTGATAACGGAGAAAATATTTATTTCTTACCAGTATTCGGATCAAAAACTGATACTCACTCATATCGTCAATCTGCCTGGAAATTGACTAAGCATTGCGATGAAAATATCTGTCCGGTAACATTAGTTAGATCATTAATAGAAAAGAGTAAACCAAGAAGAGCAGATGGGAGAAACGTAGACAATCTCTTTATTACAATATCCAATAAAACAAAAGCAGCGTCACGTACCGTTATTGGAAACTGGGTTCGCACGGTTCTCAAAGACAGTGGCATTCATGCTACCCCAGGAAGTTGTAGATCGGCGGTGGCGTCCTTAGGATGGTTATCTAATGTACCTCTTGATGATATATTATCCCGTAGTAATTGGAAATCGTCTAGCACATTCTTTAATCATTATTGTCGTGAAATAGAGATAGCTAATAATGACAGTAACTTATTTTTCAAGACATTCACGCCAATGTAAATTACATTGTTGATTTTAAGTGTTACTTAATTACGTATTTAATTCACTATTAGCTTATGTAGTAGATCACAAAGTGCTATGTATAGATGTTACAAAACTTTAATCATTATATTGTTACACTTATAGTTGTACCCTTTTTATTCAACATAGCGTTGTGTTTTTAATACTCACCAGCAGATAACAAACACGTCTTCTAAACAATGCTGTATGTTTTCCAGAGGCACATCAATATAACGGTTTTACATAACAATAAAACCGATATTATGTGCCGAGAAGGAAAACATACAGCATTGCAGGAAATTCTTCCTGGTGAAGACTATGAACACCAGAATGTCGACGACCACCTCCTTGGGTCCCGTCCTTGCTGGTGGCGCCATCTTTTGACACAGAGTTACACTTCGTCGACCGGAAATCATCTTTAAATATGGCTAAAGTATACACGCCTTCTTCTAAACAATGCTGTATGTTTTCCTTCTCGGCACATAATATCGGTTTTATTGTTATGTAAAACCGTTATATTATATCGGGTTTACATCTAAGGGTTTACACCGTTGAAATTTATAATATTATGTATTATTAAACTTGACTTCTGCTCGCGGCTCCGCCCAAGTGAATGAGTTTTTCCGGGATAAAAAGTAGCCTATGTTACTCGCTGATAATGTAGTTTTATATTGGTGAAAGAATTTTTCAAATCGGTCCAGTAGTTTCAGAGGCTATTCAATGCAAACAAACGAACAATCAAATCTTTGGTCTATGTAATATTAGTATAGATATCCATCCCACCATGTGATAAAGGATATGCCTACTATAACTGCACAATTTTGCTAAATGCTAGATAGACAAAAGAACAGAAAAATAATCGACCTAGGTTGCGTGATAGGGCTCTGTTGGGAGCCGAAACTTAAACAAATGAACAAGAAAAATCACTTTAAACAGAAAAATACCACATATTTCACACATTTTTATTTATAATATAAAACACAGTCATTGAATACATAACTTTTGAATTGTTAAGAAGCTCAACAATCAAAAGTACGTCTTAAAATACGTCTATATCACAATATATCACATCAGAACTTGTTCAGACTATGTAACAGATAAATTATCACAAGAGACAAGTCAGAGAATATATTTAAAAATAATATTTCAATTTAGTTTTAAGAAAATAATTACATAATTACAGACGCTTTTTTTTAAAATAATATGAGTGATCACTGATGTATCATAAATACATTTTTATCATATACACTTCATAATATCGATAGTTTAAGTGCATATCTACAAAATAACAGTAAAAATCATTAAAACTTGACCAAGTTAATGTGTGGTCAATCACTTGAAAAGTGAATAAAAATACTCTTTGGTACGATCAACTTATGAAGTACAAGTAAACAACATATGTACGTAGTGTACATATGTTATTCATCCAAAAATAAAATGTCGACTAATGACACATTCATATCAATAATATTTTTGTATAATATATTTCTATTGAAAAACGAAATCACATTAGTTTCTCCAATATTTTCACAATTATTTTATCATACGTTAATATTCAATGCATACGAGTGCAGTAAATATTTAATAGAGAAGTTAAAATATCCAATAATAATAATATTTAATCACGATGATCATTTTGTACAAAAAAAACAATGATATCATGAAAATTACTTGGGAAAATATTTTCATAATGAAAATAACCACTACATAAACATTGCTATATACGTTTACACGTAAAACATAAAGTTTCTTATGCATAAAATTAAATAGTACTTAAATGACATTCGACAAATCGTTAACTCCTTCGTCATTTCAAAAAGTACCTTCAAATCATGGAAATCTACCATTCCTAGCAACACCAAATCTTAAAGAAAAGCCGAAGGAACTTGCACCTTCACTCTAGAATGAAAATCCACATTTATTTTTTAAAATGATTAACTACATTCAAAAAATAAGTACTGGTGAAGGGTTTTAGGAATTTCTAAGGTGTGGACAATGTCCGGCAAGGAGGGGCCGAAATACCTACGCAAATATATTCTTACTTGCGGGAGCAAAGAAATGGGATTCTTAGCCCGTTCTATTAATTTTTGTTTTTGCGTGGCATTAACTGTGTTGTTTCTTTTGATCATGCAAAGGTCGAAAGCCTCTGCAGCCTCTAGGAGTTGGTAGAATATGTGCTCATACTCAGCAGAGGTAACATTCTGTAAGTGGTTCAGGATGCCGTCAGGGTCACGGAACTGGGTTTTCATAATAACCTGAAAACATAACCTGAATTAAACTAAAAATAGTAATGTTTCCATTTTTCTTAATTAAAAAGTTACTGGTATTAAATAATAATATAAACCTTATATAAATTCAAAATAGCGCCATCTACTGTAAATTATGATATACTGCACACACTTCTCATTCACTCATCTTTTTTAATAAATTAAGCAAAAAGTCTAAAATTAGATGGAACCCACAATTTGTAGAATATCTATAGAGTATATATAAAATTATATTCACGGTTTTACGCGAAATACATACAAAGGATGGGAAATTATTGTAATAAACATAGTACCTACCATGAATGATACCCTATGACCACAAGATGGCGCTAAACACATAATTTATTACTACCCCCACATTACTCACTTATCAAGTCAATATAACAAAACACTCACCCTAGCCCCATATCTGAGTAACATGGCCACTATCTCTCCATTGGGCTCGACGTTGCTAGCGAGGTACTCGGCCAGCGCGGGCCGCAGCTGCGTCGCGTCCTCGCTGCTGTACACCTTCATGTTCGGATCCGCTCCACTCTCTAGCAGGATCTGGAATATGAATTTTAAATGGCTATTTCTACTTGTGCTTTGTTCTTAACGGACTTAATAAATTCATTATATTAAGCTTTTTATTGCCTCTGCTTGTGCAGTTTGCTGTCCTTCGTTTGTGTGTTCCTTAGCTCTATCTCCATAGTCATAATCTATAAATTTTACACTCGTGTTGCTATCTATGCTGTACGCTCCTGTCACCTGTGTTTGGTTCTAAATTAACGTACTGGTTATATTCTCTTTTCCATAACTAATGTCAAATATTTTAGTTGTATTGCTCTTTGCTGCCATCGTTTCTTGGTTTTCCTCGGGTCGAAAGTTATTCTAAAAAAGTTATATTATTTTAACATCTACCCACATGGCATTGGCAATATCACCGATGAAACGGTGGAGCCATTTTTAAAAGAAGAAGAAGAAGAAATTCATTATAGAGTATGAACGCTTCAATACTTAGGTAGTTATCAGTAGTTTTAGAGTAATTTTGTACCAGTTTCAAAACTCGGAAGGCCTATAGGAAAATACTTAGGGCCTGTTAAACAACTTATAAGTCGACCAAATTCAAAAGCCAGACTTTAATCTGCGCTTCCAAATAATGGTAATAAAATGTTTACTATCTGTTTACTATGATGATAAGTAACACGTAGTGCTACCCACATTATATAGCGGTTTATACGATAACTGTCAGATAAAAAGTACTTGAAACTTGTGAACCTTATGAAAATAATGAAATTGTATTTACAATTACGAATTACTTCTATCAAATAGTGTTTTAAATGTAGTCAATCCCACAATAACATTTTGAATACATTTTAATTTTTATGTTATTTTTGTGTGTGCGTATTACTTAAGCGTCTTTAACCTTTTTTTTTTTTTTTTTTTTTCTCTTTGGCAAGGCGCGGTTTGCGCATCTGCCAGTGTCAAAGTTTTTGGAAGTTACATATATAATATTGTTTCTTTGTTATCCTCAGTAGTAGTAGTACTATGTCGAAGTAAAGCAGTGGCTACCTTACCAAGACTTTATCGAGGAGTTTTGGCGGCAACAAAACAAACACTTGACTAGCACAGTTATTTCAATTCACTTCATTTGAGCCCTTTAATAGAACTATATTGGATAATATACCACCATAATTATGCAATATAACACTAAGTATCACCAAAATAATGAATTAAAACAAGAGCACCTCATGACACTACCAAGTTCCCGCCAAAACTCCGTCTTTTGAGAATAAAGATGTGAGTTCTTTTTTTTTTTTTTTTTATGGTATAGGGGGCAAACGAGCATACGGTTCACCTGATGGTAAGTGATCACCGCCGCCCATGAACATCTGCAATACCAGGGGGCACAGAGATGCGTTGCCGGCCTTTTAGGTGGGAATACGCTCTTTTTTTGAAGGTCGCCAGGTCTATCTATCTAAATGTTATTTGAACTCACTTTAACAATTTCCTTCCTGTTGACGATGTTGTCGGAGCAGGCGACGTGCAGCGGAGACCCGATCACAGAGCTGGACGCGTTCACTTGCGCTCCTGCGACATGACAATATTTAGTTAGGTAATGTTTCACGTCAACCGCGAGTAGACTGGTAGAGCTAGTAGCCATGGGCGTATCTTGCTTTAAGGCTAGGTGGGGGAAGGTAATTCCAAATTTTGTTGGTGCAAATTTTTAATATGTTATTGATTTTCCTTTTCAACATAACTGCATACAATAGTGTATAGATATAGAAAATTCAGTGGAGGACAGCTGACCCTCCCCTTTCCTACCCCACATTCCCCCTGAGTATGCTTATGCCTGGAACATGAAGTTCGTCTGTACACACTATTATATTACACTTGCCGTATTTGAACAAATATTTGTATGAAAGAAAACAAAGTCGATGTTGGCCAAAAGGCGCAATCATTTAGACGAATACGCCAAGTTCAGTGCCAAGGTTACACAAACAATGCCATACCAGCAGCTAGCAGCAGCTGCACCATGGTGACGTCCCCCTTCAGGATGGCGAGGTCCAGCGGGCTCGGCTTGCTCAGCTCCGGGCACTCGTAGTTCACTCGCGCCCCTTGCTTGATCAGGAGGTTCACCACTTCTGTATTACCTACAAACGAGGGTTTTAGAACTTTAAAAATGATTTTTTTTGTAGATACCTATATTGTTTTTAATGATATTGTGTGTGTGTATTGTGAATGCCTCGGTGGCGTAGTTGTATTACAGTATGACTGCAATGCTGAGGTCTTGGGTTCGATTCCCGGGTCGGGCAAAGTGATATTGGGTTTTTTAAATTCAGTATCAGCCCGGAGACTGGAATTTGTGCCCGATATGGCGATAGGCTCGCCCCCTATCACACCATGGGACGGAATAAACACGGCGAAAAGTGGGTGCACTAGTTGCGCCTCTGCCTACCCCTTCGGGGATAAAAGGTGTGAGAGTATACGTATATATGTAATATATGTATGTATATGATATTGTGTAATTATTTTATTTCTATTAACCTTTGCTGCATTACATACATTAAGTTGTCACTCATTCCGAATTGCTTAATGTTCGGGCAGATGGATATACTCTCACTTACCACTAAGCACAGCGTAGTGCATGATAGTCCTGTAGTCGTTCCTGGCGTCCGCCATCGCGTTCACGTTCGCGCCGAAGCTGATGAGCAGCAGCACTGCGTCCATACCCTGGGAAATAATTAAGCTTGTAAATAAGACTGTTCTAAAGGAGTTACATCAGGGTCATTTTTGGATTAAACTGTATTTACCGTCGATTTCAAATTTTCTTTGACATGAAACAAGAAACCGTCGAGACAGAAAGTTAATCAAGTAAAACAAATTATAAAGTCCAAAAACTGATTAGTGTTCTCGAAGGTAAAGCCTTTGTTTATTTTTTTACTGAAAGACGCAAAGAACAAAAATAGATCAGATCGCCATTCTTGATAGAAATTAATTACTGCAAGAAGGATTAGATGAATTACCTTCCTCTGCCTAGCAGCTTTCATGAGCGGCGTCAATCCAGCTCTGTCTCTGGAGTCAGGGTTTGCGCCGAAGGTTAGCAGTAGCTCCAGGTACTCCGGGTCTGACACCAGGTTGATCTCGGAGCCGAAGAAGTACCGCTTGTTGGGGTCTGCCCCATGCTCTAGGAGAAGACGAGCTACCTCCTGGGGAAAAGTGAGTTCAATTTAGATTTCATTATAAGCTCAAAAACTATATTGACAGACCGCGACGCGATTGTGAAACAGTTAAGTATTTTCTAGATGTTGTAAAGTATCTCCTAGTAACTCCAAAAAAATACACATTGCCGTGCCCATATAAAAAATAAAAAATAATAATAAAGGCATTTTATTCCTTAACCCTTTATTTTACATTTCAAATGTTATTATATAAAAAAATATCCTTACATAATGCTTGTTCCTGATAGCGAGTCGCAGTGGCTCGTCGCAGAGCGTGGTGCGCGGGAACTCCTCGCCGGTGTCGGGCCTGTAGTCCACCGCCGCGCCGCTGTCCAGCAGCAGCTTCACCAGCTCCACGTATCTGATGGAGAGGTTAGGTTGCAAGGGACAAATAGAAAGAGATGATGAAGGTAACAAAAGTCTAAAGTTTAGTATAAATTAGATCTGGTTTTTTAACTGAGATAGGACTAAGCGGCTGCTAGATTGACATAAATGAAAATCTCCACCAGCGTTTTCCGAAGAACCATACCATACCATACCAGCCCTGTATTATATGCTGAGCACGGACCTCCTCTACAACTGAGAGGGTTTAAGCCTTAGTCCACCACGCTGGCCTAGTGCGGGTTGGCAGACTTCACATACCTTCGAAATTCCCATAGAGAACTTCTCAGATATGCAGGTTTCCTCACGATGTTTTCCGTCACCGTTAAAGCGAGCAATAATTCACAAAGAATTCCGAAGAACCACCAAATTCCCAAATCTCCATAACAGCACAACACACCCCAACTTTCATTGGTATTGTGGACATTCTGTAATAGTCAATCAGCCTAACCATTTATTATTTTGCTTATCCGTATAAATTCATGTCTTGTAACACCGAGAACTGTACAACTCAAATGATTGGCAAAGCTAAAGCCACTGACCCATGCTCAGCTGAGAGATGCAGGGCGCTGTAGCCGCAGTCGTCCCTGGCGTTGACGTCGCAGCCCCTGACGAGCAGCAGCTGGGTCGCCTCAAGGTACCGCTGCCAGATCGCGTAGTGCAGCGGGCGGAGACCCTGGGTCACTGGCTCGTTCACCTGGGAAACCAAGGGTCTTTTGTATAAAAACATCTACTCGAAGGCCTTTATTTTGTTTGACGTAGAAAAGAAAGAGGAAAAACAGTAACATCTCCATCAGATTATGCTGTCTGTATACCTCCTCTTACCCAGCCCCATATATTCCAAGATGCAACTAATGCGCTAATCGTAACATCTGGATTGAATAAATCAAACACATACCTTTGCGCCACAAGCCAGTAATATTCTTATCTCGTCCAAAGGCACCATCCTTATGATCGAGTCCGCCAGCTCTCGCTGCAGGGACTTGTCATTTATCATCTCCGAAGGCATCTAGAACAACCAAACGTGAAAATCAGCATTAGAGCACAAAGGGACCCAGACAATGGACACGTTATGAGAACCACAAGTCTCGTAATAGAAAACACGCGAGTCACAGTCTTTGAAAAAAATGACTGGTGCTCGACGGTACGTTGTGCAAGAGAGCACAAGACCTGACAGTTTCACAAAGCGTGACTCATGAATCACAGAAACTGGAATGGACTCTGGCACTGGTCCGGGGGGCGTTAGAGATGACACGAAAGCCACAGGACCATAGCACAGGACTTACAAATGCGGACGTGCGAATCACAAGGTATGTCCAATCTTTTCTTTTCCCTCATTGTGCAACAAAGGAAATTGTTTTAAACATGATATCACGTTTACGCAGAAGTTTAGCGACATTTGCCAAATACGAGTCGGGTGTGACTTTCCTTATTGCCCAAGATCTTAGATAAAAATAGTAATTTAGTAAAGTCATTGAACTGCCGTAGAAATTACGAGGATGTATCGTCATAAACAAACTTACAAACATGTATCTTTTGCCCGCGGTTCGGCACCCAATTCGTCATATCCAATAACTTTACTAAACACAATATTCTTCCCAGAACACGCATGTAAGTAGTACCTACCTATCTTCCCAGATAGACCCTTGGGTACGACCTACTTACCTTATGTATTTCAAGGCAAAGTCCATGAAAGGTGCAGTTAAAGACGATACCAACTTACATTATTATCAAAGTGAATGTTTATCTACGCATTAGGAATTAGTCCGGGGTCGAGGTACCGGCGTGGCAGCGGTCCAAATGTGCCTGCCACAGTTTATGTCATCGCTAGAACGGGTCAAGAGCGGGGATCGTCTGCGGTTATGTAAATAATCTAGATTTTATGGAGGTTACAATGTCTGCATTCAAAAAAAAATCCTGTATAATATAATGAATTTACTCTCAGTCGAAATTCTTATAAGGTTTTTGCATAAAGTGTTTCCAGGATAACTTGTGTTGTTTTTGCTTAGAATGAAACAGTCCCTAACTCTCGGTCGTGAGCCAGTAAGTGAAAGCCAGCGAAAAGTAAGCGAATCTGAAGGAATTCATTCGCGTTCTACACAGTACACGCCAAACCCGCCAACTGGCTTTCCTTTCTTTAAGCCGCCAACACAGCCCGGTGACTTAGTGCCGGTCACTCTGCGCAGACTACATGCGGATTGCGGACATGTCATTTATTAGCTGCCAAAGTAATGTTGCTGATTTCGCACCGCTGCGCCGCGCCAATACGATACGAAAACAAACCTGCCGAGTGTACAACAAAATCCAGACGGCACTATTCTTAACGCTAACTCAATAGACGATAATACCTAATAATGTTTTCAAAACAAAGCTAAATTAAGATTCAAAATATAGTGATCACATCAGCTGCTTTTGATTTATTGGTAAATTCAAAATGGCGCCGGTCCAAAAGCGCGCGAACACAACGGACGTCATAGAACGCACGAGGGAATTTCCGAGAATCATCTTAATTCAGTTTTATATCTTTATTCAGACGTGTTTTAGTAAACGAGGTTGGGTACAAGGTGAAAAGAAATGGGTTGATATATTTATGACTTCTGGGCTTTAAATATATTTTTTACAAGGATAAAGAAATTTCCAGCCTTTCGATGATCTTCAGACGTTATCTGTGATTTTCCGAAAGTCCCTCGTCTATGATAATATTATGTCTAACTGTATCTCTTATTTTTATTGTTTTGCCTTTTGTATTTTTTCATCATTAATTGCCTTAGATAAATAACTTTACTAGACCACATGTTAACACATAGGCAAAGATAGTAAAGCGACGCGATACGGTTAGATAAAACTTATTATATCCTAAAGTAATAATCAACATATATTACGTTCGTAAACCGTTCTTAATGTTAATATATTACCTGAGAATATAATATTATGAAAATATATAGATGATATACGTTTTTATAAAAATGTATGAGTGGCTGAGTAAACGGTTCAACCGCCTGGTGGTTACTGGTAAGTATCACGCCTGCCCACAAGAATTACCGGACAACACCAACTAGACATTGTAAGTAAACGTACCTACTGTACGGCAGAAAGCTCGTCGGTGATGGATAGATGGACCTTATAGATGCAATTTTACAATTACGCAATACAAGCCAATTGCCATCAAGTTTAGGCAACCGTCAACAAGACTCCTCAGAAGTTATAAAGCCATACTATACAGACAATTTTGTCTCCCCATGATTGAGATTAGAGCTTGTGTTCGACACAATGAGTTGTAAAAGTCTTATACCCGTGGGAAGGCTATTAACTTGGCAAACACTGAGTGCCGGCCAGCAGTTGCAATTCCATTTACTCTTAGAGGGTGAAAGGTGTGAGGGTACGTATGTAAGTGGTTATTTTCAGGTAGCCCAGTTGTTGATAAAGCGCGTGATCTCGATCGCAGTAGAAATGGCGTCGAAACTCAACCACGTTTTGGCCGAAAACAACATGTAGGTTATACTGCGTTTATTTTCAAGATTGTATTATCATTTAATGCGTATTACAGCGTGGGTGTTGGCAGAAATAGTAGGAAACTCTTTTGTTAGTAAACTGAAACACGTGGCGCCATCTTGCGTGATGTCATTGGCCTGTTTAATAACCAGAGTATTTTGGACTTTTGTTTTATATTGTAGCATCAGAGGTAGAGCTTTTCAATAACTGGCTAATGGGCTTTGGGTGCTTTCCAAATGAGAAAGTGCGTATCTCTTCCTCTGTTTCCTGGTATTCATGAAAATGTACAATATTTGGGTTTGTTTTTTTACTTTTTAGTAATCATAAAAACGTTCAAATATTAATAAAACAAGTTAATAAAATAAATAAATGCGAAGATTAAACATAAACAGTCACAAAACAGAACAGCCGAATGGGTGACAGTTTTTGCACGTATTATACCTTTTTATTTAAAACACGGAATATTGTTAGGTGAATATTACTATCGCAAAAATTATAATTCAACATTAAGTTGGTGCAGAGATAAACAAGGCAGGTAGGCCTCACGCTGCCGTTGCCGCTGGGAGCGTCCATCGGTGCGCGGGGGCTTCTGAGCCCCCCCACAACAGGAGACGGGGCCGCACCAGGCGGCACCGCGCAGGGGCGGCTGCGGACGACAACTTAGATACTTTTCGTCCGAGGAAGCCCGCAGCCGTCTCTAATGCGCCGAAGATGGCCACCGCGGAGTTTTAGTTGATATGCCGTGCGTTGTACATAGGATAGGGACTCGGCCCGGCGATCGCCCGACGTTTTCCATCTCTCCGGGCGGCTCAACACCGGGTCGTAAGGCACGGTGAACCCAACATAACCGCTCGGTCGCCCCCCACGAAGGCCGGGCGGTAATGGTAACGCACTTTCTCCGCGAAACCAAGGCACATTAAAGGTAACTCGTTATAAAAATTATCTCATCTATCCCAGAATTATTAATATTGTTGTGACAAGGCCACATCGCAGGGCATCATTCAGACTACGTAACCAATCGGAAGCGCGTTGCCATAGAAACGGTAATGTTTGACAGGCGATCCACACGACGTAACCTTGAGTAGCGTTCATAATAAATGACGTTGCTGGCTATGCGATACACACCCGTCATGCCGTCTGTCAAATGTGATTAAATTATTTGACATGAGGTATTGGATCAGTAGAGAAAAACAAATTATTCTTTACTGACTTCAAAAAAGGAGGTTCTGTATTCGACCCGTATATATTATGTATGTAAGTTTGTATTTCCACGATTTTCTCAAAACCTACTAATCCGATTTGGATGGGGTTTTCGTCATTCAAATATGTATTTTTCAGGGAAGGTTTTAGTATACAGGGTGATTTTAACATTGCGTTAATAAGTGAAATCACATACATATCTCGTCAAAAATAATTTCCATTAATTTATTTTAACCATAGACGTAAAATAAAAAAGTGTAAATTTCGAACAAAATAAATATCAATAAAAAGTTACTTTAAGTTTACACGCCCTTATGCCACTACTAGGTACTGCTCTAAGATAATTCGTCGCAGCGGCAACATTATACTTTCATTCAGAAATACACTTTCGCACATACCATATTCGCACTAAACTACGAAATGATAAAAAAAATTGAAAACTACAACCGGGATTTTGGCAATAATATTCGTTATTCATGGATGATTTTTGGCAAGATGTTAGAAGAGGTAAAGACGAATATGTGGTGTCATTTAGTACAATGTAAAAATGACCGTGTATAATTTATTAGGATCTGATGAAGATCTTCGGAGATAGAAATGTGAAATAATTATTATTTCTCACCTCACGGCTACGAGACTATCCCGTCTTCACACCCACCACTGCAACTCCTGTAAGCCAGGATCAGCAGTGGCACACGCGGGGAAGCTCGGCGAGTCTCAGGGAACACTCATTGGTTTTAAAACGCAACGTAATTAATCAAATAGAAGGATAGAGAAGAGTTGGAAATATATTTTTCCACTTCCCTCCAAGCAATGCTCAGGTCTTGGCTAGTTACGCGTTTCCTTTTCGATTGAGGGTTTGGATTGTTGAGTTTCTTATGACCCACATGCGAGCTCGAAGATATTCTTTCGAAATCCATTCGGAAAACTCAGGGTTCAGATTTCGTCACCATATTTTCCCACCATTTATGCATGCGATTAGTAATGAATATAATGTATGCACGTCACTAAGTACGAGTGTATTAGAAAAGTAACAGGCGCGTGGCTTGCGGGCGCCTTTCTTCCCCAATAAGCTAATGCTGTTTAAAACAACAATAATTAAAAGTGTGTTAATAAAATGACATGACTGACGAACGAAAGTTAAGGGGGCAAATCTCAATTATATAAACTATACCATTATGTAAAACCTGACAAACAGCCAATCTTTAGACCTGGGAAAACTTAATGACAAGTTTGATAACATAAAAAAGGTTTTGGCCGGGTGACCGGAAATGCCGGAAATCCGATGATTCCATTATTAGTTGTTAGTTGCTTGTTGTCAGGCAATAGCCGCCAAACGTCGTGGGCGTGACGGACAGACTTGCTTCGAATGATAAGCATGTAACATGTACTATCAGAGATTGTTTACTATCTACTGAGTCATGTGCGGGTTTTTTTGTAATTCATTGATTAGTGAGGTGCTGGTTTTGATTTGTGGCTTAATTTCTTTTAACTTTCATTGAAATTGATTCAAAATCAAATGACGATCGATTCTCATCACTAACTAATTGGGACGAAAATAATCTCGGCGAACTGATACAATGTACCTAACAAATAATTAAGTCTCACCGCAATTAAGTTAAAGGAAAAACAATGTTTCCTTGGCCATAAATGCATCAACAAATTTAATTAATTGATTTTTATTGTACATAAACGCATGAATAATAACAAAACGTAAATCAAACCAAACAAAAAGTTCAAAAACCTGAAACTAAGATGGCGTCAAAACAAAATGGCTGCTAAATATAAACCGAGTAGCCGCCAGCCTCGCACCTGACCTTATCATATAAATAAACTGAAAGTAGAAAGTTATTTTTATTTATGAATGTTTAAGAGGAAGCCTCATGAACTCAGATTCTGCACTAAGTTACCATGGTGTTTTATTATAATGACAAGTCAAGTAGTTTATCTATTGAAGTAAATATGCAACCGTCACTGCTGCCGGGTTTTACTAACAAGTACCTACTACATCACCCGACACACCAGATATTAAAATCTACATTGTCCAGTACTTACAAGATTCAATGTCCTTCAAATTAGTACACTGAGTAAGTTTGAACTTTGATTACGCATGCTCACGCCTTTTATCCCCGAAGCGGTAGGCAGAGGCGCAACTAGTGCACCCACTTTTCGCCAAGCGTATTCCGTCCCATGATGTGATAGGGGGCGAGCCTATCGCCATATCGGGCACAAATTCCAGACTCCGGGCTGATACTGAATAGAAAAATCCAATATCACTTTGCCCGACCCGGGGATCGAACCCGAGACCTCAGCCTTGCAGTCGTACCGTAATACAACTACGCCACCGAGGCAGTCATTATGTTGTAAATAATATTATAAAAAACAAAATGCACTGTTATAGGGAATATGGCATATGGAATTATGGTGCGTATGTTAATTGTTTAACTGTGATACCTATGCGTAAAACAGACGGAGCCAAACAATTTGTTATATCTTTACGGTACACCTGTGCTAACATATGCCAACAAAATTATGTCACAAAAATTGTTTCAAATCTCTCAATGAAATCTATAGCACTTATTAATACATTTGTATATTCCTATAGTTTATTTAACTATTTATTGAAATATAACGTAAGCAGTAGAATAGGATTGTCTTACCTTTTTTTGTAAAATGTCCAAACTCCAACAAATAAAAATCACAAAACCAATATCAATTTGAAACAACCAAACGCTTTTCCCGCGCTGTCAAATTGACATAACCTAAAAAATAACTGGTACTTAGCTTTTTTGTTATTTTCTATTGTTTTGTTAATATGATCGACGTGCGGTGCGTTTTGGAGTAAGATATAAACTGTTTTGGGGATTGGTTTCGGGATAACAGCAGCGTTTGGAAATAAGCCAATATGGCGACTTGCCAAGTACGAAGTATGTTGCATTGCGCGTGTGTTTTAGGGGGAATACGCTTGTTGTAGAAACTGTTAAACCAAAATTATATAATGAAGCATATTTTCAATTAAAGAAGAATGTCATCATTTACCAAATCATTAATCATACGTGATGAAATATCAGTCACAGTGTTATTATCCCAAATACTTTGATTAATTATATACCGATTATATATATTAATTATATAGGTATATAATTAATCAAAGCCCAAATACATACTTTGAAGGCGTATACGAAAAAATATTCAAACTTCCATTTTCTTTTTTGGGATTATTCGCATGTTCAACTCAGGGCCAATACTTGAGACACCATTATATTATCAAAACATACCCCAAGGAATTTTTGATTTTTAAATAAAAATATATTGGTACACATAAACAGTCCGCAACACGTGCCTTCTCCCTGATATCATCAGACGCGCACCTTGTTCACCCCTTTGTGTATTCCTTTATACGAACAAAGATTTCCCAAGCGAGCTAACTGGATATTTTATTGCGTTCCGCAACAAACCGACTTCTCGATCCACGATAACTCATCAGAAAGTCGGTCAAAACATAAAACATCTTCAAAAGATGAATTTGTAAGAGGTCCCTAATCTCCCTTCCAGTGCACCCACCGGATTCCATCGATAGGTACACTGCTTGCTGTACATTTCTAACAATATCCCGTACAGTTTACCGTTTTATCATTGTCGTCGCGCAAACGCTGTCAAGATCAACATGTTACCAAGAAAAGCTACACTGGGCAACTGTCAATTTCATAGTAGCAGTTCCCGAGTCCTCTCTAACGTCCCGGTTGATCTCCTGACCAAATATTTACAAATTGAGTAATTAACCTCATTTAAAAGACCATCAATAACCCAATGTTTAGTAAAAAAGATTTTGTTTTGATGTCTGTTTATAGTATGAACCACGTGGAAACTATTGAAAACATGAAAATTTTCCAAAGACGCAATTCAAATGCAGACTTTTATACGCACTATTTTTAAACCGAATTGAATGTTACGCAGTTTTTTAAACATCTAGGAATTACTACATTCGAGTAGGTATGTAGATATTAAAAAGTAGGTAATTCATATTTCTCATCACTGAATTGGGTATTTGGCTTGGGAGTTAGAATATTTTTTACCGTCAGCTGCCAATAAATAATGATTCAGGTCATTTTTGTGGGAAAGGATAGCTACAAAGTACCTATCCTAAAATATTAGCGCCAAAATCTTTTCTTAATCCTTATCTTATTAGTTCACAGAAAAGAAGTGGATGGAGACGAAGTTCATGAAGACAATGACTGTTGCGAAGTTAAAAGTAATTGCCAAAGATTTTACCATGTTCTAAACGAAAATATTTGAAATTGAATTTACCATGTCTCAAATGGAATATCCGACATTACTTTTAGGGTCTCGACTCTAGACGAATGAGGCGGTTATGTCATTTATTTATAAACTCTTTATTGTGTACATCGAAGGCAAAGTGAAAAAACAAATATACAATTGAAACTAGGCTAAACAAGAAGTATAAATGGCGGTCTTATCGCAATTAGCGATTCCTTCCAGAAAATCTTTAGGTATAACATTATTCGTATAGATAAAAATGTGGTGCTAAAGTGAATTGCAAGTAATAATTATTAATATCAATGGCATCCTTTCAATGAACGAATTCTAAAGAGGGGGTAAAATGGAACATCACCGCAAGTCGCCTCGTGCCTGCTCCGGACGAGCCGGCGCGGATTAAATGCCATTTAACCGCCACAGATTAGCTTATTGCCGAGGCTGTTAGGTTTTGGGGTACTAAGAGACAAACAATGGTAGGGAAAAATATTTGTAATAGGTATATCTAGTTATTCATTAAAATTCAAATCTAAATCTCTATGCCACCTGGTATTGAAGATGTTAATGGGCGGTGGTGGTCACATAGGTACCATTCGCTTGCCCACCATATTATAAAAAAATCTCACAAGAACGTCCAAAATTAATTTGATGATGTTTCTACAACTTCAGAGTGATAAAAGTTCTAAGTACTAACTTTTATAATAAACTGGGAATACTGTTTACCATAATGGGTCCGATCACCGCGTACATATTAAAGAACCCATAACAGCGACGTCATCCAGCAAGACTGTTTCAGTCCAGGGTCGAAACATCTCTCATTGGCCGTCATAATAATATTTGAACTAAGACGTACTGACCAGCAGATAAAGCGTAAGTTTACAGGGTAAACGAAGAATGGAACCACATCATGCTAGTTTAGCGTCGTCAGCGTGGAGAATGGAGAAATAAGAATTGAAGAAACAACTTCAAGTGGACGATAGCCTAGTTGGGAATGGAACGGTCTGCCGAGACAATGTTCGTAGATTCAAAACCCAAGGCACACACCTCTGACTTTTCGAAGTTACGTGTGTATTGTTTATCAATTATCGTTCGCTTTAACGGTGAAGGAAAACATCGTGAGGAAACGTACATACTTAAGAATTCTCCATTAGAATTTCGAGGGTATGTGAAGTCTGCCAACCCGCACTAGGCCAGCGTGGTGGACTAAGGCCTAACCCCTCTCAGTAGTAGAGGAGGCCCGTGCTCAGCAGTGGGCAGTATATAATACAGGGCTGATTGCATTGCAAACAACTTCAATAAATTATTCATCATCGTCATCATCATCAGCCACATGACGTCCGCTGGACATAGACCAAATTATTAAATAAATTGTATCAATATGGGGTACCAAATGGGATACTATGTGACGCATCTTTTTGGACCAATGATACATTTCTGTTTGATGTAAGCAATGAAACTTTTTATTACTGTTTTATAGAACTCTATGGAGCAAATGTAATGGTAATGGATTAGATTTCGTAGAAACTTTAATCAAATTATTATCTAAACAATATCATTTAGGTAAACACTGAAAACGGTCTTATTGGAAATGCATTATAAACAACGAGAAATCTTTAACCAACTTGAAAACTTCACATGACAGATAATACAGTCTAATTTTATTATAAAGTACTCAAATCTTCTGAATTCCAAATTATAAAGTAATGGAATTTATATTTCCCTATGTCCCATTGTACCCCAGTCTTAGTGTGCCTCGAACCGACCTTCCCCTAAGCCGTCACTCGCGTCTAGTCTGCGGTAACGGAAGCACAAACAGATCGTCTCATTCAGATACTACCCCGTGACGGTAAGAAGCATTCAATTATTTGCTTTTAGTGAGTTATAATTGTTAGGAAGTATTATACAAGTTTTCTTATTTTTTATTTCATTATTTTTTAAAATTTCATGCAGTCTGGAAATAGAATTGGGTGTATAATTGTTTTAAAATTGGAAAATACAAGTTTAACTTTTATGTATTCCCTTATTTAGGATAGTGACTATTACAATAGCTATAAGCTTTCATAATCCTGTTTGGTTGAGTTAGAAGAACTTTAAACTAACAGTCAAAGTTCTTTTGCTCTAGATTATGATTTACCCCAATCTTACCCCAAGTTTTTCTTTGCGGCATGACATAAAGTAAGTTATATAAACTACTTCTACTTAATATAGCAATGAAACCAGCTCTTTTTAACGAGATCTAAGGCTGAATGTATACTAACTGTGTCTTAGTTTTACTATTTTGTTGCTATTAGATTCATTGGGATTTTGGTTTAGTGAATACAACAAACTTGTACTTGTCGTGAATATATTTTTTATATGAGTGGTGGAAGATGCAAATGGGTCATCTGATAATAAATAATCACCGTCACCCATAAACTTTTTTTTTTATTGCATTGAATGACGAGACGAGCATGCCATTCGCCTGATGGTAAGCGATACGACCACACATAAACAGTAGCAACACCATCCAGCACCTAGACTTACAAAGTACTGTGTGGCATTCCACTGCGCTCGTCATCCTGAGACATAAGATGTTAAGTCTCATTATGTCCAGTAGTTATACTGACTACAATGTCCTTCAAACCGAAACACAACAGTGCATGCACACTGTTGCTTGGCGATAGAAATAGACATTGCGGTGGTACCCACCCAGACGGCCTCTTGCATAATGAGAGACCTACCACCAGTATATATACTTGCAATATTACCACCACGTTATTTTCTCCTCACACTTATAGTCATATAGGCGATAATATACTTATTAATGCACACAATTTTCTTATTACGTGTGCTCTTGGTATATGTTATATTTAAATAGCTTCTGAAAGTCGACATGTTATAAAAACACAGTGGCTCATTATACAATCTTCTCGGGCTACTTCATATTCGTTAAAATAGGCTATCTTATTTGTGGTAATCATTGCAGATGCTATGTTTTCGTTAATCGAGATTAATTCGACTACACTAGCCATCAATCGGCTTGCTCCAGCATGATGGGGTATAATTCAATTTTTGAAACTAGAACTTGGCTTATGTCGAGCAGTGGGGGAAAATGTGTTAAAGTATATTGCATCTACAACTTTACCGTTTACCCCATTTTACTCCTAGGCCAGGAAATTTAAATTTGTGATAGGAAATACAATTAAAGTTAGTAGAGTTGGAATTTTCACCCGATATATAATAGAAGCACACTGTGATTCGCACAAAGACTTAGGGAGTCGATCTGTACCACCGACGTGAGGCTATGGGAGGGAATAACACACATACACACACACTCACGCCTATCATCCCCGAAGGCGCAGGCAGAAGCGCAACTAGTGCATCCACTTTTCGCCGTGCGTATTCCGTCTCATGATGTGCGAGCCCATCGCCATATCGGGCACAAAATCACAAATTCCCGACTCCGGGCTGATACTGAATACAAAGACCCAATATCACCTCGCCCGACCCGGGAATCGAACCCGAGACCTCAGCTTTGCAGTCGCACCGTAATACAACTACGCCACCGAGGCAGTCTAGTAGTCGAGGGAATAAGAAAAATTAAAAAAGTTCCCTGATTTCAACTTATTAGTAGGTAAGCTGAGAAAGTCTGCGGCTAAGTCTGCGCGAGGTCTCAGGTGGTTGTCCCAATTGACTACCCCCCCCCCCCCCCGCTCCAAGGCCGCCTCAGATAACAAGCTCTCATGCAGTTCTTTTATTATTAGATGGTATACATTCGCCCAGTGACAGTGCCCTTCCCGAACGTATGGAAGAGGTTTACCGTACGAAAAGGAGGAGTTACCAGCCTCCTACGTATCCAGGACCTGACTGAGGACATGCACGAACCGGCTCTACAGCTTATGGTGAAATACTTTACCAGAGATGAACCTCCCTGCAAGTATATTGGTAAGTGGAAGAGCATTTTACCATCACAGTCTTTAGGTGCATCCACACCGCAGTTACTTTTTGTGGAGCAACGTTTCCAAGTGTTGCTCAGTAACAAGTTATTTATTGTTAAGTAATGTTGCCTAGATTTATAAAAACAGTCAAAATGTGGTAATAATCGATAACATTGTTAGAGAAGTTTACCTCAACACAGCAACATAAAATAACATCTGTTTAACGCGGCACTCGCTTGTTGCTGAAAGGTACTCTTTGTTATGTTTTATTAATTTCTGTTATTGGCAGTATGGACGCGTCACGCGATGTGTAACATTCAACAAATAGTAACTGGTAGCTACAAAAGTTACAGATAGTTACCTAACCGTGTTGCACAGTGTTGCTGCACAAAAGGTAACTGCGGTGTGGATGCACCTTATAATATACAGGATACGTGCCACTGCTGATCCTGGCTTACAGGAGTTACAGTGGCGGGTGTGAGGGCAGGATAGTCTCATACAGGATGTCCAATTAATATTTGTGGGATACCCTGTATATGAGTGTCGATTTTATACTGAAAAGTGTGCAAACACTAATTTGTGATGTGTTGCACTTTAAAAGTCATTTTAGGACTCGGCATGAGACAGCTAATGTTTCATGATGAAAGCAGTGTAGTAGTTTTGAATTGCAGTTACTGAAAAATTTAAATATCACCACGGTAGTAGCAAATCAAATAAACGACTCTCACTCTTGGATTAGCCAAATAAGTATTGCTCAACCGGACTATTTTTGTAGGAATTCAAAATCACCCAGAGGCTTTGTCCGAGCTGGAGACATTGTGGCGTAATACTATCAAAGACAACTTGTCTCTAGTATGTATCAAGGATACGGATGACGAGAGTCCAGTGATTGTTGGAGTCAACGTCCTTACTGTGGTATGTAAGGAAGACAAGGATGTGCCGTTCCAGGTTTGTAAAAAATATTATTCTGTTAAGCCATTATTACTACGCGACCTAGGTCCGTCTCGGTTCGATAGCTTTAGGTTATTTGTACCACACAGGAAGCACTATGTCTCTGTTGTGTTCCTGTCAAAATAAATTACTATTTTAAGACGTATCATTTATAAATGTCTCAGGATAATGAGCGCAGTACAGTTCTCTGCAGCGGTCGGTGACTGCAGTTCAAAGTTTTTAACTCGGTGTTTCTAATGATCGCGAGCCTTTACCGCTACAAAAGTCCCTATATTACTGTAGTGATCCAAGGCCTCACTTGTACTACGGCAGCGCCATTTACTTAAAAAGTTTGAAAAATAATCCATTTATTTCTTCCGGAAGTAAATTACCGGGACAAAAGTAACCTATGTATTGCCAAATTTCTTTAAAATCCGTTCAGCTATTCCTTAGCTTACTTCTAAAAAACATACAAACATCCAAACCTTTTCACAAACTTCCGCATTTATAATAACAGTTAGATTAGATTTCCATCCCCAGCAGCTACTACACTACTCCTGACAGAAACTAAAGTGATGTGAAAAATTTTCAAGCTGAATATAAATGACCCAATTTCGCCGCTATAACCCACTAAAAACTTTCTCAACTGGTGGGCCTAAGGATAAACATGGACAAGACCAAGATCCTGTCGAATGCTCATGTTGTGCCTACCCCGATTACCGTTGGGAGCTCAACTCTTGAAGTTGTGGACGAGTACGTCTATTTAGGTCAAATAGTCCAACTAGGCAAGTCCAACTTTGAGAAGTAGGTCAATCGTCGAATCCAGCTCGCTTGGGCAGCATTCGGAAAACTAAACAAGGTCTTCTCGTCCAAAATACCTCAGTGCCTGAAGACAAAAGTCTTCAATCAATGTGTGTTACCAGTGATGACATACGGCACTGAGCCGTGGCCTCTGACTATGGGCCGCCTAAGACGGCTCACGGTCACTCAGCAAGCTATGGAGAGGGCTATGCTAGGTGTTTCTCTACGCCACCGAAATGAGGAGATCCCTATTAGAACGAAAGTCACTGACATAGCCCAGCGGATTAGCAAGCTGAAGTAAAGGTCGTAGGAACACGCTGGATGCAGGCCGCTTTTAACAGGTCTGTCTGGAAATCTTTAGAGGAGGCCTATGTTCAGCAGTGGATGTCATGTGGTTGATGATGATGATGATAATGCACCCACTATAACATAACTACACTTTCAGACCGAAGACAAAGTCTGGGCGAAGCTGTTCGGTGCTGTAGACCTGGTTTCCAGGAGTGTAAATATCTTCGAGCGTTATGGTGTGGACAAATACTTGACGGCATATGGACTGGTGGTAGACCCTGAGTGGCGTGGCTGTGGCATTGGAAAGGAGCTTTTGGAAGCAAGGTATCGTATCATTTTTTTCTTTGATTCCGCCAGGCGACCAGAATTTCTATCAGCCGGCCGATAGAAGGAATCGAAGTGAGGATCAGTTTCATCAGGAATTGAAGTTATGACCTATTTACTTAAATATTTCAGGTTTCTGTGACTTATTATGTCATTCTCTCACAATTCTATGGATGGGAGTAAGTACTAAAGTTTGTTTTTTTTAAACACGACTACAGTAAAAACGTAGCCTCTAAATAGTAACTTCTTTAACAACAGGAGTTCATATCAGTACCGTCAAACACGAGGCCTTACAAACGTATTACAAACTCAATAATCATATTTCCATCAGTCTTCAACACAATGGAATCCAATAAATAAATTCCAGTAAAATCTAGAACATTCCCAATATAATATGGTCGCATCGGAATTCGCCGGCATCTACGCGCTCGGCCCGGCATTCTTACATCCATAATGGATGCCTAACGAGTTTTCTCGCGAGGGAATTTAATATTATGCTGATCGAATTTATTGTAGCGCCATCTATTTGCTAACA
The DNA here is from genome assembly GCA_947568825.1 of Sphinx pinastri. Lineage (NCBI taxonomy): Eukaryota > Metazoa > Arthropoda > Insecta > Lepidoptera > Sphingidae > Sphinx > Sphinx pinastri. The sequence goes on from OX387615.1 coordinate 23,873,076, forward strand.
AAAGTAGTAATTATTATTGATGTTCTGTGTTCTTCAACATTAAATAGCATATGAAACCTAGCAGAACTCTTTTTAGTTTTTAGTCTATGAAGAAAATTGTGGAAAAGACGTATCAAAACAAAGAGTTCTAATATTATAAACTATACTATGTTGAATGCTTTGTTGAATGTCTTTGATCAAACACAAATAAATAATTTCTAATTGTAATGTTTTGTTTACCTTCTGACAATACAATATATTCTAAGTATTTGATTAATCTTAAATCGATTGAATTTATGCATGCACGTGCAATAGGTATTTCGATTTTTACATTTTAATTTCATTCATAACATTTATTCTTTATGTCAAAAGATGGCGCTAAGAGATCGTTATCCATCGCAAAATTCGTGTGAAATGTTGCACTTTAGAATATTTTAATGGCTCAATACAAAAATGCTGACATCTAAATTTATATTTAATTATTTAAAAGCAACGAAGAACCTTAGTATCCATTCCCTACTGCCGTAGTCCACTAATCAGGTAGAGACAAAAAATGTTTTGAGAAAAATGTTCACAACTTTTAATGGACATTACACTTATTACTTATGTAGGTTTTGCTTCATTATAAAAGGTTTGTGGATGTAGATCTACATCCTACTGTGACCTTATGTGGCTAAGATTACGAAAGTTTTGGTGTAATTTAATGATGGAAATTCTTAACGGTGGTAATTACGTGTTATTTATATAATACTAGCTTTTGCCCGCGGCTCCGCCCGCGTGAATGAGTTTTCCCGGTATAAAAGTCTCGCTTTATATTTTCCCGGTATAAAAAGTATACATAATCTACCCGTAGCTTATATGACACGTTCGTAGATTTACCATAGCAGCGCCATCTATTGATTACTTACTCAACCCAGTCGAAAGGTATCGACATCTGTTAGAATCATTTGGAGTTAACAGATAATTGTGACTGTCAAATAATAACAGACAAATAATTAGCAATAAATTAAAATTGCGACTATAATTTGAGATTTAAACTATCCTATCTCTCAAGTTGGATCGAACTGCACATCGTGTGCGAATTTTATTATAATCGGTTAAGTGGTTTAGGAGTCCATTGAGGACAAACATTGTGACACGAGATTTATATATATTAAGATATATAATATAACCTTAGAGATTTTACCAAAGAATACTGAATATTACTACGTATTTTACGAACAATATTATTATTAATACTGTCTATAATATAATAATATTTTAAGTTCGTCTAACAGTGTTTTGCAAACTCTTTATGGCGCGGCGGAGATAGGCAGTTCAATTGAAGTTTAATTGTCAAATTAGACAATCTAAATCTATCGTTTATATACATTTTATTTATTAAATATTCAAAAATGTATTATAAGGGCCGAAAACAAAGAAGATGCATTTGCAATACTGCGACCTTAGTTAAGAAAATTACGGGACAGCCGAAACCTTTACCGTTCTCTGAAATAAATAATATCAGGTTAAACCTTTTCACTGAAAGGAATTCGGATGGAAGTGGTTTCCTAGTATTGAGAGGCAAAGATATCTATGATAGATACGGAAGACGAATAAACGATTTAGATATTAGAGCCATATGTATTTACGTACGCGAATTAAAACGACGCATCACCAAAATTGATTTGAGTTACAATCAAATAACAGATGGCGGTTTTTTCAAATTGTTAAAGAAACTGTTGGTCAAAGGCAGATCTAGTGTAATCAACTTGAATATTATGAATAATGAATTAACAGAAAAATCTATATGGAATCTAGCGAAATACGCTACATTTATCAAATTGAAATACCTCAGGCTGAATGGGAATGACGTAGGAACGAAAGGCGGCGAATATATTGCCCAATTTTTAATAAATAACAAAAGTTTAGAATTCTTTGATATTGGCCAAACAGGTCAAACTTTATCAAGTGTGGCACAGATCATAACGGCTTTGAGAAATGACCACGGTGCGAACGAAACAGTGAGAGTGTTCGACTTCAGCCGAATAGATCCATTATTTAATCGCTATTCATATGAAACTAAATATCTCGCTTATCACGTAGAATACTTACTTTCAAGAAACTCAACAATCATTGAGTTACATTTGCAAAAGAATGAATTTATCAGCCACGACGTGGAGTACTTGGTCCGCGGTTTGAAGTTAAACAAAACCTTATTGTATCTTGATTTGGGTTACAACAAAATTGGAGACTACGGCATTGAATTAATAGCGACATATCTACGAGATTGTCCACAGCTTACTCTTCTAAACGTAGCTGGGAATAGCATTGGAGACACTGGAGCAAGGGCATTAAGCTATGGCATGCCTTACTCAAAGCTACGCGCATTGGACATTTCACACAATAAATTGACAGACAGCGGTATTCTAAACATACTAAATACAATCAAGAAGCCTTATTTTCTTAGATTTCTCAACATCTGGGGCAACACTCTTGGCCATGTCACTTGTGGTGTGTTAGATAGAATGTTGGAAAGTGGTACTTTATTTCAGCATACAATTGACGTTAAGATTTATGAGGCTGACAAGGTTCTCTTTGCAGCGTATTATCCAAATCCAGCGGATAGAAATAAGCACTTATATTACTGTGAATTAGACTACGGAATTGCACAACCACTGTATCATATAAAAAGAAACGTAATTGATGAGAGAAAGACCGTTAAAGTTGATTGCAAACAACGTCATAAACTAGATAAAACAGATCGTAATAAATTTTGATATACCTACCTATTTTTGTACTTTAGGAATAAAAGTATTTTAGTATTCGATTTTAATTTTGTTACCTGAGGTTTGAAGAATTAAATAATTATATTAAAGAATAAATTACCAAGAGTTGTTTAAATTATTGTAACATAATCACACATAAGCTTATAACCAAATCAAACGGCACTGATGTTCGTTTCGTGTTGCAAACTAGATTCGAGGGAGCAAATCGTTTTTTGTATGTGTTTACCTAATCTGTGTTCGTAAATTGTTGTAAAGATGCAAAAGTGACAACTTTGCTTAAAAATGTTTTATTGTTTCAGGATTCCACTCTGCAAATCAGTTGGCGTTAAGGTGACTGCTACGGTATTTACAGCTGGAGCTTCTCAAGCAGTAGCCAAGAAGGCTGGCTTCATAGATCTCTTTGAAATAACTTATGAAGAACTCGCCAAAAAAGGTTTTATATTCCCCGGTGTGGAGGAAGACACAAAATCTTCAAAACTTATGGCTTTGTCTATTGAATAAATAGTAATGCCTTTTTGTATGTAAAACAAAAATATTTAAACGAGTTAGTGAAAAAAAAATGCGCTTTAATGACATTTTATTCCATTGCGAACCCTATAAATAGTTTATTTTATATTTATTTATTTGGGTTTAAGTGATATTTTATATTGATTTAATTATGATTTTAACTGTTCTGTGATTACAATGATCTCATTTTAGACAGGTATCTTATATATTATAATAGTTTTGTAAGTTCCTATTATTTTAAATGACAAATTAACTGTAGATACATACTCTTTAAATTGTACTGTAGGCACAGGTAACAGGTAATAACACTTTAAATTGTAATTACAAGCTAATATTAAATGCAATAAATTATAATATTTCAATTATTTGAATTAAGCACCATCATTTTGTATTATTGTAAAAACAAATGAATTTTTAAGTTGGCAATGTGTTTATTGTATCTAATGTAAGATAATATGATATTATGACAATAAATAAACCAAAGTTAACAAGCAAAACAAAATGATTTCGTTATTAGAAATCCCTTTCTCCTGTTGCCATATCCTGATTATGGAGGGTAGAGGTAAGGACAACCGTTTTATATTAGGAACATGTTGAAAAAGTGTCCAGTTGTAAGCTGTAAATAACAGTTCAAAAACCGTCCGGGTTTGGTATGAAATAACTAAATTAACTGCAGTGAGAAAAGTATGAAGAATAATAAAAAAATTGTGAACTTTAAATTATACGTTGTTTTTTTTGTCGTAACTGTTTTTCTTTCCTTATTTATTTATGTACCACATACTCTAATAACTGTAGGCGCTTTCTTTAAAATTTACCTTGCTGCTAAAGTTGCCCCAGCCTAATTTCATTTCGACGGACACTTTCATACACAGAGGTAGTTCTTACTTCTACCCTCCATAATCTTGATAGATTTTTATTAGAAACTATAATTTACTGCCATCTAGGGACTATATTGTACAACGACTTACAGTACTAGTCATGATAATATACATCATACATCATAATTTATGAACTTAAACATAATTATAATTTATATGCAACATACAAACTGAAATTTGTATGCTTTGTTTTAAATATTATAAGTCCTAGGTATTGTTTTTGCTAAACAAAATCTATCGCAATTATGCGTTTTTTTTTTTTTATAATGGCGTTTGTGTTCACATTTTGCCAATGTCAAGTTTGGTGTATTTTATTATCTGTAGTATGTCGAAGTAAAGCAGTGGCTACTTTACCAAGACTTTATCGAGGAGTTTTGGCGGCAACAAAAAAACACTTGATTAGCACGATTATTTCAATTCACTTCATTTGAGCTCTTTAATAGAACTATATTGGATAATATACCACCATAATTATGCAATATAACACTAAGTATCACCAAAATAATGAATTAAAACAAGAGCACCTCATGACACTTCCAAGTTCCCGCCAAAACTCATTATGCGTTTTATAAGGCATGGGGAGTTTAATAATTGTGTAAGGCAACATTATAGATAAAATGGCGACGAATACTGAATGCCAATTTGCTAATGCCAAAAGAAACCTGTCAAACGGTTGTTGACTTTTATGGGTGTATCACTCACTCTGGTTCGGTGTTCGCTAATCAAATAAAAATAATCCACGAAATATAATTAACTAGAAAAAATATGTGTAACGTGATGTAATATTATTAGCAACAGATTGTCGTGTAGACACACAGTTCATCAGTGTAACAATTCTGTGCAATTACCGATCAATCGGACCTAAAACTAATTTGTTTTCGCTTTCCCACATCCTGTTTTTAAAAAGTGTTTAATTTCTTCGTCGTTTGAGTGTAGTTTTTCAAACATTTATCGTGTTTGCAGCTCAGTGTTTTATCGTGTGTTTTGTGCATAGTAATTTAGTTCTTATACTCATAAAAAAAGAAAAAATATAGTGTTGTGGTAATATGATGGTAGTGAAGTGTTTGTAATTTTTTTCAATGTGATTATGCTGTTACCTTTGCAGTTATAACCCCCCACTAAAAAGGTGAGTCGCTATTTTTACTTTACACTTTTAAAAATCATACAGCCATACTTATTTAAGCTCCCTAAATAAATATTTTAGACGAATTATAACAAAAAAAAGAGGCTACGTGTTCATAGTGTTATATTAAATCATATTTTATATCAGATCATTATATTCTTCTTAGATCTAAGATATGTTAGCCAATATACAATAATACCTTTTAAATATATATAATAAACTTACATCTTGCATACTTTATCCATGAAACAAACCCATTTTCTCTTTAAGTATATTTATGTTGATGTGAAAAAAATAAACTGAATTAATATGTGAATTATTAAGACTATTGGGGATAGACTCTGTGCTCATGGAGACAAATTGGGTTAATATATGTGTGTTTATTATCTACCAATAATTGTTATAATATTATTCAAAATTGTTCCCAAGTATATTGTAAAAGGTGTACCTTTAGAGCTATACAAATGCAATCAGCCCCGTGTTTTATAGAGACCTAATCATAATTTACAGCATTAAAAATATGCTTTCATTTAAATTTAGGTTTTCCTTGCCCAAATATTTTTTTCTTACATATTACATAACTAGTTTGTTCATGTTTCTATCCACCATCTGTATCTTGATTTGTTTTCAGATTTCAATACATAATTTTCTCTTATGTTTTGCAAATTGGTAAACAAAATGGCTATCCAGGAAATAAATGTTTTACTTAAAATATGGCAAGGTCTAGCAGTTTCGAGAGTACCTGATATAGGCATTCTGTAACCAACTGGATTTATTTTTATTTATTTTATTTATTTAGTATTTGGGAAACACACAGAACAATTAAAACTGTAAGTAAATAAAATAAATATAAAACAAAATCCAGCAAAGTTTCCACCAAAAGCTATTAAGCTAAGCTATGGATATTGATTAAGGACAGTTCAACATAGGTATCAAAAATTTCTGACTACTCTGAGCCATGGAGTCAGCTGGTGGCTGATGTACCTCCTGTTAAGATATAAATAAGCAAAGGTTTAATAACTGCTAAGCCAAAATGATTCTTGTTGGCCAACTGCTCTCTACTTTTTAACCTCACCTGATTTATACTATGGAAAAATACATTAGGACAATAAATTAATATGATAAGTAATAGTCACACTTAGGTGCTTTATCAAATATGACTTAATTTATTGCTTTATCAAATATTACTTAATTTATGGCCCATATTTTGGATGTTCAACGTTTTATCAAAATAGTTACCAGATTTCAAAAAAAGAGGAAGTATATATCATTAGTTTTTTAACGAAAGCTAAGCTAACTTAATTCAACACTATGTAAAATCCTTCTATTAATAAAAAAACTTTCACTTACCTCATTGCTTGTGGTGGTCTACAAATCGTAAGATTTGATATTGAATCCCAGGACAGACTAAAAAATTATGCCTTTGGACCTATTGTGGCAATGTGTTCATATTTATTTTATTTTGCTAGGCATTTATTTAATTTATCACATCTATACTAATATTATAAAGCTGAGAGTTTGTTTGTTTGTTTGTTTGAATGCGCTAATCTCAGGAACTACTGGACCGATTTTGAAAATTCTTTCACTAATAGGAAGCTACATTACTCCTGAGTGCTATAGGCTACTTTTTATCCCGGAAAAACTTTTCCACGCGGGCGGGGCCGCGCGCAATGCTAGTATTAAATATTTTTGAAAAATAAATACCTGGGAGACACAAGAAATAAGGTAACAGATTTTCTTTCTGTTTCTTGAAATGTTTATTTGTGTTACAAACCAAAATTGGATAATCGTTGGGTTAAAAAATCTAATTATACTGTTGTGGGGCGCCTTTTTCCGTACTTAGCCCGTAGAAGGTCAGGCCATAGTGTGTCCGAAAATCTAATTATTATAATAAGATAAAAGAGAAAACTGTAACACCCCTTTTGCTGTGGAAACACCAATTACAGGCCTAATGTTGAGTGTCGAAAAGACCCAGTATGGCCTTCAACAAGCTAGAACCAGATGATATCGCTCCGATTCTCATCGATGGATAATTGGTTACTTTGTGCGATCAGTACAAATATCTGGGTAGCATAATGCATAATTCTGGGAGCGGGGAATGTAATATTCAGCACCCGGAATAGCCGCAGCGTGGCTAAAGTGGCGAGAAGTAACTGGGGTTACCTGCAACAGTGGCATGCACGTGAAGCTCAAAGGCCTAGTCTATAAGACTATTATAAGACCAGTTCTCATGTATGGCAGTGAAACATGAGCCGTAACGCAGAAAAACGTACATACCACCCAAATTGCCAAGATGAAGATGCCGAGGCGGATGTCCGGCGTCACCGGTCTCGATAGGATCCGCAACGAGAACGTGAGAGGTAGCTTGGGTGTGCGCGACATCGCGCATAAAATGCAGGAGAGTAGGCTGCGATGGTATGGACATGTCAAGAGGAGGCCGCATGACTATATAGGAAACTTAACGATGCAATTATCCATCCCCGGTCAAAGGTCCAGAGGCAGACCGAAGACAAGGTAGAAAGATGTAGTGCTGAGGGATATGAGAGAATGTCAAGTTTCCGAAGACAACATGTTGGATAGACCGAAGTGGAGAAGAAAAACGAGGAAAGCTGACCCCACCATAACTTGGAAGAAAGAGAGTGAGAACACTGTAAACCGTTTGGGTTAATAATGCCTTTATCTAACCCTTAGCCCTTGCCCCCCGAGGCAATTCTTTTGCGCTGGGTCTTCACACCGAATGCACGCCCATGCGCGGGGGGACATTAGTCGCGGGCCGAGGCACACAGTTCAGTGTGTATACCTCCTGGTTGAAAAACACATGGAGGCCTAAAAGGGCCCGCGAACATTTCCTGGCACCCTCTCTTTCCGCCCATCCTAGGAACCTTCCCTTAGCCCTACGGAAATAAACACGTTGATATATACACGATAACTTTCACTGAAATACTGTTAATTGTTGATTTCCAAGTAATTGTGAACCATGGTAATGTTAATTTTTGCACGTTTCGTTCTATATACAAGTTAATTATTCGTTTATTCTAGATTTAGCGTGTGTGTCTGCGAAACAGGTTTCATTCTCACCCGCTGACTATTTCACGTAGATTTTGATGTCGAAAGTTGATTTAACTCATTAGCAATATCCTGCCGTTTGGGTTGATTTTTGTCAATGGCGTGCCTCGATCACCGGTATTATAGTCAGAAATAATTCTAATGACAAGCGAATTGAGAGGCAATGTGTATCTTGGAGGTCAACGGTTTTACTTGTATTCAATCAACAGTCTATCGTCATCTACTGATGACCGTAGGCCTCCCCAACTGAGCACCAACCATCCCGGTCTTGAGCAGCACGCATCCTATACAGCCGCCTTATTCAAGTCGTCGCACATTGCGTCTATGTAACGGTGGAGACCGAGATTCATCATCAGCATCAGCAACATGAATTCCACTGCTGAACATAGGCCTCGTCTACAGATTCACGTACCTAAACGGAGTTTCGTATACGCGAGCTGATCAGCTTTTTCCTAGTGCCGCTGTCATGACCCAACTTTCGTTAATCTGCCGGTCGGTGCTTGGTCGGTAATTGGGAACAATTAGTACAAACATGAGCGATAAGACGGGCCCTTTGTTTGATCAATTTACAATGTGCGTAGAACTGGGTTATGTGTGCTGTGCACGACGTCTGGCGGTTAAAATAAAAACAAAATGATCTTATAACTAGTTGTAAAGGCATAAGAAAGTGTCTTAGGCAGGTCTAAACAAAAAAGATTAACGCCTTTTATCACCACGCAACGCCTATGCATCAGTGCAACCGCTTTACGCAAAGTTTATATTTCTGTTTTTTGTATTATAAATCCAGTACGATCTACGTACAGGTTTTCAATCATATATACGGCAACACCAAAAGGTGGTAAGAAGATATCTGCAATATTTTTTACCCGACCGCATAGCTATTACTGTGGTCGGTACACAAAATACGTCGTTGTGCCTCGTTCTGACGAATCGTTCCGAGTGTGGCGTAGACAGAGGGGAAATGCTAGAGTATCCAGTAAGCCGATCCAGTCTAAGGGCACTTTCAATCTGGCCGCGCTGCAACCTCGCGTGTTTATTCTATATAGTCTCTTTGCAAAGTGGCTGCGAAACTGCACTCTTGCTGAAAACACCTTTGCCTGAAATGAAAGAGTATCCAGGTTATAAAATGAACTGACCTAGCGATTGTATTTAGACTACCCATCACCAAGTGCAGTAGATTATGCGCAGTCACAAAACGTTATTAATTCTGAGCGCGCACGATATCCTACTGGTTATTGTAAATGTAACATCGCATTAGCACCGCGGTCACGTACCGCGTAAGGAAGTGGTGCATTGTTTGTTTCGTAGAAGCCGTCCGCGCCGACCGGTGTTCTGTCGCGGTTCATTCGAATGGTATAATCGTTTGTTAATCGATTTATGATTAATGTTTGTCTAGTTGATGTCTGTAATTTATGTTTTTCAGTTTACACTCGATGTATTAGACTCTTATTCGTATCATTCGGTTTATCACACTGAGGCACAGTCCAATGTATAGTGCGTGCATCAACTACACACGACTTGTAGTCACAGAACCGCAATAAATATTTGCAGATCACTCCGACGTTTGTCTCGGTCCGGTGATTGAACCCATGACCTCTCATCTCACAGCCAGCACATCGCCGGCTTTGGCACACGTTTATCACAATACGAGCCCGCGGATCCGCCCGCGTGATTGAGTTCTCCCGGGATAAAAGTCCCGCTTTATATTTTCCCGGGATCAAAAGTATCCTATGTGTTTATCCAGAACATAATCTACCAGTGTGCCAAATTTCATCGAAATCCGTTCAGTAGTTTTTGCCTGAAAGAGTAACAAACATCCATACTTACAAACTTTCGCGTTTATAATATTAGTAGGATATAATGTAGAAGACTGTCTGTTTTTATGGTAGTAGACCGAAAAAATAATTAAGTAATTTATTAGAATATCCTTGGTCCTCATTTCCAGAAACCCTTTAGACCCGTACCTTAAGCAGGTATAAAGAATTATGGACCTCATGCATTCTGATCCTTATAATATTATTTAACTCAACAGCAAAGCTACTAGTTCACTTAGATTGGTTTTCTTAGTGACTACTACCATTCTAATTGAATTCTCAGCTATCTAAGAATGCTATTTGTAGCTACAGTTATGAGATTAAGACAATGTAATGTAAACATATTAGGCTGTAGGTCTCTCATATTATGCAAAAGTCTTTCTGAGCAGGTATTATCCCTGTCTATTTCTGCCAAGCAGCATAGCGCGCATTCTGTTCCGGTTTGAAGGATACTGCACTGTTGTCTCGCTGTTACGTAAATAGTTTTAATTCAGATTTTCACCTGCCCACCATAAGTCGGCTTGTCAAAATGTGTACTTTGTATGGAAAGTGGAAAGCGCGCTACGTGCCCGCTCCAGTGAAATGTCTCGCAGTCACTCATAAAGAATGATGGCAAGTATATACCTGAGTGTTTCAGTAAGCGTCTAAGATTAAGATATTTAAAAACAAATATAATTTAAATAGCTAATATTTTTCACAGTTTTAGTTTTACTGTTAAAGGCCACAAAGTAATGTTTATAATTAAAAGTTAATCAATTGTACTTCCGGTTTCGTTATTTGTAGTGATATATAAAAGTGTTGCCACTTGAGAATAAAAGCGGCTGAACGCGGTAGATATATTTATATATATACTATATTTTAATAGTAAAGAAGTGGTAATAATATGTAATAACTATTTTTTAATACTAATAATGTAATAAAATAAACAACACCAATCGCTTTTTTGCTATTAAGTGTCAAGTTCGCATAAAAGATTGTTCCATTACCCAACCTACTAAGGTAATCATAAAAAAAGTAATAGCAACCCAGCCGATGACAGCGAGCGTAACATTATGACGTTTATATTGTTTACTACTGTTTGTGTTTGCGAGACATGTTTGGAAATCGCAATGGCTGCAGTAAATCAAAATCTTCAGCAAATACTAATACTCTACAAGCTGGAACAAGCCAACTAGGCCATACTAATGTTTGTTTCTTGCGTGGCTGTTCACTTGCACGACGGCAAAGTGATAAAGTATTGAAGGATAATCCCATTGACTTGCAGCAGACTATTATTCAGATAATTCAAAGCCAGAAAGAACCACAACAGGTGCGTGTTCCATTTAATTTAAAAGTCTAAAAGATTATTTTATGTTATAATATTATGTGTAGGAGTTATTGGGCTTTTAGGATTTTCATTTTTATTTAACCTGGTATGTTTTGTTCAATGGGTTACATTACATAACTGTAATTTTGTTTATTACTATGGACGCTTGTTTTAAAATATTTCCTTTATCTAGGACTGGATTTTATACCAGATTTATACATCTTATTTCTGTCACACAGATAACATCTACAGACTAAGTATGCCATGCTTGTTGGTTGCATACCAAAAGGGAAGCTGTCCGTAATATTCAGGTTACCGAATTAAGATTACGCGATGGAGCAATAGATCAACATGAAGATGTTGAACATATCTCCGGGCTGGATGCAGGGAGTTCAATAAAATAGAACCAATCCAGTGAGGACTCTCATGTTGTTGATGATGCCAGGGCATCAAGATCACAGAATATGGAGTCCAAAACAATATTATTACCTAACTGCAGAAGAGCGGCCAACACCGGTAACCACTGTCTATTTCCTGGCTGCCCAACTGTTGGTATTTTACAGAGTGTGACTGATAAATTATGAGCCATTTGTTTAGGAGTTCATGGGATGAATTATATTAATCAGAAAATAGCATTAATGTATTTATTGTTGATCAAGTGCAACACATTTTTTAATTTGTGAATGTATTCAACCCTACATTAGATTTCGCAAAATGATGAGGAATAAATAAATTGTCAATAAATCTAGAGCTTGTTTTATTTGACCCAAAGCCTATCTATCAATGGAATTCCATTTTTTTTACCCGAGATGGACCATGACAAATAAATATAATACACATACATAGATATTTATGATTTATTGTGATGTAGATCACTATTTCAGAAATTAAGGTCTGGGTGTAGTTTAACATTGTAGAACTCAGCTATTAAAAATTATTAGTATTTGTATGTCAAATAACCATGATTCAAATAATTAGTACACATGAAAACTTATTCTATTTTAGTAACAAAGCTGTGTTCTAATAAACATCCAATTTCTAATTAGTAACAGAATCATAGTATGTTTGAGTGTTCAAAGTCAGTGACCTAGCAGTGGGAGTAGAGTAGCCCACCCTCAAAATAATTTAATAAAATATACACCTACATATTGTTTTGATTAGAAAAATCATTAAGTAGTTAAGTATTCATTTTTAAGATATATTATATGGTATTAATTAAATACAGTCTATATCTGCTGTCATATCTCATTGACAGATAACCTCTAAGTATGAAAATGTTAAATAACGAATAAGATTTTTTTGTGGCCTCCTAATAGAAAAATTCTTTTTGATTTGGTTCAGGATAAGTATATTCTATGGTTCTTACATTTTTTCATTCCAAGACGCGTCAAATCGATATCAGGTAAAACGTTGTATGGAAACTTGCCATCATTCTTTCGTTCAAACGTCCAGTCATCGTTACTTGTTGGTTTCTTTGCTAGCTTTTGCCTGCGGCTCTGCCCGTACATCTTCTTTCTGAGTTAAATTAATTAAATCTTGTACACACAGACATAAGTTTCAAGCGTGACCACGTTGAGTGGATTATGCAACCTCAAAATTTAGTCCATGTTAAAGCATAAATCGCACCTTTAGGACGAAAAAGACACAATTCAAAATAATCGAAAATTGCGTTATCGTCATAAAATTACTTAAAACGAAATTTTCAATACAACAATAGTTCAAACACCGCCATATTCAAGCGGGAAAAGGACAAAACTATTATATCGATACTTTTTATTATATTTTCATAAAAAAAAGGACCAGTTTTAAGTCATTTTATGACGATAACCGAATTTTAGATATTTTTTTAATTGCGTCGCTTTTTCCTAAAGTTGCGAAATCCTGCCACTTTACTAGACCGAAGAGGCGCCAGTTTTGAATCGATATTAGCGAATGTTATGTGATCTGTTACTCAGCATCCACGTAATGTAGCCTCGTTCCAATATATGTTGCGGCCGCAGGCTTGCGGTTGACTTTGTGTTACTGGGCGACTGGTGACAATATGTAAAGTTTTATTGAATTCTAATGTTCCAATTTCACTAAATTGTTTCTACAAAAAAATGGGTCGTTTGATGTTAAGTGTGCCTTACGGCTTACTTAGAATAGTAAGAATCTAGGCACGCTGTCGTCGTTATAGGAAAGGAATTAGAAAGGCGAGAGGGCCGGGGGGTCTCAGGTGTTACTTTGTTTTTATACAATTATCAGCAGCATGGTGAACTACATTTGTCATTCTGAATTCCTATAAGACGTTGGTTCTCAAATGCTCATAATTACACGATCCTTTGATTAATTATATACCTAGATAGACACTGAACGTTTCAAACACGTCGAAAAAAACAGGGGCGAACTGTTCCTCACTAAATGAGTTCGAGTGAATTATTTTTTGTTGTTTTTAATGGACATAATTTTCTCCTCGTTTTAATAGAAACCATGTAATAACTGGTATCGTTATGCGCGCACACAAGGATACGCAGAATGATGCAGCGATAGCGTATGACACAGCTGTCACGCATACTAGCTTAAGAAAAGTTGGCCTGTTTGTTCTATTTACATTGCAGCGCGTCACTCTATCTAGGTATATAATTAAAAAAAAGACACGATCCTTCAAATCTGGGCTTGTATGCAGCTGCTTTGCGATACAATGTTGATATAGGTATCAACATTGTATCGCAAAGAACATCCTTAGAATCGGGACTCACGACAGTTGATGTATTTTACTAAACACCTAAAGATAGGAACCATTCGCAACGGTGCGGCGCGGCGCGAACAATTGCGACCACCCCTCGTTTTTAAGGTCATCGCGAGGCCGGCAGGGCTCGGCCGGCAAAGGTCGCACCGGGGTGACTCACACGGTGACGACATCACTCTCACTTAACATACTAAGATACTAGCTTTTGTTTGCGACACTGCCCGCGTTAAAGTCAAAGTAGTCCATAAAACGACATACGAGACATGCAATGTTGAGGTCTCGGGTTCGATCCCCGGGTCGGGCAAAGTGATATTGGGTTTTTCTACTCATTATCAGCCCGGAGTCTGGAATTTATGCCCGATATGGCAATAGGCTCGCCCCCTATCACATAATGGGACGGAATACGCTCGGCGAAAAGTGGGTGCACTAATTGCATCTCTGCCTACTCCTTCGAGGATAACGGGCGTGAGTGTGTGTGTGTGTAGTCCATAAAAGGCATAGATAATATAGCTTCGTTTTAGTGAAAGAATTTTCAAAACAGAAACAGTTGTACCAGAGATTAGCTAATGACCGCCATGAACAATCGTAACGGAAGTAATTGACTATATTTATAACTAGCTGCTACTCACGATTCCGCATCTGTTAATTTCTTTTCCCGAATAAAATTCCAACGATCCTAATATTATGAGCACGTAGAACATTTTTGGCTCGTAAAAATACAATGTCATAGTCAATATGAGTATACCTACTTATAGTAGTATCCATGAATCGCACTTGGGCTAGTACCCGTGAATTCTGTTCTGAATTGAATTGTTCCGTGAATTGATTCTGGATTCGATTCCCAGGTAGTGCAACAAAAAATTGAGAAAAATTAGATTCAGAAAACACCTAAGGTACCCGGAATTTAAATTTGGGTCCGATATGGCTATAGACGTACCCCTATCACATCTTTGTACGGCTATGAGCTCTGTAAAATGTGAATTCAGTAGCGGCTCAGCCTAACCCTTTTGGTATAAGAGCGTGAGCTTAAATATTTTGTTGTATATTTTGTCTATAACCTAGTAGAAGTATTGGTAACCCTGACCCGATTAAATTGGCGCAGTGCGTTATTTCGCATCAAAGGGAGCTAGCTATCTGACGGTGATCGTAGGCGGATATAAGCTTTTACAGGAATGTAGCTTATAAGTTATTACAATACATACGTATAGGGCCTTTTTAAAAAAGTCTAAAGTATCCTGAACCAGCGGGAATGCATGAAAAGATTGATGAAGGTGGAGGAAGCGAGAGAAGTATGCTAGAATCGAACAAAGTGGCAATCCATAGTCTCTGTCTACCCCTTTGGGATAGAGGCGGGATATTATGCATGTAAGAAGTGCAGTGCGCAGCAATAAATAAATTATAGGAATTGTAAGGTCTATATCAGGGCTAGACAAAGCAGTCAGGCCAAACAAACGAATTCAAAAATTTTGGCGGGCCCTTGGCGGTACCTATTTTAATTGATTGACTTGTCCATTAAAAATCCAATATTAAGAAAAGGGAGAGAGGATTTGGTGGTGGCGCGGCTCATTCTTTCCGCGACTCGCCACACTGTTTCTAATTTGCAGGTTTCTTTATACTTGCTTACACGGGCCACATAAAATTCCCCCGTGGGCCACACTATGGGCCTGGAAAAGAGCAGCTTTGATCTATATGTTATACAATTAGAAAAAGTTCATAAAGAAAAGAAAAGAAATGTTGAAAGTAGAAACCCTTTCAAAGGTCTGGTGCAAGAATTTAAATCTTATGAAGTGACAGATAAGGTATGCGGCATGCACTAAGCACGCAATAACATCACTATCATGACGCTGCGTTCGTACGAGAGAGATAGCGATATGTTCGTACTGGAAATGTTATTTTGGAAGAAAAATATTATGATATGTTTGTCTTACTTTCTAGTTGCTACTAATTGTTGTATGGACAGATATTTGAAACATCACCGTTTTAAAGCTGGTGATGGCATTTAACGACAGATTGCAATAAACAATCCTAATTGCTTCCGATAGCGAAAATAGACTAAATCAGTAAAGTTCTTTTCTTTCTTACTTTACATGTTTACAAATAACTTGTTTTGATTGATTTATTCTTGAGATTGGTCTGAAATATGGGATTGAAACAGTGGCGTAGCGTAGATGAAGGCAAAACGTCTAAAATTCAACCATTGTCGCATGTAGCAGTAGCTAGGGGGCGCGCGTGACGTTTATTTTGGTCTCTAAGGGCTGTTTGGGTCCGCACTGGGCGGCAAGAGCCCACGCTACATCACTAGATTAGGATAATTTATTAAAATATCTCTTTACTTTTAGTCTGACTACAATGTGCTCCCATGATTCGCCGTATTTGTTACGCTACATTAACATTAGCGCGACGCCCGACGGTCGCGACATGCCGCCTAGACGCAGATGACGTCACCGGCCCGAATACCATGAAACTATGGGTAAACTTTTGGCAACGCTCGCAAGTAGGGGAGATTATTATCGCAGCCTTTGTGTCAACGCCCGTATAACTGAAGAAAGAAATCAAGTAGGACGTCGAACAAAAGCTTCAAGGAAATATGGTGTTATATTACGTTTAATTTTTTAAATTACTTGATACGTAACGTTGTGTAATATGAAAATTAATAATAAATTTAAAATATTATTAACTTTATGATAAATATCTCGCCATCTCTCTCTTACGCGTATACCTCTATTATAGTGACGTAATTCATTCGCGAATCACCAGTGCGTTAATTCTAACGTTTGACAAATATCTCCAGTAGGTATGAGATTTTAAAGTTTTGAAGGATTTATGAAAACTGTATACGATTTAATCATTGTCCTGGATAATAACTGACCATCGTAGTGTGGTAGTCAATGTAACAAAAAAAAAAACATTTTCCTGCGACATAATACGATTTTTACAGCAGTTTCTTCAACTTACTCATTGATGAGTCAAAATCTGTCACCGAAAATACATAAAAATAACGTTTAAGCCCACGACTGATTCATTCTATTAATTTAGGTACTCCGGGACACCACGGGATGAATACTTTCCTACAGATGTTGTGAATCATGGGGGGAACGGTGGTTAAGAAATGCGAAGCGTTCCTCCAGACGTTTTTTTATGTGAATCATTCGATTACTTTCAATAGAATTGGCAGACATTTTTTATCACTAAATAATTTTGTTGACTCGGCTTGAAGACAAATTGCCGAATCGTTATATAATTTATCGTAAGGCCTCTAGTATACTATATTAAAATTTGATATTGTTTTTGAAAATGAAAATACGAATCGATATATCGATTATCGTATAGTACTCGCTGTAATGTAACTGGCGAGTACTCTATCTATAGTTTACAGTACTGGAACAAGGCGGATGAAAACACTTTACACTGGTTAACCCCGGAAGCTCACGGACGGAACGTGCCATGGGTACGTTACATTGGGCACTATCTCAATTAATGGTAAAAGCTTCTTTTCAACACAACGAACTCACAATTCCTTCCTAATCCGTTAACCAATAAACTGCATCATACACGTTACACCTGGTGATTCCAGACCCTGTAAACATTGATAAACGAAAATCAACTCTAAATGGTTATGTTAAAGTATTGTTTGTAATGCAATTACATCCAGGAACAAAAGTATGGGAGAATTCATGGTTCGACGGGTTTTCGACTTAACCCAGTTATCTCACGAGTGTAGTTTGCTAATGGCATTGGTATTACATCCGCCATGAGCTTTGGATCTTAGGTTCGATTTCTAGGCTTGATAAATCTAAATTAAGCAGCGTAAATTGAAGATATTCATTATGGATGGTATTTGTTGGTTTAAACATTTATGTGATGAGTAGCATTTATCAGCATGCGGTGAAATCGACCCTAAATATTTGCAAATACATACATATTAATATTATGCATATTTAAAATAATTGTACAATTAAAATAATTAGGTATACTCATCCTGTTTTAATTTCGTTCATTAGTGTAATAAAACATATTGACTTAAAAGTAAATAATAGACGTATAATAATATACCTGATCATTCACCTTTTCGAACTTCAGCACACAAAGTGCACATCTAAGCCTCTGTCTACCTCAATGGGAAAGCCAACCGTATATATATTATGTACCTTGTTAATAAATACATTATAAACGGAAATAGAGAAATCGTATAGAATAAAAATAGCCCCGAGGATGTTCTTATTTTATAAATACTGCCGGCTCAATGTCATACCGCGAGTGAGTCGTAATAATATCACAAACCAGTTATATTTTACTAGCAAAATGTCCCGGCATGCAATCTCGTACAAGTTCATCTGCCTAGATTTAGATGGTTTCTCCATTTACTGGGTTATGGACTATAGTATACCTCTCAAATGGAAGTCCATATTTTGCCACATCATTTACGAGGTTTTATTGGTAACTTGAAAGTCATGAATCACGATATAATATAATAAAACGTATCCCTTCTTATTTAAGTCACTCAAAGAGAATTATTTAAACCCATATTCTCAAGGATTCTCTTTTTAACGAGGTCCGCTCAGGTATAGGTAGTACATAATAATATAAATAAATAATACAGAGCTGATATTGTTGAAGATGTTAGTAATTTTAATGTCAAATAGGTTTTATTTCGAGTACCGAAGCGATAAGGAAGCAATATATCATAGAATCTTGTCAGCTCCTGTATTCTCTATGACGATTTACATTCCACGAGACATTTTGTAATGTAATTAGTAGTGCAAGAACCATTACATAATTCATAAAATGGTTCTTGCACTACTGTTAAAATACACATTACTTTAATCTAAAAATTGTGAAATTTAATTCAGCGAGTTTTAGCTATTCCTTACATATTCCTCGAGGAATTTCTATGAAGTACATTTCAGAGAATAACTGTTTTTTGAAATACTTATCACAGATTTGTTATCACTACACTCGTAACGTGCTAAACAAATAATAATATTGTGTTAATTTTATCCTCACCAGCGATTCTCCAATGCCACAGCAAAATTAGGTCAAGTGTCCACTAGCCCGGCTAGCTCAGTCGGTAGAGCATGAGACTCTTAATCTCAGGGTCGTGGGTTCGAGCCCCACGTTGGGCGCAACATCTTTTTGTTTGTTAACATTTTCATTAAGGCGTCAATGGTAAATATAATTATGTAAAAGGCGCTGTTATGAATATGATATTTACAATTAATTTCGTTTTAAAACAATGGAAATATTATGTAATTAGTTTCCGAGAAATTGTAGTAGTTTTGTTTTATTATTACTTAATTATTTGCTTGTCGCTTAGTCGGGCCGGTCAGCAGTATGTAAGCGAAATTTTAATTCAATTTGAAGTGTCTGACTCATTATTATAGAAGAAAGAAAGAAAAGTAAATATTTTATTTGTCACGGACACAACTGGCATACAGATTATGTATTTTGAGGCATTTTTGTATTTTGAGGCAAAATCCCATCTTGACGATCCAATGCCGCGTGTTAGCAAATGAGTCCGTCCCGTGCGGCGACCTTGCGGATTTAATTCAAGAATGGCCAGTTTCCCGACAAGTTCATTGTAATTCCTCTCAATTGAGCAACATTAGGGTCTGCTTGAGGTCTCTGACCACGTGTGGGTTGATTCTGGTGCTTTCCGAATGTCTGTTGTTTTGTTTTTGTTTGCGGTGTTTCCAGACCGTTGTGTTTTAGAGAGACCACCGTTCAAGAGAATTTATTATTCTACCTTTAATTTCGGTAACGCATATATTCGATGCATCCATCATCGGATTGATAAAGGTAGCAGGTATACATATAGGAATTAAAGGAAGAATAATAAATTCTCTTGGATGCAGGCCGCTTTTAACAGTGGTCCGTCTGGAAATCTTTGAGGGAGGCCTATCTCCTATCTTCAGCAGTGGACTTGATGTGGCTGATGATGATGATCGATGATCGCTTAGTGACTGTGATCTCTTTACAAGTGAATTACTTTATTCGTCCGCACTTCGATTAAAATTTGAATGTATCCTATTAGTCTCGCCAAGCATTAGATTGTGTGAACATTATTGTTTTCGGTTTTAGAAATTATCGATAGTTTAATAAAGTCCTAGGAATTTTGACAGGTATCATCTACTGCCTTGGGATGAAGTCTTTAGAGCAATATCATGTATTGTTTTTGACCGAAACCCCCAAGCGACTTGTTCCGTTCGTTATTTAAAAAAGCTGTCACTTTAACCAAATTATCGTGGCAGAATAAAAAAGACAGATTAATTATTCATTCAATATTTTTTACACCAAGTCATCAATGTCATTTATACTGCTTATCACAGTACGTGTGTGTTTTGGATACAATGACTGCATCAAATTCGGTAATGTAACGGTATGTCGTTTTTAGTGGGCGTATACGATGTCAGGTTTTTTGGGGTCCCGCACCTGTTTAATGGACCTTTAGAGCTATGTTTATTTTACACATTAATTATAATTTATTTGGTACATTTTAATGAGCTTATTTAGTCGTCGTCACGTGATTTAAAATCTATACTATTATAATATAAAGCTGAAGAGTTAGTTTGTTTTTTTATTTTAACGTGCTAATCTCAGGAACTACTGGACCGATTTTGAAAATTCTTTCACTAATAGGAAGCTACATTACTCTTAAGTGCTATAGGCTACTTTTTATCCCGGAAAAACTTTTCCACGCGGGCGGAGCCGCGCGCAAAAGCTAGTATTAGTATAGATGAAAAAGAAGAACGTCATGTCGAAACCGACATAATTATCTGAACAGTCTCGGAGACTACCGTGGTGGAAAAAGAAATAACTTTTCTCTCTCTCACTAATTAGCATGGATTAGAGGCTACCAGATCCATTTATCAGAGGGTCAATTTAGTACCTAGGCATTACTATTACCCGTGTGTAGTAACTTTGGATACTAGATTCGACTTACAGGGTGGATAATAAGTTTGGAGATACAACTGCCACAATAATATTATTATTAATGATGCATTTAAAATCTCATCATGACCTCGAAAATATTTAATACCAATAATTCATTCATATTAACAACCAATGTAAATGAATGCAAAGGAGATGATTGTCTGCGTAAAATAAAATTCGTAATTCTGTGTCCGTTGGTAAATTGAGCGCCAAGCGCTCATTATCGAATTAGTTTGGCGTAAAAATACTTCGAAAAATATATGAATAAAATCTAGAAATTCTATTAAATGGCACGGATAATGCTGTGGTTGTATTACCGCGATGTCACGGCTACACTTCTTGATTAATGCGATAATTAATGCAATTAGATTAGAGTTTAGACATTAGTGGAGCTCCACCAAGAGGCTTATAATAATAGAGTGTGGACATGTTTGGTAGCTCGATCATTTTAGAAGCTAAGGGGGGGGGGGGGGCAGATACCCAAAATGTTAGCAGTCAGAGGCGTAGCGTGGTTTATTGTAAGCTAAGGGGGGGTCCGGATATATATGCCCATGCATACGGCGCGATAATCATAGATATAAATCCAAATTTCACTTTAGTCTTTAGCAACGAGGTGACTCGCGAATCGTCATAAACGCGTGCGAAGTCGCATGCGATCGCTAGCTCGAGTAACGTTTTTTGGACGCAGTAAATCCGGTTCGCAACATGTTCATTCAGTTCGCACCTGTTTTGCTTCAATTATAATGAACTTGTTAAGTATGCAAATCTGGAAATATTCCAAATAATAGTGACCTAAAATAATAATTATTATTTATAGCTCTTGCTCGCGGCTCGGCCCGCGTCAAAAAGTTTTTCCGGGATAAAAGTCCCGCTTTATATTTTCCCGGGATAAAAAGTAGCCTATGTCCTTTCTCAGGCTCTAGACTATCTGTGTACCAAACTTAATTTAAATCGGTCCAGTAGTTTTGGCGTGAAAGCGCGACAGACAGTCAGACAGAGTTACTTTCGCATTTATAATATTATGTAGTGATAAGTATAAAAAAAAATTCGCGTAGTTTTTCAAAATACCAAAAACGACCGAACGCATTGTCCATAGACAATGCCGACTCGCGCTTGACAGATATTTTTTGTATGGTCCACGCGATAAAAAGGCCTTGTATCGAACCTCTAATGATTGGCCATTGAAGTTCATTAACTGCACGGAGTCAGCACCGCTAGCATGTGATGCTATTGTTGTTTTTTATATAAATCTTCGCACTGGCTTTTCAATACGCAACTATAGAAATGACGTGTCATTACTGTAGTTTTTGAACGCATGGTTTATTAAGAATAAACGGGTCAAGAGTTTGCGTTTGTCAAGGATGGGGCCGCTCGTCCAACATTGTGGACAAGGCGTGTGTTTCAGATCACCGGCCAGTCAGCCTGAACATTGTGGACCTTACCCGTTTGTTCAGGTCTTAACCGCGTTACATCCAGATAGGCCTGCTTAGGACCGGGTTCGACATAATTAGGACTCCACTGTTCTATCAGGTGGACTGAAGTCATTGGTCATTGCTGTCCCAAAATAAAAAACAAAGAAGCAACCGTAAGAAATAATAATATAAACACGCCAAATTTGACTCCACACTTCTATACTACGCGATTTTTACAGCTATGTACCCAAATTCGTGATATACTATTACCAGCACTAACAACATACAAATAAAAGTTACATGGGCTCGTGACGGTCGTTAGATGATATGCGAATTTATGGTGAATACAAAAAGTACTACATTATGTGGAGAATAAAGTAGAGTTTTGATGGATGAAGGTAGATGGATGACATGAGAAAAAGCAAGGTCGATGAAAATTAAGCCTTTAAGGTATATAGCAGATTTTTTAATTAATAGGTGCTTGCAAGGTGTTATGTAAATAAAACAGTTGAAAGGCTTTTGTTTAGGTAAATAGGGATTAAATTCCCTTGTTAGGTAAGATAAATTATGGAGAAAGCTATTTAATTCATTACCCTTCTGCCCTTATACCACCGTTCCCACGTCACCATGACGCAGTATACTGCGACGGTTGTACTCTTATAAGGCAGTGACTACACTCCAGCTAATGCCAAGTGAAGCCCAATGTTTGACCAGCGACGGATGTATCAAATCTCGGCAGCAAGGAGTGTGGTATCCTTTGTTGATCGACACAATTATGCCGGTCTGCCTAATTGTCTTTTCACGTTAAAAAACTATTCATAGATATTCATTTCAGTAGCTTTATCCAAGATATCCTACTGATATACATTTTTATAGATAACAATGCGGAACCAAAGCACTGCAATCTCTTGCGGTCAGCAGTAACTACTTTGGAATTTAAAGTTCCCTACAGCGCTGACAATCAGCCATCTGCTTGTCTCGGCATTGGGATCTATAAAAAAATGTAATACGAACCCGAGCCACAGTTATTGCAAAAAACACGCTAACAACGAAGCCGTAATAACATGCAAATTAGTGACCGACTCTTCAGCCGAAACCGAAGGAAAATCGATTTTCGGCTTCCATCTCAGTTGTTTTAAACCGAAATATAAAACTAACCAAGCAGTTTCCTGATGCGTTTCGCATAGCGAGTGAGAATATTGAAGTTATTGTGGGTGAGTAGATACCATTTTCGCAAGCATGTTATTTATTATAGTAGGGACAAACTAATATGGCCGGTATGACATGACACGGTTTTGAATTTTTTGGGTAGACGTTCTCACAGAGTTATCGCTTCGGGAAAAAAATTTAATACCGGCCAGCTTAATTTGTCCGAACTATACATATTAATTGACATTTACCTACAGTTGAGATGGCATTCAAAACATGTAAGCCTGTTAAATTCATTAAAAAAAGTGTAATTCAAATTCAAATAAAACTACTTTACGGATTTTTGCGCGATAAAATTATTTACTTTTTACTCGACGTTAAGAAGGAAAATATCCGTAAAGTAGTTTTTTTGCAATGTCGAACATTCGCGAAAATGTAAGAAATCATGATGTAATTCAAATTGTTCAGACTTTATTTTACAATACACAAACACCGTTGTGGACAGTCTTCGGCTAAAACTAAATAAATCATTTGGCAGAAACCGCAACCCCGGCCAGTCTCTAATGCAAAAAAAAACTCGTATTGAGTTGAAATGTGCGCAGTTTATTAAAATAACGGTGATGTTTTAAATGTTACAGCCACCGGTATTCTAGGAAATGCACCGTTGTACGAGATTTTTGTAATGGACACACATTTTTTATATCCTACTAATATTATAAACGCGAAAGTTTGTAAGTATGGATGTATGGATGTCTGTATGTATGGATATTTGTTACTCTTTCACGCAAAAACTACTGAACGGATTTCGATGAAATTTGGCACACGGGTAGATTATGTCCAGGATTAACACATAGTCTACTTTTTATTCCGGGAAAACATAAAGCGGGACTTTTATCCCGGGAAAACTCATTCACGCGGGCGGAGTCGCGGGCACAGGCTCCTTTTAGAATAAAATTGCAATAATTCAAATTCTTGAAAAGATGGTAATAGACAAGACTGCGTCGGTGGCGTAATTGTATTACGGTATGAATGCAATGCTGAGGTCTCGGGTTCGATCCCCGGGTCGTGCAAAGTGATATTGTATTTTAAATTCAGTATCGGCCCGGAGTCTGGAATTTGTGACGGAATACGCACGGTGAAAAGTGGGTGCACTAGTTGTGCCTCTGCATACCCCTTCGAGGATAAAAGGCATGAGTGTGCGTGTTTGTGTGTGTGTCAAGAATTTTGTATTGTTAAAAATGGCTTTTTCGTCCTGGCAAGATGATTAACACAGGAAATTATACACACTACTACATACAGTCTCCAACTAGGTGGAGTGACGATTTGCGAATGTTCACTGGCAGAAACTCGATGCGACAGGCGGAAGACCGTGTGAACTGGCGCGTATTGGAAGAGGCCTATGTCCAGCAGTGGACTAAAATATAGGCTGATGATGATAATGATTAATCCCTGAACGCCCGCGGTGGACACCGGTATCCATTTATTATAAGGAAATTAGCTTATCTATACTATCTATACTTAATATATAAAGCTGAAGAGTTTGTTTGTTTGAACGCGCTAATCTCAGGAACTACTGTACCGATTTTGAAAATTCTTTCACTAATAGGAAGCTACATTACTCCTGAGTGCTATAGGCTACTTTTTATCCCGGAAAAACTTTTCCACGCGGGCGGAGCCGCGCGCAATATTATAGCTATATATAAGAGGGCGTTGACGGGTTAAATACAGTCAGAGAGTATCTCTGAGGCTCTGAGCATTATGTCGATACAACTTGCAAGGACGCTAATAGTTGTATACATACGACGTAGGTTATGCTTATGTATCATCATATTCTTCTTCTTCAGCCATTGGAAGTTCACTGCGCAACATATCATATTTGTAACATAGGTCGGCAATCAAACACGATGATAAGTGATTTCCACGCTCAGAATAATAGAAGCCATGCCGATGTAAAGCGGAAGAAATATGGAAAGGTAGAAGCTTGTTTAGCGGCGATAGCCTAGTTGGGAGTGGAACGAACTGCCGAGACGAATGTCCGCAGGTTCAAAACCCTAGGTGTATGCCCATACACCTCTGACTTTTCTAAAAAAATTATGTGTGTATTCTTTGTGAATTATCGCTCGCTTTAACGATGAAGGAAAACATCGTGAGGAAACTTGCATACCTGAGAAGTTCTCTGAATTTCGAAGGTATGTGAAGTCTGCCAACCCGCACTAGGCCAGCGTGGTGGACTAAGGCCTTAACCCTCTCAGTTGTAGAGGAGTCCCGTGCTCAGCAGTGGACAGTATATAATACAGGGCTGGTATGATGATGATGATATGATGAGAAGCTTGTTTAGACCGCCAGAAATCGCACTAACCGTGTGAAACGTAAAGGCAAGTGTCATTTCATATTGCTTTTTTTTTTGTGAAACAGTGGTTTAGTGGCCCACCTGAGTGTCGCATTCCGGGATCAGCCTGTGTATATCCGTTTCCAAACAGGCCGGCATAATTGTGTGGCCAGGGATAATATCTCTCGTCAGTCGACGCTTCGTCTGAAATAGATATTGGGTTTTTCCAATCAGTATTAGCCCGGAGTCTGGAATTTGTGCTCGATATGGCGACAGGTTCCCCCCCTATCATATTATGGGACGGAATACGCATGGCGAAAAGTGGATGCACTAGTTGCGCCTTTGCCTACCCCTTCAGTAATAAAAGGCGTGAGTGTGTGTATGTGTGTGTTTGTTTGTTCCCTAAACTGCTCTAAAAATGCCGGTCTGCCATACTGAATGCAGTCAGAACAAATGCTCCAAAGCTGTGATGTCACCCAATGAACCCACGACCTCTCGCCACCATTCCGTTGGAAACAGTTGTTTTACACAATCTTCAGATGATGCAGCACGTCTGGCCCACTGACCGGCATCCACCCATTAACATAATCGTTATACATTATGTATGAGATGGTGAGTCAAGATTTTGTTTACATATATACATGTATACTAGGTGGTAGAGGTGCAAGAGTACATCAGGGTAGATAAGTATTATGGTATTGTTTATTTCTGCCGACAAGGATGTGTCCAAGCAATTTAGCTTCAATTTGCTGGGTAATTACTGGGCATTATGAGATCTAATGTAGACTGAGTAGAAAACCCCAAGGCAAAAGGAATGGCATTTTTTTTTTAATTGTAATATGTGACGAGCTGGTCGCTCGCATGATGCGATGTAAAGGAATTCTCAAAAACAGGAACAACACCACCTAGAACATCCTACGGCAGTGTCCTTATTGCTATGAAGCGAGATTCCTACCAATACGCCCATATCGTTATCCATTTGTACCAGCCTGTATCCTGGTAGAAAATGTTTTTATTTATGAAGAACATATAGCCCAAAAAATAACCCACCTCGCTGCGGCCAAAACTGATGAGTCAAACGAAACGTACGTTATCGCCGAGTGAAATCTAACAATCCGGTTTGTTGGAGTGTGAAAGAAGCGTGCGGTTATAACAAAGTTTACAATAAACTTTTATGTTGTTTTCTAACTGGGTTTTAACTGTTATAAGGCTTGGCGCATTATGGTTACCATTTTATGTGCAACTGAATAAGATGTGTTTGGGATAAATACTGCGCCTCTTAAGACACAGTATCAACAAAAAGTGATCATCAAAGAATGCGGTATCGACAACCTTAGCACATCAAATGTTAAGGCCTGGTCTCGTAATGGTTAAGTATATCTTTTTCTTCAGTTAACTATACAGCTTAGACAGAACGACGGCTGGCGACAGTTTAGGAACGTAATAGTCTTGGTCGACAGCAAGTGGCGGTTTTAGAGTGGGTGGAAATGTCCGGGCTTTGTGCTTTACAAAGGGCGTTGCGCTTTACAGGGGGCCTCACGTTAACACGTATGGGGACCTTTTAATTTTTTTGCCCCCGCCGCGCCCGGAGCCTCACATCGGGCAAGGCCACTACTGTCGACAGCATTTGGTCTGCATTATTTAAAAGGCGGCAATAGCCTAGTTGGGAGTGGATCGGATTGCCGAGACAAATGTCCGCAGGTTCAAAACCTAAGGGCATGCACCTCTGACTTTTCTAAAAAACAATATAATGTGCAGGGAACGGTCAAATAAGGTAACATGGTGGGTTAACAAGGGTGGTTCAATATGGAAAACTTCTGCTACCGGCAATGGACGACTACCAACAGGCCCTATTTGTCCTGATATCATCATCAGTCACAGTGAGTCCTCCGCTAAACATACGCTTCCTCAAAAGATCTGCAGACCGACTTGTTAGAAGCTGCTCGCATCGAGTTCCTGTAGTCTTTGTCAAGTCCTCAAATCAACAAAGCTTGCCAAGTTAAAAAAAAACATTGCCATTAGTCTCTCGACTTCCCATCAAGCTGTGTTATGCAAGCAGTGTTTTTTCGCGACAGCTGCCCAGTTACCGCTACGATAACGAGCTGGAATCGAACCGGTGTTCTGTGGACATGCAACACCGGTTCGCTTGTACTGTTGTATAATCTTTGTTTAAATGTTGTTACCTTGGTAAAGGTCGCAGGAACAGGCTGGATGCAGGCCGCTTTTAACAGGTCCGTCTGGAATTCTTTAGAGGAGGCCTATGTTCAGTAGTAGACGTCATGCTGCTGATGATGATGATGATGTATACAGAGATAACTGTTTTAATTTAGAATACAACTAAAGATCCTTAAGGAAAGAAGCTACTCAAACAACGAAAATAAATATCGTTAGCTAGTTAGGTGTATAACTTACAGAATGATTATAATACTGATTTGACAATCGTCAAGAGACAGCCGACTCACTGGCCATTGTCGTATTTAGACGATCAGCTGTAAGAACTAGGTACTCTACTCACTTTTCTACACCACTATTAAAAAACACAAACACGTGGAATCGCGGTTCACGACGCCGTCGGACTTCCGCGCAGTGTCGCGTGCGAAACTTGCGTGTTTATTTTCTAGTTTTTTTACACCGAGTAACACCGTTGTCGAATGAATTGAATTTGAATTTCGAACGCTCCCTGCATGTCGTTAGAGTTCAGTGTTGCCAATTGAAATATCGCGTGTGGCATGATAGTTTTTTTCGCGGTGTATGGCTCATGGCTCATGGACGTAATACGGTGTAATTGATTATTACCTAGTGAGTGCGTGTAGCTTTGTTTGCAAATATTGAACTATGAATGTTTTGTATGCTTGTTGGTTAGTCGATTTTTAGCAGCTGAATAGATTAGTTTTCCGAATATTGATATACTTTATTCCCGACTGGATAGCGATTTCCCTGTACTAAAAGTACACTGTCTACCATATACATTATGAAATAGTGGCTAGTTGCGGCAAATCATGTTCTGTGTCATGACACTGTAGATCTAATAATTCAGTTGTAATTTAGAAGGTAAGTGGCAAAGTCTACTTTCATTAAAAAAATACAGAAATTTAAATAACTTTTAAACTTATCTAATTTCGGGCAACATACAAACTAAATCGATGCACATTGAGGTCCTCTATCGACCTGCTTCAGTTAAACACTCTATCCAGAAACATCCTGTATACTATTTGAACAACCCAGTCTGTACTTCCCTATTATATCTCGTATGATTACTTTACGGAACCGTATTTAATTAAGCCTGGAATTGATAGTGTCATAATTATTATTATCGTATTTAAACAACCATCAGTGTATGTGTTTCCTTTAGTAAAGTGTAGTGTTATTAAAAACGTTGATTGGTTTCTATGATTGCGTTCTAACTGTTATATTGAACGGACAGTTAGATTCAGTAAACACACGGCGTAACGTGCGTTGATACTTGTTGGTTGAATACGTGGTAATTGAAAGAAATACTATTTGCTTTGTAGTCTGATGATATTCTCGCAGGTGCTTGCGAATGGTGAACCAAACAAAAATTAAGTTTTATCTATTTTAATCTAGGCAGTAAACTCAAGTGTCTATATTTTCGAAATACATAAGGGGTTTTTAACTTTTTATGGGTATTCGCGCTTTACGTTAGTAAATCTAAACGTATTCTGTGATTTTTTAGCTTGATTTAGAATGAGGTTCCACCTTCGGTACTCTTGTTCGATCTATCTCCATGAGACATAATTAAGATCGACGAATTAATGTGCCAATCAAGAAACCGCGTGCTTTTTGGAGGATACAGACTTGAGCTTATAACTATAGATTTTTTACGCAATATTTATAATTTTAAAGTTGAATTATTTAGATTATAATCTATCGTCTTCCCAAAAACCTTGCCAAACGATGTCCATAAAGTTATCAAATCACGACACCCTAATTATTGAGGTTATTAATGAGCCAATATCCAACGAATTTCGTTAAACTATTCATAATATTGTAACACGTCCAAAGACGATCCAAATACCTACATAGAAAACATGTTTTATACATAATAGTGGGAGATATATGCTGTTTCTCAAAAAACATTATTGCAGCTTCGTTGGGTGTGGTTATAAAGATTATCTAAAGATTAGCTAGTATATCAGAAATAAGGTATTATAGGTTTTGAAAAAGTATCATGGTAATTCATTGTTACGCTTCCAAATTATTTGAGTACTGAGATTATAATGTTTTTTCTGTACTCTGTTGGTACGATGTCACTTATCACTGTACTTGTTGAACAATAAAAAAAATATTTTAAATAATATTCATTAATTAAACCTAATGTTTTTTCTAATTGACGCCTCGGTGGCGTAGTTGTATTACGGTACGACTGCAAGGCTGAGGTCTCGGGTTCGATCCCCGGGTCGGGCAAAGTGATATTGGATTTTTCTATTCAGTATCAGCCCGGAGTCTGGAATTTGTGCCCGGTATGGCGATAGGCTCGCCCCCTATCACATCATGGGACGGAATACGCTTGGCGAAAAGTGGGTGCACTAGTTGCGCCTCTGCCTACCCCTTCGGGGATAAAAGGCGTGAGCATGAGCATGCGTTTTTTCTAATTCAAAAAATATTTTGACTGTCGTAAGTGTCCATATCAGGCCTATTTAAATTTAGCCTAATGCCTGACACTAACAATAATAAATGTATTTATTAGAGTACCTACTCGTTATTAAGAGCCAGAATACCACAGTATTTTTAGAACACCATTAATTAATCATTTTTGATGAAGCCACAAACTGGGTCGACAAATTTATATTATACTGGTTCTAGAATATTTCCAATACAATAAATCACGTTTTTTCCATAAGACTTTTATATTTTTATAATATAGCGGTAGTTTTGAGTGTAACAGAAAGTCCCATAAAGTAATGTACTGTTGTAACCGTTGTTATTTGGTTGTACAAATGTTGCAAAAAAGGTATTTTACGCGTGAGTTCACAGATGTTGCATCTAGTTAGTTGGTTTGTCTCTCATCGTATGGAGCCCGCCTGGGTAGTTGTGACCGTTTTTAAATTATTTTTACCGTCAAATATTGTACAGGCATTTTTGTTTCCGTTTATACGACTTTATAGCCACGGGCCATTTTGACACATGCGACATCTAATGTGTCTGAGTAACGAACGCATTACGCAGTGCAGTACCCGGCCAGAATCGTTTCTGCGGGACGAGTTAGCTTAACTCGTCATTCAATATGTTAAACATTTTGTTAATTTCACTACGGCATAAGGATTTTAAATCAGCTCATCCTCACGTTACATAATTATCGACTTGATAAGATGCCATTCACAAATCATGCTGACCTTGTTTCATAATAACGAAGATGATCAAAATAGTGTTAATGGGTGAAGTGACCTTTCCACGGACGCCAGTCCGCTCGCCTTGGATGAGGTGGCGCGGCGCGGCGGCGTACCGGTCTTTCGACCTAACCGGTGACCAGAAATATGTCAACGAGTGTTATGTCAGGATCTGGATCATAAAACTTTTGTCGTTTCATTTTTTTTAAAAATTCTTTTTTATTGCATTGAATGACGAGTCGAGCATGCCGTTCGCTTGATGGTAAGCAATACGACCACCCATAAACAGTAGCAACACCATCCAGCACCTTGACTTACAAAGTACTGTGTGGCATTCCACTGCGCTCGTCATCCTGAGACATAAGATGCTAAGTCTCATTATGTCCAGTAGTTATACTGGCTACAATGTCCTTCAAACCGAAACACAACAGTGCATGCACACTGTTGCTTAGCGGTAGAAATAGACATTGCGGTGGTACCCACCCAGACGGCCTCTTACATAATGAGAGACCTACCACCAGTAACCTACCACCTTTCATTCGGGAATTGATGTAATAAGCAGAAAAGAGTATCGGCTCTTGTAAGGGGTCGTCCATTAATTATGTGATGTTTTTAGTCACTTTTAACCCCCCCCCCCCCCCTGGTGATATGTGGTAAAGTTTTAGACTAGCTCCGCCCCCAAAATCACGTGTATTTTTTAGTACAAAGTATCTTAAAAATGTAAGTGTATCATCTCCAAATACAGGTTAGTATAATCTTATTTGAATCGTGCGATCAACGAAAAAATTAATACACGTAATATCATCATATCATATATATCATCACTACACCCTCCCCCTGGAGAAATCGGCCCTATGTATATAATATTGTTATTTTTTTAAGTATGTAGTCGTCCTTTACAAAACTCTTTAAACTTATACAGCGCAAAAGGGATAAGCGAGTTCTTCTTTGCCGGTCCGCGCTATGTCACCATCTAAACAATATGCCATCTATTTATTTACACTACGCCCTTGACCATGTTTCCTCCGTTCACGCAGAATGGCGGATGTAATTAATTCTCGATTGACATATAATCACTTTACGTTATGGTACGGTTCCGAACATTATGATTTATGATGGTTCCTATACTTATACTGAATACAGTCGCTTGAAATTGGTACTTTTGAAAAATCTATACTACCTTGTTACACATCTGCTTATTCAGCGTCTTGGTACTCGGACATCATAATGTTGTTTAAA
Organism: Sphinx pinastri; assembly: GCA_947568825.1. Classification (NCBI taxonomy): domain Eukaryota; kingdom Metazoa; phylum Arthropoda; class Insecta; order Lepidoptera; family Sphingidae; genus Sphinx; species Sphinx pinastri. The sequence goes on from OX387615.1 coordinate 23,905,652, forward strand.
ACAATTTTGACTTTTGCAAATGGTTGTTTCACTTTATAATGTATATTGGCTGTAAGCACCCAACTGCGCCGGTTAGAAAAATAAAAAAATAAAGCCAAGACATTATCCTGTATAAAATCTTTGAAGCAGGCATGCCTCTAAAGAGAGCGACTATACTATCGTCCAATATCAGCCTAGTCTGCAATCGTGTGTTGCGTTATTGGAATCGCTCCTTTACCATCCACACGTGATGGAACACGTAGCACACGCAGTTGAAGTCGACGGAGCAATTAGCCGGCTTTGATTATCAGCACGCGTTGATGGCACTCCTTGCGACGTGACTCATCACCTCAGACGTGTAAGCTGTTCAAAATAGTTATCACAGGCGAGATTTTACTATTGGAACTTTGTCTTCGGAATTTAAAAAATGAGTTTTAACGGAGTTTTTTTTTCGTTTGGTACATACAAAAATTATTAGAATATGTTGTTTTGATTTGTACGTCAAGTGTCGCTGTCATTATGAATGGACTAGTCGCTATTTAATTGCGTTCCTGCTTACCCATCTGTGATAAATATATGAGGTAATGCTGTTAATAACCCAAATATTATGGTCGTGACAAACTGCGATTCAACTATTCTGTCGCGAGTATAACCTAGGTAGGTATTACAATATTTGAAGTATTTACATTGGAACTTGGTCCTCTATCACAGGAATGTTTTTGAGATAGATTAGACTAAGCAAGTGTTACTGAATTAATTTAGTAATAAAAACCTACGGATGACGAGTTTTTAGAATGTTTTGAGATGTTTATATTTTGTTTTTAATATGTGTTCAGTTATCTTCTAGATACGTCTAACTTCTAAGAATAGCGTAAATCCAAGAAACAGTTGTAAAAGATCCATATATTAATATGATTGATACTAGGTTACCTTTATAAATAAATAAATAAGTAAAAAATTAAGTTGGTTTCATTTTGATTATTGTCACTCTTCACCACTGCTAACTGCTAAGCTAGCCGTTGCTCTATTACTGTTTATTTTTATGCATCTAATGACCTCATCTTATAAACAAAGTCTAAGCAGTAAATTAGATTTAACATGAATGTAATGTATCTTTGTTGGAGATAAAAATAAAAATGTCCACTTCCTCACAGCACGGGACAGTTGTATGGTATCCCGGCGATGGCGGCCATGTTTAAATTGCGTCATACACACCGTATGCCGCGCAGATGGGACACGAGGTTTTGTTAATTATATCTTAAAACTTAGCCATGCCAACAATTGTTAGGAAGCCTTGCGGTTGATTTCTCTTTGGGACAAAAGAACCAGACAGTTTCTGACACGATCTTCCATCGAGCACAAGAGCTACCTATTGAAACAATACCAATAAATATGACCAGTAATTCTAGACGAAATAGCCAATCACTTAAAATAGCCTATATTACATACTCGTATTTGCCGCATTTCGCCCTAAATGACTCATTTTCTCTATATACGTAGTAATCATTTATATGTAACAATAGATAAAAAGCTGGTAAAACCCGCTAGAAGAAGTCGCTCAGTCAATATGTCAAAATAGGGTGACATTTTCACACGGCACGCTGGCCGTTCGTAAGGTAAACCGGTGCCGCTTCCGTCGCGCTACGGGAAACGGATAATCGACGCATTCGAAATTCAAAAATCGTATCTCTTTCACTTGGATTTATTGCCATACTTACTACAGTTATTTTTAATTACTAAAATGGTAGAATATGTTACAAAACATCTTCGCGAATAGCTTTTTATATAACCTGACTATTTAATATTAAAAAAAAAATACTATTTCAATGTTAATACATTATACAATGTAATTAGAACACTTTCCGTGATTAATTATAATATAGATGTCATTTGCATAACTTGCTTTCAGGATGGATTATAAAAATTAGCATGTAAAATACGAAATGGAAGATTTTGTATTCATAAAGGTAATGGCGAAAAGTGGGTGCACTAGTTGCGCCTCTGCCTACCCCTTCGATGATAAAAGGCGTGTGTGTGTGTTTGTGTGTGTGTACATAAATTTATCAAAAATATACCTATATATATCTGCAATTTTAGTACTTTTCTAAATATTGTTTTTGAGTGGTATAAAACAAAGTCTTCTATCTGGGTATTCGATTAATACTTGAAAGATTTTTGTGCCACTATCATCACATTCATCACCCTTTCGAAAATTTCTTGTACATTTCTTATAAATATATTAAGCTACTATAATAGTAGCCTTGTGATTGCTTATCACTAAAAAGTCGTTGGCCTTTGCGAATCAATGAAATTTATAACGTAATAAAAAATGTTACATGGCACAATGTGTTGCTCTTAGTATAACAGATTGGGAGCGTGCTGTTGTTTTTGTAAAATAAATGCGATAACGATGATTTTCTCACAACACGTCATGATTATTACATTGCGGTGAGGGAACGGTTTGTCAGTTTTTGTCATCAGCTATGTTTGCCTATAAACATACTGATGCATTTGAGTTTATCTAAAAGAATCGTCAGATTTAGGTGCATGTGGATGATTTAATATACTATATAATTTTAGATTTGGCCAACTGTATTGGTGTCGCGAATTTATTAACTTACGCTCACTGCTTATATTCTCGAAGGCAGGGTCACAAATAATGTTCCCACGCTTGGTCATGTGATAATGTGATAGGAGGTTAGTCAATTACCATGTTGGATACTATTTCTAATAAAGATTGAGTTTTCTTAATCAGTATAGTCACTTTATTTATAATATCGTCTTCTTTTGTGTGTATATCTGGTATTCGTTGTCTCTTTACTGAATAATCCCAGAATTAGAATTAGCAGCCTCAACTTTTAGAATTGCTGCGTGGAAGATCTTCGACTAGCATATTCAAAAGTAAAGTCGTCCTAAGTTTTAATCATAGTAATCAGTAAATCCTCAAATACTGTCTGAATTAATCTTGTGTTTAGCTTTCGCAATGGCAATAATTTTGTCGCCACGACTCCACCGAATTACCACCTTGATGAGATGTGGATGACCTTAATTAATGGCTTGTGGTACATTCATGCAAGATTTATCATTTACTTGAAATCTTTGTCGTATAATTAATTAGCAACTTACACCGAAACTAGCGTGTTCTTTTTGTTGCAATATAAAATCGTTTATCTTGACGTTGACATGTTTTGATTGGTCTTGCTGGGCTGTAAGGCTGTTAGTATAAAATTAAATATGGCCACCGCCAAATAAATCGAACCGTTGAGTTAACGCGTGCATTGTGCAACGGTTAAGGGCAAAATCAATAAGGACATCAACATTTTTATAAAGTTTTTAATGTTCCGGAATTAAGGGCGCAATTATACGCCATTATGGCAGTTATCATCTTGTATTTCAGAATGGCTATGGAAAGTAAAAACGTAGGATTATTGGACCGTCTGCGGCCAAACGAATGATAGCTAGATGATGATCGAAATCAGACATTAAGTTTACATGTAGCTTACAGATTGCGTGAGAAGTGTTCGTTAAGACGAGCTGGGTTCTTGTTAAATCACTCTAGTCGTTAAGTAAAGTAATAAATCTTATAGTTTGCTTCGCCATTTTGCCGCTTGTCAGAAAAAAAGCATCCGTTTCTAATTTGCACGGCCAGTATGCTGGAACTGGTGGAAATTAAGTGTTGAAATTAGAACTACATTAGTCGAGTCCCAACGTGCCTAAGTTTTTAATCCTGGCCACGGCCAACGAGGTACGCACACTGCCTTATCGATAAACATTTTGATTAGTGTTATGTCAAATAATTTGACATAAGAAAGCGTCAAATCATTTATTGTGTAGGGTATCACACATGAATAATAATGTTCATTCTTAAAGGGTATAGAAGGCATAGAGTACATCGCTACCAATTCACACATGACATGACGTCACCACGTCACACCATGGTATTATGGTCGCTCGGCCACAGATCTATTAACGAACGGGACGACCTCCACGGCGGTTTTAGAGAAAGTCGACGCTTTTACGATTGTGTATGCGTGTGTGATATCTACCAGTGTTTGTGTGTGCGTTTGGTCTGCAATTTATACAATTGATAGTTTATGAGGAAACTGTATCGAAATTGTGTGGGATTGGGTTTAGTGTTTTATGATTTAAATGAAGTTGATACATAATAATAAATGGCTAATTTGCATGATTGATGATGAGGTTACTGACATCTGGGATGTGGACTCCACAATTATTGTTCCGATTGTCGTTTCTGCACATGGGTTGATACTAAATAGCCTTGACCAACATCTTAAGCGGCTCTCAATTGGCCGTTGGGTCAAGAGCCAGATTCAGAAGGCAGTACTGCTGGACACGGTGCGCATTGTGAGGAGATTCCTCGCTTTGAATCCCTAACCACAGGTGGCTTGGGTCTTGAGCCTCGCCATTGGTGGGTGATTATTTTTTTTATATTTTTATAACTTAAATATAAAAATGTAAAAAAGATAACTTTTAGAATAAAGGATGTTAAAATATTTGTCGATTCATACCGTAACACTGCCTGAGGCCCTTATTTCCCATTGAATTTTTTCCTTATGTCAGAGGTCTGCAAGCAATTCATGGATACTTTTGTAAATACTAGGTATTGTAGGTATTCATTTTCTTATCACGTGACCGACTTGTTTATATTATACTATGCTGAATTTCTGCTATAAAAATACTCCAAAAGTAATTGGTTTTTAAATAAGCCCGTATGGCGTACAGGAGTTATTTATTGCCAGATTACGGATGTATAAAGTAAAACAGTTGCACTGACAAGCTGCCCACACAAAATATCCGCCCAAAATTTATTTCCTAAGATAAAAAGCGGGAAGTAAAATTTAATTAATAAAATTAATGTCGAAAAATGTCAAGTTATTACTTTTTCGAGGAAAAACCATACTATTAATTTCACTTACAATATCATGAACAAATGCATACAAAGAACAAACATAATTCGTGATCTAGGAGTTCATCTTGATTCAAAACTGACTATGGCTGAACACATAGATATTATAACAAATAAGGCACATAAAAATCTAGGTTTCGTGATTCGTACTTGCAAACCTATAACCGACCTATCCTGTTTATGTACAGTTTTCAATGCTTATGTCCGAAGCTCGCTTGAATACGCAAGTATCATATGGTATCCCCAATACATAACCTATATCCAGCGCATTGAAATAATTCAGCAAAAATTTATTAAATACCTAAACTGGATGTCAGGTAAACAATATACAAACTACACGGAAGGTTGTAAAAATTTCAATATGTCCTCATTGGCAAAACGGCGTGTCATATCCGACATGATGTTCCTGCACGACATCTTTCACAATCGCATAGACTGTCAACCTATAGTGAATGAACTGGGTATAGCAGTGCCTCGACGTCGCACTCGGCACACATGTCTACTCAACGTTCCACTTTGTCGTACAAACTATAGACAAAATTCCACCCTAGTTCGCCTACCGCGTACGTATAATAAAAGGTTCTCCGACATTGACTTGTTCTGCACATCTAAAAATCAATTCAAAAAACAAGTTAAAATGGTTCTGTTTGAAGACTAAGGGTAACAGGTACTTACACTTACACACGCGAAAAAAAAAACCTGCACATGTACACATCCACACACACACACACACACACACACACACACACACACAAGAAACGCGCGCGCGCACAAATACACATTCCCACAGTAAATTAATGAATTATGAATGATACTTGATAGCTATATTTAAAATTTCACCTTACTCCCACAGTAACGATTTATGTAATTTTAATTGTATTATTATGAGGAAATTTGTAATTGGCCATATTGTAAAATGATTGTAATCAACATTGTACTTAGTATTAAGATCGCTGTAAATTTCCCAAATAAATAAATAAAAAAATAAAAAATAAAAAAATAAAAAAAAAAACTTTATGTCTTTTTAGAACGTAAAACTTATCAAAGAAAAGCGTGCATTTGTATTTTCTACCCTGGTTTTTTTTTTATTTAGTTCACTGTCGGGACGAGCTAGTCATTCGTCTCATGGTAATCGTAACGTCTGTCTATAAATAGTGGCAGAACCTACATTCCGAATTCGAAATTGTCTTTTTTTTTAAAGTACTGGCTCGACAAAGTGACTCTTCTGCACCTGATGGTAAGTGGAGTCACTTTGTTATCGTTTATCGTCCAGATAGTGTCGACTGACGAGCGATGATTATCCATCCTCAGTCGACATAATTATGCCGGCCTGTTTGAACCGGATATATACACAGGCTGATCCCGGAACACGGCACACTTACGTGGACCACTATGACTGGTTTTAACACCTTATGGTCGCTGTATCCAGGAGGATAGGAAATATCCTACTGCCATGCCAGCATATGTCACATACATTCTCTGTTCATTACATTAGCTAATGGCTACAATGACCTTCTCACCGACTACAAGTGTTTGCGGAGTGTTGCTAAGCTATGAGAAGCCTGCTCATGTGATCAGAATCTAAAACTTAAGATATTGCGGATTACTCCAAATACTTGACCTAGACAGAATCCAACCTGTTAACTCTCTACTCAGATTCACATCGTAGCATTATCATTATGAATAGTGACTCTAATCGCCCGTGATGGTATCGGGCGATCAGTTGAATCGTTTTATAAGCGACCATTTATATGATAATTATATTAGACTTATGGTCGGTTTCTCAGTATGACAGTAAGATTACTTTCGATAATTACCAAGTTATAATAAAGCTTACCTATAAGTACTGAGTAGATATTATTATAATAGGTATTATTATGCACATAGTTCAATTCTCAGGTTCCTACGCAATGTATTGTAGTTTTAGAACCAATAGTTAAACTACTGTTAGCATATTAACTCTCTGAATGACAGCGACGCATGTATTAATAATCGCATAAGTTTGAATTGTTATATGCAGGTTTCTTTTAGCGCTGTTAGTTAAGTTAGAGTAGTTATGCCGCGCCCGACACAATGTACAGTCGTTTAGTAATAAATGCTATAGTATATTTGTTGATTTAAAATAATATAATTTATAGACTTTCTATGGACACAATTACACATGGACAGTGAACATAACTATAATTAATAACTCAAGGGACTCATAACATCATTTTGATATTTTATTAATGTTTAATTGGCATAAGAACAGCATCATAACCGGTGAGTTTTTCAGTTTGGTCTTCAGATAGGGCAATCAGAATTTCGTGCAAACGTCATAATAATGTTATTAACTGACACCACATGAATTCTTGCTAACCCATTACAAGATATTATCTGATATTATTGTATGCTTGATTAATATTGAAGAAGATATATATCGGCAGAGAAAATACTTACTATTCATAAACATCATGTAAAAGAAGTATCAAGTACTGTTACGCGAATTCAGCAAGGAGTTATAATATTAATTTATAATTTAATTAATGAAATAACCAAAAACTATTTTTGTTAAGAGTTTATAATAATATGTACTGTGTAACCTTAGTTTTTTCGCGTCTCATGGTATGTCTGGAACGTAATATTGTGAGAAAATAAGCATTTTGTAAATAGTATAAGGCTATTATTGAATGATATGCATTACATTTTATTTATTTTAAAATGTATGTGATGCTTCTAATGTTTTAATTAAATATATTATAATCTACTAATTAACTTTTGTTGATTTACTTATATTTCATAAGCTAATACTTTGTAGATAAGTAAGTAGATTTGTAAGTAGATACTTTGCAACGATGCTGTCACGCGTTTCCTAGGTGCGCTTCTGCATCGCTATTATCGCGCCGCACCATCGCTATTGTATCGAAACAAACGCGCGAAAGCAATCCGTAAAAGCAGCAACAAAGAAAACGTGATAACTAATAAATGTTGTCTCGACGAAGTCCATCTCGAAACTGTAGTGTTTACATTGTTTCCTGTATCGAAATTGCGTCGCCAAAGCTGTTCATTGGCATCGCTACTGAAGCGTGACAGCATCGCGTTTGTAGCGAATAGCTATAGAGATTCGTGGTTGTGGGCTCAGGTGGTCAGTCCACCGTGGGGCGTGGACTACCAGCGACAAGATCGCGACTGTATCTAACACGGCCGTTTTGCGATTGCATCGCTGCAGAAATACCTCAATGGAGTATATTACACAATCAATAAAACGTGATCCTGGAATCTCGGTATTGTCACGAGATCGGAAATACTATCCGGATAACCTGCTTTACGCATCAATATTGCATTAATTATCGTGATAATACGAGTATCGCGTTATAACTGTTCATCTCAGTATGCCTTACCAACATCAAATAACAAAACAATTTTTTTATAATAAAGTATTCATAATTTAGCTCAAGAAAATCTTGCATTTTTTTAAGAAAAGCATGCGACGTTTTACGACTTGTAAATTCTAGCACCATGTCGGGAAAAAATATTTTGTTGGCAACACCGTCATCGACCGCTGGCAGTGCGCGGCGGCGCGGAGCGGGGGTATATCGCTGTCAAACTCCATAATACAATCCGAGATGTATTTTCGCGATTAATTAATTAGAAAAAGCTTTTTACTGAATTAATTCGCAGTTTATTGCCCAATTCATTACGTTTTTAACGTTTCGTTAACACGATAGCCGGGACAGTCGCGCGTTCGCCCCCCATACCACAGTGAATTCCATACGCTCTTGGGAGTCGCGCATCTATTTTTGTTTTGTAGCCCACTTTTATTGTAAATATTGTTTTTGGTGTCGAAACTGCGGTGTTGGTGTTGATTTTTTTAAACCTTTTTCGTCGATAGCCAGCGTACCGTGAAGATTGCAGGCGTGCGCCGCCTGAAACGCGCTGACTTTCGAAATTTTCGTCTCTGGTGATGCGAAATTGTGCCAACGAGAGTACTCAAAGGTTTTTATGTGTGCTAAAAGTGCTGTGCCAATCGTTCATACGGTGATACTTGTGTGAGAATATCGTAAAAAAAATATGCCTAAATTATAATATTGGAATTTGGAACAATAGGATGTAGAGTAAATTATTATCTTCGAGTGTCGTATAACTAAAAAGTGACAAACTACTAAAAGATACAAATCGACTTTAAAGAAAGAGTTATTTCACTTAAAATAAGTACACAGAATGAAACTAATCATGTCAAACAAAGACAATTTCACATCTAAACAAGCATAAAGGTGGTTCAAGGCTGTAAAACCGAAAGTGATCCAAACTCAGTGTGACTAAATGGCAGTTTTTTGTTTAAAATTGCATTATTTTAGTTGTTTGAAGCCATGAGGCGAGTGTTCGGCGTCTGTTCGGACAGTTGGCTCCTCTGCGGTCAGAATGTGAGGGAAACAGTCACTCCCCAAACACAATAGATGTTGTATGTTTGTTTTTTCTTTACTCTACTTTTTAATTTTATTTTTCCCTCATTTTTATGCATGCGTCTTTGTCTAACTTTGGTAGATAATATGGTATTGCTAGAATTGGAAGAAATTGGTAAACTTGACTAGAATGAAGTTATTATAGTCCGGTTACTGTACGAAGAGCTCTGCCAGGTGACGATTCAAATATTAATAGACATGGGAAATTATAATTAAACCCAAATTAAACCGATTTTTATGCTGAATCAATAGAACATATGACTATTATTAAATCGATTTGATGTTTTAAAAGTGGGTGATATATGCTCAATATATTGATATAACCATGTTACATTTATCCATAATTTATTTTATATTTCAAATAACATAATTTAAAATGAACACACTATATTAATATGGTATCTTCATAATCAAAAAGATTAATTGTAAGTATTTCCTTAATAATGATCCAGCTCTAAGACATTTACGTTCCGTTCTCATATCACCCATAGTTTTTCAATATATTTAAGAATATTATTTCATTACTCTAAACCAAAATGGACTTTTTAATTTTAAATGTGTAGTATTCTAGTTAACAAAGACGATAACTATTGTTTTTTTTAAGTTGGTTGCCTCATAGAATATAATTTATTGCATTGTATAGTAACCGGACTATAAACCCTCAATTTGAAACAACAACTAGCTTAATTATAAATAAATATTTATGATATCTACTAATTTAATTGTATTGGTTATGTAATAACAGGGGTGCATTGAAGATGGTTTATATTTTTCTGCAAGTCACAGTTCAAATATGACTAGTAAAATAGACAAGTATTCAGCCAAGAAACAAGAGAAATCTGCAGCACTAAAAAGTTTTTATACTCATAGATACCCCGAAGTATAAATGAAATATACTCAATAAAATTCTAAACTACTGGCTCTAGAAGCATGATTTTTTAAAATAAATAGTTTATGTAGAATATTGCTGAACACTAAGAATGGATAATTGAAAATTCTTCTTGTGACTATTAAATTCCACGGGCGTTCTTATTCCCCTAATAATTAACTTTTCAGTCTAGCTTATTGTTATGTTTAAGGAAACACAATATTTCAGTAAATATGTTTATTCAGCTTAGTAGCTAATACAAAAACTATCATTTCACTACTACCCACTTAGTTGTACTTTTTAACAAAAAGTGTCAAGAAAATGGGTGTCTACCCATGCTAATACATAACACTTATGTTATCTATTAACAGAAGTCCATATTGTGTTTATAAAACAACTTGACAATAACAACTTACATATATTATGCCACCATTTTAAATTGATTAACCCATTACATCACCATATTATTCACCAAAGTTGATGAAATAACATATTTTGTTTTTTGATAATGGATGTTTGTCTTGTGTGCTAATATATTTAAAATAAGGGTTTATTTGTACCAGAATAATCATCAATCACTATGTAAATGTTATGTCCTGCTTAGGCTGATTATCAAAGCATTTCACTTCATTTACCGTCAGGTGCAGGGAAGCAACTTTGTCAAGCCTTAAAAAATAAATTAAAAATAAAATTGACTGAGACTTAAACTTTAGATTCAATACTGTGTTTTAATCTGCAAAAACGAGTATTTTGCACAAGTGGCAATGTGCTTCAATTAATGCAATAAGAGCAGGTTTGAATTCAATGTTTCTCAATCAGTTTTTTAGATTTTGATGTAAAAAAGACTAGCCTTGGATTCAATATCTGCCTGAAATTAGCAATAGATTAATCTCGCTATCTCATCATGGGAGTTGGTGATGTTCAGGAAAATGTAGGTGTACTTATTGTGCCTCTGCCTAATCCTTTATTGATGGAGGCATTAATTTATATATTATCTAGAAAACCATTACATTAGGTCTACTGTCTACTCTAAGCTGATAAAGGACTCTTAATTTACAAAGTTTAGGTACAAATGAACTCTTTATATGAATGTTTGCAGCATGTAAAGTTATTGAAGTTGCATTTAATATGTTGTGTTACTATGTGACATACATAAAATGTTCCCACATATGATCTAAAATTATAACAGTTTTTGATTATTTGTTTCTGGCAGGTCATAAAATGAAAAAGAAAATTAGTTACAAACAGTGATATGTAAATTTCCATACGTTTGAATTACACAGTGTATTTATGCGATAATTTTTAATTGTCTAATTTTTTGCATTGATCTATGAAATAAAAATCAGCAGTGGACTTCCAAAGGCTGAAGAAGAAGAAGATGGTGATAATGCTGTCATATTTGCAATTGAGGGAACTGTTAGCTATTGCTTATTGTTCGGTGCAGTTAGTGATATTTAAGCGAGGTTTAGATTAGCAAGAAAACTTGCAAAACTCGACTTTCACCAGCAATTTTTGCCGCGTAAACAATCACGGCAACAAGCAAACTAAACTCTCCTAATTTTGAAGCTTGCCGCACTTGTCGCTATTGAAATATTGTCGCTAGTGTACCTAAATGCATCTGGAATTTTGTTAGCGATATATCGCTGCAAGAACTTGCTAGTCTATAGATATTAGTATTACCATCAAGCGAGCTGCATACTTATTTCGTCATTTAGTAAAACATATCCAATGCCTAACATTTCTAACAATAAGTGTGGTTTTATTATCACTGAAAGGCTCTTAATAGCTCGAAATACCCAACAATAATGAAACAATAGAACAAAATTGTGACATCATTCCGTTTCTCACAGTCTCAAATTCCCTTTTGTTTATTTACATTTAACGAAGATGATGTAATACTAAATTCATCTAATTTGAACACGAGTTAATCTTAAACTGAAAGTCATTTGTGTCATCGTAAGGTTAAATTTAAATAAAAATACGCGATTCATCGTCTTACATCTGCTTTAAGAATCAGCATATTTTGAGGCGCCTGCGACGCAAAACAACGTTACTTTGGGCAGAGCAATTTTGTAAAGTATGGTTCCTGTATCATAAAATCACTACTTTTGCCCGCGGCTCCGCTGGCGAGAAAGTTCTTTCTGCAAAAAATATTGACTGTGCACTTTTCCGGGATAAACTGGGGGATTTGCGTTAATCCTATTTTATCATGGACGAAGATAAGATGCTAACTGAATTGTGGGTGCAGTCATGATTGTAAGTACTTGCCCTATCTTTCAGTCACATAAGTGTGAAGCTGTGTGCTTATTAGTACTTGAACCCAGGACTTGATTCCCTATGTGCCAAATTTTATCTAATTCCGCTCTGCGGTTTATGCTTTTAACTTTACAAATATGCAAACATTTTCATAATCTCCCACACTTAAAAAGTTTGTAGGTTTAGAGCAAGGAGTCGATCAATACAATCAATATTATAGTCGGTAATATAGCCTTCAATCAAGGTCCTTAATCCTACACTGGGATTCCGTATGGTAGGCATCAGCAATTCGATTAGTGATGGCACCTACATCATTTATTTACTATTCAGCTAATACTACGTGAGCAATCTTTGTTCCCCTTTTTAAGCACATTACGGAGAACGATAATTAAAATTCATATAGAGAAGTGCAGAAAGAAAAATTGAATGTATGTGTTACATATGTTACAAATATATTAAATTCGACTGTCGAATTTCGACCACCGGACGAACACTAGTTAGTATAAGTATGTTTTTCATGACGTGCGAGTCTCATAAGTCGCATTAATAAAAATTGGACTAAAAGTACCGCACCTTTTATTCTGAAACTTTATCTTGTATGTCTCATTGGTACAATGTTGTACCGTAACACAAAAGATCCATCCTAGTACGAGATCTTCAGATTTATTAAATTGCCTTGCAATTTATGAAAACGTAATCTTAAAGACAATTTGAAACGAATAACCTTGAGTCAGATGTAAAGGAAAATATAATTACGCATTGTAATTTCCAAGAGATAAAGTGTCTGTGCATTTATTATACAAGGATAAATTATTAGAAGTATTAAAGACTCATTGTATTATATTTAGATGGCCGGCTCGACTGGTGCGGTGCTGTCTTCTCACAGAAAATGGGCAGGAAAGTTGACAAAAAAAACACGCGCGAAATTGATGCCAAATTCATTGATGGGCTTGCTCTTATGAGACAATGGACAAGGGACGGAAATAAGATCAACCAACAATCACACAGGCAACAGCTTCTGTCAGTTGATATTTACACGAACCAGATATTGTTAATATTCTTTAAATTAGGTTATATACACAAGACAAAGTTACCACCCTGGCTTCATCGAAGACGACCGCCTACCTTCAAGCCGTCTATGATTCATATAGTCAACGCCATCGCACATTTTTGTATGAAAGATTTATATACTAGTCTTGTTTGGTATAAATGCTCAGCTCCCGACTCCCGTACGCCCCTAAATAGCACCCTAATCATGAATGTCAATAAATGTTAATGTTACATTTACTACGCCCCTACATAGACCAAATTAAAAATCTATGCAGTCAAATGTCTGCCTGACCATTTTAGGTGAAAACATCGCGTTTTATGGATCATTATAATTCTTTTACAATCTATAAATTGTGTGTTAGGGTGCGGTGTGAGCGTTCGCAGGCAGCGGATTTTTAAATTAAGGAATAAGTTACAACTGTAATGAAAACCTATGGCGCAGCGATAAACTATATTTTGTTAAATTAGAAGAACCGCACGGAGACAAAATGTTGAGTGGCTCGCAAATATTTGTTTCGTGTTTTGGTATTGCAATTTGCAACCTTCGACGGTCATCATACTTGCGTCGGCCTGTGCTCTGGGTGACGACTGAAAGTGAGCCACTATGGCGTTTTTTCTGCACCGTCGAATATAAAATATTACACAGTACGCACCCACTTGTAACTAAATCCCTTAACAACATTACACAATCGAAAATATTTCCTATTCTCTTCGCATAATTTTCTTGTCGCACAAATACAGATTGTGCAACTTAGTTACAAAATACTGTGGTAAAATACGATAAACATATTTACCAATACATAATGTATGTTTATGTAACAAAAGTAACAGTGTCCTCGTCTCAACTCGTAATATATTATTATGACATAACGTAGCTCAAGATTAAATCCTCGAAGGAGTATGTAACTTGGGCACCCACTGTTAGCCGACCTTATTTTTTCTATAATTTTCCGGTTCCTTATCCTAAGTGAATTAGGCGCAACATACTTTTTAAGCAATCTGCAAAAAAAATTGGTCTTTATGAAGAGATATTCGTTCATCCTGTGATCCTAAATTGCAGGTGAAATGAAGATCGCCGGGTTAATTATTCCATTACCCGCCTGCCGTTGCCGCTACCGCTTACTCTTCCGCTAATCGCCATCAAAAGAACCTCTAAACCATAATAGTTAACCTAATTTTTATATATTTTTATTACAACATAAAACATAACGCTGGTTCACAATGGACTGTCCGATCTCAATAAATCATTGTGTGCGACACACAAAAGCCTTCGAGTTTCTAAAGAATTTAATTAGTTGGGTATTGGAAATTGATGCTGGGAAGTTTGCAAGGCATCCGTGGAATACTATGGAAGCTATTTTGGAAATATTAGACATGTTTCTTTTAGATGAAAGAGTATCAATGAGAGGGACTTATCATCTGTAAAGATTTATTACGAAATATGCTAATTTGATGTTTAACTGTCTAATTAACTAGGTTTTACGGAATTTATAATGGAATTTTTACATATGAGAGACCTACCACTAGTAAAATGGTGTTTTGTAATTGGGAGCCTTAAGTGTTGCCACTGTTTAAAATCAGCAAGCGATTACTTCTCAAACTACTTGCTCTTCTTGTCATTCTGTTGTCCAATGGAAAGATAAAATATTCAATTGTAAACGGAATTATTAATCACAAGTATTAAAAGCGCTACTGTACCCTAAAATCCTTGTAAAATATTCGGCTATTTCTAAAGATAAAAACTTATTGAACTTTGTAGAACCAAAACTATATTTAAATTCATTTAATACCATGTACAAGCTTTAAAGAAAATGCAGATTATCCGGTTAATCTGCAGATTATCCAGATGAATCCATTTAACTGTGAACACTATCGTTTGCTCACGTTACTTACAAAATCGATAACTAGTGAGTTTTTTTGCGCAGTGCTTATGTCGTAGACCCCTTTCAAAGGGATGCAAGTTTATTCCTATGCTAAATGTGCATACAAGTAAAAGTATAGTGCAAGTATTATGTCGATTAACGAAAGTCTGAGTGTTCATCGACGATTATTTGATTGAGGACCGATTTTTCTATCCCCAGACAAAAAAATATTTATAGGATAAAGTGCAATATAAGTATATAACAAAAAAAATGTATGATTAATATCGGTTAATTTGATTTCTCTATGCAGTCAGGTTATAAATTGATGGTGGATAAGCTTTATCTGACGATTGAAAATCGGTCCTTAACATTGCTAACTCTCGGAAAAAGTATCGAGATGAGCCCCTTATGGTCTATATTTATCGTGTATACGGTCGCTAAACAGTCTGGTACAAAATTCTAAAATTAATATCAGTCTTGAATTTAGCGTGCTACAAAGGTGCTAAAAATTATCATAACTATCAATCTGCTATGATGTCTCTCAGTTTTTTTTTTTCGGTAGGCGATCCTGCAGTCAACACCGGGGGAAACCTGCGAATGGGATACTGGAGTCCCCCGGCTTGACGACTGCAGGGGCCTGGGAAGGAAGTGGGAGAGGAAGATGGAAGGGACGGTGGGGGGAAGGGAGGAAGGTTCCCAGGATGGGCGGGAAGAGAGGGTGCCAGGAAATGTTCGCGGGCCCTTTTAGGCCTCAATGTGAATTACAACCAAGAGGTATACACACTGACTGTGTGCCTCGGCCCGCGACTAATGTTCCCCCGCGCACGGGCGTGCATTGGGTGTGAAGACCCAGAGCACAAAAATTGCCTCGGGGGGCGATGTCTCTCAGTTGGGTACAGGCCGCCTCTTACTGAGAGGAAAAGAAAGAAGAAAGGCTTTAGTTCACCATGCTAGACGTCTAGCTTATTGCGGGTTTGTAGATATCCTATACCTTCAAATTTCAGGATTGTAGGATTCTTTGGGATGTTTTTTTTGAAGTTATACTTCTTTTGGCGCGTTAGGGAAAAATGATGAGAGTAAATTTTTACGATGCTCGTGCACACCGTCACGAAAAACCGACACCCTGAAGTTAGCTATAGTCAACATTTTAGTTTTGAATTTTGAACGTAGAATAAGGCGAAAAATATTGAAGTTATACTTCTTTTGGCGCGTTATTTAAAAAGATTTTTATCTTGTTACGCCAAAGAAGTATAACTTCTAACGCGTGTACATAAGTATTTGATCATTAAAGCAATTATTAAACATTTATACACCCATAACTGAGTTAAGTCAGAGATGCGTGCCTTGGGTTGGAAATTGCGATCTGAGTCTGTCCGTTCTATCCTCATTAACATTAAGTTTATATTTTATGCTGCCTTGACTAAACACTCGAAAGTATTACGCCAAACCTATGAATGATCGATTGATACTGACGTATAATCATATTAGAACAATGAGTGATGTCATCCAACTCCTAGTGTAGCATTAGTTTGTTTGTGAACACCTCGTATTGTGCGTTGTTATTATCGCAATACGTTTCATAAGTTATGTTGTTCAGTTAATTGGATTGCATATACTGAATGAGACTATACTGCGCTGTAGACTTAGGCCCCGTTTTTTCAACTGTAGTTATCTTTTTGTCAGGGTCTTATTAAGCTGGAACATTCGAAGCTCTGCGAGCGCCCAGCTTAATAAGACCCTGACAAAAAGATAACTACAGTTGAAAAAACCTGGTCTTAGGATTCTTTTTGGATGAAGGACGAGCTAGTGGCCCTGCAAAAAGTACGCAATTTGCTAATTGAACGTATCTCTTTCCAAACTGAGTTTCCTGTTTTTCTAATGTTATCAAAATTGGTTCAGTATGTTCGTAAGCACGTAACAAAAACTAGTTTCCTTATTTCATCTTTACTAGGACATTAATTAATTAGTTACAAATAGCATCTATTAAAGCAAAACCACAGACTATGTAAATATTTTGAACAGAACGTTGATGTTTAAAGTTCATTCATGAGTTACTTAGAATTACAAGAAGTATTTACATAATATGTTATTTTCCTTAAATGGGTATAATTTGCAAATAAGTTTATATCCTTAAACAGTTTTTGAATAGTTATGATTCACATTTTGGCTTATTGGAGATCTGAATACTGAAGCCCGTACCAGTAATTATTGCTATACAAGATTCTGACAGTAAACTGACTACTAACTAGGTTTCCCTTATTCCGTGGTCGCTAATCAGTCAGATACAAACTAAATCCTAACTGCCGTCAGTATAATGTGATCTTGCTGCTTATACTAATATAAATGCGACGATGTTTCGATTTTTGTTACAAGTAAACTCAGAAACCACTTTTGGGTGAAATTTGGCACATAGATTCTGATAAATCTCTTTCACAGGCTACTTTTTTATCCCCGAAAAGTCACTTTAATTCCGGACTGTTTCAAGCCGGCAGGGCTAGAGACTATTCCGCTCTTACCCCCGTCACTTTAATTCCTGTAAGCCAGGTTCAACAATGTCAACAGAGTCTAGTCGATCTACGCAAGTTTCTAGAAACTAATTTGCTTAGCTCGAATCAAAATCAAATAGAAAGAATGGGTAGAGTTAGAAATAGTAATAGTCCACTTCCCCCTACAGCAGGCAGAGTCGGCTACAGCTATTGTTATATACAACATATAATGTAATGATGTATGTTGTTGTTGTTGCAGGGCTCCCCCCACGGGTCTGTGATGTCGTGCCAGTCGCTCGCGGCGCGCGCGTTCGCCGAGCCAGACAAGGACGGCGTCACACACTGCTCGGGATTTCACAGGTGAGCGACAGAGACGGATAATAGGTACTAGTTACTCGGTCTATTTTAAAGAGAAGTCTAATCCTAAGATTCAGTTAATCACGGTGTAAGGCTTGATTAAGCCGGTGTCAGAGAAAAGTTCATTTTGAAAAGGCACTATATTTTCTTGAGTTATAAATTTCGCTGGGTGGCTACCGCTACGTTAAGTTGTTTTATAAGAATATGTATAATCTAGTCTGCCACACACGGTCAGTGTAGCTTACTATGTGTAAAATAATGTTAAAAATCGGTACTTCATAAACTCTTAGAAATAAGCACACTCCATGAAAGTGTTTAATAATGATTGTAGACTATTATTTCATAAAATTTTGATTGTTTGCAGGTCTGTAAGGTTCAGTTCGGACTCGCGAAGTTCCACAAGAACGCCAAATGAGCCAGAATGCAAGCGGGAAACGTCAGGTGAGATGTTTTACTTGCAAAATTGACTTTCATGCAATTGCTTCACTGCTTTAATGACAGCGAATTTGGCTGTGAAATTGGTAATTTCACTAACACAAACGCACCAGTAAAGTGCTCACTTCACATCGGTTATCTGTAAAACCGCCAAATTATTCAGTCAAACTATAATTGTTAAAGTTTATAGACGAAACTGCTCATATCTCTTCATATCAAAATAAGGTAGGAGGTGTCCGCCCACCCCATACCGACCACCATACACAAGATGTAAAACCCGCTATAGTGATTCACCAGAGAGTGTCGCGTTCCGGTATTAGCCGGATCTCGTCACTATACATCTATCTGGACCCAACTCCATCTAACATCACGTGCAGTGGAGTCACTTTTTTAAACTTTCACGGCAAAGTAACCCCACTACATCTGCTGGTAAGTGAAGTGGCATCCAAATGATTACATCCAGATGGTATTAGAGTGGGCACTGACGAGATGATTATCCATCGCCAGTCGACACAATTATGTCGGCCTGTGTGGACCGGATATACACAGTTTGTCGTGCCCGTATGAAATAATTGTGGATAATGATGATATGTTGCAGGTTCCATCTCGCTGACGGCGCTGGCGGTCACGCCGATGACGTCGCAGAGCTCCGCCATGAGCCAGTCCGCGCCGCCCTCCTCCACCGCGTTCGACTTGCCGCACACGGTCAGTGAGACAAAAATAAAGTTTGTTTTGGACATTCTGGTGTGATTGACATCTTTTATCGACTTCGGTCGATAGGAAACTACCGCAGCGCATCAACACAAAATAAATCATATGACAATTTACGGAACTCTTGATGATTCTACCTGAGCGTCTGAACACAAAATAAATGACATATAATCATGACTTCTTTCTTTTTTAGGAGTAAGCAAAGGTGTATCACACCCTTGTTACGCCGACTGTACTAGGCCACATGTACAGTCACCCACATAAGTAGTTGAACAAATTGAAAACTTTAAATCGCCTATAATACACTTTTGTTTTAGTACCATAGTTTTTTTTCTTCACGAACATAAAATTTAAGGCATTTACTTTAATTCACACCGAGAATAAAAATGTTTCAATTAAATTTAACGGGTAAAAGCGATTTGAAGTTTTGAGTTTGTTCAGCTACTTTTGTGGCTGACTGTACTAGGGGCGAGTCTATTTTCATTTACCGTAAATCTGCACTCCAGGGTGACACTGAGCGGATAATTCAATACCACTTTACCAGACTCGTTGATACCGAGACCACAGCCAAAATGCCAGCCAAAACGAAGGAAAAAAAGCAATTAAAAGTAATTATTTATTGTTCCAGCCGCCGCCGCCGGTGCCGTCGTGCCGGTTCCCGAAGCTGGAGGACTGCGCGCACTTCCACTACGACCGCGTGTCGCTCGGCGGACTCGCCATCGAGACTGTGCCCTGTGACGAGGACTGCGTCGACTCAGCGGACGAAGGTCAGCATACCATACCACCATACCAGCCCTGTATAATATACTGCCCACTGCTGAGCACGGGCCTCCTCTACAACTGAGAGGGTTTAGGCCTTAGTCCACCACACTGGCCTAGTGTGGGTTGGCAGACTTCACATACCTTCGAAATTCCTATGGATAACTTCTCAGATATGCAGGTTTCCTCACGATGTTTTCCTTCACCGTTAAAGCGAGCGATAATTCACAAAGAATACACACATAATTTTTTAGAAAAGTCAGAGTTGTATGCCCTTGGGTTTTGAACCTGCGGTCAAAAGGTCAGGATACTGTATAATATTTGCCTGTGGTTGTATAAGATATCAGTGTCTCATTTGACAGGGTAGAGTCATAATTTATAAATACTCACTCTCTCCCATTTGCTTAATAACAATAAGTACCTGACTGACAGATAACACCCAACTTAAACATGCAAGTCTAGACTGTAGCTGAATGATGATTTTTTTTACACAAGTTCCCCATATAAACCCTGGAAAATAATCTTCCAGATACTTGCTATGGGGCCAAATTAATCTGGACTCTGGAATATTTATTAATGAAGGGCCACCGCCTAAGTGCAGTGTTTGCTGACATTAAAGGTTTTTAGTCGATCCAGGGACTTGATAAATATCTTACCTGTCAAACCAGATTCAAGATGCGTAATCCGAACATCTTTGCGCTTCGAATTTGCATTAGTAATACCTCCTATTACAACCCTATAACTAGAATGTGTCGTTCGTACAACGATTTGGCTAAGAAACATAAAGAAATTGACATTATGCACAGCAACTCAGCAAAGTTTATAGTAAGTTTACGTCAAACACTGTTTTAAAAATTAAGAACTAGACATTGAATTTTAATATTGATTAAAAATACTTAAGTAGGCGGTTTCGTTTAATATTTACAGTGATCATAATTATATATTAACACATCATATGTAGCAGTCATGATTTGGGCACAAATTTTGGAGTGCAATCTAGATTAAGTACGAACCCTAGCTATAGTCATTATTATATGTTTTTGATTGTATTCTGGGTGTGTCTTAAATAAACTAAAAAAAAAAAAACTATTTGTTTTTGTGGGCAGGCTGGGTGTGCCTAAAGGTGCGTTCTCACGTGAACTCGTCGTGCTCGGAGTGGCTGGAGGGCCGCGCGCTGGCCTGCAGCTGGTCGGAGCCGGGCGACGCCAGGGACTGGACGCTGCTCCGGAACAGGACCAACTTCCTCGCGCTCGACGACATGCTGCACAGGTGAGAACAGGGGACCGGGCAGGGGAGTCCTAAGATATACTTCATTCAAACGTTTACTGCGATCTATATGGGTGGAGCCATCTGTTTGCAATATGAAACTAAGCAAATCAACATTAATTATAATGAGATTAAATAACACCTATTTGCCATTCTAATATTAAATGATATTAGCATATATTTTTTGTGAAAGTCAGTCATGAGTCTCAAAAGTCTCGTCAGTTAATTAAAGAGCCTAAATTATTATAACCGCTCATTGTTCCACAGATGTATATACGACAGAAAAGTGTCCGGTCTGCCGAACCTCACGGAGAAGATGACTCCAGCGCTGATACAGGATGACGACGAGTACCAGAGGCTGATATCGGACTATGTGCATCACCTGTCTATCATAGCCGATGACTCTATCAACTGCGGACCGGTTTTGAACTGGCTGCAAATGGATAATAAAGGTGGGACCTGGCTTTATTATGCATGGTAATTGTTTTACCGCCTTTTTTTAATAAACAAGCTCAATCTTTTTTCTATTCATCGTGAAAATGGACCAATCAGAACAAAGTTCTTTTTGTCATGCTTACAAATGACATATTATAAAACCAATCAAGATTTATTCTCGGGATCGGCTCGAAGATTAACTTTGGGATCGTTTATTGAAAACGGCTGTTAGTGGCGTGAAGTTTCAACCTTGATATCCGCAATTGGCAACCGATATATTTTTTTAATTCATAAAATAAAGGCGAGTCCTCGTGACTGTGTATCCTTGCAACCATAATTACGTGCGCAAGTTCTGTGGCAAAAAAAACTAAGTAGAGAATATTTTTTATAACTATTTTAAGCCGTGAGTTTTATTAAGCAGCTAGTCTGAATAGCATTTTTTGGTCTCAGGTCACAAACTGCTGGTGGCGAATGAAGACTCGAGCTCGATAAACACGCCAGCCGTGGCAGCTGCTTACTCGGTCAGGAAATATGTATCACAGGTACATCATATTGATTGATCTTTTTTTTATTATTTCTTGTATGGATAAGGCAAAGCAATTACACTAAAATATGTTCAGTAAAGTCTAAAATACATAAAGATTTGTAGCATTCGCGGAGGGTGAAATTTTTCAACATAAAAGCCGACAATTTTATCTTAGCTTCTTAGCAAGATTAGTAACATATGTCGGTGCCCGGTAGGAATGGTCTTATTCTACTCCTTGCCATTAGTTTGCACATTCCTTGCTATGCCAAATCATTTTTTTGTTACACTCCTGACTACCGCTAGTTGTTTCATTCAATTAACCATTGCCTGTTTTTTTTGTCCATAATATGTTCGTGTGTATAGCAAATAGGATAAAATATAGAATTTTGTATGACCTTTGGTTGCAGGCCCGAGATGAGATCAGTTTTGAAGTTGGTGACATGATATCCATCATCGACATGCCGGGTTAGTATTTATTTGATTTACAAAAATCATTTTCATTAGCTGTAACTTGGTTACTATCCAGTCATGTAAATTGTATGCTTTTTTACTAGTCTAGAGGTAGACGAAAAAGCATGTGATAGATGGGTCACTACAGGGTTTAGTGATGGTATATCACCCTTACAATGAAAGAACAATAATACTATTGAAAATATTGTTTTCCCAGGTCCCCAGGAGTCGCTGTGGTGGCGCGGCAAGCGCGGATTCCGCGTGGGGTTCTTCCCGCGGCACTGCGTGGCCGTCATCGGGGACAAGGTGCCGCGACACATGACACAACCGCCACCTATAGTCGGGTCAGTATCAACTCTTGATGTTAAAAAAACACGTGTCATCGCGTGTGTTACCAATCATGCGATATCGTGTGATTTTTTCTTTTTTTTGTCACGCGATTTGGTATGATTTGTTAATACTTGTTATGAGATTTATAAGTGATTCGTGTGGATTAATTAGCTATAGTCACTCAGTGTCATTCAGTATTTTCATTTTCGTTGATCATGCTGTTAACGTTATAACTTCATATTGGTGTCGTAGTCTACGTGAACTATAATTATTTGGTTTTATGTTCATTGGTCACGCGATTTCGTATGATTTAACCTTGTATCATAAATAACGCGATGCAGTTTATCATAGAACACGCGACTTTGTTCTGCAGAACATTTTCGGCTATGCATTATCACTCGATCCTTTAAGCATAACGTTTTACTTGTTCTCCACGCAAGTCAACGTGCAATGTTTTTCATTGTCGATACCGTACTCCGTAGTGCTTAGTATTTCATAACATGAATTTATATAGAGACCGACCGACAATATTTTAGAATTGGACAGAAAAAATACTTTTATATTTCTATTGAACATTTCTTCATTTATTAATAGCTAAATCAATAACTTACCCGTAATTATAACATAATTAACAGTCATTGCAGCTTGCTTACACTAAACTTATGTACTCACAGATCGGTGGCGGTCGCTCCAATCAAACCGGTACTGCGTAAACACGGCAAGTTGATATCGCTGTTCCGCAGCTTCATACTGTCGCGGCCGTCGCGACGCAGCCTCAAGCAGCAGGGCATCCTGCGCGAGCGAGTGTTCGGCTGCGATCTCGGCGAGCATCTGCTCAACTGCGGCGAGGACGGTGAGCGATTTGCGATTTGTTGTGATTTAGTCATGTGTCTCATAGTGCTTTAAATCCAGAGAGTTCTATTCACATAGTCGCAGATTATTGATTTTGCTGTCCGAATGAATAACACCAGTAGTTGTTGGTATTTTTTATTTTATTTTTATTAGTGTGGGATTAGAATAGGGAAATTTAACAGTATCTTGTGGTATATTGATTGAATGGAATTCGTGTATTTTAATAAAGTATTTGATGATGTGTTACCTTGGCCAGTGCCGTGCGTGGTGGTGTCGTGCGCGTGCGCCATCGAGCAGCGCGGCGCGGTGGACGGCGTGTACCGGCTGTCGGGCGGCAGCGCGCTCACGCAGCGGCTGCGCGCGCAGTTCGACGGCGCGCACGCGCTCTCCGCACTCGCCGCGCCCGACCTCGCCGTGCCCGACCCGCACGCCGTGCCCAGTCTGCTCAAGATGTACTTCCGGTATGCACCTCTCGTATTACACAACACTTACCCAACATACCAGACTGTTTAGTGTTTTCTCAAGCCACTGCATGTGCATCACCATAACGTACTACTTTATACTACAATATAGAGACACTCACCGCTTAAATCAAGTGACATCGCGTCACCACAGCAATACTAAATCACGCAACATCGCGTGATTCGATAACTATCACCAATTAATGTATCACTTACTTTCAGCGAACTGCCAAACCCCCTGTGCACATACCAGCTGTACGAGCGTTTCGTGAAGGCGGTGCAGGTGCCGGACGAGGCGGCGCGACTCGCGGCCGTCAGGGATGTCGTCGTCAAGCTACCACCGCCACACTATAGGCAAGTGTTCTGCCATTTGAACTTCATTAGGACAATAATAAATATTGTTTATATACCGGCTTACGTAATAATGATCACACTTTTTTAATTCGGGCAAAATACGACGGTAAGTAATGTGGCGTCCAGATTTCAGAAACAATATAAAGCTGATCCTGATATACGACATACTTAAGTAATCCATCGTAGCGGGTTTTATACCGTGTGTACATTAGTCGCTAACCGAGCAGATATATACTCTACCAGCATGTTGAAATGTGTTTATAATTCCAGGACTATGGCGTACCTGATGCGTCACCTGCGGCGCGTGTCTCTGCTGAGCGAGTCGACGGGCATGACGGCGCGCAACATGGCGATCGTGTGGGCGCCCAACCTGCTGCGCTCGCCCGCGCCGCAGCACGCGCTGCAGGGCGTGGCCGTGCAGGTCACTACACACTACGAGTTTTCATTAACTACAGACATAATTATACCACACTAGTTTTAGCTCGCGGTTCCGCCCGCGTGTTAAAGTTTTTCCAGGATAAAAATCCCACTAAATGTTTTACCGGGATAAAAAGCCTAAAACCTTTCCAGGGTCACAAACTATCACCATACCAAATTTAATCGAAATTCGTTGGTTAGTTTTTGAGTTTATTGCGTACGGAGGCGGCGGATGGCGACACGCAGTACTCTGTAATACAAAGTTCTGTATAGTGTGGCTACTGTTTATGTGCGGTCGTATCGCTTGCCATCAGGCGAGCGATATGCCCGTCTCGTCATTCAACTGGAATAAAGAAATAGTTACTCGTCGCCTCGCAGCACGTTTACTATTACGACACTCGAAACTGCAGTTTCAAACACAATTACACAATCACCTCACATGTACAGAAACGAACTTACCAACGGTATATTTCTACAGGCCGTAGTGACGGAGTTCCTGATATGTTACGCGGAGGAGCTGTTCGCGCAGGAGCAGGGGGCGGACTCGGGACCGGAGTCTTTGGAACAGGTGTGTTAATGTGACATCCGTGAGTCACGTGTAGCGTGGTCATAACTCATGCGTAAGTTGATACTAGTTCGTTTGGCACATGCGAGTAGTAGCAGTGAGTCACATGTGATCCATAATTGTGAGTCACGAGTGATTCATGACCGTGAGTTGCATGCAATTCATAGTCGTAAGTCGCGTTATTCACGACCCTGATTCAGGTGATCCATATTCGTGAGTCACGCTTGATTCATGGCCGTAATTCACGTGTGAGGACTCGTCTTATGGATATTGGCAAAGCATTAAACCCCTCTTATATTTTCTAGGAACAGTGTGAAACACAAGAGGTGGAGCTCCGTGGCACGGAGTCCTGCCGACGTCCAAAGAGTTTGCCCATCAACCCACCTACCAAGCTATTGAGGTGATTTTATTTCTTGTAAACGAAAACCAACAAATAAGATACATAATCATCCTCAGTCATCAGCAAAGTCGAAAAATTTAGCGTGTTTGCATCCATGTATCTGTTTTATCAATTATAATATATTTTATTTACACATACAGTGTAAAATTGTATTAATGC
The DNA here is from genome assembly GCA_947568825.1 of Sphinx pinastri. Taxonomy (NCBI): domain Eukaryota; kingdom Metazoa; phylum Arthropoda; class Insecta; order Lepidoptera; family Sphingidae; genus Sphinx; species Sphinx pinastri. Next base: position 23,931,999 of record OX387615.1, read on the forward strand.
GTTGTGAACGTGCCAGCTTTAGTTAACTGACTTACACTAAACCTACGTACCTGTGGTCCCTCAGCTTGGAAGAGGCTCGTCGCCGCGGGCGTGCGAGTGGCTCGTCGCCCCCCCGCTCGGCCCCGCCGGCGCCCCCCTCCCCGTCGCCCTCCGCCTCCGCCGCGTCCGCCACGCCGCTGCGACCCACCGCACACCTGCAGCCGCAGTACATAGAGGTTACTATTGTAATCATATCTATTCATCAATCAAAATGTTTGTGAACATAAAAGGTACAAAAGTGGTAATTTGAACTGGACCACGTGTAGGCGATATCATTGTAATAACACTTCACTCATAACTTTAATATCGTAATCTATTAAATGTTGTCATATGCATAGTTAAATGTTAGCTAAGTACATTAAATCTAAAATAATTAGTAACATGATAAATAAATTAGTTAAAACTAAAAAAGGTGAGTTAAATAATTAAATAATTAGCTAAGTAATGAGGTAAATAATATGATAAAGCTGTGCACTAATCCACTAACATGTGTGCAGGTCGGCTCCGGACCTAACAATCTGCCGCAGTACCACACCGTGCTCGACTTGCCACTCTCAGGTTAGTAATATACTACTCCTCTAATACAACTCTTGACGTAAATATTTGTATCTCCACGTATGTCGTACGCTTTCAGTTATTGTTAGAATCCCATAACTAGCACTAATTGAATGGATTTAATGTGCTTTGAAACGAATAAATAGTATTTACGATTGAGACAGAAATATAAAAGCCGTAATACTTACTCAGATACTCATACACTTATGAGCAGTGTCGTAATTGGCCGGTGCGAGCTTCTATAACTGCGCTGACTGATAACCCATACATGGTCCTGGTTTGGTCATTTCTGCGTCCCTCTAGGGTCTGTTCTCTGTGCCTGGCACACCACCGTCACTGGTTATAAGTTAAAGCTTAATGTAAGGTCGGTGTGTACTGTGCAGGCGCCAAGCGCGGAGTGAAGCGGTCTCCGTCGGGCTGGCGCGGGCTGTTCACGCGCAGCAAGCAGCAGCGCCCGCGCCCCGCGCCGCCCCCGCCCCCGCAGCCCGCCGCCGCCACTGTCGCGCAGGTATGTGCTCTACACACAGTGCAGATTCTAATAGACTATCGAGAGTTTTGGTGGGAACTTGGAACTGTCATGAGGTGCTCTTGTTTTAATTCATTATTTTGGTGATACTTAGTGTTATATTGCATAATTATGGTGGTATATTATACAATATAGTTCTATTAAAGAGCTCAAATGAAGTGAATTCAAATAATTGTGCTAATCAAGTGTTTTTTTTGTTGTCGCCAAAACTCCTTGATAAAGTCTTGGTAAGGTAGCCACTGCTTTACTTCGACATACTACAGATAATAAAATAGACAAACCAAACTTGACATTGGCAAAATGTGAACACAAATGCCATTATAAAAAAAAAAAGAATAATAAACTATCACAATCGGTAACTACGCAATAATAAAAATAACTCATTTGTGAGCATGTCAGAAAAACCTTATTTTGATAACGGTTATGTCATTTTTAGAAGGAATTTATGTAGAAGCTGTCCTAGTCATAAACACAAGATTAAAAAAATTGAGTCTATTTAAATGCCATAAGAAAATACATACTTGTTGAAATTCGTGAGTGTTGTGTGTTTTAATGAGTTGATTGTGTGTCAGGAGGGCGTCCCGGGTGGTGGCGGTGGTGGTGGTGGTGGTGGCGTGCGTCCGTCGCGGTCGTGCGAGTCGGTGTCGGAGGCGGACACGCTGGCGCCGCTCGCGCGCGCTCACACGCAGCCGCTGCGGCAACACGCCAGGTACTACACACAACTTCAAACCTTCAACTAAAGCCATATTTAGACTAGCAACTTCTCGCACCAATACGTTGCGCAAAAACTTCTAGATGCGTTCATATTAGCGGCAATATTTCAATAATTCTATACTCATGCAAATCGCCACAAGTCCTAGCTTTATAATTTGCAGAAATTAATTACCGTGACTGTTTCAAATCGCTTTCGAAAAGAACCATCTGAAATTTTCTTGCTAATCCAAACCCCGCTTAAAAGGTTCTTACAGGCAACCTTCCCAATATCACAATTTTGATCTCCCAAAATATCTAGATAATTAAACGATTTCTTCAAAACTATATAATCTAAGTAACGTAAACTAATATACACCGTACTGTATTATGTGTTGCAGATCATCATCGTGCGACTCTTACTTTGAGCCGTGGCAAGCGGAGCTGGCGGACATGCGCCTGCGCCTCTCGCCGCAAGAGAGAGACAAGCACATGTTCAGCGAGGAGGACGACGCTCAACAACGACCGCACGTAAATATACACAATTATTGTACGAGAGAAAGAGAGAGAGAAAACCTTTTCCCTGTTCTCTCTCTTTCATATCCCATCAACATTCTTTAAGATTTTTATGAAACAAAGTGCGCGGCGAGTATTGGCAATAACGCCCTCATGATGATCGGCAAGCAAATCTTTAGGGTAGGCCTATGTTCAGCAGTGGACTTTATATGGCTGATGATGATGATGATAAATTATTAATCGATAGAATAGCTGTTTATACAGATTAATATATGCGTCCGATTGGATAGCGCCTATCGTACATAATATGATTAATAACCATTTAGAGTTAGGCTGTACATATTATCCAAAATAAGATTGGTATAGATCTGCCAATAGTCCAATTTTTTGTATGATAGTGGTAGTCATTATTGGACTATATGTTCTCTAGGCACATGACAGTGTTATATATGTAAGAGGACCACTTTCGAAAAACAAAATCCGTTATATGATTCCCGACACAACGACACAAAAAAAAAATATCCCTACAAAGTATAAAACAAAGTCGCTTCCCGCTGTCTGTCTGTCCGTCCCTGCTTAGATCTTTAAAAGTACGCAACGGATTTTGATGCGGTTTTTTTATAGATAGAGTGATTGAAGAGAAAGCTTTATATGTAATACATGTATAATATAGTAGAGAAACACTGATAATTTTAGAGGTTTCTAATGTGATGTCGTAAATAAACATATTTTTTCCGCTTACATTGCAAACGCTGGCTAAACTCTACAAGATAGATCAATATACTGGTGGTAGGTCTCTCATTATGTAAGAGGCCGTCTGGGTGGGTACCACCGCAATGTCTATTTCTACCGCCAAGCAACAGTGCATGCACTGTTGTGTTTCGGTTTGAAGGACATTGTAACCACTATAACTACTGGACATAATGAGACTTAACATCTTATGTCTCAGGATGACGAGCGCAGTGGAATGCCACACAGTACTTTGTAAGTCAAGTCGCTGGATGGTGTTGCTACTGTTTATGGGTGGTCGTATCGCTTACCATCAGGCGAACGGCATGCTCGTCTCGTCATTCTATGCTATAAAAAAATAAATATAAAGCGGGACTTTTCTCCCGGAAAAACTTTTTATCGCGGGCGGAGCCGCGGGCAAAAGCTAGTATATAAATAATATATTCACCTTACGTGTGGATACTCCTGCAGGATGATTCCCTTTGTTCGACCCCACCGGAGTCAGGGTTGTGCAGCGTGGAGCCGAGTCCCAGGAGGAACTTGCGCGTGGACATAGAAGCGGCCAACGAATTGGCTGAAAGGTCAGTTATTTATTCTTAAAATGTTGTCCATTTGAGCATTTGTAAATCAAAATATACACTTTGTTTCCTAAAGATGTGAGAATAAAATGATTTGTAGATTTATTGAATAAAAAAAAAAAACAATAAAAAAAAATATAGTAGGCAAGTGTAGCTACACTGTAGCGGTAGTATGGTCAAGTTGTTTGCCGGTTGTTGTAAGTGTGGTTATATCCAGACGGCGGCTGGCGCTGGAGGAGCAGCTGTCGCAGCTGGGCTACATCGACGGCGAGTCCCCCCGCGCCCGCGCCCCGCCCGAGAAGCGCCACTCCGCGCGCCCCGCCAGCCCCGCGCACGCAGACATCGCCAAACGGTGCGTACACACTACACACTACACACACTCCCACACAGTAGTAGTAATCTACTGAACAACATTTTCGAGGTATGACGAGACGAGCATGCCGTTCGCCTGATGGTAAGCGATACGACCACCCATAAACAGTAGCAACACCATCCAGCACCTTGAATTACAAATTACTGTGTGGCATTCCACTGCGCTCGTCATCCTGAGACATAAGATGTTAAGGCTCACTATGTCCTGTAGTTACACTGGCTACAATGTCCTTCAAACCGAAACACAACAGCGCATGCACACTGCTGCTTGGCGGTAGAAATAGACATTGCGGTGGTACCCACCCAGACGGACTCTCACATATGAGAGACCTACCACCAGTAAAATGTGTCAATGTCTATAGTATGTGTATGTGTGTGTAAATGTCTATAGTACTGGCACGCTATGATGGCCGTTTCGACGTTTGTCCGCTCGTCAAGTTTCGTACTAATTCATAACTACGTGCAGTAAATCTATGGAATGTATAATTTTACAACACAACTCTGCATTTGTTTTTCTGAAATCGTTTTTTTTATTATATAAAGTACGATCTTCACGTATAGGATCGCTGGCCAGCACATTTTCTACCTCCAGCAAAATCGCGTAAAAGCTCAAAGCAAAACATCATTACAATATTCGGTTCATTGAAATATATTAAGTGAACATTTTTATTTTTATTAAACTTTTTGATCAACTACCTCTTGCAATACTAGTTATAAATCTATAAACTTATGAATGCGACTCGCATTTGATTATATTTTTTTCGATAATAAATCGACATTTCACCTCACTATTGTAATCTATCAAAACGGCCATCATAGTGTGCCGGTACTATAGGCACATTTAATTTCTGAATAACTTGTTACTTGACTAAGACACTAGCGGAGTTCAAACTAAGCTGTATTGTATAAAACACCCATTCATTTAAAAAAAATCCTAAAAGATTCAGTACTTAGTTTAAAAAAACATCCCCTGGTAGTGATAAACGAGACTGTCACTAACAAATTCAACCATCGAGAACAATAAATTAATAATTACAACAAAAAACATCACAAATCTTACGACCAGTATTCCTGACTTAATTAATACTAAAACGCAATTTTTCCCACAGACTGTGCAAAGACCGCGACAGCCCCATGGCGCCTCAGACGGATTTCCAGAACACCGTGAATACTGTCAAACTGAGGTGAGTAAAAGGCATAACATTTGATTGGTTTTAAAAAATAAACATTCGTTATGAATTGTCTATGGAATAATTTATTAAAAAAACTGGTAAAGGTTTATAAATACAGAGTAAATATTAAAATCTCAGATCTAAAGGTCAATCAATTGATTAATATAGATGAAAAAATACTTTTGAAATTTTTCACAATTTTCGTTATACTCATTTTATAGGACTTTTAATTGTTCTCTTCTTCTTTGTCGGTATCACTCTTGACAGAGTGGTCGTGGTCATCACTTCAGGTGTTGGTGGCAAGCTTGACAACACGCCGCCACTCTTCTCTGGTGACCGCCTTCCTCGTGCATTGAAGTAGTGATGATGAGCCATTTACTGCCGCTTTTATCTGGTCAGTCCACCTCATAGGCGCTCTTCCTCGTGGCCTGGTACCCTCAACCCTTCCCTGGACCACAAGTCGCTCAATAGACACCTCCCCTCGGCGGCATACGTGACCAAAAAAGGTGAGGATACGAGACCGTACCAAAGATGATAAACGCTGCTTGATGTCGAGTTCTCGAAGTATAGACTCGTTGGTACGGAATTCAGTCCACGATACTCCGAGCATTCTCCTCCAGCACCACATCTCTAGGGCGTCTATCTTCTTCTTCTCAACTTCTCGCAAGGTCCACGTTTCTGCGGCGTAGAAGAATATGGGGAATACAAGTGTTTGAACTAGCCGGATTTTTGTGGCTCTATATATGTTGCGATTCCTCCATATTTTCCTCAACTTGTCCATCGCAGACCTAGAGATTGCCATACGCCTCTTCACTTCGTCGATACATCCACCGTTGTTCGTAATCAAGGCTCCCAGATAAATGTATGATTGTACCACATCACAATTAGCAATTTGTGTAGTTTCTGGCGAATTGTTATTCATGCGGTCGACAATCATCATTTTTGTTTTGGTCCGGTTTATCTTAAGTCCGAACTCAAGGCTAACGCGTTCCATCTTGTCGAGAAGTTCTTCCATGTGCTGGGTACTGGTGGCGAACAAAGTGGTATCGTCTGCATATCGCAGGTTGGAGATCTTCAAGCCACCGATCGAGATGCCATCTGTCCAGTCTTCGAGTATAATCCTCATTATGAGCTCTGTGTACACATTGAACAATAGTGGAGAAACAATGCATCCCTGACGGACTCCGGCGCTGGGGTGGAAGTGACTGGATTGAACGTCCTCTGTGCGTACTGAGGCTGTGCCATTCTCATACAGTCTTCGCAGGAGGTGTACCAGGTGTTTTGGAACACCCATTGCCGTCAGCGTTTCCCAGAGTTTGGGCCACTTGACAGAGTCGAAAGCCTTAGAGAAGTCCACAAAGCATATGTAGACGGGCTTGTTGAATTCTCTGGCCTTCTCTATAATTTGTCGAACTGTCAAAATTTGCTCTCGGGTTCCCTTTCCCTTAACAAAACCAGCCTGTTCAGGGGCAATTTCTTTGCTTAAGTACGGCTTTAGACGCTCGTTCAGTACGTGCAGTAAAATCTTGCTTGCGTGAGAGATAAGAGCAATAAGCCGGTAATTACTGCACGTCTTGGTGGAACCCTTCTTGTGCAAGGGGACAAAAACAGTGTGAGCCCATTCTTTCGGCCATTGCCCTGTGAGCCATATCTTATTGCACAGGGTGTGGAAGATTTGGACACCATGTTCACCCGATGCCTTGATCGTCTCGATCGGTATGGTATCTGCCCCTGTGGCTTTGCCGTTCTTGAGATGTTTAATAGCGGCTCGTATTTCATCTTTCAGAATATCGGGCTCAAAATCTTCGTTTCCGGGTTCCGTAGGGTCGTAACACTGTGATTGCGGGTCCTGAAAGAGGGACTGGCAGTATTGTTTCCACGTTTCAGCTATCATCTCTATGTTCGTCACCGTCTCTCCAGTTGAGTTTTCGATGGCCCAGGTCTTGCAACTCAGGGTTTTTGTAATGGCGCGAATTTTTTGGTGTAGGTCCCTAGATTCATGCTTATTTGCATGGACTTCCACTTCTGCACAAATGTTCCGAAGTTGGTCGTTCTGGTCCCGCCTACAAGCTTCCTGAATTCTAGCGGACTTTTCATTGAGGGATCTTACATCAGCTCCAGATGCTTTCATGTTTCGCCTTTCCTCCACAAGACTTAACGTTGCATCGCTCATCCAATGCTGCCGTTTCCGTTTCCTTACGTTTACACTAGACTCTTTGACCGAGCACACCATAACGTTTTTAGCCCGATCCCACAACTGATCTGGAGTATCTGTGTTGGAGTCCACGTTCGTCCACGGTATCATCGCTTTCTCCAGTGCATTTAAAAACTTCGCATTGTCAGTTACTTCAATCTTTCGTCGTGTCTCAAGTTTCCTAACTGCTCTTAATTTTAATTGCACTTTCGATATCAGCAATTGATGATCTGACCCGCAGTCTGCTCCCGGTAGAGTATGAGCATTCTTGATAGATGTTTTCCACCGCGATCTAATCAGGATATAATCAATTTGATTGCGATGTTTGCCGTCTGGCGATATCCAAGTATATAGTCTGCGTCGGTGATGTTCAAAGAATGTATTGGATATCGCCAAGCCGTTATCAGCCGCGAATTGAATGAGCCGGTCCCCTCGCTCGTTGCGTTGCCCTAAGCCAAATTTACCTGCAACGCGACTCAGTTGATAAGCATCTGCTCCCACTTTTGCGTTGAGGTCACCCAAGATGATCAAAACTTCTCTATTGGCGATCTTTTCGATGGTATTTTCCAGTTCTGTGTAAAAGCTCTCTATCTCATCATCACGTGCAGCACTAGTCGGTGCATAAACCTGAATGAGGTTAAAATTCACAGGTGTCGCTTTAAGCTTTATCCGTATTATCCTGTCGCTAACAGTTTCATACTCCATTACACTATTCCTTAGATTTTTTGGAATAAGGAAGGCAACTCCATTTCTGCTGTTATCGTCATTTCCAGAGAAGTATATGGCATGAGTCTCTGTGTGAAAATGACCGTTGCTCTTCCAGTGAGTTTCACTAATGCCGCAGATATTAATGCCACACCTCATTAACTCCTTCTCTAGGATCTTTAGTTTGCCTGGTTGAATTAGACCACGAACATTCCATGTCCCTATCCTTTGGATATGTCGCATCTTCATGGGGTCTCCAGTAGCATGTTTTCCATACGTTGCCTGGTCTCCTACAACCATATGGCCGGTAGCCAATTTCCCACCGTCTGCCCCGGACGCAGTACGGCGCCGGTTGCTAAGCGGATCGCATGGCCACCTCTGTGTATTTGACTGTACCTTCATGATGACTTTCTTGGGATTTTGTTATGCAGTGGTTTCCCCTTGCCTTCTGCATTTAAGCCTTTTTGGGGTTATTTAAATCCCAAGGCCGTTTTAGCCTCTTCCAACCGGTTGCCCAGCCAGGTGAATGGTTATCCCGCCATTTGCTCGGTCGCCAGAGCCTCGTCTGTTGTCTAGCAGGGAGCACCACGGGGCATTAATACGCCACCCCGCCGCCATCCGGCGCGTGCAGGTGAGGTTGACAATAGGGTCGGATAAGATCTTAGTTCCGCTCTCCCCTTACTCCCCATTTACTTACTTCCCCATACTTCCCATTAATTGTTCTAGTGCTATTAAATTACATTCATAAAAAATAGATTTTTTTAAATATTGTCACGGCAAATTGACCCCACTGCACCTCATGGTCAGCAGAGAGGTCCAGATAGAGTCGACTTTCATCTGTTCAAGCGACAAATGCGCGTGTCAGTGATAATGTTTTGTCTATATTCTATAGCATGAGTGTATCGGCCCGACCAGGCTGGTGCAATGGTCTTGCAGATGACCTGCAGTTTTGCTGCTGCGTTTTTTACGGACCTAAGTTTGTCGTAGGATCAATATATAACTCGCACGGGGACACTTACCAAACCTTCGTAAAGATGGGCAACGTTACAATTACTTTGACTGCGTTATTGTCAAATAATATAACTGCTTTTGTTTACCTACCTACTATAATTTAATGTATTTATTTGATTAGCACGATTTAAAAATACGAAAGAACTTAAATCAATATATGTCAGTGACTAACACCCGTATTCACAAACAATACTTAGAGGACGCATAGTGCTCCCGAACGCATAGTGTCGGTTGTTTTATCGTTTTCTTTGGCCTTGTTCAGCTTTGTTTATCTGACAGCCAACTGATGTAAAGTTGTATCTCAATATTAGCCAATCACAGCGCCCCTTGGCCTACGCAGTGCGTAGGCTGTCATGCCCAAACACTCAACCCGAGGACGCATAGTATTCTCGAACGCACAGGGTCCGTCAAACTTATTCTTAAACAACACTTAAGGGACGAATGACAGTATGAATTTAGGAAAATGAACGCACAGCAAAAGGAGCTCGCGAGCTATTTTACGCAACGCATAGTGTGACAAATCAACACAAACGTCAATCTAGCACCGGGTTTTACAGACCACGTAAGTTAGGTTTGTAAATTCGTGTGATTTTCTTGATTTGATCCGTTAACTTGCGATGGACTGCAGTAGCGAAAAAGAATTTGATGATTATATCCTTGAAAGAGACCTACAGAGAACGAATAACTCTAGAAAAGTGATCGAGATTATCAAATCTCGCAGAATCACAACCAGGCAATATTTACAAAGAAAATTACAATAAAGCTAACATAAAAACTTGAAACACAGTAGAACGTACAATAGGGGAGTCGAAGAGGATTTGATCCTTGTTTGACCAAAAAGTTGGCTACGAGTCTCATAACAACGTGCCATGTGATTGTAGCAACTTCGATTTTATACAATACTAGTATTGCTCGCGGCTTCACCCGCATGAATAAGTTGTTCCGGGATAAAAAGTAGCCTATAGCACTCACGAGTAATGTAGCTTCCTATTAGTGAAAGATAGTTTAGATTAGTACATCCAATGGCATCATTATCGAAAATATAAATGATAATAATATAAATTATAAAATACCTACATACCGAGGCGCTCCGATACAGGAGATAATTTATAACACAGCATTTTTAGTTAATTTGGTCGGATAAAATAAAACAAATATATTAAAATTTTTAAGATGTATTTTTTATCGTTCTATTTCCAATTTTTTTTTAAATTGTAAAGCATGGAGCTGTTTTTATAATCTAATATTTTTTCTATACGCATCATACTCATTCACTCTTGAGCGAGCTCCTTCTTTCTATAAGTTTTATATTTTCCCAACATCTTTTCAACTGTACATTGTCCCTGGGTGTAACATACGACTGTGCATTATAAGCTATTGTCAGTTTATCCCAAGCTTTCTTCTTTGGCTCTATATTTTGAGCATGCGTACGGTATCTTCAATAATAGGCCGTTCCCGCATCAAAGCCACGATTAATTCCCTCTCTGAAGAAGTAAAATATGGTAACTTCTTTGAACTAAAAGAAATCAACTTCTGTTATTCGTCTTATCATTTTATATTATTGTAATATATATAACTAGGAAACAAACTGGAAAACATCATACTTACCACATTTTAGGAGATTTTTACTCAATAAAGGCGCGAAACTTGTGTCCATAATGCAAATGCGAACATAATATTATTTTAACTAAAAATTTTACAAGTTGTCTCCTTTCGTGTTGTGGCTTCTACCAAGAATTTGTCGGTGATGTCCCATGTATGTAATGTATTTTTACTATTTGAAATCCGTGTCATTTTTAATACCTATTGATAATTTCCATCAAAATTGAAATTTCAAAGTCAATGTTTGATGTTTTCTGTCAATCTACTCGAGGAAGTTTCATTACAATTTAAACCAATTACAATGCTATGGGAACGCACAGCAAAGAGTCCCTTGAGTATCGTTTATGAAATGAATGGCTTGCTAGTGTTACTTCTATACTTATGCAAGTAATGTTAACGAAAACAGACCTATTATCATAGCATTGAGCTGTCCTTAGCTAAGTATCATTTGTGAATACGGGCCTTAGTCTGACGTTTAAATTCATAGTGTTGATGTGCAACGTCTAGCAAGTTCTTGCAGCAATATATTGTGCACAAACTGTCACGTTCATTTACACTAGCGGCAATGCTTTAATAATTCTATACAGCTGCAACTTGCCGCAATTCCTGTGCTTCAAAATTTGCAGAAGTCAGCTTTGATTATTTACATGGTGAAAATTGCTTGCAAAATTTGGGTTCTGCAAGTTTCCATGTTAATATAAACCTCGCTAAAGAATAGTATGATACCTATAGACAATTCATAACGAATGTGTTGTTGTAAGTTTTCATTTCGTCTGACATGTTCCGTTTGAGCCCGAAGCCTGTCACTATGTGTACGATGGTGTGTGTCTGTGGTTTGAATAATTAACAGTTTAACTGCAAGTTGAATATGAGATGTTTTATTTTGAATCAAAAATAATACTTAACAGAAACTATAATAAAACCTTTTTCAATGTTACCCTACTCATTTATTGTATTTTTTTCACGATTTCTATGTAAAGTAACATTTAAAAGATATTAAATATCAGTGTTTTTTGCGTTTTACATATTAACTACCGTTAAAACAGTTAAGACTTAACCAACGCGTTAAAAAGAAAGCAAAATATAAGATTTCAAATTAATGGTTAAAAATAAATAAATACCGCACACGTACACACACCACCGTTCAAAAATAACAAAAATAATTTTCAAGCTTGCTTCACATCTAACATTGCAGAGAGAGAAACTCCCCACGAAAGACAAAGTCCACACGATACAGCGGTGTACACCACCCAGTTGACGAAAAGACGGTTGCCGTAACACGACTCAGTTGGCACGGAAAAGACGGACACTCGACACTGATCAAAATCGATTGGCCGGTCGAGAACAACTCTATGAGTAATTTGACTACTAGCACGATAAACTCGAGTCCGATGACCCCGGTCACTCCGGTGTACGACCCGTTGGAAAGTGATTCCGAAATCAGCGAGAGTAACAAACAGACGATACAGATCAAAAATGATGTTTGCGTCAGTTGCGACAAAGAGACGTGCCTCAAATGTGAATTGAAGGCCACGGATTTTGAGTCCAAAGTATACGAGAACAGCTTGGATCCAAGTCCTGTGCATTCCGGAAGTTATAATTTGAATAGATTGTCGGCCGTGTCGACGTCGTCGAACTCCGATCAGGAGAAGAGGGCCAATGACGTCATTAAAGTGATGACGTCGTCGCACGAAAGTTCATCGAGTTACTCGAATGTGAGCTCTAAGCAAGATGAGTTGTATGAATGCTATGGGTTTACGCGGCCTAATTATATTAATTTACAATCATCAAGTACTAGCAAAAGCTCTCCAGGGTCTCCTTTAAAAAGCCCGTTAAAATCTACCATAAGCATCACATTTAGATCTCCTACCAAAGTAAATAACGAATTTGAAGGGTTAGACGGAAATAACACGCCCACAAACGATAGAGATTCGGTCTACGAAGACATAGATTTAGAGAAAAACTTATCTATAGTGGAAGAAGCGAGTGTACCGGAAACGGATGCAAGTCTACCAACTCAACAGGCGTGCCAACCTGAGCATTTTAACGATGATCTCATTATACTAGAAACTCCCACAGAGAGATTTGAAGATCCAGTAGATGTGTATAGTCAAGTGAAATTCTTCAAAAAGAGCATAGAGGAGGTCAACGCACTCATATTCGATTCTCCAGAGGCTGAATGTCGATACGAAGAAGAACAAAGCCATTATGAAAACGTTAAGTTTGATAGGCACAACGATTATGAAAATATCAATGTGGAGCTTAAACTATGTGACAAGAAACTAGAAATTACTGAAGTCGATAATAAAGAACCGGATTCCGTAGAAAAAGATAACGGCAATGTTATCAAAAAGAATTTGAATGTTCGTGAATTAGCCATCAGGTTCGAAAGTCCAACTGAACAAAAACCACCGTTCACAATCGAGAAGTTTAAGGCCGAAATTAAATATCCAAGTTTGGAAAGGAAAGAGGACAGACGGAAAGAAGATGCCAAAGATTCCAAGGTTAAACTAGCTAGGAGCTCTAGCAATGCGCGGTCGCTGGACGAAAGCGCTTTCGTAAAAGAATTTGGACGTGAAAAAAGCTACGTTGATAGAAGGAAAAGTCTTGAAGTTAGAGATGTTAAAAGAACGACAAAATTGTTAGATTTAAATCTCAATATGGAGGAAAATGAATCTAAAAATAGTGTAACACCTACAAGTGAAAATAAGATATCGTTAATACAAAGATTTAATGAAAAACGACCCACAGATATTAAAAGCTTTATAAGTGGTGACACAGAAAAGAAACTAAGCAGAGAAAGGATAGAGAAATACAAAGAGGAAAGGAGGAACTTCTTACGAGAGAAATACAGTTCCCAATCGTTCAGAAGTAATCCAGAGCAATTAACAAGGATTAAGATAAAGAAGGATTTAGATGATAAAAGCGATTGTGAGAGGTTGAATGACCTGCCTAAGTTTGAAAGGAGAAATACAGTAGACCTTGGTCAAAGGATGAGGTTTTCTGTGGCCAAGAGTGCAAATAATTTGGACACTATAGCGTCCCCCACTAGTCCTGAGAAAGGGGAACCGAGCGTCGAGTTGAGAGAGAGTGAGAGGTAAGTCTATACTAAGGTTGAGGTCGTACAGCCTGTTTGTTACTTTAAAATTAGGCATATTAGTGATTTTATTAACAAAATAGATCAAACTAAATTTATGTTACCTTTTTTATCACTTCAAAAATAAAATAATAATTGAATATTTTTTTTAAAATCTTGTCTCGAATTATCTGCGCTACCTCAATCATTTTCTTTATTTTTTATATTTGTTTGTACTCATTTGATTGGCGTTATAATGTTTTCAATAATTGGAATTCAACATAACCATTTTTTCTAAATTTTATGATTAAAAATAATACTAACCATTTTGTTTGTACATATTACTATGATTCAAAGAATGTTTGTGTGGAAGCGGCATTATGTTAGCTATTTATTAATGCAAATAAAAAATATATACAGTTCAGAAATATCTATGATTTGATCCTCTTAACTGTTTTTTTTTTCTGACGAATGTAGACATTTCCTGCAATAGCTTCATTATTAAAAAATATGAACCACACAAAGTAAACAGAAAAAAACATTTCTGTAACCTATTTTAAAAACCCCGTAATAATTTTTATTTAGTCGAAAATAGAAAAAGTAGGACACACCGCTTTCAGACTAAAATCTAGTATATCATCTATGATCTATAAATGAAAAATATAATTAAAAAAACTTTCCAGAAAGGAGAAGTCGTCACCATCGTACAACATCCGCGATATGGCCGCCATATTTGAACAAAAAACACAACACACGGGTTGACAACGCGTTTATTTTTATTTCAATTAAATTTATAATTTAACATACATGTTGTGCGGTGTGGTTTTGTATGTTATTTGTGGAAAATTATTGAATTAACAGTGAGTAAGCAAAAGCCTTGCAAAAAAAATCCACAAATTATAATAAATGCGCGTAGTGTATTTTCAAAAGTCGAAGTAAAATATTATGTACGGAGAAAACATCATTGTATGGCCTTAAAAACTTTTTATATTATTTTTTTGGGCATTATGCTATCTAAGTAATTTCCCTTTTTTAAATATATTCAAAACCACGCCATAAAACATGAACAGAGTCGTTTTTTAATTGTTATTGTATAATTTAAACTTACTTGTAAAATGCTTTGTATTATGAAAAAGAAATATTAAGTTGTGCCTGAAAATGCTGGCCGCAGTCACGGGCTAGAGTCACGTTCGGAGAGAAATATTTATGTCTTAATTCTTAAGCACACCGCTTAAGAAAACGTAATAAAAATCGTAAAAATTTTGGAAACAAATCCTCGTAAAAACAAATAAAAAAATATATTTTTTTATTTATTATCCAAGAGTCTTAAGGCACAATTATTCTTTTCACAAAAAATCATCTGCGATTCATAAAACAATAAA
Source organism: Sphinx pinastri (assembly GCA_947568825.1). Lineage (NCBI taxonomy): Eukaryota > Metazoa > Arthropoda > Insecta > Lepidoptera > Sphingidae > Sphinx > Sphinx pinastri. The sequence goes on from OX387615.1 coordinate 23,947,146, forward strand.
AAAACTGAATTAAGGCGAATCTCAAAAATATCTTATTTTTTATTAAATAAATCATAAGACTCAGTCCGCGACTGCGAGAGTATTTTCGTCTATATGTAAGAATTTGTTACGTTAAATTATTTATTAGTATACTATTGCGTATTCTTAATGTGTGTGCAATGTCACGGGGCAGTGGTTCTGAAAGGTAACGCTCCAGGAAATGTATTGGGGGGTCTAAATTATAACGTAAAAAAAACATTAGCTAAATTTGAAAGTTTGTTTCTTTTAGATAGGAAAAGTTAGGTGTTTAGGCGAAGTGTTGTGGTCATGATAGACTCAACATCGTAGAGATTAAATCGTTTACAGTATTATGAGCGATATTTCACTCACAATTTATTAGTCTCAAATTTTATGGAATAGAATACTTAAAAATCTAAAGGAAAGTTATTCTTTCCGCATGGACTATAAAAGGTAATTTGTAATTTTATAATCCTCAGGGAGCGTTGTTCATTTAGAGAACCACTGTGTTACATTACAGAGACTATTTTACTGACGCGTAAACGGGAACAAAATAAATACTGAGGTAGCATTCAGCAGTCTCACTAATCGAAACGTAAATCATAGCTGTTCCCGTCGTTTTTCTGAGACAGTGGCTACCCCAGTGAATCATATTTACATACTGTTCACAACTGGATATAGCTCGGACTTATCAAGAAAGTCTTATATCTGTTTGTACCGTGACCACTGCACCAATATCTAACATCACACCATTAAATGAGTATTATTTAATTTTAATTTTCTCAATATGTATAGATTTTGTTGAACTTTGACAACATCATGGCGTGTATAGTTTTGGCAGCTGTTATGTTATATCTGAAAAAGATCTTAATATATTGTAATACGTTTTAATATACATTAATCATTAAAATAACAAATCAAGGCATTTGATTATGATGCTTTACTTAATAGGTTGTGTTTTTTGCAATTGCATTTTTAAATAAACCGCCATTTTGTTTTTAAAGTATCACAAAAAATTGTTATGAATCTCCAGTTTTTTGTTACACCTTTTGCCTTGGAATAAGATCTACTAGCGACATCTATACGTGTTCTTTATTCGATTGTTGCCATAAATAAAAAAAATGTAATAAAAATGCATTTATTATCTATATTTTTGTAAATCGTATTTATGGATAATGTAGACACTCGTTATGGAATTGTATAGACATTTTTTTTGCTTTATGTCTATTCATTTTTGTGCCGACATTTTTGGTCTTTCTCAAAGGGTATCTACTGAAGATGGTAGTTCTTTTTAACTAGCATATTTTGATTGATACGAATAAAAAAATATTTATAAAAAGATGACTAACTCTCTGTATAATAAACTGCAATTACATATGTAAAGACCCAATATGTTAATGTGCATTGATTGTGACTGTTGAATTATTATAAGAAACCTGCCAATATTGTTTGAATAAGGCCTCATTGTATAAAGGAGTCAAAAATTTCGGTACTTAAAACAACTGCGAAAAATGATTAATAAAACGAAATAGTGTCTTTAATAACTTATTATGGATGTGTAACCGAGCAGCGACTACTAAATATAGGCTTCGAGCGCGGCTTTGCTCGTACAAAGATTTGACCATTTCAACACATATAACTATAACGTGTACTATATTCAACGAATTAAATGTAAACAATTATCTTTTTATAATAATCGCTGTTGTTTTCAGATTTAAACAAATCTATTTGGAAGGAAGCTACTAATTGTTTGCATTTAGTTTCGTACTACTTTCCCTATATATTTAATATTGATACTAATGTATAGAAACATTGTGCTTTTAAAAATTCCAATACCAATTGAACGTAGTTGTTACCAGGTTGATTTTTGTTGCATTTAAATTTAAAGTTCAAAGTATTCTGGTGTACTCCGGAATTCAATATCTATTTCCTCAGGATGTCGTGCCATAATTCTACGAGGTTTTGCTAATATTTACGCCAGCAAACCGCTCTTATATGTAATTAAAGAAAAATACTGGCTATAAATATATTTTATAAAACCTGGTAACGACTATGTCTACGTATTTTAAATTCCAAATAACTTCCAATATTCTTGTTATGAATGTGTCGTTGATATGTTTATCTTCACAGTTGCATAAATAAAAAAAAACATATGCGAGATGCTGCGTCAGTGTAAACTGACTTCCGCATACACAGAATCTTAAATGTAGTTACTACCCGGATGGTTATAGTTTAAAAACAGCCTGCAATGTAACTTCGACCAATAAGAGACGTGGCGTTCGTCCACGGTTGCAATAACTATGCCAGCTTGTGTTTATCAGTTGCGAAGATAAACATAAAAATCAATGTGAAAATATGACTGTGACACCGCCAAACACTTTTCCATTTTCTAAATAAATTATGTAAAAACTTTAAAAAAGAATTCCGTTTTGTAAACTATATAAACGACTATATTAAATAGTGTTATTTCTATTCTCATGTGGGCGTACTTAAGGTATGGGGGGCAAAACGGGGGCCGATAGCGTTTATGGATTTGAATATGGAATTTGAGAAATATACATTCTTGCTTTTTATATATTAATACCTGTTTTTGTAACGAATCATACTCTAAATAAATTACGACAATGTAGGCGAAATTCACTATATTAATTTATGCTTTTGATGGCTTGAAATTTAATGTTGATTCTAGGTAGGATGATAGATTATAATTATCAAGTCTACCTTAATATATTATTCATTATTCACTGCTATCATCTCTAAAGTAATTAAGTATTATCTTTGGGTTCAGGTGCCGTCGCAAACCCCACTGAGTGCGCCCACACACTTTCCCATGTAAAGCGTATGTGAAAAAAGTAAAAAATTGTATAAAATTATATGGTTATTCGCGCATGCCCAGGGCCGGAGTCGGTCGATCGCTGTGGGGCTCATTCGTGTGTTACTCGTATTTCGGATTTGCCCTGAGTTTTTAGCGTTTTCTATAATTATATATGTGCTTTCGATATTGTAACAGTAAGTAGAGGATTTGTATATTGGACTAATTACATGTTGTCATAAGCTTTGACAGTTTTATTATATGATTGATAAAATGGAGTTCGTTAAGCAAAAAGTACGTTGATATTCGGCAGCTTGAAAGTCTCTTTTCGAATAAGTTTAATTAATGATTATGGCCGGGTATATGCTTAGATCAACAAAATTGATAGCCCTGTTATAGAAGAACTTTGGAAGGAATACGAACAATAATAATTCGTTTTATCCTTCATATAAGCGTCTGTCTCTGGTAATTGTAGTGTGAATAAGCAACGACATACAAGTCTTCAAAAACGGCTTTAATTATATACGTAAACGTAGTGGTAAATAATCGCCCGATTCGGTCCTGAGCTGATACTGTTAAATGTAAAAACAACCGAGCTTTAAAGCTTCTCCAGTTATGAGAGCTACGCCGGCTGGAGTCGCGTCACTTGCACTAAATTAAAAAGTGCAAGATTCGGAAAAATAAAACTCGGGGGGCTATATGACCCCCAATGTGACGCGCGACTGCGGCCCTGTATGATTTTTTGTGTAAAATATACAATATTTATAAGCTTGTAGACGACGTACGAAGGAATGGAAATGATATACAAAATAAAAAGGTATTATGAATTTTATTTTTGTTTTATTTTCTTTGCGCGTGATTTTTACACGAATACGGCAGAAAATAACGGTTATGATTCTTAGATAGGTTTGTGTTTGTACTTATATGTATGGATAGTCATCAGATTTGCATTGACTTACGATATGCTGTAAGTAGTTTACCCATGTTTATTTAAATGTGGGTGCACTAGCTGCGCCTCTGAGGAGATAAAAGGCGAATGTATTTTTTATACTGTGTAAACATTGAAAGAATTTGTTTTCGTACGTTAGTGTAGCTACACTTACATACAAAATCCACTCGACTAAAATACTAGCGTAGTCCGAATTAGGCTTTACAGTTTCTATCCAGTCTGATACAAAACATATCGGTTATCGAGTATACTCCCAGTTCTCACCGCGAGTTACCTAGGTACTACAAAGCTACTTCATAGATTTAAGTATATTACATAAAACTTATAATTTTTGCCCAGTCTACTGTCAGTTCTAAAGAAAAACCGAAGCTTCACAAATATCACGTGGCGATCGCCGCGCCACACAGACAATCTACTCCACTTTCGAACATATAATACTGTTCACGTGCTTATAACTGCTCGAAGAAGTGCTTGCCTCACCTGTCTGCGTATTTATTACGTTGTCTATGACATTATTTTACTTTCTCAGACATCAATAAATCACAAAACAAAAAAATATAGGGGTCTTGTAATAGCGACAAATGTGTCCAAGAACTAAATAAACTGCAGTGATCGCTGCCCCAAGCGACCGAGCCTCGCTTATACTGAACTAATGGCGGGTAAAATTCCGCAAAATGAAAATTGAGCGTAGTTTTTAAGATTTGCAATTATACGCAATGCCTGTATTATGACATCCGAATTTTTTAACTTATATACGACAAATACCTTTATTAAATTTAAACAAATTACATAATTTTACTAAGCACTTATGAAAAGTAAGTTAATGGTGACATTATTATTCAAAAATAAAACACAAATATTATAAAAATGTGTATATACAAGGCAAATAACATAAGTTTTAATTAAATACGTATAATACAATTACAGTCATTCAACAACATTCAAACAAACCAGACAATAGTTTGTGAGTGTGTAAATATTTATTACTTAGGTGTAAATAACTATCGTTCTTAATGATACTGATCAAAATGTTTATAGTTTTTACGTAATCATATATATGTGTGTACGGAAAAATAATCTTTATTTTATAAGTAATAATTACTTACATTGAATCTACAACAGAGTTTAGAACAATAATTTGATAACGTGTGTAGCTTCCTGCACTAGTGTGGGGTCAGAGAACTGTGACGGTTTATGTAAACAGTATTTTGTGTACCTTATTACCTATTTTAAGCCAATGCAATACTTAATTTATTATAGCACCTTAATTAAACACACAAAAAATCTGATCTTTGGGCAAATTAAAAAAAAATCATAGATGGGGGCCGTAGACAATATGCCTTTCTACAATCGTTAAAAATGTAGTGGAATGACATATTTATATATATTTTTATTATGTCGTCCCCGCATACGCGATGATTCTGCCAATGTCGTGGAATGATACCCTACCGATAGACTTACGACCTTATTAATAAACTATTTATAAACCGATGGCTGGCATATGAGTCATATTCGTGAACGGGTGCTGCTTGCGTGGACTGGTCTGCTCTGTTTGATGGTTGAATCTATTGTTTACTTAAAATGAAACATGTAGCTGGTTATTTGACTTAGGTACTCTTCGTTAATTTTCGCATTTAATATCCATCTTTGAAATTGAATCTATATTGTTGCTTGCAATTTGTAATATATATAAAAAAAAGAAATATAACAATAAAAGACCTACGCTGAGTTTCTTGGTGCTTCTTCTCAGGTCAGTGGGCTTTTCCGAAGCACTGGTAGAATCTTTTAGACGATAAAAAACATTGTAAAACATGACGTGTAAAAGTGCCCTTAGGGGCCTAATTACTTAATAAATGATTTGAATTTGAAAACCTATTTTATTTATAGAATGTTTTGTCTTCTTCCTTGAAACTCAATTCAAAATGCATTCGAAGAAAACAAAACATTTGATAGCTAAAATAGGTTTATAACTGTTTATTATGTCATTCCTATGCATTGTTAATTTTGTATTATCTTTAAATAATTATAGAAAGGCATATTATGTACGGCCCGAGTCCAAATTCTGTACCACCTGCAAAAAATCACAGCAAGGTAAGATCACATTGTCAATTTTTCAATATAACATCCTTAACACTAAGTACTAAAATTCTGCAATATAATACATTCGAAATAAATTAACAAAATTACACAATTTTCAAACAAACTTTATTCGCTAGGCGTATAAAATATAATTTAGACGGGTAAATTATTGCTTACGATAATCGCACGCAATGATTGCTGCCAATATTCATTTTTTTAACATCTGTCAATAGACTGAACATCAACGCAGCCGAGTATTGCTTCACCATTGCGCATGTTCAGACGGGGTTCAAGAATTGCGTACTATTATTGCTAGCAATTATTGATCCGTCTAAAAGAGTCTTTACACACTTAATGAAGATACTACTCACTTTATTGCCATTTATTTAGGACCATAGTTGACTGCGTGGCTTTTAGAGAAAATGTACTCGAGACGTGGTCTAATAGACCTTTATAGAGAACTTTGTGACGATAGGAAATTAACATAACATGAATGTTAAGTGAAATTTGATGTTATATAATAACGGTGTCTGAAATTTCAACATTCATAGACTACGATGCAAGAAACTAAATATCCGATTTTTCGGTGATTTAAATTTTCACATTCATACACTACATGTGCAAGCATATCCGACATATCAGCTGACGCCGATTTTTATGGTCTATCGTGTTAATTCCTGTCACCTTTCCTACATCCTGTCACAAGTTACTAAAATGAAGTTAGTTATTAACAGTTACACTTGTGATAAATTTCAGACCATAAAGAGTGGCGTCCGCTGAACGTATTATTTACATACATATTGTTCTAGGTATTCAACGTGAGGGAACGCTCCCGAAACGACGTCCATAGCCGTTTTCTTGATTTTAAAATAACATTATATAAATACTTTGTTTAATAATCATTGTATTTGACTACCTAAATATTGCACGTCCTCCTCCTTGCATCGTTTTCCTCAGTGCTGAGGGTCGTGATCTCCTGAACATGGAATAATGTTGGTCATCATCAAGTTGCGCCACTTGTTCCCGTCTTTAGCATCATGAAGCGCAACAAGGAGTTTGGTGTTTAGGGTACAGCGGATTTGGTCCGACCATCTGATGGGATTACGGCCTCTCGGACGTTTGCCCTCAATTTTAACGTACGTAGACATTACAAAAAAGTCAATATTTCCGTGTTTATTTTTTAGTTCATAGCGTTCTTACAGTAGTAGATACATATTATTTTTCAATTCTTACACTCAATCTTTAGGGGAGGCCTATGTTCAGCAGCAGACATCATATGGCTGATGATGATGTTCTTTCACTAACACTGCCACCTGTCTACGTTCTAGCGCATCCTTACAATACATTTGTGTTTAAATATTTATTAGTTCAAATAAAAATGCGACATTCATGTTTAAATTCGTATTCAAAATAAACTTTGATAGTTTATACAGACAAAATATAACTAAAATAGACAATATCTTATTATAATTACATTAAAATCACAAGATAGCATTTTATATTATTATTTACATTTTTATGGGTTCATATCACGCATTAGAACTTGCAGACAGTAAACAAATGATATTTGGCTAAAAGTTTTCATAAGAACATTATCAATAATGATTTAGTACATACTTCACTGAGGGCAAATAATTTTAAGCTCACCAAAATGGGTATGGGTGGGCTATACATTGATTTTAACTGTGATTATTCTCAGTATCACTAATATACAAAATAAAGGTAGATACAGAATAGAAATATATGTTGCATAGGACATTTCAGGCCAGAACTTAAATAACCCTAGAGGAAAATAATCAAATTTGACGTTTTTATTTTTGAGTGACATCAATATCTTCAAGTATTGACAAAAAACGATGAAAAATGTGTGTGGACGGTTAATTCACTGTCTAAGTAGTAGTAGCCCAAGACATTTCTAACTAAATTAATTCATAAAAAATAGCAAATCAAATTGTTTAAATTGTCTGCAAGTTATTTAAATTCATAAGTTTCTAATCTCTGCTACATGATTTTAAATTAACAGCTAAAACAACTATATAAATTCTCACTAAAATAAACATAACTTGACGTATTGCAAGCATTCAATTCAAATTATCACGATAGCTATCCATCTCTAAAATAAACCCATCAGACTTTAATTCTGATTGGTCTATTTACGCGTTCGATTTGGAGAAATCGATCTATCGTTAATTAATATCGGCCGTCACTTATGCCCGATTTCTGAATCTCCCAGTTAAACTTTCAACAACTATTGATCCATTAAAGTTAAACTTAAGATAAACGTCGGTTGACTTTCATTGTGTTTCTGAACATATAATGAAGCATTCGATAACTATGAAGCCGACAACCAGTTCGTTATTTTGCTACTAGATGGCTCTTTTTCAGCAGTTGACTTTAAAATGTTTTTTTTACAAAAATTCGTAACTAATCATTATTTTATATACAATAATAACTTATTTTAACATAGATCAACGCCTAAACATTATTTTAATTTTATTTTGTGGTAATTTGTTATTTGTCTCTGGCTGATGAATGACATCATTGCCGAATTAAAAAAAAAGTCTAACAATTCAACAAAATGTCTTATGTCATGTTAGCACTTGTTTGCTAATTTGTGTTTTATGTCGTTTTATATAGAATTTGAGAATTTATAACACAACTGAAACTGTTGTGATTGGCCGTATCAATTATGTTCCTCTATATTGTAAATAATATCTAACAAGTTGCCGTCGTTTGTTACAAAATGACACGTCAAATAGTTATGGAACAGATAAACGACCAAAATTGGCCAGTTAAGTTAAAGTAAGTTTAAGCTGAGTTTATCTTGCAGTGCGTGGTTCAGAAACGCAATTTCATGGGTTATCGAACCAATAGCGCTAGCGGATAGATAAACTGCCGTCAATAGTACTTCAGAAACCGGCCATTAGATAACGCCATCCACGATGACACGCCCCACAAATTTTCCTAATCACTTACAGTCTAACTGGGCAACTTCCGCTTGTGCTTAGAGTTCTGTAAATACATACTAAATACCTAGAAGTGCACACGCACATTTCGATGAATAATTAAAGTCCCCTTAACCCATGAAAATTGGTCATCGTGGATACAATTATCTATAGTAAACTATCGATAGAAAAGTAGTTCAGTAGGAGTTTAATTAAAATTGTGTATTGAGTAATTAAAATACATTTTCTATAATCATTCCTGGTTTCAAAAATAGAGAGCTTACTGGAAATAGCCTCAATTTGGAATACGCCACTCAGAACTATGGACAAACCGACCATAATTTTATACTTGGCCGCAGACACCACTGCACCTAATGGTAGAATGGAGTATCGACTGACGACAGAACCCTTGCCAGTCAATCATGCCATCTTGTTACAGCTTGGCTCTACCTTAGAAGACCATGATGTGGTCTCTGGAAACGGTGGCGAGGTTGTCGTCGATGGTGAGGTACATGTTGAACGAGAAGAACATCGCCGTGGAGGAGAGGAAGTGCCAGATGTCGTGAGAGTCGTACAGCTGCAGTAGCGAGCACACGCGGTTGTTCTGCCGAGACTGCGCTGGAGTCAGCTGCGAGGGAAAAACATTATTTTAATAATAAAACTAAATAATGGATTATATATTATGTGGGATGTTTAAAATTGAAAAAATAGAGGATATCTCTCTATTTTATAATTTAATTCTTATTCAGTGTACAGTCAGCAGCACAAGTAGCTGAACAAATTCAAAATTTCAAATTGCATACATACTTTTGTATTCTTACCAATCTTTTTTTTTCTCTTCACAAAAATAAAATAAAAGAGATTTGCTTTACTTCAAACGAAGAAAAAATGTTTCAGTCTAACTTAACGCATATATAGGCGATATAAAATTTTGATTTTGTACAGATACTTATGCTGCTGACTATACATCTTACAAGCGTCTCTTGTCCCAATTCAACTTCACATTCCTGAGCTCCACCCAAAAGACCTATTCTGGAAACGCCACTATGCCCACTATGCACTTTTCCGAGATATTTTTTTTCTTATAATTTATCCATTAGACACAAAAATCATTTTACTCCATTTTACTCTTAGTAGTAGTATATGTACCGCCCAGTTGGTGCTCTGGTCGAGGTAGAAGTAGCTGGAGCCAAACCACACGCTGTACGTCAGCACGATGAACACCCAGCTGGAGCAGGAAAAAACAATCACACAGTCTTATTTAATCTTAATATGGAGATATGCTGTTATAGCATTTCTATAAATAATCTGTTACTTTTGAACAGGGTAGTTGATACTTAATTTTTATAGACTTTCAGCCTTATTCATAAACACTAAACCTATTTTAGTTATAGAATGTTTTGTCTTCTTAAAAATAATTTTGAATTGAGTTTGAAGGAAGAAGACAAAACATTCTACAACTAAAATAGGTTTATAATTTGTTTATGAATAAGGTTGTTTGTATTTAATATTTTTGTTAAGATTACTACTCAAATTTGTATATGCTAATTAATAATTATGAAAAACTGCTAAAAATATCTTTTTACTAACGAGTGACAAGACCATTGTGAATGTGTTGGTAATTAGCACATTAAAGATCTATACAATATTTTTATAGGTTATACAATACTATATAATCTTCCTAATGTCGCATATCGTCGGGGATAGTGCAAAACCGCGTAACTATAATTGGTAAATACCGCGCAAGTGACGAAAAAAGTTTAATTGAAATTGATACTTACGACACAAAACTTATGATTGATAATGATATACTTTTTTTCTTACACTTACGCGGTATTTACCAATGTTAGTTACGCGGTATTGCACTATCCCCGGCGATATAGCGTTTCATTTACCTGTACCACCGGATGGACTCGCGGTGTAGCAGCTTCATCACGATGTAGAACAGCGTGTAGAGGAACAAGTTGCTCATCAACACCAGCAACAAATGTGACGCGAAGTCACGCGAGTGTTGCGCAACACTGACCAACACATTGTATCATTTTAGTATAGAAATAATCAGATACGGTGTGATATTCATAGATGTCAAGTAAGTTGATATTAAAAATATTGTGAAGACAAGTAAGTTGTTTAACATATTCGCTTATTATTATTTTTAGTAGGAATGGTATTTATAAAATTTATATTTTGTAACTGGATATTAGTGACGAGCGGCTCCATTGTTGTCAGAACTGTTCTGGAACTTCCTGGAGGTCGCTGTGATCAATGTGTCGTGCCCCAGAGATTGGCACCACGGAGCACCCAGTCATACCCGATGTTCCAAAGGAGAGGGCCCAAACCCGAGCCCTGTGGAACATCGCACGACATCGCTCTTCGGTGCCACCCACCGACGTATAATTGATCCCTAGTGTAAGAGTGAGTGTGGGCGCATACCCGTACGCGGCGATGGCCCAGTTGGCGAGGTTGGCGATGAGCAGCAGCACGCAGCGGCCGCAGTGCGTGGGCGTCACCGCCCGCAGCGGCCGCGACACGAGCTCGCGCGCCGCGCGGGACACCACGCCGACGTCTGACACACGCAGTACATCAATGCAATGCAATCAGCCCTGTATTATATACTGCCCACTGCTGAGCACGGGCCTCCTCTACTACTGAGAGGGGTTAGGCTTTAGTCCACCACACTGACCTAGTGTGGGTTGGCAGACTTCACATACCCTCGAGATTCTTATGGAGAATTCTCAGGTATGTCGGTCTCCTCACTATGTTTTCCTTCACCGTTAAAGCGAACAATAATTGATAAACAATACACACGTAACTTCGAAAAGTCAGAGGTGTATGCCTTGGGTTTTGAACCTCCGGACATTGTCTAGGCAGACCGTTCCATTCCCATCTAGGCTATCGTCCACCACGCAGTACATCAAACACTATAAATCACTAAAGCAGTATACCTTTCATCCATACTTAATATAAAAACCTTTTTAACAAAAAATTAAACCGCGTTCGAAAACAAACACACACACACACACACTCACACCCGTTATCCCCGAGAGAGTAGGCAGAGGTGCCACTAGTGCACCCACCTTTCGCCGTGCGTATTCCGTCCCGTGATGTGATAGAGGGCGAGCCTATCGCCATATCGGGCACAAATTCCAGACTCCGGGCTGATACTGAGTAGAAAAACCCAATATCACTATGCCCGACCCGGGGATCGAACCCGAGACCTCGGCATTGCAGTCGTACCGTAATACAACGACGCCACCGAGGCAGTCAAAATCAAATAAATAAACTAAAATCCGAAAAATAATTTAACTTTACCTATATATATATATTCCGTGGCTAATTTCAATTGCTAGTTAATCTAGATAAATACCTGAATAAATATACAATAACATTACTTATATACTGGTTACCACTTTTGAAGTCGGTGCCTAATTCTCCTCCTTTTTTGAAGTCGGTTAATTATACAGGTATTCTACTGGTGTAGTGGTCTAGTAGATGTCGTCTAGTAAGAGGCCGGGTAGGTGCAACCTAAATGTTTATTTTCCTCCGACAAGAAACAGTGTGCGTGCACTGTTGCGATATCGATGTATTCCGGTTTGAAGGATTGAAATTGTAATTACTGGACATTATGAGACTTACTTAAATTAGAATTCTTGATAAGAATTTCAAGGGTAGGTGAAGTCTGCCAACCCGTATTAGGCCAGCGTGGTGGACTAAGGCCTAACTCCTCTCAGTAGTAAAGGAGGCCCGTGCTCCGCAGTGGGCAGTATTCAATATAGGGCTGGTATTAAGAGACTTACTTGTGTCTCAGGGTGACGAGTGGAGTACCTTGCAGTACTTTGTACTTCAAAGTTCTGTATGGTGTTGCTACTGTTTATGGGCGGTCGTATCTTACCGTGAGCTAAGTGGCAAAAACTAATACAAAACTTAAAAAAAAAACAACTCACCGAGTTTGAATCGTCCCAGGTAGTATATCTGGAAGGTCATGACGAGGCAGGTGACGAGGTGCAGCACAGTGAACGCGATCCAGAAGTAGAAGTTCGCATTCAGGATGCCCACCAGACCTGTACACGTTACACTTATATTATTCATACTGCGATGTTTAAACTAGCTAGTTAATACTCTGTCTGGATGCATAGGCGTATACAGGGTCATTTTGACACTGCGTTACTAAATGAAACCACATACTTATCACCTTGAAAATAACACTTTCCATTAAGTTATTTTAACCATAGATGTAAAATAAAAAAGTGTAAGTTTCAAACAAAATAAATATCAATAAAAAGTAACTTTAAGTTTACACGCCCTAACGCCACTACTACTACTCTAGAAGGATTCGTCGCTGGAGCAACATCACACTTTCAGTCAGAAAAACACTCACCCACACGCCACACTCGCACTAAACTACAAAATTATATAAAAATCAGGAAAGTTGAATTCAGATTTTTGGTGATAATATAAGTTTCTCATGGATAATTTTTGGCACAATGTTAGCAAAAGCAAAGACGAGTATGTGGTTTCATTTATTAACGCAATGTCAAAATGACCCTGTATAGAGGGTGGGGGGGGGTCCGTGCCCACCCCAGAATTGCCTGCTGCCCACCCACAGGATATTGAAGCATCCTACTTCTATTATAAATTTTTAAAACGAGCAAACTATACGAATCTGTAAGTACCCAGAAGTCATTTTTTTTTATTCTGGGACACTGGTCGCCCATTGAAAATTACTCTAGCTACGCCAGTGGGGACTGTTACGCATGCTCACGCCTTTTATCCCCGAAGGGGTAGGCAGAGGCGCAACCAGTGCACCCACTTTTCGCCAAGCGTATTCCGTCCCATGATGTGATAGGGGGCGAGCCCATCGCCATATCGGGCACAAATTCCAGACTCCGGGCTGACACTGAATAGAAAAATCCAATATCACTTTGCCCGACCCGGGGATCGAACCCGAGACCTCAGCCTTGCAGTCGCACCGTAATACAACTACGCCACCGAGGCAGTGGGGACTGTTGTAAGGGAAAATTCTTTTTACGCTATGAGCACTGTTAGTAAGTCAATGGCATTTAATAAAAAGGTGTAGATACGGCATGCATACAGCACTCGGTTTTCAAAAATGGCACATTATCACACATACAATTAACTTAATATTATAATAACAAACTATAATATGACGCTTGAAAGTATTACGTCATATCATAATTCTCATTACAATCATATAGAACATTCTTTAGACAGACTTTAATAGATTCCGACACGAAACTAAGGCCGATTGTGCTAATTAGATCAATTTTAACGTGCCACCTGCAAACTGTTGATATCTTGTTAATTTGATTTTTAATATATATGGATTATGTAATCTGAATTAAATATATAAAATAAAATAAATAAATAAATAACGCATCTACACCTTTTTCTTTATAGTACCAGGACACTATAATGGCCGTTTTGACATTTAAATAGCTGTAATTTATTGTCTTCTTCTTCTTTTAAAAATGGCTCCACCGTGTCATCGGTGATTTTGCCAATGTCAAGTGGGTAGACGTTAGAATAATATAATTTTTTTAAGAATAACTTTCGACCCGACGTAAACCAAGAAACGACGGCAGCAAAGAGCAATACAACTAAAATATTTGACATTAGTTATGCCAAAGAGAATGTATACATTATTGTCAATAGTGACGTGCAATAAAATTCATTGGAATGTATAATTTTACAACACAACTCGGTATTAGTTTTTCGAAATTTTAAAAATGATATCTAATACGATCGTCACTTATACGATCGCAGGCTAGTATATATTATTCGATAATGAATTGAGATGTCACTTCACGATTGTAATCTGTCAAAACTGCCATCAGAGCGTGCCGGCACAATAAATATAATTGTAGTAAGTATAAAGAGTGACCGATGAAGATGATGAGCGCGAGGACGCCGAAGGTGGCGTGAGCCCTCGCGTTGATGTCAGGATGGCGCGCCTGGTAGATCTTCACCATGCACAGCACCGACGTCACGTACATGAACGACGTGTCTGCCACAACACACAACACATCCTTACTAATATTATAAATGCGAAAGTAAATCTGTCTGTCTGTTTGTCGCACTTTCATGCCGAAACTACTGAACCGATTTAAATGAAATTTGGTACACAGATAGTCTAGAGCCTGAGAAAGGACATAGGCTACTTTTTATCCCGGGAAAATATAAAGCGGGACTTTTATCCCGGATAAACTTTTTCACGCGAACGGAGCCGCAAGCAAAAGCTAGTTACTTTATACATTTGCCGCCAATCAATAAACAATCCCATTAATTTTAATCGCAAAAATATTCCTCAGTACCACACGGTGCGTGTGAGCTTCGAAAAGTAAATCGTGTAACCATGGTAGCATTTACCTCAAAATGCATGGGAATCGGCATCACAAATGTCTTTTTTGGGGTATAATATTGAGGCACAACTGTAGAGAATACTAAAACGTTTAGTTACTCGATACGAATATTACTATATTATGCTTGAGGTACTAGTAGATATAATAGTTTTTGTTTTTTTTTATGCATACAATTTATTGGTGGGTTTATTCCCGGAACCAGATCGAAGATTAAAATTTAGATTATTTATTGAAATTGGACGTTAATAGTACTGTTCTAATACTTGGTTTTCTAAATTGGGATTTTATCAATTGGATACATTTTGCTTTGAATTATTCCCAGTATATATAGAGCTGGATATAGCGTTAGGCTCGCCCCTCATCATATTATGTTGTATAGCCTTATCGCCTCGGTTGCGTAGTTGTATTACGGTACGACTAAATGCTGGGGTCTCAGGTTCGATCCCCGGAACCGGCAAGGTGATATTGGGTTTTTTATTATTGACGCTCAAAGTGGGCATAAAATTGAGTTTTGCGTAATCGAGTAACAAACATATAACTCACCGAACTGAAAATTCATGCTGTTGGGACAGACGTGGTAGGCGGCAGAGAGGAACCCCTCGCTCACCAATGCGATGCCCATTGCGTACAGCAGGCCAAAGTGTTGCGGGATACCCATCTCTTTCTACAACATCACGTTAAATTGAACGGATATCATGTTAAATCGCGTACAATTATGCGGTTTCGCGTGATTAAAAGTGTCAATATCGCAAACTTGAATATAGACTCATATTACAAAACTGTCACGCGATTTCACCTGACCTATCACAATAAATCGCGCGAAATCGCGTGCTCGGCCTTACCTGCTCAATGCTCCGTGCTCGGTGGTAACTGTGCCGCCTCCACACCTGGAACAGGAACAGCACGCCCAGCATCACGTAGCCGAGGTTCGAGAACACGTGGTTGAAGTCCGACAGCACCATCAGCGGATGCGCGCACAGGAAGTTGAAGTAGCATAGGTCTTGGTTTCCGGATTGGTTTAGGAACTATAATTGAAAATGTTATGATTGCATTGTTTGACATAAGTAGATAATGACAAGTTACCGGAGGTAACTGTCTGAAATTACTGAAAAATTTTGGGACCTGGATTTATTTTTTGACAGTTAACAAGACTTATTGAGTTAATGACAATGATTAAGCTACGGTTTTTTTTTTATGACGACCGATAGTTACTGACAATAACTATGTTACTGTAAGTGATTGATGCAACATACTGACCCGTTGGTAAGTAACGACAAGCTGTATGACGGGCAGCGTGTAGAACACGGCGACCGTGAGCACGTTCCACAAGTACATATTCGACCGGCTTGACAAGACCTTAGGGTGACATCTGTCGACAAATAAAATATTTTTATTTGACGACAAAGTATCTCAACAAATTAGTCTTAGAAGCATGAACTAAGAGAAAAAGAAATGTAGATTCATAGTGAAATAAGTATGATGATCCAGCAGTGGGGACGCGAGACGAAACGCGAATCTAAAAACAACGTAGTCCATTGACCTCCTCAATGGAGAAAACCAAAGCATTTGTATTGGTATTGAAGAGACGTCCCTTATTGAAATTCTTACAGGAAATACCGTCTTCAAATTATAACTAGAACAAAAATACTTATTCACCGATGTTGATTACGTACTCACCTCGCTAGGTTGGCCACACACAGCTTTCCTCCCAGTAGGTAAAGATTTTTCTCCACGTTGATCTCGTCAGTCGTCGAGAAATTAGATTCTGTGTCCGATATTGAACTGCATTCTACAATAAAAAATAAAGTATGTAAAAACACATTCGTATGTGTAAAATTGTTTTCTTGCTTAGTTTAGCATGAGACATGGAGGTTTTATGATCGGATTTATATTGACTCGCATAAAACAAATTTTTTGTCGAAGTTAAATTTAGTAAAAGATATATATTTTGCTTTTCTCCTGATCCACGTATATTTGTTTCTATATGTGGCTATAGGTTGTATTTATTTCCCCTGACCTGTATGGTGTGACGTGACAGTGTCCCCCTGGCCGGCGCACTGACGCGACGTGCTCTCGCCGCTGACTTCCATCACGTTGACGTGACGCCGCCGCGTCGACGGCACCGAGTCGTTGTCGTGCGGTGTCAACGGGGGGATTAGACCGTCTGCAAAGGCTAGGTATTCACATCAAAAGATATGGGTACGTTTGTACAGTCAGCAGCATGAATATCTGTACAAAATCAAAATTTCATATCGCCTATATACACGTTAAGTTAAACTGAAACATTTTCTTCTTCGTTTGAAGTAAAGTAAATCTCTGTTATTTCATTTTCGTGAAGAGAAAAAAGAGATTGGTAAGAACACAAAAGTATGTAACCAATTTGAAATTTTGAATTTGTTCAGCTACTTATGCTGCTGACTGTACATTAACGTTTAACAACGACACATAAATTCCTTCATAGCCGATTTCAGCCACGGCGGCCAATCTCAACAGAGATCAGCCAGATACGCAGGAGATATTATAGTGCACAAGTGTGTGCGCAATACACAGGGTGCACTCGCTATTCCTTCACTCTCATGGTCCGGTGAAACGGAAATCCGACATGACCGGAGAGAGATCAGGCGCAGGACCAACGGCTTTACGTGCTTTCCGAGGTACGGGGGTATCACACCGACAACTTCCTGACTCCGAGCTGCGACTAAGTTATTTTTAAGATTTAAACCCAGTCACTATGTTTTTTTAGGCCCGACCCGGGATTCGAACCCAGGACCTCAACGTGCAAATCGTACTTACTCGTAACGCGTACGTAATACAACTATGCCACCGAGGCAGTTAAATAACGACACATAATGAAGATATTATAAGTACATTTTACATAGATAAATTTTACGTACATTCGTTATTCTAAACAGCTGTGAGGCAATTTTTATACGATTGTAGAGCGGAGTGGGCAAATATTTTTTAAACTATCGTAATTTTAGACTAGCAAGTACTTGCAGCAATATATTATGCAAGATTCCAGTAGCGGTAATATTTCAATATATCTATAGACATGCGATATATCTCCGACTTGAGGAAGTCGACTTCTGCAAGGTTTTTTGGTAATCTAAACCTCGATTTGTATCAAGTTAGCTGCGTCCTACCTTCCTCCTGGCTAGTCTCGACGCTGCTCATCTTCTTCCTCTGGCACAACACGACCACGATGAACGCCAGGTAGAAAGACGCGAAGAACGCCAGCATCGCCCCCGCCGCGATCATGTACTCCTGGTAGGATATCGTCTCTATTATCCTGAAACTAAGATGGCCACCGCGGAGTTTTAGTTGGCATGCCGTGCGTAGGGTGTACAGTCAGCAGCATAAATATCTGTACAAAATCAAAATTTCAAATCGCCTATATACGCGTTAAGTTAAACTGAAACATTTTTTTCTTCGTTTGAAGTAAAGTAAATTTCTTTTATTTTATTTTTGTGAAGAGAAAAAAAGATTAGTAAGAACAAAAAAGTATGTAGGCAATTTGAAATTTGTTTAGCTACTTATGCTGCTGACTGTACATAGTGTTGGGGACTCGGCCCGGCGGTCGCCCGATGCTTTACATCTGTTCGGGAGGCTCAACGCCGAGTCGTAAGGCACGGTGAACCCAACACAGCCGCTCTGTCGCCCTCCACGAAGGCTGGGCGGTAGTAGTAATGTATTGTACCCACAAAAAAAAAAAAAAAAAAAAAAAACAATTTAAAAATCAAATAAATAATCCATTATTTCCTACGGTGACTAGCTACCGGGATAAAAGTAGGCTATGGGTTAATCCAGGACATGGCATCTGTGTGTGCCAAATTTCATTAAAATCCGTTCAGCAGTTTCTGAGTTTACTTTTAACAAACACCCAAACATTTGCACAATCTTTCGCATTTGAAATATTAAGTAAGAGTAAGAAGTAAAATGACATCGTTACTATCCACGAAGAGATAGGCAGAGGTGTGACTAGTGCGCAATGATCATCGACATAACATAGCTTTTGGCAAAAAAAATCTAGTGGGACCTAAAAAAAGTTGCTGGAAAAAGGGGTGCCTAAAATCTTTTTTGACCAGGTACTCAATTATATGTGGTTGCAAACAGGCCGGCATAATTGTATCGACTAGAGATGTCTCGTTAGTAGATACTTTATCTGGATACTTAACTGGGTCAGAATAAAAAAATCGAACCTGAACCGCTTGACGCGTCCGTCGTTGGTGGTGACGTTGACGCTGTCCGCCCAGCCGAAGTAGTGCGCCACCTTGGGCAGCGTGGTGTTGGCCGCGTGCTCCGCGCAGTCCCCGTCCGACGTCTTCACGATGAACACTATGTAGAACCCGAGCGGGAACGTGTCTTGCTTGCGGTTGGGGTCAAAGAGAGATTACAATTAATTTACACGCACACACAATCACACACACACACGCGCGCGCCTTTTATGCCCGAAGGGCTATGCTATGTGTATTCCGTCCCATGATATGACCAGGAGTGAGCCTATCACCGCATCGGGCACAAATTCCAGACACCGTGCTGATACTGTCTCTGTTTTATTTTCTTGATTTATTTAAGATTATCAATATTTCAAAGCTTAGAGTACTTTTCGTGATTCATAAGTAATTAAATTAACTATAAACTTACAGTTAAGGTGATCCCGCCGCGTCGCGTCATAGTTAAATAATAGCCATCGTAGAGTATGTCCCGCTCGTTATCGAAAACTGGGCACTGAAATTGAACACTGAATTTAATCATTGTCTTCAACATATCAACTGTTATAAGTCAGACTATTATACCAGAGACGACTACATTACACAAGAAAATAAATAATAACTCACAGAAAAATTCTGTATCGACACAACAGCGCATATATCATCATCAGATTCTATCATGAGAATAACACTTTTCGGCTTGGACAACCAGTCGTACTGTCTGTACATATTGTACATCGCCAGCTGCCTCTTCTCATGCGGTTCCAACTCTTGGTTACAGATAAATTTCTTCTGAACCCTCTGCATCGACAAGTCTGACATCTTATGTGGCTCTTGCTTGAACGGATAGAAGTAATATTTCGGCTGGCTGGGAGTACTTGTCAAGTTTGTTGTCGAGTTCAGCGCAATGTAAAAATCTTCCACAGTCTCCACTAACAGTGTTACGTTTATGGAGTCAGGTGATGAGGAAGTTAGGTGCACGATAGGTGTGTTATATGTGGATATGTCTGCGAAAGAAACATCTACTTTGTATGGCATGTACAAAATGTTTTGGTTGAACACAACATTCATGATCCAAAGTATTTTATTAAAGGGCCTGATTCACAAGTTACAAGTATATTTTGTGTGACAGTTATCGTATTAAACAGCTAATGTACATAGTGATCATTTTATTACCATTCATTTGGGAGCATAGATTAGAGTATGACTTTGTATTTGGTCGGCTTATACTATGGCTTATACAGAAGTTGTGAAACAGGCCCTAAATAACATAAAATGTTTATCGAAATTTATTTGACATAAGTTTATATTCATAAATTTACGATTAACTACTGAGGATATAATCAGCGGATAGCGTGTGATGGGATCGTTAAAATATGCGTAGGTATATAAAAACACCTCTTAATATCCATGTTTGAATTCCCAACCTATATTTCCCAATGATGATTAAATCACACGATATCGCGTGATCTGAATCACGTACCTCAATATCATCAGTTGTTAAGCCAATAATATAACGGGATTTCGACTGATCATCCGTATAAAATCACGCGACAACACGTGATCGACAGCGAGTATCATAATTTTACCACGTACATTCCCTTGTTTTATTTACTAGCATTATTAGGCACTGAACTATGCCTGAGGGTTAAATTAAAAATATATAATAAATAGGGAGAAATATTACGTATCAAAGGGCCACAGTAGACTTTAATCCGACTTCCCACTACGCAGCCGTGAACAGAAAAAAAGGAAAAATAAATATGTGGAACAAATTATAAATATCTGTTCAATCTGAAATATTTTTTATGTTGAGTAAAGAAGGTATATATTAGAATACGTGAGGTTGTTATTGTAAAACCGTAATATCTCAAATTATCTTGTAAATTACTCTTACTATCTAAATTGTATTGGAATGGGTTAGTATAGTACTAGTAGATATAGCTTCAAGTCTGTGTGATAATTTTTCAACTTGCCACGAAATAACCATGTACAGTCAGCCTCATAAGTAGCTGAACAAATTCAAAATTTCCAATCGCCTCTATGCGTTAAGTTTAATTAAAAAAAAAATCTTTTTGTGAGGTCAAGTCAATCCCCTTTATTTTATTATTGTGAAAATAAAACGTAAATTGGTAAGAACACAAAAGTTGATGTTGAGGCGATTTGAAGTTTTGAATTTGTTCAGCTACTTATGCGGCTGACTGTACTTACATATTATTTATATTCCATACTATAGGTATTCCACCTGACATACAGAATTCGCCCAATCCGCCCTAAATTCTGACTGTGAAACGCAATCATTTATTTACTGATTCCAGTATAAAAGAACCACTTCCTATAAATACTACAATAAAACCATATCTTTTGTTTCGCTCACCGCAGCTCTCTTCATTTTCGTCATACAAGTTGTTGTGTGGACACAGAGTCCGGGAGATGTTTGTGAACTGTTCCAGGCTTATCGGTGTCTGCACGAGCATCGGTAGCTGCCAGGAGAAAACACCTGGAACAAAAGTACTGGATAGTATCTATCTATTTATATCGGTATCTAACGGCTTGGCTGCGTTCTTGGCATTGCTAGAGGCCATGGGTGGCATCTGCTGACTTAGACTATAAAAAACGTTGCCATTGCAACTCCTATGAGCCAGGATAATCTTGACGCAACGGATAATGTGTATTGTGTAACGAAAGACCACGGGTTCTACTCTCGAGGTAAATGTTCGTGTATCGAAAAAAAAATCGTTAGTTTACCCTGCACTTAATATTGTATTGTTTGTTAGCCAGAAACCTTACTTACCCTTTTGCTGTCTTGCCGTGATGAACAAGGGATATGTTCTGTTTGCGAAGTCACTAGCTACTGTCACCCGAGCGGGCGTGTCGTACGCTTCCAAGTCCTGTTAACAGGATGATCAAGATTTTTAAAATAACGTCTATGACGTTACAATGACGTCTACGTTAGAATGACGTCATCGCGGTTGCGCCGCGGGCGTGCGAGAGAGACAGCAAGATTGTTTCACTAGTTTTCTTATAAAAAAAGTAATCGTTTTAATAAATTTTGGCTTTGACTGTTATAGAAAATATTCATTACGGTGATATATAATTTTTGAAGAGAAAATTATTAACTTGGCCACCTAAGTGATCACCGCCACTCTTTCACAATAGCAGAGTAGTAAATTAAAATCGTTAACATTCTTGAAGGTACTAATATATACTTTTCTTAAAGAAATTTAAATATTAGGGGTCTAAAAACATCGAAAGGGAACAAGAGATTACGACCAAGAAGAAACGTATATCTCGATCTCTCAATAGTCAGCAAATTATGCCCGAATACTATGCAGATTCCGCTCAAAGGACCCAACATGGAGAAAGAGTGAGCACGTTTTCAGGCTTAAAATACCCATTGCTGGTGGTAGGATATGTGTATCCGCACGGATAGCGACCACCTTTCACATAGAGGGGGTCCGTGGATACCAAAATATCATTGGGCGTAGCGTGGGTTCTTACCGCCCCATGAGACAAAAACCTTCTGTCAATAAATAAGTCACGTATATCCCCCCCCCCCCCCCCCCGCGTCGCCAAAAGTTAATTAAAGTATTATTGTTTTGAGTTTTTATTGGATCTATTTACATATTTTGTGGCCCGGATTATTTTTGTTGTAAGCTAGGAGAGGGGAGTCGCCCATGGGCCCACGTTTGGGATCAGCATTTGTATATCCGGTTTCAAACAGGCCGGCATAACCATCTCTCGTCAGTCGACACAATCTGGACTCCACTTAGCTTACCATCAGGTAGTAGGCAGACCTTTTGTCGTATAAAAAAAAAAAAAAAAAAAAAAAAAATTACTCACCCCTCCAAACTCCAAGATGTATTCTGTGCTTTTATTGACAGACACCGTGTAAGGGACATTGTATTTGTAACTGAAAGAAATGAAAAAATCAGCATCAGTTCGTAAGATCGGGGACAGCATATGAATTCAGTCGCCCTTGACATGGATTGTAGTAGTAATTGATAAAACACTTTCCCGGCTAAACAATAAAGTTTGACGTTAGCACCTGGCAACCCTCCATGTTAGATACAGATATAAATTGAAAAACAATTGTTACTTTTGTAAAATTACTATTATTGTTGTAATAAGACTTAGATTCCCAAACAATATTCATCATCATCATCATCAGCCACATGACGTCAGCTGCTGAACATAGGCCTCCCCCAAATATTTCCAGACGGACCTGTCAAAAGCGGACTGAATCCAGCGTGTTCCTGCGACCTTTATCAAGTCGTCTGTAGTCTGTACATCTTACAGGTGGACGTCCGACGAACATTATTATTATCCAAAAATAGTGTTACATTTTTCATAGTCTAAAATAAAGCAGCTCCTTTCCGTTAAGTAGTTCAGCCTCTCTTCAGTTTCAGCTGCACGAGAGGTTATCTAATTAAAAGAAAATATCCTACGAAAATATTCTCAGGGTGCAAGATATCGTCGTGCCCAATTTCATCCCGATCTGTTTGGTGGTTTATTAAATTTACACATAAACTTTTATTCCAAATTTTACACCGTTAATAACCAATAAAAAAATCGTTATAGAAATAAATAATACGGACGCCAAACACATCAACTACCACCAAAGAAATGACAAACTATATTTGCCAAAGAATAAGATTGGTTGCCGCACGAGCTTTTAATATTAGGGGGGTTAGAAAATCAAACAAAATTTCATTTGAAATCCGCGCTATATTTTTATTATACACATTTTGGAGATTAAATCACAATATTTGTTTGGAATTTTGATATAATATGTAGTTACTATAATTAAGTTTAACAACAATACATCTGAACGGTCACTATTGCACTCTAATTCCAAAACAATAAATAATACTACGTTATATGAAATCTTATCCCAAAACAATAACAAAGTTTTTTATGAACTCGGATTTTTTCTGATAAACGCCAAAAATGGGTCACAAAAATTAAATGAAAAATATAAGTAATTCAAAGTTCCCAAATTCCAGGAAAAATAACCAAACCAAGAAATTAATATGTCACTCACTCAAATAGACATAATTTGAAACACGAACAAGGATCAAGTTTTAAGCTACAAATGTATTACGACTGATACAAAAAAGAGCTAAGTTTAAATCAGTCAAAAGTGAGCTAAAACTCAACCAAGCAGGATAATCAAATAAACAAATTAATTATGGACTTTCATTCCCAACTAAGCATCAATAACTAAATTAAACAAAAATGTGTTCTTAATACAACTAACCCAACCACCATTTGAGAATAGCATAACAAAGTATCCCTAACTCTAACCAGATTGAAAATTATATCGAATTATCTCATTAGATAATTTAGAAAAACTTTCACTAAATCTATGCACAACCATTTGAGATTAGTTTGCGTTTTCTTGACAGACCTATAAAGAGAAGGTTCTGTATGAGCCTACGTAAACTAATATAAACCTTCCTCTTATACGCCTGGGGTTTATATTACTTTACATATTATATCTGACGTAGACTCGCACGAAACTAAAATAGTCAAATTAAAGATAGATGCTACGCTAGCTAAAGAAATAGCAAGTGCATGTGTAGTCATCAGGTAGAAGGTACATCACAATAAGTAAAGTACCTAGCTACATAATGAAGTTTACTACCCATTTGATTAACCCTACATTTATCAATTTTATTGCCCATTAATATACTAGGCAATTTCCCAGGAACCCGTACTATGGAAACTAGTCAGGTTTTGAAAGAGAAGGAGAATCTTTAGCGTTACAAATGTCACAATTTTTCGTCAGGACTCCAGGCTTACGACAATTAAAGCACATGATTCCGGGATATTTAGTACAATCCCTATGGGAATGTCCAACGCGTCTACATTTAAAACAAAACATTTTAAAATCCTTAACAGATTTTCTAATACCACAAGCTTCAAGTTTCTTGGCAAATCTAATAAATGCATCTATAGAAGTGATATCAATTGAAATAAAGTAAGGTAAATAAACTTTTAGCATGTTATGTTTGATAATCTTAATTAGAGTGGACTCTGGAATACGGTTATACAAACAATTATCCATATAATCAATTTCTGTAATGAAATCGGGTAAAGATTCACTCAACTTTTGTTTTCGTGCACGAAGTTTAGTTTCCAAAACAAAATCGTATTCAAGTTTATCAAAATGTGTCAACGATGCAGAAGTACCCGGTTGCGAAAGTTGTTTTGATGAAGCTCCAAATGGCTCTTGAATGTTAGATGAAGGTATTAAATCCCTAGTATTAGGTAAAATATTTGAAACTGCAGGAACAACAGAAGACAATACATTATGCCTAACATCCAACAGATCACAAGTCTGAGTAGCTGCATCCATGACCAAGAACTCTTAATACACACAAAATCCGATTAAACTATGAAGTAGGTAAATTATTATGAGCGAAATATCAATGTAAATTTGCAATTGTTCACAATTTAATAAGCTGTAGCAAGATTGACAATTTTAAACTTTAAGAAAATGTAATTTAGCATTATAAGAGTGCAGTATTGACTTACAAAAATTGCATTTACTTACCTATCATTGTTATAAGATAACTTACAAATAGAAGAAAGTTAATTCAAGTATTTTACAGAAGTACAAGTAAGTAAGTATGTTTTAGCAAAAATAAACATAAGGCGACTGAAATTTGTTTTAATCATTACACAAAGAAAGTATCTTCAATAAATATTATCTAGTTACGATAAGATCTTATGATACCTATTGTAAACTGTATTAACAGTTTATTGTATACAAAATATCAACACATTAATAAACAAACTCAAGGTTATGTTTTTTATGTTAAGTACAAAATCGGACGGTACGAAATCTGTAGTTATAAACTGGTACCTACTTATTTCTAGATACCTACATACAAAAACAGTTGAACTGGTAGCGTCCTTTTTGAAGTTGCAGTTTTTATTTAAAAGCTATGATTCTATACAATGCAAAGGAAAGAACAGTAAGATTCTGAATATTGGAATACGAATAGAGTGTATTTCACCAGCAAGTGATAATATTTCAGGCTAAAACTGCATTAGAACTCTAAAAGCTGACAATGAGCGTGAAAGACATAATGAGTTTTCAAGAAATACCTGTATAACAGGGTCATTAAAGAAATAAGTTCTTTCCGCGATATACTTATGATATAAAATATATTCTTATGAATGTCGGCATAAGGCGTACCTATTATTGGCGCGTAGGTACTTCTTAATTAACTAAAAAAATCAAGAAAAGGGTACTCCAGAGTTTCCACTTTGTTCCCTCCGCAAAAGAGCTGCAGACAGCAAGCACCCCCCACCGCTAAATAGCAGAGGAGTTCAACAAAGCATATGATCGCAAAATGTACCGATACCGTACAATACGGTACGAAACGGTCACAGATCTGAAACAAAATACAACCACATTAGCAAATTCGTAATAGAGTTATGTAAAAGCCACGAGATTCCAAATAAAGCTAGATTCACAAACTGTTTACTTCAAAATCACTAATCCAATAAAAAAAAGCTTTCGCAGCATCCAGTTGCAAAGAAAACGATCTCCTGTCTACTTTACCAAAATTAAACAAAATTAAAAAACAATATCAATACATTACTTACCGAAAAAATAACACTTCACCACGTGGGGAACTCAAATTACAAAAAAATAAACTCACTCACTTCACGAACTCATCATCCCGCCGATCTTTCCGTTCGGTTTAAAAGAACGAAACTCGAAAGTGAAGTTTGACAACTCGTCATTCGTCAACGTTCAAACGTAACTAAACTCACGCGCAATCGTTGTGAGTTGTGACGCACTGAAACGACGAATCGAGCTCAAATACAATGAAAATCGATTTTATCTTATGCTGGCATTACACTTGGGGTATTTGTCAAAATATTTACGTCTTTTGGGAAAAAACCAATATCGATTTTATCTTCTTTATAAGATAAAATCGATATATTTTTATATATATATTTTTGTATATTTGTATAGGAAGTCAACGCTCAAACAACGAAACGGATTTGGATGAAATTTGGCACACGGGTATGTAATGTCCTGAATTTACACATAGGCTACTTTTTATCACAATAATTTGCTTCCATGGGAAATTTTAAAAGATTTTTAAATAGGCTCTAGTCATACAGTGTTTTAGGAACTTTGTAGCTAAATGGCTCTACACACGGGCGAAGCCGCGAACAACACCTAGTGTATTATAAATTCCGAATAGATAGCTTCTAAAAATACGGTTCGCGCGCCGTATTGCTAATGACACGGGGCCCCGGGCTCTAGGGGCTCTTAGCCCATACGCTAAACTTAAGCGGTCACCCAAAAGTTCGGAGACCTTTTTTTGCTCCCGAATAATAGGCCTCCGGACTCGGGATATGTGGAGTGACACAAACTGAATGGCCTATACTTAAGGAAACTATAAATCTGGCGCTGGAAGGGCCTTAATTATTGGAGAGTTCCATTGTCTATCTCCTGAGATCTCCATTAGATCCTAATTAATTATATATTAAAACCTTCCCTGAAAAATATACCCGGACGCCGGCGTCCGCCGCGGGCGTTGACGAGTCAAAATATGTCTATAGGCTTGCTTGTCCCTTATCAAATCTTAGGACAGAGCATGGGTGGATGGCAAAATGTGTGTGAAGTTGTGCACTAGTTGCATGTCTGCCAACCCCTTCGGGAACAAAAGGTGTGTGTGTTTGTGTGTAATATATTATAACACTGTTGCAGCATGACTATGAATAGAGTAGCAAATGGACTGACTTACTGGCAGCTTTATGTGGATGAACTTATCAGCGTTTATTGATTATAATGAACCTATTATAATAAATAAACAGTACTCATTGATGTTATAAACAAGCGTTAAAGTTGAAGGAACTGTGTCTATATTTAACCCGTCAACGCCCACTTATATATAGTTATAAGCTAATTTCCTTATCTAAATGGACACTGGTGTCCACCGTGGGCATTGAAGGATTAAGATCTTTGTGTTAAAATACTTAGCATTCAAAAATCATTTTTAAATGAACTGTTGATGCCAGTCCAAAGCACCGTAAAGATGATTCCGTTGAAACTGTGCCCTTTTAATAATTGTATATACTTTCACAGTGTCCTTTTTATGTTTTTTTTTATAATAGTATAGAATATCAATTGATGATAGATGATGATAGATTGCCAGTTGAGACAATTATAACGGCCTGTTCATGTTGGTTAACGTGGAGAGTTTTGCACCTTATGCAGACATAAGGTACATGTTACATAATATGGAGTTTGCTATCCAGGTGGACAAAAAATCCTACCGCCAGCAAACATGTCCACTGAAAATTCTTACTAGATAAAAAATTACTTCTACTGTGTAGGGCCTCAGATATTATAATGTATTTTTGTAGGTATCAGAACTATAAGTATCTTGTTTGTATCACGCCTAGATATGTAGATGCAGTGATTGAAGTTCCTTGATTTAGTTAGACAGCTTAGTTGTATATTGGGTCTGCTGGTTTGCTTATATGTAGATTGTTACAAAATATATTGCAATTTGACTATATGACTATCTTATCAAGCTAATACTTTGCTTGATATTGGTATCTGAGTCATTGGTACTTTACATATAGCCAATTAATACAGACAAAATTAGCAACAAAGTAATCTTATAGATCTTATAAAACATGTCATTTTCCCTGAAGTTACAATGACTTCATACTTGTGTTTTGTGTATTTCAACCTTCAAATTCAAAGCAAATTAGAAGTTCGGTAACAAACCCTATCATTAATATCAGCCCTGTATTGTTATTGCCTCACCTGCAACTTATTTCAATATTTATCAACAGCTTCTGTTCAGTTTAGTATCGGATTTAATTATCTGGGTTTAAAATTAAAAAGACATACAAATACATGTGTTTCAAATAGTATTGGGGAAGTATTTCTTGGTTTGAGTGATAGTAGTGTGTCTATCACATCTTCAACTGCTGTTATATTATAACGCTACTATAAAATTTTACACAGTAAATAACTTTACAAAGGCAAACTATAATTATGTAGGAATTCCAATTTTAAAATTAGTTGACCTTTATTTCTTCCATTTCTTTTTTTTTGTGCTCAGTTTGTGACAAAGAGACAACTCAAACAACTTATATTGAGAAGTAGGTCATTTAATTAATGTTATTATGTATTTAAATGAGTTATTGTTTATTTATGTTTTTTTTTCATACATTTTGTTACATCTTATACTCTTTAATTAGATGAATATACAGAATTGATAAAACTACGATATTATACCATAACATGCGTCGAGTCGTAAATAATATAATAAAAGAAAAACAAGGAATACATTGAAAGTAGCTTTGAATTGCTTTTCTAAATATACACTTTGGTAACTTATAAAACCCTGTAAAATGATATCTAATATAAGATTTTATGAAGAACTTAAAATGGAATACTCACGTATTGTTATAAAAGAATATAATTTCATCGTTTTTTCTATATTGTTGCGTTTCACACACCATACACAAAAACAAAGTAAATTTTAAACACGATATAAACCACATTTTTCAAGTTATGTGCGCTAAATAATTATGTAAGTTCATTTATATTACATTTATTTTACTTATAAATATGTTTTTTGGTAAGTGTTCAAGAAATAAAACAATGCAGAACTTGCAGCCGAGATTTCGAATTGTTCGGATTTCGGAGTAGTATTATAAATTCTCTTTGGAATACCCCGAGGCCCGAGTTGTCAAACGTAAGGAGATGTGAGTGATGTGACAGATTAAAATCGATATGTAGTTTTAAATTATATTCCGTTTGAAATTCAAATCATAATAATCGACTAAATAACATAATAAATCGATAATTTTTAAGACCTCCGATTTTGAGATTTGTTTAATTTTATTTTGCTTAAAAACTACACTTAATATGAACGTTTTTATAAAAGTTAGTTATGAATGGAGGGGTCTATAAATATGTTTTAATGGATCGTAATTCCATATTTTGCCCCTTTTGTATCCCTCGAGTTTGAGCCTGGTTAGATTTTGAGACCCAGCACCCATACAAAAAGCGGACATCTCCTTTGAGTAACAAGGTATAACCTAATACTTTGCATACCAATGATAAGTTAAAAGGTGCCGAAGGATTCTCGGTTTTTTTGGACATATTGCCCGCCGTCAGACAGACAAGTTGTTTGTGGTGGGCAAAGTAGAAGGAAAAAGACCTCGCGGCCGGACACCTAGCCGTTGGTCGGACCAAGTAACTGCCCTCATTGGATTGTCTGTTACGACTGCCTTAAGAGAAGCCGAAAACCGAACGAAATGGAAAGGTATAATAGAGACAGCCACGAAGGCCTTTCAGGGACACGACCTTCAGTAATGAAGCACGCGACTAAGAAGAGATAAGTTAAAAAAGATGTGGTAAAATTTATTTACTGCTGGGAGATTACATTTTTTACAATTTTATGTAGACCTTAATCACCTCTAAAATATGTTAGGAAATAATGCGTATTTTGATAAACGATATTATGTGATATATAAATGTTTTACCGATTTCATAGTAAGTAATAATTACATCAGTAATACTTTTGAAATATGTATATAGCAGCATCACTACTTATGTCAGATTAAATAAAAATTGGCAAGTGGAGTTTTGCGTGTTTGGCGGGAACTTGGAAGTGTCATGAGGTGCTCTTGTTTTAATTCATTATTTTGGTGATACTTAGTGTTATATTGCATAATTATGGTGGTATATTATCCAATATAGTTCTATTAAAGGGCTCAAATGAAGTGAATTGAAATAACTGTGCTAGTCAAGTGTTTGTTTTGTTGCCGCCAAAACTCCTCGATAAAGTCTTGGTAAGGTAGCCACTGCTTTACTTCGACATAGTACTACTACTACTGAGGATAACAAAGAAACAATATTATATATGTAACTTCCAAAAACTTTGACACTGGCAGATGCGCAAACCGCGCATTGCCAAAGAGAAAAAAAAAAAAAAAAAAAGTGGAGTTTTGCGTGTTTTGGCGGGAACTTGGAAGTGTCATGAGGTGCTCTTGTTTTAATTCATTATTTTGTGTATGTTTTGATATTTAGTGTTATATTGCTTAATTATGGTGGTATATTATCCAATATTCATTATCCACTTAGATTACAAACTTATGTTTAGGACTCACATAGAAATAATTACGGACAAGGCTTATAAAATGCTTGGTTTCATATTAAGAATCTCCAAAGATTTCAAACAACCCTTGACATTGATACTATTGTATAATTCATTAGTTACCTCAATTCTGGAATATTGCTCAACGGTTTGGAATCCGGTTTATAAAGTTTTTATAGACTTAATTGAACGTATTCATAATAAATTCCTAAAGCACATGCGGAACAGATTCAATGAGAATAATTGTGTAATGTCAAAATTAAACTTCACACTTCATAATCGACGCGCCGTTAAGGATCAGATGCTCTCATATAAAATTATTAATAGTTTAACAGATTCAATACCTTTATTAAATAAAATTAATTTTAAGTGTCCGAGACTTGGAGCAAGGAATAAATGTCTTTTCTATAATCCTTATATGAGGACTAAGTACTGCAACAACAATTTTATTTCTCGTGCTTGCAAATCTTATAATGATACATTTTCCGATCTGGATATATTTAATTTAACCTTTAATCAGTTTAGAAAACGGGTAATGGAAACAGTTTGCAAGCAACGAGACTATTGATAGATTATGATGGCATTATATTATTTTTTGTTTGTTTTTAATTTTAATGTGTAGATTGTGAGGTGACTGCCTTCTGTGGCTGATTTGTTCAGACCGGCCAGGAGTAGGCATTCATTTCGATATTACAGGATTACAGGACGCTCCCTTGCCTCCTGAATTGTTGCTGTACCTATTTGCCTATCTAAATCTAAATTATAATGATTGTCTGTTTAGCAATAAGAGCGAATTTAATTGTGGAAACTTAATTGAGCCATGTACTACCTAATTTGTTTTATGTTATATTTTTCTTTATTTGCTTGTATGTTTCCCTTAAAAACCAATAAATAAATAAAATAAATAAATATAGTTCTATTAAAGAGCTCAAATGAAGTGAATTGAAATAATTGTGTTAATCAAGTGTTTTTTTTGTTGCCGCCAAAACTCCTCGATAAAGTCTTGGTAAGGTAGCCACTGCTTTACTTCGACATACTACATAGACAAATCAAACTTGACATTGGCAAAATGTGAACACAAATGCCATTATAAAAAAAAAAAAAAAAAAGTGGAGTTTTGGCGGGAACTTGGAAGTGTCATGCGGTGCTCTTGTTTTAATTCATTATTTTGGTGATACTTAGTGTTATATTGCTTAATTATGGTGGTATATTATCCAATATAGTTCTATTAAAGAGCTCAAATGAAGTGAATTGAAATAATCGTGCTAATCAAGTGTTTTTTTTGTTGCCGCCAAAACTCCTCGATAAAGTCTTGGTAAGGTAGCCACTGCTTTACTTCGACATACTACAGATAATAAAAAAGACAACCCAAACTTGACATTGGCAAAATGTGAATACAAATGCCATTAAAAAAAAAAAAAATTGGCAACATGATTCAGAGAGTTTTGGCGGGAACTTGGAAGTGTCATGAGGTGCTCTTGTTTTAATTCATTATTTTGGTGATATTTAGTGTTATATTGCATAATTATGGTGGTATATTATCCAATATAGTTCTATTAAAGAGCTCAAATAAAGTGAATTGAAATAATTGTGCTAATCAAGTGTTTTTTCTGTTGCCGCCAAAACTCCTCGATAAAGTCTTGGTAAGGTAGCCACTGCTTTACTTCGACATACTACAGATAATAAAAAAAGACAACCCAAACTTGACATTGGCAAAATGTGAATACAAGTGCCATAGCGAAAAAAAAAAGAAAAAAAAAAAACATGATTCAGTTCAAATGCTGAGTTTAGACTAGCAAGTTCTCTCAGCAATATGTTGCGCAATAACTTCCAGAAGCCTTTACACTAGCGGCAATATTTCTTTAGCAACACGCTTTTTCAAGTCATCCACCAAGTTAACTTGCGCAAGTTCTTGCAAAGCTGTTTACATTACTCGAGGAATATTTATTGCTTGCCATGTTCTTTTTTCATAAAACTGAAAGACAAGGCACGCAATCCTTTTGCCTAATTTTTATGAATCTAATATAATGCTGTTTGGATGATGATTGTAAGCAAAATAATCGCCTTAAAAATACAAACACGAAACAGAGTTTTGAATTAAAAAGTACTGCGTGGCATTTTATTGCACTCGTCATCCTGAGTCATAATATTTTAAGTCTTATTACTCCCATTAATTACGTTGACTACAATGTCCTTAAAACAGGAACACAATAGTGCATGTATACTACAGCTTGGCGGCAAAAATAGACATATCGGTCAAACTACAAACTTATAACTTGGCAGTATAGTCTTTGAGACCTTAGCTGCTTCAGAATGGAACAAACAACAAAAAAACGTAAGCTACTAGGATATATAAGGCGAGTGTGGATGGAAGGTATGGAAGGGCCGGCAGGGGTCGACCGCACCGAACTTTCGAATGTCAGATATCCGACATTCGAAGTAAGGGCCAGGTCAAAAGTACCCTGAACCGGCGGGAATGCATGAAAAGATTGATGAAGGTAGAGGAAGCGAAAGTGGTGTGCCAGAATCGAGCAAAGTGGCAATCCATGGTCTCTGCCTACCCATATGGGATAGAGGCGTGATACTATGTATGTATGTACTAGCTCAGCAAGTTGAAACTTTTATCTGCACGCAGAATAAACTGCAAGTTCTCGCGCAAGTTGCACAAATGGTGTTTACACATGCGACTTGCCAGAAGTCCTGCAAGCTTCAAAATGTTGCAGAAGTCAGCTTGCCGTGACTGTTTACACGGTAAAAATAGCTTGCGCAACATAACTTCTGCAAGTTTTATTGCTAATCTAAACACCGCTAAAGAGAATTATAATCAGATTATAATACTACTGATTCAGTTAGTTCATAGTTAGAGCCAAAGACAAATAAACGTTAGAGCTGCGTTCGTAAAGAATAGAAACAGTTAAATATAACGAATTAAAGATTTTACAATCGCTATAAATTCGCTGAAAATGGTCGTCGGTGGTAAAGTACGGGATTATGCTAATAAACAATAATTTATACATAATATTATATGTAATGTATTATTAGTTATTAAAGCTAGAAAATAAAATGTACTCTCTTTTTAGTAAATAAAGGCTTTTTTGATTTGATTTTGATTAGTTATTATTATTTCAGACGACTGATAAAGGAGCTCGCTAGACGCATCATGCAGACCGTCTCTAATACGCCGCGCCGATCCGGAAATCTTTAGGAGGCTCATGGAATTTTTAACTACTAGGCGTTGCTTGCGGCTTCGCCCGCGTGAAAAGCTTTTTCCGTTACAAAAGTCTCTAAAACAGTACGACGCCAGCTCAATCTCTTCAAAACAATCATATTAAAAACATCCATTATTTCCCATGGCAGGAAATTACCGGGATAAAAATTAGCCTATGTGTTAATCCAGGACATGGTACACTCGTGTGCCAAATTTCATCCAATTCCATTTAATTTTTCTGTGTTTACTTCTAAAAAACATACAAACATTTTCACAACCTTTCACATGTATTATATTACTTAGAAGTAAGATAAGATTATGTACTACGAAGGGAGCCCTATGTACATACAAAGACATTCAACAGTAAAGTTATGTTTAAAAAAAAAAAATATTGATCGCTCGACAAAGTGGCTTCACTGCACCTGATGGTAAATGAAGTGAAGCCCAAAATAATGTCGACCGGCAAAAGATAAACATCCCTGGACGGTCGGCACAGTTATGCCGGCCTGCATAATTGCTTCTTCACGCTCCGCTTGAAGGACCCTAGGTTGTAGGCAGGAGGGAACACGTACGCGGGCTAACTGTTCCAGAACTTATAGTTATAGAACTTTTTGCCTATGTAGCAATTGACATCCTGTGGCTCATGTTGGTAATTAAAATATAATCGGTTTGTAGGTATAAATGTAGCGGGGTACCGAACCATGTAATAATCTTTAATAGGCAACAGTGAAATAGATCATGACGAATAGCCAGCGGCAGCAGAGCGATTTTTTTTTTTTTTTTTTTTTTTTGTTTTGGCCCTACCGGCCAGTAGCCTGACGCGAGTCGGCTTTTCTGGCCACACCGGACTTTCGGGTGAACGCTTTAGGCGCTCGCAACCCTTGATTTAAGTAACCATGCTGAGGGCAACCCACTAACGGGTTACGAACCTCGGCTCAGGACGGTCACTGGGAGAGGATGAGACATCAACGATTAGTGGGGAAGGTTGGTGTTTAACCTAATCCTATCCATTTATTTCGTCGGCACGCGGGCCGGAACTGTTAGGAGGGTCGGGAGGGCGACGGGGAACGCGGCGAGGTCCTCGGCGGCGAGGACGGAACTGCGGTCGTGTGGAGTGTAGGAGTTTTAGGAACTCGTTCTTACTGCGAATGGCCAGAGTGATATCGTCCTCTGGATCGGTTAGGACTGAACGCGGCCGTCTCCATTTGGCGCGGTCGAATGGAGTGTATATTGACGCTTTGCGGACTAACGTATTTGGGTGTTTAACCGCCCGGTCGAAGTAGCGTTTGCTGGTCATTTGCATGAAATGCCTGATGGTCGGCATGTTAGTATCCACGTGGAGGTTGCGATTGCGAACGTACCACGGGGCACCAAGAGCGTGTCGAAGAAAAATGTTTTGCAATACCTGCATACGCTTAAGACGAGCAGGCGGTATATGGGCGAACACGGGCGACGCATATGTCATGATCGGTCTAATACACGTGGTAAAGATCCTAATCTTGTTGCGGATGGACATTTTGCTTTTCCTATTTATGAGCCAATGCAGTTGGCTCATCGCGAATGCGGCTCGCGCGCGTACCGCATTTACGTGTGGGATGAAGGTCAACTTCTGATCAAGGGTCACTCCTAAATATTTGGCTTTGTCCGTCCAGGGGATTACCTGGTTGGACATGCGGACTGAGTTGTGAGGCACATGGACTCTCCTTTTCAAAGTGAACAGGATAGCCTGGCTCTTTGTGGGATTGACGCTGATTCGCCATTTGCGGAACCACTCACTGAGCTTGTCGGCGGCGGCCTGCAAAGTGCGCACCACATTGTCGGGGTCTCTACGTGAGGCGTAGATTGCGGTGTCATCGGCAAAGAGCGCCAGATGGGCGTTTTTTGGTTTAGGGATATCGCTGGTGTACAGCGAGAAAAGAAAAGGTGAGAGGGCGGAGCCTTGCGGGACTCCAGCCGTGATGGCGTGACGGGAAGAGAGAGTACCCTCCACGCGATATTTGAAACCGCGATTCGACAAAAAATCTCGTATGATGTGCACGAGTTGAGTGGGCACGTTGAGAGTGTACAGCTTGTAAAGCAAGCCGTTGTGCCACACCCTGTCGAATGCTTTTTCAATATCGAAGAAGAGAGCACCGGTGGGCATGCCTATCTTGAATTTGTCGTAAACGTGCTCCGTGATGCGGAGCACCTGATTTACGCAACTGTGCCTAGCACGAAAACCAAACTGTTCGGGAGGGATCAGATTGTTGTTGTGAGCGACTATTTTGAGGCGGTCGAGGACGATCCGCTCGTAAATTTTGCCCAGAGTACTGAGCAGACTGATTGGCCTATAAGAGGACGGTTCGGATGCGGGTTTTCCCGGCTTATGTATACCTATCACAACTGCCTCCTTCCAGACCTCTGGGAAGAGGCAGTTTTGAAAAGCAGCATTGAATATCGCGGTGAGCGTTAGGACCAGATGCTCCGGAAGCATCTTAATCATACGGGTAGGGATCCCGTCGCCCCCGGGGGCTTTTCGTCTTTTGAGCGCCTTGATCAGAGCGATGACTTCTTCGATCGTCACCGGTGCAAGGGGATCGGGCGGCGGCGGGTCGACGTCCGGGTCGACGACGTTGGCGTTATCGGTATCGTTTATCGGTCGCGAAATCGAGTTCGGTGGAAGCCGGACCGCGTTCCTACTTTCGACGAATGAATTAACCGCAACAAGATGGTCGTGGTCTATAGGTATTGTTGAGAGGGAACATTGAGACTCCAGACTGTCGGCCAACAGTTCCGCTTTCTCGTCGTCGTCAAACGCCGGGCGTTGATTCGGACGATTGAGCGGAGGCATAGAGGTCACATCGTTTCTCCTGAAGGAACGACACAGCTGCCAGAAGGCCTGGTGTGTCGGGTCGAGTTCGGCTAAGCGAGTTTCCCATCTCGAATCGACGACCTCTTTTATGCGACGTCTAACCTCACGTTGAAGGAAGCGCGCAAGACGTCGTCGTTCCGGGGTGGGGCTCGTCGCGCAAGCTCTGAGCGTAGCGTTACGCCTCCTCACCACCCACCGCACGTCGTCGGGAATTTGCCATTGACTGTGAACAGTCTCTGGCACCTTCTCGGAGCTTTCGCTCAAGACGTTTTTAAGGTGGTTGGTGAAGGAGCGTATCGCGCCAGTCGTTTCTTCAGGAGTCACGATGTTGGTCGGAATCGCGGAAAGATCTGTGGATGAGGTGTCCGCGAGCTTGGTGCCTAGGAGGCGCCAATTCGTTTTCACCTTCATCGGAACGTTAGGACCTGTGTTTGATGGGCCGTTTTGGGGAACTAGATCTAGGATCACAGGTCTGTGGTCAGAGTCTAACTCTTGTAGCACCTGCAAGGAACGCACGCGAAGGCTTACGTTCCTTACTAGCGCTATGTCGAGTATGTCGGGTCGGTGATCGACAGTAGAACTATAGTGAGTTGGTTCAGAAGGAACCAGGATACTCATATCTACTATGTCAAGACAACGCTCCAGAGCGGTACCTCTCCCGTTGGTCGAGTTGCAGCCCCAGAGAGTGTTCTTGGCATTGAGGTCGCCCGCCAGAATGACGGAATCCCCCATTTCAAATAATGTAGTTAGCTCATTGGAGTGAAGCTCCTTTGAGGGCGAGAGATAGGCCGATATGATGGTGATCGGCGGGTGTCCTGTCATAGCTAGCCTGCAGACTGAAGCCTCAATGTTCCTCAAAGTAGCAGGTGGGTCTAAGGGTATGCAATGCAGGGACCTTTTGAAATATATGAGAGTGCCTCCTAAAGGGCCACTGGTGCGATCGTTACGTACCAGATTGAAGTTAGGGATGTTGGGATTGCGGTGAGCTGGTTTCAGAAACGTTTCCTGAATGAGGAAAACGTCTAATTTATTTTCGCGGACAAAATCAGAAAGTTCGGCTCGTTGGCCGCTAATGCCGTTAATGTTGAAAAACCCCACTCTAAGGGAGCGAGGTTTGGTCCGCTTGGAGGGATTTAATGGTGACGTCGCCATTTAAGATGACGGAAAAAGTGCACCTACGGTGATCTGGTACATCCTCGTCTGGATGTGGACAATTTCCGAGACGAGATTGCTATCGGGACGCCCTAGGGCGGAGATTTGGGCCACGCGGTCGGCCATTTGGGCTTGGAGATTCATTAACTCCGGCGAGTTCAGAAGGAACTCGACTTTTGCGCCTTGCGCAGAAGATGATGTAGGGTGCGAGGTCGCCGCCACCTGTGGAGAGGTTTTCGCCTTGGCTGCCTTGGAAGGAGCCATGGAAGCCGAAGGAATGGGCGCAGGAGTAGGTTGAGTGGTGGGTGAGGCCGGGGTGGCGGGATTGACTCCGCCGCGGGCCTGGAGGCGTGGGTCGGCGCGTGCCGTAGTTGGGAACCACGGGTTACGCACTGGCGCAGGTGCCAGTCTGAAATTGGCCTGAGGGGCTGGTGCCTTTGGAGCTTTAGGAGCTCTGAAGGTCTTTTTGGGTGCTCTGGGGCATCCGCGGTAATTTGCGGGGTGACCCGATTGCCGGCAGTTGGTGCACGAAGGCGGCTCCGTGCACAGGGACCTATCCTTTGGGCGTGGGCACGCCGAAGTGCCGTGCTCGCCGAGGCACTTAACGCACCTGGCGGGGAGGCGGCAGCCACGAGAGCTGTGGCCGTATTTTTGGCAGTTATGACACTGCCCTATTTGGCCTTTCTTGTGTGGGGTTTCGACGGTGAAGCCGCCTAACCCGGAAATGTCGCGGATCTCGTAAAGATGTTTCACGTCCGCGGGGGTTTCGAGAATGGCTAGAACCATCTCGTACTCTAAGCCCGGTTGGGAACACGGGACTGGCGGTGCATTCGGTGCACCTCAATGGCTGAAATGCCTTTGGCCTGGAGGCCTTCCTTTACCTCTTGGGCAGACATTTGGACGGGGATACCTCGGATGACGTAGCGAAAGCGACGCTCATCCGGGAGGGAGAAGGTATAGTAATAGTAGTTCCTCGAATCGAGGAACTTGGTTAGAGCCCTATGGTCGGAGATCGAGCCGGGCTGAAGTGATAGGAGCTGCTGGCTCCCGTTCCACGAGTTCGTGGGAATGGAAATATGCTGGTTTTCCAGCTCTTTAAATAGGACCTCTATGGTCTTGCCGGGGGGAAGCTGCATGTTAACCCGTGGCGGTTTTTTAGGCCCTTTGGGTTGCGGCTGGGATTGGGAGTCGGAAGGTGGCGACGAACCCGCGGGATTCGCGGGACCTGAACTAGTGTCGATGGGCGCAGAAGGCGCGGGGGCAGGGACGAGATCATCCGAAGGCTGGGATGCGGCCTTCTTCTTTTTCCTCCCACGCTTCACCGTCGTGAAGCCTTCGTCGTCGTGTTCCGACGACGAGGCTTCCGCCTGTGATTCGCAGGAGGAAGAAGAGACGGTGCGTTTGAGGGAGCCCGAGATGGTGGTCTCCATCTCATTTTCGGAATCGGACACGCCAGAACCGACAGCGGTCTCGGTCGCTTGGCTAGCGACCGAGGCCCCTGCCGACTCCAGCGGGTTCCACGACTCGGAGAGTTGCTCCCGCACATTGTGGAGCAAACCGGACATGTAGTCTCTAAAGTCCTTGTCTAGGACTACAAGACTGCGCAGCGCCGACTTCATTTGCGAAAGCGTGAGGCCGGGTGCGACTATGGGGTCATGTTGGGGTACAATGGACGCGGAACCGGCCATATTAGAGGCTGGAACCACGTCCATGGTTGGTTAATTAATTTGGGGGCCGCGTGTGTGTTCACTACCCCGGGTGTGTTCCGCCTGGGAAAGAACACACAAGAAACCAGGCGGCTCTCACACTAAATATCGGTCGCGGGTCGCGGAACGCGGAATAACGCGGTGACTAAGTCCCCGGGTGGGTGTGCCCGGGGGTGAGTTGAGTGCGTGGCCCTCCTCGCCGGGTATAGGCGAGGGGGGATGTACTTAAAATAGGTGTGCCCTAAGCTTGTATACCCTTTGCCAATCCTAATGTGCAAAGGGTCCCTATCAGTCCGTGTACCGTAAGCGATATTGGTCCGAGGACCGCACGCTCAGCCGATACACGGGATGGATTTAAGGGAAGGGTAAGGTAGGGAAGGCGATATGCGGCGGAAACTGTGGTGTGTCTCCACAGCTTCCAAATCCGCACCCGTCCGGCTTTGCTTTAGCCCTGAAGGGGCGCAGCGCGTGGCCGGGTCACCGCTAGCTCGGCTTGTTTACACCGGTAGGTTAACCACCGAGCTAGCCCTGAAGGGGCAAAATTAAAACTTTAGACGTTGTAATTGAGCGAAACCCTGTCCTGAGAAGGACGCGGTTCGGCCCGAACGGCTTCCAGGTAACAATAGGACAATAGCCCTATTGTTCCCTTTCGACCTTGACGTGCAGCGCGGTCGCTGCGATCCGACTGAGCAGGTACTCGGGGGAACAATGTGTGTCACAGCTGGCGCTATGACAAACAATAGGTCCGTCCGAGTCGGCTGCTCAAGACGGAATGCAGCAGAGCGATAATTTTGTAACTGTAAGAAACAACTACTATACAGATATTTTTAATAAAAAATCTATGTACCGGTTGATAAATTTACAAAATAAATTCTACTTTTGCGTTACTAGTAGGTACTTTACATAGTATCCTAAATGTGGCTATAAAATACCAGACCAGTGGAATAGCGCGGGTTTTTTCCGCCCAGGGCGGACTCAAAATTTGCCGCCCCAAGGCACTAAAAAAGATCATTTCAATTAGAATCATGCGTACACCCCTCACCCAACACCAAGTTTGAATTAGTAAAAGGTTTTATTTGTTGGCATTTTGCCGCCCCGGGGTGGACCCCCCCAACCACGCTACGCCACTGTACGAGACATCTCAATGTGAATTCAGTACCAAGTGATTATTTAGTGTAGAAAGTATATTAGACTTTATTTTAGGGGATAAAGGGTGACAATAAACACAACAATAATTGAAACAAGCACTTTTATTTCATACAATAATCATCATTAATAGCAAAATATACAAACATATAACGTATGGTGACGGCCACTTTGGTCACTGAGCTACAGCCAAGTTACAACATATTTACAGGCGTGGGGTTAGACCTGACTTACGTAAACAGAGCCAAGGTGTGTTATTGATTAGAGCCAAGTGGGTCCTTGGAAAAATGGTTATTAATACTTTTTTGTGCAAAGAACGACATCAATGGGTGGATCTTGGTGTTAACCATCAGGCATAAAGTGCTGAATCAATTTGCTTGGTTTGGTACATAGATAGTCCATGTCTATTCTGGAAATATGAATAATAGAACTTTCTGGAAGCTTCAAATAAAATTTTCTAATAAGTGTTTTATACCACAGTATTACATCATTAAAATACACTTGGTAAGGTCTAAAACCTTAATTCATGGCTAATTCCACAACTTGGCTACACTTACGTAATTACATTCTCATATCCATGACATTTAATTCCTATTTAAAAGTAAAAATCTAGAAACAGTACAAACTCAATATTAAATATTCTAAAGTTTAAGAGATTTATTCATTTGAATCCTATATTTACTGCAGAAAATATGATCAGTCTGTCAAAAACTATGTTGATGGAAATGTACAAATATAACAACTTTAAATAATGTATATACATAAAAATGATTAATACGCTATAAAAAATCTCTAAAACTTTTTCAAACCATTAATATTAAGACAAAAAAATATAAAGTCGTATACACTTTGTTAAAACGTAATGACAAAAATAATATCTATGGTTCGGTGGGATTGCAATATAGGTGGTATGTGACGTCATAAGATATAACTAAAAACATAGCTGTAATATAAAATTGTAAAAATATATGAAATTATTTTGTAATAATATTGTAGTTTATTAGTACTTATAAACTGCTTGATGGATTTTGATACTGTTTGCATTTAGTGAATTTCTTTAGAAACACTCGTGAATCTTATTCATATTACTATTTTAAATAATACAGCGATGCATTTAATAATGTATAGGTCTGGTCTAAACCCACATCAATTTTTTACAAAACAATTTTGATTTATAAAGAGCAAAACATATATAGGTTATAAACATATTAATTCTTAAAGTATTATACAGGTGTAGCCCAAAATTTATTTTTTACTGGTAGAATTGAGATTATCTCTTATGCATAACCAGATAGTAGTTATATTATAATATATTGAATGTTTTAACATTTGCAATAACATACGTATTTCCTCGATTTATTTATGAATATGGCTTTAGACAAACCTGAAAACACTATTTTATTTATCGGTTGATAGAAATGGACCTAACATTGACTTTATTAAAAAAAAAAAAAACGGACTACACCCAGTATACGATAGCAGCATGAGATCTGTTAAACTAATATTAATAATAACCTACCAAACTGTGTTGGGTAAGTATAAACTATACTAATTACAAAAAAAAAACATCAAAAATTACTGGAAACAATTTTGATTGTTATTAAAATTGGTTACTCGTAGCAAATTCACAAACATTTACGATTAAAATTAGTTATAATTTAGTCAATTTACTTTTTTCTACTGGTTACATGACCCACTTTATTTCGTTGCATTATAATTATTGTTTATTAATCTAATCTTATTTGATCATTGAATTATAAGAATGGCAAGTTGCAT
Organism: Sphinx pinastri; assembly: GCA_947568825.1. NCBI lineage: Eukaryota > Metazoa > Arthropoda > Insecta > Lepidoptera > Sphingidae > Sphinx > Sphinx pinastri. Next base: position 23,990,513 of record OX387615.1, read on the forward strand.
GCCTGATGCTAAGCATTATCCCCATCATCCTAAGTGATAGGATGTCAAGTCTTGTAATGCTTAGTAATTGCAATCATAGGCCTCCCCTAAAGATTTCCAGATGGACCTGTCAAAAGCGGCCTGCATCCAGCGTGTTCCTGCGACCTTTATCAAGTCGTCTGTCCACCTTGCAATGTCTTCCAAACGAAATTGGTCTAGGTTTGAATTTATAAATCAATACTGTCGCGCAACCTATGTTATCTTGAAAGCATTTAGTGCACAAAATAAGAAATAAAAATATTTTTGTGATCTCAATATACCTTATAAGTCTTACTTAATGTAGAATTGTGCTGTATTGCTTACCCTGAGTTATTAATCTAACGTAAGGGATGAATTAACACTCAAAATTCCAAAGCAATCAATGCATTACCGAGTAACCTTTAAATATTTTTTTACTGGCACTGCAATTTGGCTCCACTGCACTTTGTAGTGAATAGAGTGGCGTTCAGAAATAGTAACTATTGGCGAAAGATGATTATCAATCGCCAGTCGAAACAACTATGCCGGCAAAAATAGGCTTGATCAAGTCTTCTGTAAAAAATATATTTGAAAGTGGATATATGGGTCACGTAAACTGAGAGCTACACCAAGAAAGTTACAAGAACTATAATTTGTCAAAAAATATAGGGATAATCAGATAATCACTAAAATCTTAGCATATACATAAATTATGTTTTATTCGATCTAGGATTTTGTACGGCGACAAGATTTCGCGATTTTCGCAAAAGCCAAGGCCTATTACTGAATATAAAAATAGAAATATACGGTCTTTCACGATTTGGGTTCAGAACGGAAAATATTAAGGTATTTTTATATCATAATTTAATAAATTTTGTCGAGTCAACTGGCTTTAATTTTTTTTATATTTGAAAGGGAATTTTTGAGACTAATTATTAATCGTCTTTTTTTAATTAACATAACAATCGCGCAAAATCGTCAACGCACAAAATCTTGTCTTAGAATAAGTTTATTTTACACCTATACAATAAAAAGAAATATTTGAATTGATATATAAATATTACGTACAACTATAGTTATTAAGTTTATATTTTATGAGCTGCCTATATTATATCGTTATATCGATTTTGGTGTCTAGTCGAAATTAGATAATTATTTTGAGATTTAGGTGCAGTGTAAATGACTATAGCTCTTGTCAGTTATTATCGCAATGTTGGCCTACATTGCATAGTTTACTTTAATCCATGATACTAAGTCTGAAAATATTTTGATGAAATTTCATGAAACTTGTAAGAGTACTATTATAAATGTTTTTTTAAATAACACGAAGTTCCCGAACTCTTCACTCGGTTAATGCATAGTTCCAAAAAGGGGGAGAGGGGATATTTAGATAGACACCAAAATCCACATTTCCAAAAACCTACATCTACGAATCTAAGCTTAATATTATCACATACGGGGAAAATTATGGAAGAATTAATTAGGAGTTACTACAGGGGCCGTTAGCATCTATTAGGGGCTTTTCTGTAATTTTTGATTTGGTGGGAAGGGGACAAACATCTTAATAATGACAATACTGATGATATTCCATAACAAAAAGGGAAACTATGATCTGAGTCATTACTTTCCTAAAACACTGACCCTATGAATATAACCCTTTCATAATACTGCAACGGCCCCTATCCATTACATCCTCACATTTAATACTACTATATTTTTATACACGTAAATTCGATAAAAAAGCACAATACAGATCACATTTAGGGTATATTTAGTATTATTAAAGGCACTTATAGTAACATCCGATGGGGTACTCAGTGCCCCTATTCGCTGCACCTGACGATGTTAAGGGAAAATATTGACTCCCTTTACAAATAATATGTGAAAAGAATCAACCCTATTTTATAACAATTATTTTAATCAGTGTTCTAACTATTCAATGTATTCAAATAAGTGAAAATATAGTTATTAAAACATTGAATTAGTTGAAAGGATGCCAGGGTCTTAAATCTAGGGTCATAGGGGCACCTAGTTACTGGGATTTTATAAAATGAGTCATGTCTAAGATGGTTTAAATTAGGGCCTAGAGTGCCCCTAATTAACAATTTTACAAAACAGGAAGCATTTTAATATTAAATTACAATTTTTACAATTTATCACCAAAATAAAATAGGGGCACCATTGGAACCTGAAAACGACCCTAAGTCATTTACATAAACGACGTAAAACCATCAAAACTATTTTTTTTGCAACCACACTTTTATGGTTGCAAGTCTGTAATTGTCAAATCAGTCAGTCAGTCGAGTCAGTCACTGAGATTAGTCAAAAATATGAACGAAACCGATATATCAAAATTTACAAAGTTATAACTTATATTGTTAATTCAAATAAATATAAGTATACAAAGTGTTATATTATTATGATTGGTTACGTTAGTAATTTACATTTAATTTGAGCGGCAAAATATGTGACTTATATTCCCGTCAAGTGTAATCGTATTTGACAACAGAATGCTTGACGTGAATAATCGGCACTTGGGTTCATGTCAATGTTAAGTACGACGTATAAACACGTCATTCCAGTAAGACGTATGTGTCCGTCATTTAATCACAAAAGTTTGTACGCGATAAGCATAAATTTGAGTCTGTCTTGTCTGCTTCCACTTTGATACTGTTTTTATATAGACAACTAATTTTGATAAATATTGATACACTGACTATAATACTTTACAGTATGGATAGAAACTAGTGGATAATTTGATGTTAAGTCAACCACATACAACACAACTTCAGATCAATAGTTGCATTACCTTTGTGGAGCAGACATCGACAATAACATCTATGTAAGTTGATTTCTTATTTTTTAAACTTTCTTCGTCCTTCGCTCGGGTCTTCTGTCTATCCTTATGGGCGATGTGACGGATTGAATCATCTCTGCTATGTGAGAGTCTTTCAGCGGCTTTTGAAGCCTTTTGGCCGACCTCGTGCGGAACTTGGCCGATTCCTGATTCGCTACTAAGTTTGGCGTTAATGATTTTATGCATCTGGAAATAAAATATTGTGTTACTTATTTAAAATTTTTATCCCGGGTAAACTAATTCACGCGGGCGGAGCCGCGGGCAAACACTTGTACGACATATGCGTGCCTTAGTCAACATACTGCAAACCCTTCTAACTTGTCACCAAACATGTATGTAATTTTTCTTAAAAAAAATATCGGTATAAAACTACATTATAATAATAATAATAATAAACCCGCAGGGGCGGCTTTGTGGCGAGCCGTCGGTGAGTGGCGACACCGCGTACCCCGATTCCGTGGGGGCTAAATGAGACCCCCTGACCCTTGGCTTGCCTTAAATGGCTGGCTAGGGGTGGAAATCGCAAGAGCTAAAACCTGAAGCTCCAGGGTGGAAGTGCTCAAGCTGCGTAATAGCGAGGAAACCCGCTCCGGGACGCGTTAGCGACCCGCGATGGTGAAATCGGTGCACACCTCTCGACACCCTTTAGCCACCCACACCGATGTTGCGTCCTTGGCATGCGCCGCTTTTGGGATGCCCATCTAGTGGGGGGCAAGTCACCGTCTGCCTTGATTACAAATGATTGAGACATTTTACTTGGCAGGCGTCCCGTTGTCTCAATCAATAGCCCAGCAACCAGTCCAGCTAGATCCCATCCATAGACCCGGTATAATTCCCATCTTCTCCGCAATAGTCCTTGCACCTTGCGGGCGCTCTTTGGCTGTATTTCCATAAGTACAGACAGAGAGAGTACCTACAAGGTGTACACACCCCAACTAGAGTAACGTATCTTAAAGGGGCCTCTACGTGTTGGATCCATATCCCCATGCAAGCCTTCCAAAAGGACCGGCCTTCGTGCCGTGATTTCCCGCAGGAAAGATACAACATAATAATAATAATAATACCAGCCCTGTATTATATACTGCCCACTGCTGAGCACGGGCCTCCTCTACTACCGAGAGGGGTTAGGCCTTAAACTACATTGTTAGCTGTAAACCACGATATTTTTAAAGTGTGCTACCTGGCAGCCTCCTGCAGCTTCCTGGAGAGCAGCTCGTTCTTCATCTTGGCGGCGGCGAGCTCCCTCCTCAGCTGTGACTTGCTCTTGTTGCCCGACGGGTGCAGCAGCGGGTGTCTCCGCAGCCGAGCCGCCGACGGACGCACCGTAGGGTCCGGGTCTACCATTTTCTGTAATAATTATAGCACTTAAGTAGGGTTTACGTCTCTGGACGTCTCGTGTCTCGAAGTCTCGGGACTTTCGGTATATTTCGTTGTCCCGAGTCACGGGATATTGGGGTTGAGACGCGAGAATTCGGTTGATGAAATTTTTGTGTAATTTTTTAAAATTTTATTAGCTTCCTGCAGTGTGTTTCCTGCGATTTTAATAACAGAATGAAGAATCTGCTGCTTCAGTGGCACAGCTATATGTAGTTATCACTTATCAGGAAATACAAATTTTATTTTGAGGTCAGACTCACGCGAATAGACAAATAAAGTTATAAATATAGAAAACAAGTATACAAATTGGTTTTATATGTATAAGTGCCTCCTATATCACTTTTGAGTATAGGCTATAACTTAAATTATAACTGTCTACACCCTAGAGGTATCGAAAGGTCGAAATAATCAATAAAAATTGTACATAATCGCTTACCTTTAGTAACTGGTTAAATTCCCTGGACAGGTTTGGTAACTCGGGCAGTCTGCCTTCCCTGTAGTCATGCCACAGCGGTCCATTCTTGGGTAACGGACCACCGCCGGCCGCCTCGAACAGTGTTAACCCTGGAACAATGATATAACGTCACGACTACGTCACTTAAGTGATTGGTAGGAGCCTAACTACTTATCAACCACTGCATAAAAAACAATTTAAAATAATATAATAATAACATCAACACCAAAATTCTTTTAATCGTTTGTCTGAGACATGTTGTAATGAGACATGAGATTGCTTTTTTAGAAGTATAGAATAAATATAGATCAACTAATTGCAATGTGTGGATTATTGCAAATTTAAATAATGGTAGTGATAAGATTCTCACCGAAAGCAAATATATCAGCTTTAGTGAGATGCGTCAATTCCTCGTGCAACACCTCGTTGGGGAGGTACCTGCAGTCGCCCTCCTCAACCGACGGCGACGAAATGCACGTCACGTGGCCGAGATCGCCTGATAACGTAAAAAAATAAATTAATATAAAAATACAGTACAATGCAATCAGCCCTGGTTTATATACTGGCCAATGCTGAGCACAGGCCTTCTCTACTACTGAGAGGGGTTAGGCCTTCCACCATGTTGGCCTAGTGCGGGTTAGCAGACTTCACATACCCTTGAGATTCTTATGGAGAATTCTCAAGTATGTAGGTTTCCTCACAATGTTTTCCTTCACTGTTAAAGCGAATGATAATTGATAAACAATACACATAACTTTGAAAAGTCAGAGGTGTGTGCCTTGAACCTTCAAACATTGTCTAGGCAGACCTTTCCATTCCCATCTAGGCTATCGTCCAAAAATACAGTATAATATATTGTTTAAAACACAAGAAAGATTGCAATTTAAGTTAATAGTAGGGAGTTTCTGAACAAGAGTCACAGCTGGAGTTGCAACTGGTCTGACTCAAAAAAAAATTTTCTACAAAGTATTACAATTAATATGCTGGTGGTTGGATATATTTTGTATACAAGGAGTTAAAGCCCATTGTGGCCTAGGAAGTGTTCCAGGATCAGCTTGTATGTCTGGTACATACAGGCCGGCATAATTGTGTCATCATTGTGTTGGCCGACAAGAGATAATTACCCCTTGCTAGTGGTAATTATCTCTTGTCGGCCGACATTCCATCTGCACCACATTCCACTTACCATCAGGCAGTGCAAACATTTTGCCATGCCAAAAAAATGTACCTGCTGCTATAATAATTACCACCAAACATCATATTTGTTTTTTCAAGTATAGTGTACCACATACCGATCTTGTATATGTGTCCGTTGGCTGGCTCGTCGTCCTCGTACCCATCGTCGGAGTCGTTGTCGACGGCCCCGTCGCCGGAGCACACGAAGATGTTGCCCGGCTTCACGTCCATGTGCACCAGGTGCCGCGAGTGGATGTAACTGCACACATACAAATGTAACTATTGAATCTTACCGAATTAATTTATGCAGTAGAAATTTGTTTGCGATTCTACAAATGCATCCATTGTTTAATGGAGTAAGCATGTTTAATTTTGCATTACAATATATTACAATTTAAATTTCAGTATAACAAAAATATAGGGTATGAAATTTCTTATAACATAAATAATCATGATGATGTTGATGTTTTTTTGTCTGAAGGCGATCATAGTGGCAAATATTATATAAATCATAAAATAAACGTGTACTCACGCTAATCCATCGGCGATATGTGCCAGCAGTAGCAGGAGCTCGCTCTCAGCCAATGGGCCCTCTTCCATCTTCTGCTGCAAGGAGCCACCGTCGCAGTACTCGTTCTGGATTATCATGTGGTCGTCCTCCGCCCATGCAGAGTAGTATCTGTTCATAAAGAAACTATTAAGCATTTTGTTTAACAAAAACAAACCGTTCAAAAACTGACCAAAACTTATCTGGGACAAAAACGACCCTGGGTCGGAATAGACCCAGCACGCACCTGACGACATGCGGATGCTTCCCGAGCGCTGCGTGCGCGTACACCTCGGTGAGGGCGGCGCGCTCCACCGCCGAGCCCGCCACGGGCCGCAGCGACCGCTTCAGCGCATACACGCAGCCATCCAGCTTGTTCACGCACTTCGTCACGCGTCCAAATTGACCCCGTCCGATCACACACAACTCGATGAACTCCACATTGTAGCGGGATATGTTTGATTCCTGTTGGTATAACGGGGTGATATTATTATGTGTCATAGCAGATACTTTTATTATGATAAAATTACGAGTAGTGGTGCTATAATGTAATTTTTAATTGAAAGTTCTGGACAGCAGTAACAAATCACGAAACTAAGAGGGGAAATCCGCTTGTCTTGTTATTTAGTTGTGTAAATGAAAATACGACATTTGCACATACCCTTAGCCTCTTCGCCGGCTGCTCAGGCGTGGCGTCCCATGTTGGCGTCTTCGATAATGCACGTTTCTTCTTGTTCAACGCCTGACCTGCATGACAAGAAAATAAATGTTAATATTAATATACTAGGCTGTGTTTACCCCCAAAGATTTTACTCATTTTAATAAAACAAAATTAAATCAGCTTATATTTATCTTGTACAGAAACAACTCACCATCCGGTGTGAATGGGTTGATATTAGCCACGGGTCTCTTGGCCGCGAGCCTCGACTCGTCGAACTCGTCTGGCGGCAGGCTGCCCAGCGCGCTGTCCTCGTCGCCCGACGGCGGGTGGAGGTGATGACTCGAGCCTGATGGTACACCTAAAGAAAATTATTTTGATTAGTTATTATGATGAGTGGGTCTATAATGACCCCAATAATATATAAAAAAAAACATCGTACTAGAATGTACAATTAGAAAAAAAATTGTCTACCGTCTAATATTTTCTTTAAAATTGTTTGGAGAACTTGTCATAATATGTAGATGTGAATCATAAATTAAAGAGTTATTTATTATGTAGTTAATCCTTCAACGCCCACGGTGGACACCGGTGCCATTTATATAAGGAAATTAGCTTATAACTATATATAAGCGGACATTGACGGATTAATTTATGAACTGTCTTTATCAGGGGCTGTAGCCAAGATGCCTTACTACAATCATTAACGCTAACATTATGTATGAGAATGACATATCTTAGGGATACTTATTGACAGGATATATAATTTCCATACTTTTGTTCTGTTTTCTATTAGTGTTAACAATAAGGTGACGTCACCAAGGCGCCGTTGGCCATAACGCTGCGTGCGTGCGAAAGAGATAGCACGATATCCCCGCCACGCCCCCACTTTTGCCCACAAGAATATTACAAAATTGAATGACTGCTTTATTTTTCAATCGATTTTGATGCTGATTTCACAGAAGAATTTCTTTTTCTTATTTTTTCTGTTACATCTAAAATAATGTACAAAATAAAACATAGGAAACTACCCTATTGTTGAAAGGTATCTGTATCTCATCTTGGCTACGGCCCCTGGCGAGCAACAAGCCAAGATCGCCTTACGATTATATCCTCTATGTCTATTGTTATAAAGTATCTTATGTCCTTACCCGTCTGCACGTTGAACTTGGGCGGGAACAGCCTCGTCCTCGTCGGGTGGTGAGACGGCGTAGAGCACTTCTCTAGCAGGGTCTTGGGCGTGTGCGGACTGTCGAACAGTCTGGAAAAAGAATTGTTGTTAGTCATGACCATCAGAATACCACCTCCTTGGTCTAGTAGTAGCGTATGTAGCTTTGAAGGTGTCTGGTTCGATTCCCGTTGATTCTGGTGGATTTTACTAATATTTGCTTGAAATACCGTATAGCTTACCTATCTCTAAACATTTTTATTGGTTTTGTAGCCTATTACAAAATAGTAAAAGTCGCATCGCTATTAGCTGTGTCGTTTCTACGTGAAACGTGAACTTATTAACATTACTGTATTTTGTTATATATGTATAGAATACCGAATAATGTTGTTAGGTACACTCGACGCTACCGAATTCAAGTCTGCAACCATGACGAAAGCTTGAAATATTGCCTCTTTCATACAGTTCACGAAAAAAGCGTTACCTTGCCACTATTTACTCACAAAACGTAAAAAAAAACATCATTATGCAATACAAATTCACGAGAACTTGCCAAAACATCTTTTTAACTCAGGTGATCGAGGAAAAAACTCACACCATACAAATATGGACTCTGTCACATAAATTTAAAGTTCAAAATTATTAGTGCGGGTTTTTTTTGTGGTTTTTTCGTGGGTGTTTCATTTTTTGCCACACGGCAGATGTCAGAATCATATGTTCGCTTCTATTGTGCTCTGAACTGTATTTCAACGGATTTTCAACCGAAAATTCGTAATAGAAAGTTGTGAGACAATTTTTGGAATGACGTAGAGATCCGCCGATAAATTACGCAGGTTTGAGACCTGTGTAATCGGTCCACATTTGCCTTTAGCCAATGCGTCATACTTATTTTTTATGACAAAATATTACAGAACATCTGATAAAAAGGATAACGTATTTTGCCTCATTTAGACTATTAGCGAATTATTCGCAGAATAACTTGGCGAATAATTCGTGCATGAGTATGACTATGAATAATTATAAGTAACGAATACACCCGAATAAGCTGTTTACACTATCGGGTTCATGACTGTTCGTCTGTACTCTGCAAGTAAGTATCTAAATCAGGGGTTATGACTAATTGCGACGTTGGCTTTTGTTTTTTAATTTTACAGGATAATCGGCGAATCCCGTAGGTAGAAACTCGGACATACAGTCGTAAATCGCATTACATACTGTCTATCTTAAATTAATTTATATTTCTCGGGCTGCTCACAATAAGCATAAAATAAAAATAGTGTAGTCTTTTGTTTTAACGGTGAAGGAAAAACATTGTGAGGAAACCTGCATACCCGAGAAGTTCTCTGTGAATTTTGAAGGTATGTGAAGTCTGCCAACCCGCACTAGGCTAGCGTGGTGGATTAAGGCCTTAACCCTCTCAGTTGTAGAGGAGGCCCGTGCTCAGCAGTGGGCAGTATATAATACAGGGCTGGTATGGTAGTCTTTTGTATATATTTTTCATGTTTATGCTAAGTATAGTTATTGATGACAAAGTTATGCATTTTCACTTTCAATAGTTTACCTAGAGATAGTCGTTTTATGGAAATTGTCGCAAGCACAACCACTGGGCATTATGACGTGACTTATCTTCTAATATCTCAAGTGACGGGCGTCTTATCTACAGTTATTTGCAATTCAGTCTTGGATTCTGTTATTTATAAGCGGTCGTGGCGATGAGCATCTGGCGAGTGACTTACCTATCACATTTACAAAATATCTTATAGAAAAATAACAGTATTGGCCACAAATAAAACCAGTTCTTAAGTTATAGGTGATGGGAACAGATTCGTGTTGCAACCTGTTTAGACGCGCTGGCGAGTTGCGTCCAGTGCCCAAAACATGACGCATCGCACTTCCATGTCAACTTCCTAGTCTTATCAAACGAGTATTGTTGGATAATTTTGGTATTATGTGTCTAAACTGCAAACGATCTTATATAAAAAAATACGATCGCAACATTTTCATGGATGACATGATAAATTACATCATAAAAAAATCATTGATACATTTTTAAACAATACCTGCATGGATTTTGACAAAAAATACTTAAACAAGTGCTATAAAAGTTTCATAGTATTTTTTATAGCTTCGGATTTCACAACACTGTTGTTGTAAAATCGAAACATCCGGTACAGCCTGGAATTTAATTACTGACTTAAGATAAATTCTTGTGCCCAAAAAAGAAACAAAATGACATGACATCACAGACACAGTTAGCCTCTCTCACAAAGCTGATGGCCTCTACATAGAAAACAGGTTTACAATGAAAGTGTCACTGTGTGTGCCCAAAATACAAATTACACTTTGCCCAGATTTACCATTTGTGTCCAGTTTGGCCCAAATACATGCACAAACATGTTCAAACTTGTTTCTGTAGTTTAAACTGGTTTATTGTGAACACAAAATTGTATTTATTATGATTTTTTATGCGTAGACCTCAAGATATTTTATCTTATGCTAGTTAGGTGACTGTATTAGTACCTAAAAACACCAGCTAGAACTATGATTAACACTGTACTCCCAGGCAATGCTTGGTGCTTGTCAACATGGCATAACAATTTTAGTCCCTTATTGAACAGTAATTTTATTTTAAACAAAAAAAAAAAAAAATAATGATGTCCCTGAAATTAGATTTAAACAGTTTTCCATACTGTTGATTGGTAGATATAGAGAAGCAGGCTTTCAAACATAAGCTAGAATTTATATTTTGTGTAAGGTGAACACACAATTCAGAATAGAGAGCATTATACTAAGTACATCTGATTGTATGTGTTGTTTAGAACAGTGCAAGCAACATGATGGTGGTCATTCTCATAATAGATATTGATCAGTGAAGACTTCATTTCTGTTCAACTTAATGTTAAGCCTGGTTTAGACCATGAAATTATACTTTGTACGCTCAGTGTATACATTAAGACACTCATATTCAGCATGGCCACTTGGTGTATACATTGTGTGGTGTATAGTGTCATAGTCTAAACCAGGCTTAACAGTTGAGTTCTATAGAAAGATGAAATTAACAAATTTTGTGTGATGTACAAATATTGGTACTTGTAGCTGTTGACATTGTTCATTATAGCTTCTGATACACACATAGTCTATATTTGGACATAGCTTTCCCGTTTATATTATGATAATAAAAAAAAAACAAAAACTTTAATAATAGTGATTAAGTTACTATTAATCTGTGGGAGAAATAAAAAAATATGTCTTAAAATAAGTTTAATTCAGATTCTGGTGTGGTGTTTGATACATGTAATTTAATTTGTATGGTTTTGAAATTTATAATTCATTAATATAATTAATAAAATTATTGGTTCAACATAAAGATTGTAGGTACTTTTTGACATAAATGAGAAGTCAAAATCAGATTTGCTAAATTACTAAACAAATAAAGTAAAAAAATTGAGAAACTAATGTTTTAAGTATTTAATTACGCTAGAAGTCTAACAATAGCAACAATGCAAACAGACATTAACCCGTCATCACCCGCTTATATTTATTTATTTGATACTGCTCATCTAGTAGGGAGCCAAAATGTAGAAGACAGGCGGGAAAAGCAAGCTGTCTTTCAATGGGCAAGAGTGGTTACCACAATGTACAAATGAACTCACAAATTGTCTCCTTGTATGTTTAGTGGGGACGTATGCACTCGCACAGATGGGTGATGAGTTCAACTTATTGAAATATTTCACGCTTATAAAAATAAAATTGTCTCCTTAGAACGATTAAATGATTTTGATCCATTTGAGATTTCACAAACAAAAACCATGTAATGATATCCAGTAATAAGAATATTATTATCTTAATATACAAAACACTTTAAAATTATTTAAGGTAATAAATATGTTACTAAAACTACAATAATTTATCAAAATTGAGATGTTTCGAAGTTGCTAATAGGACAAAATATAAGTGGCATACACTGCCTCTGGCAGATTAAATGCTAGAGAAGAATTGTGTGCATCATAATTGCTTCAGGAAATGCAAGGGCTTATTTATCTTTATCTTCATCACTTTTACTTTATTCAAGATATCACGTAAGCTGACAAACCAAGAACAAAATTTCTTCAGTGTAAGAACAAGGTTGTACAACAATCTGGTATCCCATTCAAGCAGAGATTTTAATTTATTTGGTGAAATAATAAAACTAGAATATTTTCTTTTCTTGAAGAAAAGCCACCATTGATGCAAAATTGACAATGTAGCACTTGTTTCAACTACAATACAGTCAAAAACAACTTGTATATTCCTATTATTATGCAAAATTTTGTGTTTGAAGGAAAATGACGTATAGCTATATGTAAAGTCAAAGAACAGCATTTTTGTAATAATGTTCATGTTTAGTTTATAAACATAATAATATCAGTTTTAAAATAATCTTATATTGCATCAATACTATAATATCATAGTTATAATTACGATAAAACTTATTTTGATATAAAACATGATTTCATGTAATTTCAGAAATCGTCTGACCTCATCTATTCATAGTTATTAAGGGCCGTGAAATGTCCATTATGAGCACCCAGCAACAGGAACCCTTGTACTTCAAACACTTTCCATCGTTTCGTGGCATTATATAATACCAGAATGTTCCAAAAACATAAGCAAAAATAATAGAAAGTGAAATCATGTTTTGGTTCTACATATGCAATTTTTTAATATTTATGTGTCAAACGACTTTCATGAAAGCTTTGGGGTGATGCATGGTATTTTTTTTTAGCCAGCCATAGTAAAGAAGGAAGCCAAGGACTTACCTCAAAGCCCTAACCCGTTTATAAGGGGGGCTCAGCGACGCGGGCGCTGGAGATGCATTTCTGTTGCCGTCATCGTCATCCAAATTGCTAAAGTCCAGCTTCCTAGGCACAATGGAAGCCGGTATAGGGCTTAAATTGTCCGAAAATATGTTAAAAGAGTCTGTCATTTCACAAGAAGTTTCAACAGAGAGTTCTGATGAATTATGCTTGTTGTTGTACCCAGTTTTCATTCTATAACACTCCGTCATGTCTATAAGCTCATTTGAAACACTTTAAAACAAAAATATCACAAGAGAAATCACTAAATTTCGTTATTAATCGTTCACAAAGCACTTTCACGAATTTCAATCAACGTTATGGCGGATGACGCATAGCACCTGTTTAATTGTTCAACGAATCACGGCGTAGTATATGACCGGTGAGACGAAAATTCAAATTTGATTGGCTGAAGTTATTTTTTTTAAATAACGATGTCGCTTCTCCGTCTCTTATTGGGTATTATAAAGACGCGTTCCAGAAAAAGATGCGTTCCTTTTAAAATTATAGGTTTACGTTTACTAACATTGTTTATAAAATATTATGTCTGTAAAATAAAATAAAATAGGATATTAATTTTGTTTTTGTTTATTGTATTCATACAGTACACATTTTATAATAAGTAGTTACATAACATTGTTATCTTTATTTAAGTAGCGTATTAGATATTTTCTTTGACTCTAAAATAAATGTCAGAATGAATTTTAAGTCATTAGAATAATATTTTTATGTAACTTTTTTTTTAAATTAATTCACATACACTTATAAAATGTAGATGTCGCTTTATTGAAAATATTTGTCACTTCACTACTCGACGCTAGAGGTCACTAGTGATTGTAGTACCCATTGCGTAGTACAGGGCTCACAAAGTCTTAAATAGCCTACTGACCGCAAGATGTCACTACATGACCATATACATAAGATTGGTTTTGGGATAGGGAACGTGCACGAGTTATAGGGGCAGCACAAAATCGACACAAGAGCCACATGTGGGTAAAAAGGAATTATTTTTATTATTCCTACATTATGTCAAAAATGATAAAACATGGGATCCCTCAGAACAATAACTAAAGCAGTGGGTTCCGGCTGAATATTATTGATACCTAGCGTGGCCAGAATAAGCTTTTTTTTTATGGAAGCTAGTTATTTTGATGTTATTGAAGCAAAATTAGGCGGTTATGTTACCTTAATTACAGATTTGTTTGTATTGAATATTATGTTTAAAACTTCTTTATTTCTATAAATTACATAATGAGACATTTCTAAATGCTTTTGGAACTCATAATTATGTATGTTTCACACAGCTTTTATTATTTTGTCGCTTTTCACATAACCATAGAATGTAAGTACAATTAGGTAGTATTCTTGCGAACATAATAGAATTTCACACCATTTGATTTGTTTATTTTTATGTTTTGGAGCATTCAGATACAGATGTAATACATTATCAACAAATAAAATCTTATTTTTCATCCTTTTAATATGAATATTTTACGTCAGTGCCAAGTATCGATGAGCTGAAAAAGATTCAGATTGCGCCACCAGATGGCAGAGCTTACGACGTGCACGTTCCCCATATCGACGGTAGAAAGCGGAAATGTCGTATCTCGGAAAATGGCCAAAATGACTTATTACTATATTATTGATCAGAAAAAAAAGCCGCATCGAATGGTCTAGGTCTCGTCTTCTTACGACGAAAAAAAATTATGATACGCCATCGATTTTTTTCTAGTTTTTGTACAGTTTATACAAAAAATTGCTGTAAATAGAGAAAAAAACGTTACATTTGAAAATAAAAGAGATACAACAATACGCCCAGTGTAAATAATTGTTACAACATTATTTTTCAATTATGGAGATTGATTTTCGGAGATACAGCATTTCTGTCGGCCCAAAATTTTACGTTGCCAGAGATGTGCGTATAATTATTGAAAAGTTACTACATTTCAAACATTGAATCGGATAGCGAAAATCACACTTACGTCATAGGAACAGAGTATTGTTTTTTTGTACAGTGATTAATACTTTGTCAATACGTCACTCTAGCCAGACCCGCTCCCGTCACTTCGCTCCTACCCCAACGAGTACCTTACCTACGCCATTCCGAACCAGTTTCTCGACTTCCAAAGCACTTCTTGAGCGACCGCTGCATCGCTCTCTTGCTAAACCCATAGTTTTGGCGTAGCGGGTGATCAGGGTGTACCGCACAGTTTCTTTCGAGGCGGCTTGCTTGTTGATCGGTTTCTTGCTTTGGGATCTGGTCGCCCTCTTCGATGCTTTTCATTGGTGGGAGGAGGCATTCGGACATGGGCAGCATCCGGCCCTGAAGAAGGTGGAGACCATGAAGGCTTCCCTACGTCGAGCTGACGTGGAGGAGTGGCGTATCAGGCCGGAGGCCCTGACAGCGGGGTTCAGGGTTGTCGCGGTAGTGCGCCCGGTTTACTGCGTGGCTGGACAGGCGCCATGGCCCGGCTACGTTTCACTTGATACAGATACTTACTGGGCATAGCTGCTTCGGTGAGTAACTGTGTCGAATAGTAGGCGCAGAGGTTTCGGCTGTTTGTCATCATTGTGACAACTGCCCGCTGGATACGGATCAGCACACATTGGAGTTTTGGTCAGTATGGGACGAGGAGCGCAGCGCTCTCAGAGCAGTCGTCGGAGGAGACCTCTCACTGCCGGCCGCGGCCGGTTCTATGGTCGGCAGCCAGAGGTCATGGCGAGTGATGGCCCACTTCTGCGAGGTGGTCCTCTAGCAGAAGGAGAGTGCCGAGAGGGATCAGGAGCGCGAAGATACCTCCCGCCACCAGAGGAGACGTAGAAGACGCTAGGTGGAGGACTGACCGGCATCTCCCACCGTATGGATTGGGGGCGTTTGGAGAAGTCCACCACGGTACGGTACGGTGCCTGTCGTAAAATACGACTAATAGGGGCCACCGGGGTAGGCGGGCGGGCGGCAGGGGGTACTATACCATACCATATCAGCCCTGTATTATATACTGCCCTCTGCTGAGCACGGGCCTCCTCTACAACTGAGAGGGTTTAGGCCTTAGTCCACCACGCTGGCCTAATGGGGGTTGGCGGACTTCACATACCTTCGAAATTCAGAGAACTTCTCAGGTATGCAGGTTTCCTCACGATGTTTTCCTTCACCGTTAAAGCGAGCGATAATTTACAACGAAAACACACATAACTTTTTTAGAAAAGTCAGAAGTGGGTTTGGTCAGAACCCTTGGGTTTGGAACCTGCGGACATTTGTCTCGACAGTCCGTTCCACTCCCAACTAGGCTATCGCCGCTTCAAGCAGGGTAGTTCGTCTTTAATGTCGTATTATCTTTTAGTACAATGTTGCGATCTCAGTGATGGAAGATAGCGTGGAAAGTAGGTGTCACGCTGCCCTTGACGCCGATTTTTTCCAACTCCTCCCTATGTTTCTATTTGATTGATTTCATTGCGGGTTAAAGACAGATTAGTGTTCCCTGAGATTCGCCGAGCTTCACCGCTCGGTATCATAAAATGCGTGCCACTGCTGATCCTGGCTTACAAGAGTTGCAGTGGCGGGCGTGAGGGCGGGATAGTCACTGCCATTGATGCCGAAAGCGTAGTTCGATGCTTGGGGGATTCTGAGCCCCCCCACCCCCCAACAACAGGAGACAAATATAGTTAGAGCTGAATAGAAAAATTACTGTTTATTTTGTTTATTTATTTGTTTTTTTTTGTCCTTACATTCTTAAAAAGAAAATAAAAGCGTTTAGTAAAAGATACAGCATTTTATTTTTATAACTTTTATGATACTGCTTGTATGTAAGACGTGGTTTTTTTCATAAACTAGTTCGATTAAATCATATACAGCAATATAAACATGATTGGCATGGTTTTTATTTGAGATACAGCAGATCCATCGCATCGAAATCTTTATGTATCTTAGTTGGTCATACATTTCACCTCACAGATAAAACATTTCTGCTGCTCGACATTAAAACATCGACTGCTGTAACTAGTACAAAATCAATGAAGTAGTAACTTTAGGATATTTCGGTTAACCGTGGAAAGTAAGGTTTAGATTTTTGGAAATATGTTCCAAATCTCAACTTTCTATCTTCATAAATTTACGAGTTATGAATTTTTTAAATCGTTTTTTGGCTCTGGTGTAAAGTTGGATATTTCGAGATACGACAAAATCGCTTTTTACCGTCGATATCAAGAATTTCAAAGATTATAATATTATTATTGTAATAGATTTTACTACACCACTGAACATTTATCATTTTTTATTTTGTGTAGTACGTTCTACCCCATGGATGCATTTAAATAAATTAAAAACAGAAACCAGAGCGTCAAATCCCCATTACTTGATACTAAAAGTACATTCATAAATAAAACGGTATAAATAAAATTATGACAAATCGTAATATGCGTGACAAATCAAAGCATGACCAATTGCGCCATAGATGGCAGCACGCGACAAATGACAGTTTCACCACATTTAAATAAATCTAAAACACGTTTTATGAGGGTTCATTTTGTTTTATCCGATTCTTTGTTGAAAATATTGAGGAATCCGCTGGCCTTAGATAGGGCTTTTAAATCAGGGATCGTGGGTTCGAGTCCTGTACCGAGATCTTAGAGCTATTCATTTTTCTTGGATGACCCTTTTGTATATTCATTTATCAATACTTACATTTAGTTTTTGTTGAAATTGGCTTGAATGTATGCAGTAATAAATATAATAATATGTACCTAAGCCTGCAGGTAAAAGGCAAGGTAAACTTTTGGGCATCCTATGAAAGAAAAAAATCCACGAACCATAAATCATTAAAACAGCATTTTAATTATACACTGTTTTAAAAATGTTTTCCAACAATCTAATAGGTAAAAGTTTGATAGTCAAAGAAAAAAACAAAACCCAAATTGAATATGTAGGCAACATTTTTATTTTTATATTACGTTAATGGTTGGAAATGTTTATTTATAAAGGCCTTATGGGAATGCATAAAATAGTATAGTCTCATTTGTCCATATGTGCTTCTATAAAATAGAAACTTTGTACATTCCATAAAATTATCGCTACCTACGTAAATCAAAAATATGCCCTATATTGTACATCTATTTTGCTAATTTCATCACGCTAACCCCACGCAGCCCAGACAGGGCAATTAAACTAATCTCGGCAATAAACACAGGGGTTGAAAAGATATTTTGACAACCCCTTTGGCCAACTGTCCTTAACTAATTTGGATTCGGTAAATAAAATAATTTGAATATAAACGCTATGGGGTGCGGGGTTGATTCGTCGTGCACTATTTGCTTCATACTGCTATTTTATATTAAGAAAAGTATTTTTTTAATACACATTACCTACTAATATTGTTGATGGGAAAGTTTGGGATGTGAATTCTGTTTAGTGATAGAAAGAGAGAAATTAGTGATACGGTCCCATAAGAATATCCGTGCATGGACCCAAATAAACTCTTGCATATTATACAGGAGAATTAATAATTAGGCCCGTTTTCACAAACGTTAGTTAACTAATACGTAGCAATGTTATGAATTATGATAATATGTCTGTTTCAGTACTTATTGTATTTATGACTTATGTTTATGTAATTATTATATCAAACTACTTTTGATTAGCTAATATTGAGATACAACTTTATTTCAGTGGGCTGTCAGATAAACAAAGCTGAATAAGGCTAAGGAATTCATTTTTTTTTTTCAAATTCAAATTTATTTATTTGTGAAACATGAGTATACATCCTGTTGGGCTACGGGTTTCAAATAAACTATGTTTGAGTAAGATTTCTTTATTTTATCAGTGGAGCAAAAGGAATACATTACGTTACATTACAAATCACCGAGAGAACCAAATATAATTCTCTTTGGAACCAAATCAGACTAGACTACTGACACGGCTCAAGAACACTATTTCCTTTTTCTAAATATAAACGAACATAAATGCCAGTAAGTATAAACATCAAAACCTCTGTTATACAATTTACTTTTTAACACATACAATAATATGCAAGTTGTTCAAAAATAAATATAAAATGATCAATCATGTTTGGCCAGTGTGGCGTACAAATTATAATCAGTAACTACCTAATACAATTTATTTATATAAACTTACAAATCCAAATAAACTTATTATCAAATTACATAATAAATAATCACTATGAAATCGCCGACACTGTGCGTTCAGGAGTACTGTGCGTCCTCATAGTGTTGTTTGTGGATACGGATGTCAGTGTCTAGTACTATAACCCTTTTAAAAAGAATGCAAAATTATTGTAAGTTTGCAACCGTCGCATCGCATTGGACTTACGAGACTCACTAATAGATAATTTAGAAATAAAATGCACTGAGCCATTTGTAAGATATTTCCTTTGCCTCATAAACTGGATTGTTCATGCATGTCTCAGCATAGCAGTCGTACCGTAATATAACTACGCCACCGAGGCAGTATTATAGAAGCAAAGAAATTTATATTTTTTTATGTACAGTCAGCAGCATAAGTATCTGTACAAAATCAAAATTTCAAATCGCCTATATACGCATTAAGTTAAACTGAAACTTTTTTTCTTCGTTGGAAGTAAAGTAAATCTCTTTTATTTTATGATTGTAATGAGAAAAAAAAAGATTAGTAAGAACATAAAAGTATGTAGGCAATTTGAAAATTTGAATTTGTTCAGCTACCTGTACCTGACTGTTACCTATATCAGTGTTAAACATGCCGGTTGTGTCGACTGACGAGTGACGTTCATTAAATTAGGTCCTGACCGAAAAAAAACATAGGTTAGATACCTAATCCAATTCCATAAACTGGGATAAATTATAGATACTTCACGTTAAAATATATCACATTCATCAGCATTTTTATTGCGTTTCTCTTTAGACCATGTACGTATATGTGTTAAAATTTGAAAATGTGGTTAATATCACTAAGTAGGTACTTTTTATATTTAAAAAGTGAAGTCAATGTTATAAATTCTTACAGTAAGACTTCAAGACTAATGCAATGCTAGGACAATATGCTTTAATGAGCGACTTGACCTACTGAATCTCATCCCTTATTCATACCGGTTGCTCACGTATTACCTTTTTCTTTAGCATTTTTCTTATGACTATACAAACGATTTTCAACTTAATTTTATGCGTTTAAAGTCTATATTACATCGTTACAACTTTGGTATCTACATCTTTATGGTTGTAAGCAAAGTGACCAATAACGTACCGGGGGTGTGGCTAATTTCAAAATTGGTACGATACTTTTTTTTCTTGAGGCGAGAATGCGGTTTCTTCTCGCGTTCGCGTTCTAGCCAGTGTCGTACCAGACTTCGATGGGATGGGATGTTTATTGATCATAAATGTAATATTTGCCAAATTGTATGAATATATTTGCTGGGAATTTAAATATAATGATACTAGCTCAAAAATGTTTGCTTAAGGTTATCGATAGATTCTTTTGGTAATAAATTACTTGATAGATTACACCATAAATAACTCGTATCATCTTTTAAAGTTAGTTACTATTTATTTATTTAATAATTTCAGCAGTATACGACGTGTGGCTGATGCTGTTGATGATTAATAATTCACTTTCCAAGAAAAAAGATATTTAAAAAATATTTCACATTTTAAAATACCGACAATTTATTCATTTGATTTTCAATTACGTTTATGTAGAACAATGATAGAAATGCAACTGATCTTGTTTAAAAGTATGCAGTATGTAATCGTAGAGATTATAACATAGAATCATTTAAACTGAGAATAAGAAAAAGTGCACTTATTCATAAATTCTGACATTAATAATGCTCAATTTCGTAAGTAACTCGCAAATTTTTATAAAATTTTTGTAAAACAATAAAATAATATCATCGCGTAGATCTCGCTACGAGCTACAATCACCTACGATACTACCTGCTACGCCGTAGCGCTACTAACCACAAAATGGCTACGAGATTTTGGTTTAATTGTTTTATTAACTTATAAAATTACCCTGACGTTTGTTTACATGTTATTTAAAAGTAAAAAATACTAGTTTTATCCACAGAATTTAACATATTAATTAAGTTATATAATTTAACATGAAAATAAATTTGTATTTCTAATGCGAAGTTATTTGAAAATCTATAACTTAACACCAAACATATTAAATAAACACACGAAACAATCACAATTCATAATAATGAAAACCAATTTATATCATGAAAGCAAATAAGTCTACGGCGTATACTCTTGTATCGAGCTCACAAAGAGAGTCAATAAATTTTATATAACATGTAAAAAAATACCCACATATTACCATTTAACCCCGGAATAGCACACATAGGCACTGACCGCTAACAATAACAAATTTAAAATACCGTTAGAATATTAGATTTCTCTACTAAAGTACATAGAGAAGAGCTAAGAAGACTGCAAACCTAACTTTGTAAGTGGATAACACGACCATTATAAAAAGAGCCATGACGTCTCAAAACGGCGATTTGAAAAACTGCCGTTCGGCTCTCGACGTGGGTCTATAAAAACTGGCTGTATAACAATAGAGGCGAAAAAGCCAGCCCGTTGCCCGCCCCTTTGTGAAACCACTCCCTTATTCAGTCGATGCTCAACTACTGAGGGGGATGCACGCTCGTTCTCCGTTTTACGCGATCGCAAATTTCGAATTTCGAATCCAGTTAACATCTGTCAAGTGTAATTTGAAAAGTATTTATTCTATTAGCTTTACAGGCTAAGGAAGGTAATTAAATAATGATATAGGGGTTAAAATTATGTACCCAACGGACAATTTGAAAAATGGACAATTGAAATTCGTGCAAAAATTAGACCACAACATTATGTTGAAGACCATACAGAATTTGTGTTACAATAAAAACACGAATTTTAACATGACCTCGCCGTTTTTAGTTGACAACATTCTTCATCAGCAAAAAAATGATTTCCAGAACCAATACCTAAACCAACAACTGGAGAATTACGTCATCCGTCAGAACTATTCCAGGGAGAATTCTCCAGAAGTGGACGAGACTAAACTGGCTGAAATCGAAGATGACAACCAATGTGCTGAAGAATCTAAGATTGAAGACGAAGATTCTAAAAGCCGCGACGATGACTTCACACCAGTTAAAAACGAAAGTTATTTTAACAACGATTTCTATAATCAAGAGGGTAGAAGTGATAAAGACGTTCTTAACATACCAAATTTGGTGAGGAGGTGTCAAATCTGTGGCATGGACTGTCCGCCGTTCGCCTGTAGGAAGTCTGGCATACGGAGGTTAGAAGAACTCGAAAAGAGGTTCAATTTGGGAGGGTACCAAGAGACCTCTGGCGATGAAGCGGAGAAAGAGGGAAAGCCGTTCAACACAGACGACTTGGTTAGGAATTGTGAGGATTTTAACGAGCAAAAGAAGCCTCTTTTGAAGTTTAGCGTCAGCGCCATTTTGGGGGATCGGGAGGACAGTATCGGGAAGAATACTAATGTAGGAGGTGAGTGCGATTACTGTAGATATTTTTATCCATGGCCCCTCGTTTCACAGGCTCCATATCCACCGAGTCATCGAGGCTATAATAAAACGTTCTTAGTTGCTTTCTACTAAGGCTAGTGCGGCTGAACAATACACGATGTAGCTATTAACATGGTAAAGAACCTTTGACTGTCTTATTGGAAAATACACGGCCAAACTTCTTTTTTCTTATATTATAGGGTGTGTTAGCGATTGTGGTTGGTTTCATATAATTTTTGCAATGCTAGTAGATCTTTAAATGTATGGTAGGTGATCATCACCATGTATTAAACGATAAAACCAGAGGATTCGTTGTACGATGCCGGTTTTTAAAATAGGAGTAAGGTTCTTAAAGGTCTCTAAAGGTTCCACTTACATTCTTAGGAGTTGCAAAAAAATACTTTGGACAAGTATAAAAATTATATTACAAACAAGAAAGCTAGTATTTGTAATTGGGATGTTTCTTGTTTTTGTCCTTTAACAGCGATACAAATGTTCACTTGTGTTTCGTGATGCACGTGTATTAACTGACTATACTATTTACCGTCACCACTCGGCGTCTCCCGCCGCTGTTCCACCTCCGAACACCACGAACAAATATGCTTAGGTTTGCGACTTTGTCGCGGGCCATACGATTGCTCAATACTATTTCCGAGAACGTTGATATATTTATCTGCAACTTGCAGGAATTTACAGAAGTGGCCTACAGGTGTATTGAGGTCAATAGCAAATAACTTTGTACAACACCGCTTTAGTATATCTGTAATGGTTTTGTATATATGTATAAATAAATAAATAAAAAAAAGTATAATAAACGATGTCCTCTGAAAATTGTATTATCAGTTATTTTAGAATCTCGCATATTTGCTATCTTGTTCACTTGTTTTTTGGCAAATATAAAATGTAAAAACATTCCCTGAAAAATATAGGTACATTCTTAAATAACGAAAACCCCATCCAAATCAGTTGTTTTTGAAAAAATTGTTAACATTCTAATATACATACATAGATACGGGTCGATTACAGAATCTTCTTTTTTGAAATCGGTTAAAAACATGCAATCAATGCAATCAGCCCTGTATTATATACTGCCCACTGCTGAGCACGGGCCTCCTCTACTACTGAGAGGGTTTTAGGCCTTAGTCCATCACGCTGGCCTAGTGCGGGTTGGCGGACTTCACATACCTTCGAAATTCAGAGAACTTCTCAGGTATGTAGGTTTCCTCACGATGTTTTCCTTCACCGTTAAAGCGAACGATAATTGATAATCAATACACACGTAACTACGAAAAGCCAGAGGTGTGTGCCTTGGGTTTGAACCTCCGGACATTGTCTCGGCAGACCGTTCCATTCCCAACTAGGCTATCGTCCACTTCCAAATAAAAACATAAAATCGTTTATTTTTTAGTGAGCCCTACTACATTTTTTGCTCTCGGGCTCATCTGTGAAGCAGTCTATCAAACAATAGATAGTACTAGAACGAATATTTAGTACTATTCAGTATTCTGTGGTACTAGTCCAAGAACCCCGCTGGAAGTTATTCCGTTGCGTTTCTTGCTATTAGCGAGTTAGTAAAAGGCTTGAACATTATTTTTTCCTCACTCATGACCAGTGGTAATCATCGTATAAGCCTCTGGAAATTTAAGTGGGCTACTATAAAGCGTATTCACCATACGAAACTCGAAAGAAAGACATACATTTACGTGACGCATGTTGCATTTGTCAGCAAACGGTGAATACAGCCCTTAATGCTGAATTCACTCTATTACCACACCATACCATACCATACCATACCAGCCCCGTATTATATACTGCCCACTGCTGAGCACGGGCCTCCTCTACTACTGAGAGGGTTAAGGCCTTAGTCCACCACGCTGGCCTAGTGCGGGTTGGCAGAGATCACATACCTTTGAAACTCAGAGAACTTCTCAGGTATGCAGGTTTCCTCACGATGTTTTCTTTCACCGTTAAATCGAGAGATAATTCACAAAAAATACACACAAACATTTTTAGAAAAGTCAGAAGTGTGCCCTTGACTTTTGTATTTGGTTTTCTTATTTTTTATTCAACGTTTAACCATAGTTATTCAGGCCCAAACATCCGAATTCTTGTTGCGATAAGTGCAGTGCAATGTCATGCGTCCTTACATATCATAAAAAAAGAGTCCCCCGCCGCGTCTGTCTGTCTGAGCGTGATAAACTTAAGCACTACCGAACGGATTCCGATGAGATTTGGTATGAAGATGGTTTGATACGAAGAAAGGATATAGGCTACTTTTTAGTCCAGGAAAATATATAGCGGGCCTTTTATGCCGGAAAAACTCTTTCACGTGTTCGAAGCCGCGATCAAATGCCAGTTATTTATAATTTAAGCTTCCATGAATAGCCGTCGCCGTTACCATCAGGCGAGCGTCGAACTCACTAGAGCCATAACTAAAATGCTTTTTCATAATCGTTAACGCTTATAGAAAACAAAAAATGTATGGGAATGATATATCCTATCGACAGACTTATCCATCAGGTTGTTATTCCCATTTTCTTCCTTTAGTGTTAACGATTTGTTTAAAGGCATCTTGGCTACAGCATAGAGACAAATGTTGAATTCGCTAGGGGGTCTCCTAAAGTCCAGTAGTTGATACCCACGTACCGCACCACTTATCTTACTGTGACACTCACGCCTTTTATCCCCGAAAGGGTAGGCAGAGGCGCAACAAGTGCACCCACTTTTCGCCGAGCGTATTCCGTCCCATGCTGTGATAGGGAGCGAGCCTATCGCCATATCGAGCACAAATTCGACTAAAGGGTGATACTGATTAGAAAAACCCAATATCATTTTGCGCGACCCAGGGATCAAATTCGAGTCCTCAACATTGCAGTCGTATCGGAATACAACTACGCTATCGAGGCAGTCGGGTATGGCAATATGACTATAAAAGTAGCTATGATTATTATCGGTAATGTAGTCCTACTTATCCTACTAATATTATAAACGCGAAAGTTTGTCAGTATGGATGTATGGATGTTTGTTACTCTTTCACGCAAAAACTACTAAACGGATTTCGATGAAATTTGGCACACGGGTAGATGGTGTCCTGGATTAACACATAGGCTACTTTTTATCTCGAGAAAATATAAAGCGGGACTTTTATCCCGGAAAAACTTTTTACGCGGGCGGAGCCACGGGCAAAAGCTAGTTATTAAATATTATTAATAATCTCTTTAGAAACCGAGTTAGTCTCTCCCATCAAGTCATTCCCATCCCTCTGAACAACTAAATATCGCCAAAATATCTTATGTTTGTTTTCTGCTTGGTATCGGTATTTTGAGACAGTGATAACTTGACAAGTAAATCCATAGTATAGAAGCTGTATACAACATCTCTACCATGCAGAAAATTTATTTCTTATACAAATCAATGACGAGATGAATAAGGGCCAAGACTGTTCATATGTGGTAGTAACTCTATAAAAAATTGACTTAGAAATAAATGTGTTACACTTGTTATGAGACATTACATATTCCATAAAGCCAGTTATTACACTCTCCATCAAACCAGTACACGTTTAGTCACGGACACTGTTGATTAGCGTTAGAAATAGAAGCACATAATCTGTACCTACAAACAGACGCCTCCAGACGTAAGTAATGTAGAAATGAAGCAATAACGTCTCTATAATGTTCCTAACTGGCTGGAACTATCCGCCATCGGCAAAAACAATTCCAATATCGTCCATAATTGGACCGTAACAAAAAATATATTAACAGACATCCACATCAATAATAAAATAATAAAATCCACCATGTCGTGAAGAAATGGACATATTAATTCTTGACGGACCGTGGTGTCGCCGTCCCTTTCTATCTTGTGGGGTAGCGTACAGCGCCATCTCTGTCCCGCCCCCGCGCTTAAGTGCCTCGCCAGATGTTACCGCTTTTATTGAAAAAGTAGACGCCATGTTGGAGTTAGCTAGTAGATTAAGATGTAGCGAATAGAGCTCGTTTAAGGGTAACTGTTATGTGCTATTCTATTTTTAATTAAGTTTATTTTGTAATAATAACGGTAATTTTTTATGGTAGAGATTTTATGGGTTATTGGTTTATTCTTATTCGACAATAATATCAACTCAAAACTACCGCATAGATAAAACGTAGCGTCTACGAACGTAGCAACGTCATCCAGATTTTTTAATTACTAAATGCAAGGCCTTGCAGCATTTTGTGATTAAAGTTCCGCTTTGCTCTCGTTTTATGATATGTAATTTAGGCGTTATGTTTAAAAGTGCATACGAATTACACTTGGAATCGATTCAAAGTTTTATTCTTAAGTACTTATATTTTCACTGGATCTATAGATCTAAGTACACATACAAGATCAGTCGTGTTCCATTTTTTATAAAAATAAATAAAACGCAGCAAAAATATAACAGACCATAAAGACTCCTGAATAGCTTACCTATAAATTATTTTATTTCAATCATAACCAAATATAAGGATATTTAGTGGAAACGTTCGCGAAACATTATTGCGACCTAATAAAACTCTTATGCCAAATCTATAAGATCGAAAATCAATTTCCAACAAAAATGAGGTTATGTTAAAACAAACCAATAGAAAATGTGCTATAACTTTATCATATTAAGGTTGGAAATCGTTTCGAACACTTCTACTGCAAAAAGTCAGGTTATGTTACGAACGTGGCTGCATAACAGACGTTTAAATTGAGGAACGAAGGTTGGAAATCGTTTGGGAAGGCTGCCCGAGTACATTAGGACACACTTGCGAAGTCAAATACGGGAAGATGGCGGCCAATGACATGTTAATATGGCTCGGGCGGGCGTTATGCATAATTTTATAAGATTCCAATAGGAATTTTCTTTTATTCTCTGTAACAACTGCTGGTTAGGACGTGAGTTGATTTCGCGTTGGGTTTTGGAGGCAAATGTTGGGATTTGGACGTATATTGTCAGCAATTGTCTGGGAAGAGTTCTAAAATCGAAAACTTCCGTTATGTGTTACCTTTGTAGTGTTAATTTGTGATAACATATATAGTAAATACCTTATCGTTCGTCCTTGTTTGTTGCAAATGCGTTTGGATGTTTGAATGTTCGCGTGTTTTGATGTTTGTTAGAATTAAACGCGGAAACCACTGAACGAATTTGGATAAAATTTGGCACACGGATAGAACATGTTCTGGATTAGCATAATTGAATTTTCAATCTAATTTTCTAAGTTTTCTATTTTATATATTTATATTTATATTTTATATATTTCTAAGTGGATGATGCTGAAGTCGTACACGTGTCGCTATGGATAGCCACAGAGATTTTGGGACTTTTGTAACGGGAAAGGCTTTACACAAAGGCGAATTTGCAAGCAATAGGTACCTACGAAAATAATTCATGTTGACTAATTTGTTTTAAATACACTTAAAAATCAGGGCTTCACAATTCTTAACATCAATTATTAATTAATGATTAAAACCCGATGTATTAATTTAATAGATAATGACCCCTACATGCAATGAAAACCATAGCTCGTACTGCGGCCGAGGTCTATTCTTCTGGTTAAGACTGTAATTTTCGGGACCTTCGAAGGCGTGTCTTGATTGTCGGCATTCGATTTAGGATGGATATTTACTACTAGATGTTTCTTTCAAAAGAAACTACTTAGCACGTATCCTGTTATATACTGCTTTCTTCTTCTTCTTCTTTAATTTATGGCTTCCATCGATTATTTGTCGATGATTTCGCCGATGTCAAGTAAGTATAGCAGATAAAAATGTACTTCTTTATTTTTGACAGCTTATTTAATATTATGAAATTGATATATTTCAGCATTCAAGCACATCGATGGAATTATTATAGCCAGATAGGGGAAAAAAAAATGGAATTATTATGTACGTACCACCTATCTCCTTCCACCTTCATAACCACTTACAATAAATTACGTTAATTTCTTTTGTTTTTACTTTTCTTTTTTTGAACATGCTAGAAGTTCCTTTGTTTTATTGCAATAACTTTTTTTCTTGTTCATCTTTTTCAATTTTCATAGCATTATTGTTTCTCTAGTGACACAGTAACCCAAGTGTTAGATTAGTCACCATTCAGCATATAAACATAGTCATTAACTGAACGACGCGACCACACGACATGCGAATACCAACGAGCCTGCGCGGCTCTGTTTTGTTACATTTACTGGCAACAATATGCTACGTGGATATGGCGTAAATGCAGATATACTGTTTTACATGGCTATGAATCAGTTGTTTCTTATGTGTTTTACAAAAACATACAAAGGAGATGTCCGCTTTTTGTATGGGTACTGGGCCTCAAAATCTAACCAGGTTTAAACTTTATGGATATTAAAGATAAAATATGGATCTTGGATCCATAAAAAAATATTTTGAGAGATTTAAAACTCACTTTTTTAAAAACTTTCATTTTAGGTGTAGTTTAAATCTCAAATCGGAGGACTTTAAAATTATACGATTTATTGCAAAGGCCTAGTTTTTGGGAGTATATCCAAATATATATACAGTATCTTGGTTAGAATTTTAAGCCCGTTTTTGGACATGTCCTTTGCAATATGTCATTAGACAATTTTTTATTAAGTATAATATATGATAAAATGATCTCTCAACAGGAGCCGTAGACAAGATGCGTTTTAACAATCGTTAACGCTAATAGAAAACAAAAAAGGGAATAACATAACCGATTGGTTAGTTTATCGATAAATCTATCGCTAGGAAATGCCATTCCCGTACTTTTTCAACGAACTCCAAAGGTTACTCTTTTTTTTTTATTACATCGAATGACGAGACGATCATACCGTTCGGCTGATGATAAGCGATACGACCGCTCATAAATAGTATCAACACCATCCCGCAACTTGAGTTACGAAGTACTGTGTGCCATTTCACTCCGCTCGTCATCCTGAGACATTAGATGTTAAGTCTGATTATGTCCAGTCTTTGAGTGTCCAGTAGTTACACTGGCTACAATGTCCTTCAAACCGAAACACAGCAGTGCATGCACACTGCTGCTTGGCGGTAGAAACATTGTCACAATGTCTACATTGCGGTGGTACCCACCCAGACGGACTCTTACATATGAGGGACCTATCACCAGTAATATATTATGTATTAGCGTTAACTAGTGAAGAAGGGCATTTTGCCTACAGCCCCAGACTTACACACACCGTGCATTTCCTTATGAGATATCTTAACACCAATGTAAATTATGTTTATTTAGTTTAAACGGTAGGTGACATGATTTTAATAATTTAAAATCGCGTTGTATCAAATGACTCTACCACTATTGTCTTACTTATTTTTAAATATGATGGGTTTGGATAATTGTAAGAAGTAAACGCAGAAAACTGAACTGTTTTTGATGCAATTCAGCACATATCCTCATCCTCAGTTATTGTATAGGCTACTTTTTATTCCGAAAAATTACAATGAGACTTCAATCCCGGTAAAAGTCTTTTACTAGGTAAAATCTGTGAGCAACACTTAGTACAGTATAATCGATCAGAAATTGTTGACAACCATTTACACCTGGATACATACTCATACACACTCACGACCTTTATACCTGAAGGCTTAGGCAGAGGCGCAACTAGTGCACCTACTTTTCACCGTACGTATTTCGTCCCATGATGTGATAGGGGGACGAGCCGATCGCCATAATGGGCAAACATTCCAGACTCCGGACTAATACTGAATAGAAAATCCCAATATTACCTTGCCCGACACGGGGATCGAACCCGAGACCTCAGCACTGCAGTCGTACCGTAATACAACTACGCCACCGAGGCAGTCATGTACCCCGATATACCGTCGTATGTAAGCTTTGCAATATCAGGATGAATTGGGCTACCGGCTGGTAAACGTAGAAGACTGGCATGAAGCGACAGCAGTTTAGACCTAGTAGAGTCGAAATCTCTATCAACAGGCGACCCGCTTTTTTTCCTGACTTAATGTGTTCGAACTATGTGCCCTGCCCACTGCCACTTCAGCTTGCTAATCCGCTGGGCTATGTCAGTGACTTTCGTTCTTCTACGGATCTCCTCATTTCTGATTCGATCGCGTAGAGAAACACCTAGCATAGCCCTCTCCATAGCTCGCAGAGCAGGGCACATAGTTCGAAGAACTGACGGCAGATGGGGCAAAAATTTTCTCGAGTGGAGACCACGTACTGGCAAGCGCAGCGTCGGCCGTCCACCAGGCCGTCCACAAGGTGGACGGACGACTTGATAAAGGTCGCAGGAACACGCTGGATGCGTGCCGCTTTTGACAGGTCCGTCTGGAAATCTTTGGGGGAGGCCTATGTTCAGCAGTGGACGTCATGTGGCTGATGATGATGATGATGATAATGTGTTACCAAATGTCCTATTTTCCATCTGCTATCATCCCATGCAAATACAAGTCGGAGTAAGACACTTCAAACATATTACAGGCTTCGTTTTTACGACTTCACTCGTCTGGTAATAATACAGTACAGTCTTAAAGAGCTTTCGTTATACTGGAAATTGTACCCGATATAGCAATAGGCCTATTATTACTTCAAGACCAAAATAACCGAGCATTCAGTGCAACTTCAACCTGCCCCGCCAGGAATAAAGTTACGGATCTAAATATCCTGGTAGAATAATTTCGGTACTCACCCGGGCTTTAATTGGAGAAAACCGTGGTACTACCGGTCGACGATTGAGCCCCCCACAATCGATGGCGACAGTTCGCACCGGCGGCGTGAACATAATATAATAGCTGCCGACGGCCACTGCGTTAAAAACCAATCTGCCATTTTATTGTTTGTACGGTCAAAGGGGATTTGAGAGCCTTGGATTGGAGATTTGGCTTCGTATGACTCTCTGTCAAATTTTACAGTTAAGAGAGTTTAATAGCATTAAGTATCTATTAAAATACTCAATGCTATTAAACTCTTCCTAAAATGTAGTTAGGAAGACACTTACCTTCTGATTTAAGATAGAATGATATTTGGAATGTTTTTTTTTTTTTTTTTTTTTTTTTTTTTTTTTTTTTTTTTTTATTAATGGCATTTGTGTTCACATTTTGCCAATGTCAAGTTTGATTTGTCTATTTTGAAGTATGTCGAAGTAAAGCAGTGGCTACCTTACCAAGACTTTATCGAGGAGTTTTGGCGGCAACAAAAAAAAACACTTGATTAGCACAATTATTTCAATTCACTTCATTTGAGCTCTTTAATAGAACTATATTGGATAATATACCACCATAATTATGCAATATAACACTAAGTATCACCAAAATAATGAATTAAAACAAGAGCACCTCATGACACTTCCAAGTTCCCGCCAAAACTCATTTGGAATGTTACTTCTATCTAAGTTCACTGGCGGCATGCCTGTGTGTGTTCAATGAATGTGCGTGTGTGAATGTGTTCAATGATGTGATACGATGCGTACCGGATATATTGACTTTATACCCT
The DNA here is from genome assembly GCA_947568825.1 of Sphinx pinastri. Lineage (NCBI taxonomy): Eukaryota > Metazoa > Arthropoda > Insecta > Lepidoptera > Sphingidae > Sphinx > Sphinx pinastri. The sequence goes on from OX387615.1 coordinate 24,022,557, forward strand.
AGGTCTATACCTGTTATCTTCTTCTTTTTGACATGCGTTATATTAGCTTCACTTGTATGTTTGTAACTCTCCGACTCCTTTAGGCGCGATTTTGACCCACTTTAAACGGTCAGATTTTATTCAAACTTTGTAGGTTTGTCGAGGACCGATAACAATACACTAATTTGATAAGATTATGCCATTATTCAATTTGCAAAATGAGATTTATGTCAATTTATATATTTTTTAGTGACATTTGTTGGACAATAGTAGAACAGAACTAAAAAATTAAAGATAAAGAATAGTTTAAAAAAACTAAAAATCACGCTTTATAGAAAATCCAACTAAAAAATAGAAAATAAATTTGTATTAAGAATAGTGTAAATAAGAAAAAAATGTATTTTATTATAAAAAAAGCGTGGTAAGCACCACTTATAGTCCGGTCATAATAGACATACCAGTTTGCATTAATTCCTAACAAGTCTATTAATTCCTATAACCTTTAATCTCGGATAAAAAATAACGCACAAGCGGGATTGATGGGGACTTTTGACATAGCATTTGTAATGACGTATTTAAGGTCTGTACAAAAATCCAGCTTGTTAGGAATTAATGCAAACTCACCACGTTTTTACCTTTATTTTGCCTGGAATATTATGTATAGTACGTGGCACGACACTTGTTTGATAAAGAACATTATTTAGATTAGAACTACATTTAAACTAAGGTTATGTAAGGCAGGTGCATTAACCTGGGACGGTCCGTGCAGATATCTTAGTGAAACAAGACACCCTGGGGCCGTTTTGTATGCATCGATAACCGCGGGTTTTGGTTGGTATGCCGGTGTAGGGTGTAGGTACATACGTTTAAAGAGTCGATTTAATGCTCTCGAATTTAAATACTAGCGAAAATTATTTGATTACTAGCGAATAGCCGAGCCTTTGAAGCGGCGATAGCCTAGTTGGGAGTGGAACGGAATGCCGAGGCGAATGTCCACAGGTTCAAAACCCAATGGCACGCACCTCTGACTTTTCTAAAAAGTTGTGTGTATTCTTTGTGAACTATCGCTCGCTTTAACGGTAAAGGAAAAATATCATGAGGAACCCTGCATACCTGAGAAGTTCTATGTAAGAATTTCGAAAGTATGTGAAGTCTGCTAACCTGGACTAAGGCCTAAATCCTCTTAGTAGTAGAGGAGGCCCGTGCTCAGCAGTGGGCAGTATATAGTACATGGTACTAGCGAATTAAATCCCTAATCCTACAGATGGACTCAGGCGTACTAAAACACTACCACCTGTTTAGCGAATTATTTTCGTCTTACTTACGAATGTTCTTTTTTTCATTCTTACTTATAGCTAAGGCCAGTAAGAAAAAATGCAATTCGTGAGCAATTGTGCAAAAAGGTTTTTTATTACGATTAAAAACTTTTTGCTGTTGAACCTTATTGCTCGGGATTTTATTAGCTATTGTTAGATTCTTCTTTCTCAAGTGCTAAATTATTAAATTCGCCATGCTTAAATGTGTGTGTAATTTTAATTTAGTTATTGTATTATGAGCCATGAGATTTCGTGGAATAGACTCTATCTTTTATTTAATTTCGAAGAATTCTAGTTTACGTTCATGTTTAACCTCGTAGACGAGAGTCATTTTAAAGAAGAATATTATAAATCTTTGAATTCGAATATATTATGTAGGTCTTCAGAAAGAAAACTAATTTTAGGGCATATAAACTTACCTTCTTATTAATTTAAATTACTGTATTCTATTTAAGAAACATTATGCAAAATCAAGAACTTTATAAATTCAAAGAATTGTTTATACAGCCTTGATCGTTTTTTTGTACTTTATGTCAAAGGTAGTTAGGTACACAGCATTAAAAAAAACTACTATTTATTCAGAGTAATTAAAGAGCTGATGTAATTAAAATAACAGCCCTCGCGAAGGAAGTTTTCCGAGGTAACGCCTCCTCGCAGAGGGTCTAGCCCCTCTTTACCTTAAGCGGTTTATACTCATAACTCCTCCATAATATCTTTGGATTATGTTTTTTTAGGGTAACCGTAAGGTGTTCGGAAGGAAAGATTTTAGGGAAAAATGGTAAATTCGGAAGTCATAAAATAGCCTGCTTTGTAAAGACAGTTATTATTTGTGTCATATGTACTTTTATTTTGAGTTCTTTATATAGGTAAAATATTTATATTATGTTTTATTTCTTAAAATACTGCTCTCTACAAATACTGTATGTTTTGCCTGTAGAAATTTAAGACTCTTATGGCCCGTTTCACAATATTATACGCCAGTTAACGCGCAAGACAGTTATTCCATATTCAAGTTACTCTTTTGATAACCATTTATTTGGGAGCTTGACTTTTCTATTTGTTCGCTCTATATTATATTCGATGAGCGTTTATTAAAATATCTTCAAACAGGTGCTAAATATAGTGCATTTAGATTCAAGAAACAATACTGAATCGCTAGGGATAGGTGCTGTAAATGGCAAAAAAGTAAAACGGAAATTAGCTCAAGAAACTGTGGGAGTACTTGTTCCAGTGTCTATCTCTACGGTGACAGGTGACCAGTGTGAATAAAGCAGTTTTGAACTCAATATGACGACGCGAGTCGATCGCCTGTTAATTTGAGCATTATCCATAAATAGTAACACTAGAACAATGAATACTGCATGCCAGTACACTGCACTCGCCAGATAACACCAATAAAGGCGTATACAAAATTAAAAAGCAACCTAATCACAATCAAATTAAAATTTCTAAAACACGCATAAAAACGTTTCCTTTGCCTAATTCCCTCTACTAAATGAAAATAAACCGGTGTATAGATTTAAATTAATATAAAGCGAGTCAAAAACACGGCTCTCTCTGATTAATGGTATTACAAAGGCGATATATTAGGTACGGTGTGCCTTTGACAGCGGGGTAGTAAGAAATCGAGCGGCGCGGCGCGGGCGACCGGAGCGCGCGGTTTCGTGGCCGCTCTATGAATGAGATTGTTCCAATTATGAATTATTTTTGTAAGTTACCTATGAAACTGCCCACTAAATAGATTTTTAAAAAAGGCTTTTACAATATTAGTTAATCTATACAAGTAATAACTGAAGTTTTTTTTTAATAGGGTTGTATATCTTCATTTTCTTGTGCAAGAGATTATTTGAATTTTAATTACTTTTATTTCGGGAAAATCATAATATAAACTTTTACACCATAGTTTGCACTTCAGTAAAGTATGATGTCACCCTCTCTAAGGTAAAGTTGTGCGAAGAAGACAGCGTCATATTCGTGCTACGCCTCACAAAAACATTTAAGAAATATATTTTCGAACCATTTTTTACTGTTTTCACGGAAAACTTTTTTCATATCTTTATTTTGCGTAGAAAATAAACCACCAAATAAACTACTGAGGCCCGCTTCCGCCTACAACTCGCGTCATTGGCAAACGATCGAGAACAATCTTCTGGCGCATTGTATTTATAATGGCGTTGTTATGGCATTACTTCGCTTAATACAGCTTAGCCGTCCTCTATTTAACAACAAAATAATATAGATGACGTTTAAGAAAAAAGGTTTTGCAATTTTATTTCATTGCTGTGGTCTCTCGAATAGGAGAATTTGACTGGGTACCATTTACGTCACATATGGCTAAGGAATTGTTTTTCTCATTAACTCTCATATTCGATGCAAGGAAGTGACAAAGGAGTGGTTATTGGAAACAATAAGGATGTCTCCCTGGAACACAGATTTTTGGACTTGAATTACATTATTTAAAATTTTATATTACGTGTTTTTGAAAACCTTAGTTTATTTAATATATCTTACGAGGTCTCTTGGGTTACAACAGGCTTTTTGGACGCAAATTATTATATTTACATTGTTATTCCACATTCTTTTCAATTAATTTAATTTTTAAATGATGATTTAAATTTCGCTGTTTATTGCAGAATACCGTCAGCCCATGATGGGAAATCCATGGCCGATCGCAAAGCCGATCGCGAGCAGGCCGATACCAGTACAGCATCAGCACCTACAGCATCTCCTGGCGCACTGCCACCACCCTTACTTGGCTGGTCAGTTCTTTAGAATGTCCTACATATTTATTTTGACCACACACGTTATTAAAATATTTTAAGACACCAATACATTTGGCGGTGGGTGCCCTGGTTGCACCTCTGCCTACCTCTTTGGGGATAGAAGCGTGTATCCTTGTTAATATGTTCATGGAACTGAAAGACTTTCGATTTAGTTAAATCTACACCTATAACAAATAATTATGTGTCTCAAAAAATCGTTTCAGTTTGTAAATAGATTGCTTGCAATGCATAGCCTCCTTAAGCTTACCAGCGATAACATAGAAAATAATGAAAACGCGTAAGGATTGAATATTATTGCACATGCGTCGTTGCATATTATCTTACGTATTTTTTTGTCTTAAGTCTATTTTTCAGTGATTATACTCATTACTCAACACTTGCAATGCAATTTAAATTATAATAAGTTATTGCCGTTCGTATTTCATTCTTTAAATAAAATGTGTGTGGTATAGGCAATCACGGAACATTAAAAACCACGTTTAAAAAAGACCACCCAATGTTGCCAACATAAAAATAACAAGGGACGTATACGCCCAATTTGATCCGGTCTTGATAAGCTTCCTTTTGTTAAAGTAATCTGTTACATAAATATCGCATTGTATCGTTTTTAATGGCCGAAAAATAGCTACTAAATAAAAAAGAATAAAAACTAGTGTTGACAGTCCATTGTAATGTTTTGTGCAAACAGCTATGTTTTGATAGGTGTTCTTTATTTGAAATATGGTTTTGATTTTTTTATCTTTAATTCAGTTGACTGGCCTTCATACGATAATCAAATTCTCCAAGTGAAAGAATAATTATATTTATTATTTTAAAAAAAATATAGATTACAATTTACAACCCAACTAAGTCATTAATTATGTTTTGAAAGCCTAAATGATGTTATTTTTTAGTTTTTTACTAGGATTAACATTTTTAGAGCAACTTCAATTATAAAACTAGAGTCCTTATAACAGTTACTTAATCTACACAATATAGGTACTCGTATTATATATATTATTAAAATATTTTGATATCATGTACAGATTTAAAAGTATTAGGTAATTATATTATTTATTAGTTATTAGCATGTTTGATTACAAAACTTGGAAATGATGTTTCTGTTAATCTTTTAAGTACCAAAACCAGTTCTTGTATGATTCCATAAGTAATAGAAAGACAACTTCAGAAATGAGAATGAAATAAAACATATCTTGACGCACAATTATAACCGCTGAGCTAAGCTCATTTTATAATATCCCAAAATCTCTTTACATTGTAAAAATCATCAAAATTCGTCCAGCACTACACACAATACCTTTTTAACAATTTTATTAGGTCTATCACAAAGCCACTATGAGGATTAAGTTTGCCATTTCATAATTCCTTTGTGATATTGCAAAAAATCTATTGTATTGCGTACAAATAAGGTCTTAAGAAGTATGAAGGAATCTTGTATTGAAATGATTGTTGAGGTCAGATTTTTAATAGAATAGCGCTATATATTTTGCTTTCACTTTTTTGCAATTTTATGCCTAGATTACAAATTGAATTAATAGTTTATTAAGAGCAAAGATCAGTTTTAAAAAATGAATGATAGTAAGAGGGCCGCTCGTTTAGCCAGAAAATGGCTATAAAAAAATTAACAACACAAATTATTCAGGATCTACTGTCCCGACGAACAAACGGATTTGAACTTAGATTTTTTTATAGTCAGTGTATTGGTACATTTTTTCGTTAATCAGCCTTTCAAATAATAAAACAGGTTGTAACAATGATTTTTGTTGACAGTGAGGCCAGCACAAGCTCACACTCAAGTATTCCCTCTACCGGGGGGGTTCCCGTGGGCTCACAGCTCCAGAGGTATGTTATTAGGTACTTATTACATTACTCCGCTATGATAAAAGTCTCATATTTAATTTGGTTTCATTATCCTTCAAACGGGAACGAAACATACTATTGTTTGAATAGATTTGAGACGGTAATATAACCGTAGGCGTGTATTTTGGTCGGTGCGTGCCCACCCCAGAATTGCTTGGTGCAACCAAGGATTTTAAAGCAGCCTACCACTACAATTTTTTTTTTAAACTAACTTAATTTTCATATCCGCAAGCATACAGAAATCATTTTATTTTTTAAGTCTAGGACACTGGCTCCCCTGGAAAATAAATCTTGCTACTACAATGAATAGGACCAATGGAACCTATATAACGACTCTCATATATGAAAGCCACCATCAAATAAGAAATTACCAGCACTTTCATGAGAATGAAGTAATCAACCTCCTAACCCTCACCACCAGGTAAGCCCCGGCGCGGCATGATGCGGCGCGCTGTCTTCTCAGACCTGCAGCGCAAGGGTCTGGAGAAGCGGTTCCAGGTCCAGAAGTACATCTCCAAGCCTGACAGGAAGAAGCTCGCAGAGAAACTTGGATTGAAGGATAGCCAGGTTAGTTATAAGATTTTGTGAACGTTTTGGTAATGGATCAATAATCAGTATGGTATAGTTTTGAGTTTCCGTATCCAAGGAAATACATTACAGCCTTTTAAGAAAAGAATAAAATTATTCATATAGATTTATTAAAAATTAAAGATGATTTTCATTTTTTACACTCACGTAATCAAATTAAAAAGTACCTTCAATTTCCAAATAACTCAACAAATAAATCTAACTTGAAATGGTTCAAAAATTCCATAACAGTTTACTCCATTCGTAGATATCGTATTGAACGAATAATTGTTTCAAGTCGCTAGGGGCGGGGCGCCTGCGTCTGACGTCCCCCACTGCCTGGGGATAGGGATTTTTTGTAACACCCCATGTTTCCACTTTGTTAGGGGTAGCTTGTCGACAGTTTAGCTCGATATAGTTAAAATTTGAGGTATATTTGAATAATATTTTTGAAATTGGGGTATTTCTGACATTGTCGTTACAGACCTTATTAATTTATGCTAATGTTCTTACAATATAAATCTGATATTTTTAATGTGTTATTTAGAGTACTAGTCTTGACCCTAATAAGAACAAACTAAATTATTTATAAATTAGTGTTTAGATTAACATGATAAATGTATTCTTTTTTCTACTCACCGAACACTGCAAAAGTATTATACGTAAAATCACAAAAATATTCAATGCATCCCTACCCAATTCATTTCAACATTCATTGGTCTTTATACTTTTGTAGCCGACTGTACATACTCATTTTCTATATAATGTAAATTGAATAGAGATATATGAGCATCCCTAGCACCCCTAAGAGCCGGAAACGCTCGTGTTTACGTTAACACCGCGTGTAAATTCAAACACAAACGTAACGTAAACCCCTGGAGCTTTAATATAATATGCGTATTTTGAAGCATTTTCAATATTAAACCTCGTTGATCTATACCGGCTTAAGCGTTATAATCAGTTATTATAATCAGTGTTGGCTTGAGTTCAGTATTGAGTTCATCCTACTAATATTATAAACGCGAAAGTTTGTAAGTATGGATATATGGATGTTTGTTACTCTTTTTGACTGCCTCGGTGGCGTAGTTGTATTACGGTACGACTGCAAGGCTGAGGTCTCGGGTTCGATCCCCGGGTCGGGCAAAGTGATATTGGATTTTTCTATTCAGTATGAGCCCGGAGTCTGGAATTTGTGCCCGGTATGGCGATAGGCTCGCCCCCTATCACATCATGGGACGGAATACGCTTGGCGAAAAGTGGGTGCACTAGTTGCGCCTCTGCCTACCCCTTCGGGGATAAAAGGCGTGAGCATGCGCGTTTTGTTACTCTTTCACGCAAAAACTACTGAACGGATTTCGATGAAATTTGGCACACGAGTAGACCATGTCCTGGCTTAATACATAGACTATTTTTATCCCAGAAAAACTTTTTAACGAAGGTGGAGCCGCGGGCATAAGCTAGTTGGATATGATTATAAAGAAGACCATTATGTCGTTCAGGATTAGAATTTGTAGTATCTAAACAATGTATAAAGCTCACTTAACCTACATCACGGTACGAAGAAAACTCTGTTTCCAGTTACATTAATCAGCAGCTACTTACTGCAAAAATGGTTACTTTTTTTTGGATGTTTTCAAATCATTGGCTCTCTCATACACTCTTAGAGGCTACACTGAATGTGTTTAGGGGCCGTCCAAATGGTATCGTTTAGTTGGAGAGAGTGTAGATATCAATCTACGACACTACATCATCTAAATTATATTACATGCAAATATAAAGAGACTTTGACCGACTGCCTCGGTGGCGTAGTTGTATTACGGTATGACTGCAATGTTGAGGTCTCGGGTTCGATCCCCGGGTCGGGTAAAGTGATATTGGATTTTAAATTCAGTATCAGCCCAGATTCTGGAATTTGTGCCCGATATGGTGATAGGCTCGCCCCCTATCACATCATGGGACGTAATACGCATGGCGAAACGTGGGTGCACTAGTTGTGCCTCTGCCTACCCCTTCGGGGATAAAAGGCGTGAGTGTGTGTGTGTTACCTTATGGCTTTTTCATAATCCTTTTAAAAACAGCCTTACATTTTGAAAATACCTTTTCAAATTATAAATGTAATCATTTCCCAATTTAATACCAAATTATCCCGCCCAAATAAAAATATCCCTGAACGCCATTTTAATAAAGGGACAGCATTATAAACTCGCTCGATACCGGGAAAATTGCGGGAATAATCGGTTCTCCCCATCCCTCTGTTCCGTTTTATACCTCGCGTTATAATTTTTAATTGATAGGTGTTTTCGATTATCGCTTTTAATAACATTATAATATAGATTATTGTAGGTATAATAGATAATCGAAACAGAAATAATTAAAAGAATATTACGATAAATACGTCATATCCTCGAAGGTATTCCTTAAGGTGTAGGCAGAATAGCACAGTGAATCCTTGTATTTATCACAAATAATATAATTCTACGTTAAAATTGCAATTTTGCGATTGTTGTACTTAACTAACCATCCAGGAAAGCGAATGATTAATTCTAGCAAATGTTAAGACACGCAAATTGCCTTGTAAGTAAATATAACTTATAGACACCTCCTGCTAGATGTGTATCACAAGTCACAATACATCAAGACACTTAGGCCAGCCGTTTCGCTACATGTACGCTATCCAAACGAGTATGTCGTTAACTGGACTCCCTGATCAACCATTACATGTAGTACACGTCCTACGTCCTAAATACTTTGCCAATACATAAATATCTAAGTGATATCAGCAACACCTTATCATACAGATAGAAAAACAATTTCATCCCCTCACAGCACTTGGGGTATGTAATTGGATAAACGCCGGCAATTACCGAACCACCCCCGTTGGCTTCGTTTAAACGCAAACCACCCCATGCGGTCTGTATCCAGATTTGATTTTTAAATTACGTAACACTGTTAATGCAGTTTTGGGGTAATATTGAAACACGTTAATCGTGTTGTGTATTTGATACAAAACGGTAGTTTAGTCAGTTATTAGTTGTAATTAATAGTTTAACTATATTCAGAGCCTGCTTTACCGTAGTTTAGTAAATGTTATTCGTCAGTTGACATAGTATTGGTAAGCTGATGTAAATAATATTCATTTGATTAATATGCGTTTGGAGGCGTTGTCGGCATTTGTATTTGGTCGTCTTATTTGACGGGTAGCAACTAGCACACAACTCGAGATACACCTGCTTTTTTTAAACATTTTAGCCCAGGAAATAGTAATTAGGATCGCATTTCCATTTTAATTTTCACTCAGATACCTGGCGTATCACTTTTCCATCTTTCCGGTCGTGTATCGCTGGATTATAAAACTCATGACCGTTCAGCTCAGTCACGCTTGAAGCTTGATAATAGCAGTGATGCACATTCACCATGAAAACAAAGTAAGGGTAGACAACTTCGGATAATACTTCATTGATCCTAATTAGCAAAACGTTTGGTCCTAAAATTTATTCTATGTGACAGCCAGCTGGTGCTACTAAATATGCTCAAGATGCCCGGTAATGGTCTAGCAGAAATCTAGGTTCTAGCATAAGGTCAGGATAGTGCTACATACTAAAGTTCTTGAATAATTTTTATGTGATACATAATAGAAATTTGTGTAAGAAATGTTGTGTTCCGAAATGATATCGTAGATAGTGTAGTTACTGGGTATCATGAGAACTAATATATCATACCCTAGGATTTAGTGTATAGTGTTATTACGCAGAGTTTTGTACACTATAGTTTTGGGTAGTACTGCTATTATTTTTGCAGCTTAATATCGAGTGAATAGCTTGTCTAATTCGTCATTCACTTGCATAACGTTTCGTAGTTTGTATTTCCTATAGTGGACTTGGAAGTTAATAAGAGCATACTATATGGTGCAGTCACGTACCCGGCATTTAAAGAAAACTATTCTTTTTATTTTGCAATATCCCACAATTTACTTATCAGGCATTTTAAAATCAATTTTATAATTTAATTTAAATTATTTGTTTAAGATTTCAAAAACAAATCAACTAAACGTAACATGCGAGTACAAAAAAACAATAAAAAATAAAACATCTCGCACACTAACTTCCAAATAAAATAAAGCATTAAATTACACCTTTCTCCCACAATAACCACAAAGATCAATGCAAACAGATCTGTTGAGATTAAAATAAACTGGTAACAATTTAAAACTCTTTATCCAACCCGTTGGGATTACTTTAAACATTCTCGGGGGGAGCGTAACATTCAAAATCAAGTCTACCCCAATACCAAATCCGCGAGCCTGCAACCAATTGCCCGAGCAGTAAAACTCAGATACTATAAAAAAAACTCAGCCACGTCATTGGCCGAAAAGAAAAAACGTCATACATAACAACCAATACCGACGAGCCGTTATACCGCGCGATACATATCGGCCAATAGGAAAACGTTTTAAGACGCGCCGCAGATGTATCGCAGTCCCTTTCTGGCTTACTAGCGGAGTATAGCCCCGCTCTGTCTCAAGACGTTCGGATTTCAAATATTTATGGAGGTTATTTTTGTGTTTACTTTTTATTTTTATATTCAATCGGCCATAACGCGTTGTAGGGTGGGAAATGAGCGCGGGAAGTCTCTGCGTATGCTTTTGGCGTGCAATTTACTCACTGCCGATTGTTCTCGAATGTTACTTTATGTTGTTTATTGAGGTACGTTTTTTTAAATTGGGTCTTTAACTGTGTATCGGGTCTTTTATGCTTTGGCGTTTTGTTTATGCCTTATGGGGTATTTATTGAAGAGTTGAATGTTCGCATTGTTGATGCAATTGAAGTGTCTTCAATTTTAAAACATTGGTTCTTAGGTTGGTTGAATTTAGAATTTGTTTACTTTGCTTTAGTATTGAATATACTTATTATAATTTATGTTTAATATAACGCATACGCATACTCACGCCTTTTATCCCCAAAGGGGTAGGCGGAGGTGCAACTAGTACCCCCACTTTTCGCCGTGCGTATTCCGTCCCATGATGTGGTAGGGGCGAGCCTATCGCCATATCGGGCACAAATTCCAGACTCCAGGCTGATACTGAATAGGAAAGTCCAATATCACTTTTCTCGACCCGGGGATCGAACCCGAGACCTCAGCATTGCAGTCGTACCGTAATACAACTACGACACCGAGGCAGATTATTATTAGGTTTAATAAAAAATTATATAATTATCGTTAATACATTTTTTATATAATAATAGTTTAAGATATTGATTTTTATTTATTTTTCTTTAATACCTATACTGTAAAAGGCAGAATTAAGGTTTCCACTAAACCTTAACATTTCATAATATAAATAAATAATTTTTGTCTTCCCGTCGGATTATAGATATAAAAAGCAATAAATTCTTTCATTGCGCGCTACAGAAACACCATATTAGCTGTAATAAATTCCTACATAAACCATTATATTTGAAATGCGAACGAGTCCACAGATTATACCTCATGTAGGAGAGGAGGGCCGGGGTAGGATCAAAGCCTTTATATTATCAGATTACACTATTGTCAAGGAACAATTAATTAACTAACAATGGGGTAGCTTGTAGAAAACATTGGGTGGTGTTTAAACGGGGTGTTATATAATTAATATGTGTTTTTTATTTTATTTCCGTAAAATAACGTGTAAACGTGCAATGCAATGCAATCAGCTCTGTGTTATATACTGCCCACTGCTGAGCACGGGCCTCCTCTACTACTGAGAGGGGTTAGGCCTTAGTCCACCACGCTGGCCTAGTGCGGGTTGGCGGACTTCACATACCTTCGAAATTCAGTGAACTTCTCAGGTATGTAGGTTTCCTCACGATGTTTTCCTTCACCGTTAAAGCGAACGATAATTGAAAACAATACACACGTAACTTCGAAAAGTCGGAGGTGAGTGCCTTGGGTTTTGAACCTCCGGGCATTGTCTCTGCAGACCGTTCCATTACCAACTAGGCTATCGTCGCTGACGTGTTAACGTGAGTAGATGTATTTTAAAAGAATATCATGTAGTTTTATAATTACTAGCAGTTTAGCGTTACCCCATTTTTTCAATTTTACCCCATTTAATCCCGAGTGTCTTAACGATTAGGTCATTAGGCAACGATATATTCTGCCATTGACCCTCCAATGATTTAGTTATTTTTATGGTTTCCGTCATTAGATAGAGGATTTTAGAGTTTGTTACGTAGGTACTAGGAATTGGTATTATTTTTTAATTGCATCTGAGTGAGGATGCGTGCATGTCACTTTCCTATCGTAAGCGAAACGACCGTCGATGATCAGTAGCAAAACCAGACAGAACTTTGAATTACATAGCACTGCGAAACACTCCATTACGTTCGTCACCCTGGGGGCTGGGATATAAGATGTTATGTCTCATAATGCGCAATAATAGGGCAGTTGACTACTTTTTTTGAAATACAATTATGAAAAATGTATGCTGTCCAAAATCTATTGGAAAAATAATTTTTAAAATTGGTGCAATAGTAAGTAAGTTATACGCATGCTCACGCCTTTTATCCCCGAAGGGGTAGGCAGAGGCGCAACTAGTGCACCCACTTTTCGCCAAGCGTAATCCGTCCCATGATGTGATAGGGGGCGAGCCTATCGCCATATCGGGCACAAATTTCAGACTCCGGGCTGATACTGAATAGAAAAATCCAATATCACTTTGCCCGACCCGGGGATCGAACCCGAGACCTCAGCCTTGCAGTCGTACCGTAATACAACTACGCCACCGAGGCAGTCAAGTAAGTTATAAGGGTAGCTGTCAAATAACAGCAATACTAGGCTGTGACGTCAACAAGCACCGTCGGCCATAACGCGGCCTGCGTTCGAAAGAGATAGCGCGATATCCCCGCCACGCCCCCACTTTTGCTCAAAAGAATATTTTGAATAACTGCTTTATTTTTCAATCGATTTTGACGCTTATTTCACAGAAGAATTTCTTTTTCGTATTATTTTCTATTACATCTAAAATAATGTACAAAATCAATCATAGGAAACTATCTTATTACGCTGGCTACAATGTTCTTCAACCGGAACAGAATAGTGCATCCACACTGCTGCTTGACGATAGAAATATAAATTACGGTTATACATATCCAGACGGTAGTACCTCGCATACAAGAGACCTACCACCAGTAAAAATATTCTGTTTTATCATCGTAAAATTAAGCCACTTAAACGTCAATACTCGGGTCTTATAACGTTGCTTCGTATTGCCTTAAGATACTAGTAGGTATCCTATACTCCGAGGAGCGCAGCGCTTTCAGAGCAGTCGCCGGAGGAGACCTCTCGCTGCCGGCCGTGGTCGCTTCCATGGTCGGCAGTCGGGAGGCCTGGCGTGCGGTGGCCCACTTCTGCGAGGTGGTCATCTTGCAGAAGGAGAGTGCCGAGAGGGATCGGGAGCGCGAAGATCCCTCCCGCCGCCAGAGGAGACGAAGGAGGCGCCGGGTGGACGACTGACCGGCGTCTCCCGCCCTGTGGATTGGGGGCGTTTGGAGAATTCCACCACGGTATCCCCTGCCTGTCGTAAAAGGAGACTAATAGGGGCCACCGGGGGTCGCGGGCGGTCGGCAGGGGGCTGTCCGTCTTTAGTAGAAGCCCGCAGCCGTCCCTAATGCGCCGAAGATGGCCACCGCGGAATTTTAGTTGGTATGCCGTGCGGTGTACATAGGTTAGGGACTCGGCCCGGCGGTCGCCCGACGTTTTCCATCTCTCCGGGCGGCTCAACGCCGGGTCGTAAGGCACGGTGAACCCAACATAACCGCTCGGTCGCCCCCCACGAAGGCCGGGCGGTAGTGGTAAAGCACTTTCTCCGCGAAACCAAAAAAAAAAAAGGTATCCTATACTCGAATGTATGGCGAACTCGTTCTACAACCTCTTTTAAACATTTTGAATATGCTGGGGATACTAGTGTCAACAAAAACCGGTAAAAAGTAACAACTCCTCGTTGTCTATCCGGAATACGGGAGTTAATCTATGCTGCTTGTAAGAAGAATTATACAATGCAGGTATAACCACATCTCACATAGACATCTCGCATACGAAACACTACAAGTCCCAAAAAGCTACCTCTAAACACAAGTATAGGATAAAAACTGCCTCCCCTGTGGGGTTGTACCGTCGTCACTATCGCAATCTTGCCGGGGCTGCGAGTGACGGGGAATTATTGTTAGGTGCCGGCCCGGGCGCCCGAACGGATAGACATGGCACTACATATATTTTGCTATGAAATGTATGCAGATTGGATTTTTTTTAGTTGTCTGCCCGGTTTCTGATAATTTTTGAAGTTTAAATTATTCCATAGTGACGTGCTTTAACACCGACGCCATCTAGTGTTCAAAACGTGGAGACTAATTTAATAAAAAAAAACTACTTATTTTCTTTAAACACTAGAGCGAATTTCATGGTTCTATCACCTGGGTAGGTTGATTTGGATTTGGATATGTGTTCAATAGGTCTATGAATGCTCATAATCTTCAATCTTCTACTTAACCCTCTCGATATAGTAAGCACGCTGAGAACATATAGCTACATAATGGCTTGACCACGTTTCTTCTTGTACTTCTACAGCATTAATGGTCTACTACAAGGTATTTAGTACCACTATTTCTCGGAATACCAAAGAAACGTATCATCTTGTTATGTTAGAGTGAGATTACCGGAATCACAACTAATCCTATTTCTTCTTCACACTTTCTTTTAAGGACGGCAGTATTCCGGGTGTTTTGGACGGTGAATACGACTTCAATTAATATTACTACTTATTATTGTACCTATACTGATTTGGTTGTGTGTATAGCGTGCGCGCTACGACACCGCTCTGACGTCCTGGATTGGAATCCCGGGTCGGGCAAAGTGATATTGGGTTTTTATGCTCAGTATCAGCCCAGAGTCTAGAATTTGGGCATGATCCTTGCTGTCCGGAGTCTTGGATTGGGGCCAATATAACTTGGTTCAGTTCAACCCCACAAAGAAACAAGTTTGTGCGTTTACCGCAAAATGGACGCCTTTTTTTTTTTTGCTCAACAGATCGAAGCGATATTTCACGTCGGGCCATCGCCTGCAACTTTATAAGGCGCAGGTTCGGCCCCACGTGGAATATTGTTCCCATCTTTGGGCACGGGCTGCCCAGTACCAGCTTCTCCCTCTTGACCGTATTCGACGTCGGGCTGCTCGTATCGATCAACTTGATCCTTTGGCTTTGCGTAGAGATGTAGCATCGCTCTGCATTTTCTATCGCATTTACCACGAGGAGTGCTATGAATAATTGTTCGGACTTATCCCTGCTGCTGAGTTCCATCTCCGTACAACGCGGCAAAACTCCAAATTTCATCCACATCACCTCGGAGGTTGGCAATCCACCACTGTACGTTTTAGCCGACATTTTTTGCTACGTACTACTAAACTATGGAACCAATTGCCGCCAGCAGCATTTCCGGACAGATACGACCTGGCGACCTTCAAAAACAGAGCGTATTCCCACCCAAAAGGCCGGCAACGCATCTCTGTGCCCCCTGGTATTGTAGATGTTCATGGGCGCCGGTGATCACTTACCATCGGGTGAACCGTATGCTCGTTTGCCTCCTATATCATAAAAAAAAACATGGTGATGAGCTCACATCATGTGACGTAACAGATGTGGCGAAAAATGGGTACTCTGGTTGCACTTCTGCCTATTCGGGGATAAATGCGTGATTAGTACCTACTTTACCTATGCAATAAAATCACAAGCCGTCAGCTCTACAAATTATTAACTCTACACAGAGGGTTGAGCTTAAATCTGTTTAATCACAGCATCCCGGGGCTGAGGCGACAGTTCGATGGGTCTTATATCATTCGTACCACTCCAGTAAGTGCTATTTTTAGCCATAGAAGAATGATACGAATTATGTTTTTTGAATGAAATTATTTAAGAAAACAATGTAATTAATATCTTAAAAAAAATATTGTAATTGGTAGTAAAAACATACTATAGCACTTAAATATTTTTGTGAGGGTATTTGTGACATACCTACTGTACTGGCCAGTTATGAAAATCATTTGAGATGTAAAACTAGTAGTGGAAGTCACGGTTGGGTCTATGAAAAGGGTGCGTATCGATATGCGCGCTCAGTCCGGGCTCAGTCGTAGGGAGGTATGAATGAAGCAATCTCACATTTGAGTAAAATCTCAAGTACACATTTACTATTGAACTATTTAATAAACCAAGCTTAAGCTGTCATTTGAGAGCTTGTTCTCAGCTGAGTAAGTAAGCGCTGTTACAAACAAAACTTAGCTGTCAAAATCCATTACATATTGTAACTCAAGATATCATTTGAACTGATTTTAATAGGGGTCTATTAAATAGCGTCTATCTTAAGATGCTGATTTTAATTTGACAGCGTCTCAGCTGATATCGCACTTCAGAGCGAAATTGAGTTGCACCTCTTAATACGGCCCGTAGTCTAAGTTGTACTTTTTTTATGATATAGGGGGCAAACGAGCATACGGTTCACCTGATGGTAATTGATCACCGCCGCCCATGAACATCTGCAATACCAGGGGACACAGAGATGCGTTATACTTGATCATCGACTCTCGTACCGGTCGGTTAACTGGGGATATCTTTGTGAAAGTATTTATGTAAAATCACAAAATCATACCAGTTTTAACACTATGCTTAGAAAATAAAAAGAATGATACTAGTAGCCGTTATATTGATAGTCCTTTCTAGAGGTATAATCGTTAGGCTATCGGTAATAAATCCTACAAATAATATAATTAATGTAAAAGGTCGTAGAGATGTTTGTAAGACAGGCGCCACTAAACCGCTGAATGGATTTGGATACAATTTGGCACACAAATAGACGATGTTCTGGCTCTATTTTACTTTTTCTCCCAATAATTACATACTTTGTAATTAAAAGTTCTGTATTGTATCGCTTACAAACAGGCGAGTGGCATGCTCGTCTCGTCATTCAATAACATAAAAAAGTATTTTATTCCGAGAAAGAACTGTCACCCAGTCGGTAATTCACCAAAGAGTAAGCATTTATTTAATTTTAAATTAATAAGTGTAAAATTTAAAAGCCGCGTCTCGATATACTCGCCCATTATAACCACAAATATGGCAAATGACGCGGCATTGCGTGGGCGTTGATTGATGGACTTACAAAATATAATTATTTAGTTGTTGCTATAAATTCGTTATTTGCCATAGTAACATAGTATCAGACCCTTTTCATAGGGAGGTAGTAAGGTATCCTGATACTTAATGAGATTAATCACATTAGTAAACAATTTTTCGAAAACTTACGTCTTCTACGTAATACTTACGGACTTTATGTTAGAAGTTTCATGGTGCTAGAGCCGTCGGTTAAGCTATGGGTTGTGTCAGTCAGTGTTAAAAAAAATAGATATAGGAGAAAGGTTAGTCATAAGTATCAATGTATCCAAAGCTTATTTCTTAATGGTAGAGTCACAGCCAATATGTTTTCACCAGCCAATTTTAGAAATTTATACAGAGACATATACCCTCTTTTGAAATAGTATCACTTTAGTCTTTGCAAACTAAGACAACCGTGCTTTTGTATAGTTCAGCAAACTCGCAAATGAGCTTCCTGATCTTAAATGATTTCTATAGACCATAAACAAAATTAAATGTGTATAAGTCGACAGTTTAGAAAAAGCACCAGACGGGGGTGTTTAGGCCTTCAGTAATCACACACATTATAATATGAAAGGAAAGTTCATCATATTGGTTTTCTTTGACAGAGAATTACCTAGACATAATATTATCTATTTCTACCTACATATGATAAAGCAGCAGAACCTGATGTGTCTTTACATTGAAAGAAAAGTAATATAAGAAAAGGAGTGATTAAAGCAGACTAACAGCGATTTTTAGAATTCATTTTTGTCTGTTTTTCTGTTTGTATGCGCAATCTCCGAAACTACTGAACGGATTAGCATGTAGTTTTTACAGATGGATAGAGAATAATTAGGAGCAGAATATAGGCTTTGTTTCACCAAAATCGGATATCAGAAAAAGAGTTCTCGTCATTTTAAGGTGTTTGTAATTTAATTTTAAACTTTTCAGCCTCTGATATCCTCTGGTCTAAGACCATGCAAACGAAGTCGTAGACTCAGCTAGTATGTATATAGGTACTTATATACGAATTGAAAAATACGTGATTAATTAATGGATAGATTTCCACATTTCTGAAAGTGTACGAATAGAAATAGAAAGAAAAATTAAGCCACAATAACGGAACAACAACGATTCATCTTATAAGTACACCTAATGTAGACATCTTAACGTACCGTAATTATCCACACTGCACAAAAGAATGAAACAGCTGTCAGTGAGTGTGTAATGTAAATCGATGTGACGCGTGTGACGTCATTATTAGTGCATGTGAGCTACGGTAGAGAGTTCATTAGGTTCCGTACGTATTAAAAAACAGTGGTTAGTCTAGGTGTTTAGCGTACGTTCATAGTGTTTTTAACTTTTGACGAAATAGAACTATTTCCTGTAACAAATATAATTTTGTAATTGTTCCGGCTTGTAGGACCACTATGTCAATAATTACAATCATCGATTTGAAAAAATATTATAATCGTATTTTCTTGTTAATTCTTAAATTAATGTTTTCAATGTAAGTATAAAAACTCCTAAGAAGTATTAAATAAATCTATAGATAAAAGTATTTTTTTACAATTATTAGAACTAGTTAGCGTTTTTATGATCATTAATCATTTCAATAATCCAGTCTGTAAATTGTCAGTGCATTATTTTTTAACAGCTACATTGCGCAAACATCAGGTCAACTAGGTTTACTTACTACTAGATTAGCAATCGTAGGTTACTAATGACCTCGCAGTTAGCGTTCAGCCAACATTCTGCCGTAAAGAAAACAAAAAACATCTATATTTTTCTATAACGATCTCTAAAAACTAACGTTCTATATTTAAAATTTGACAAATCGTCGTCGTTCGCAATCGAATGCATCGATCATTGAGATTCGTCACGGCCAATCAGCGCGCGCTATTTGTCATCCGAATTCGAATTTGTCTTTGGAACTACTGTAACGGACTTTATTCAACAGTTTTAAAAAATGGGCAAATTGATGACTTTTTTGGAATGATCGTAATTTTTTACACACAGTTTGTAGTTGATAACTCAAATGGTTACTGTTCAAATTCATATGGTGAGACTAATGGAAATTTGTGTTAGACTCTTACGTCCATTCATTTTAATAAGTTTATGTAGTTTCTTGTGATAGGCACTTAAATCCAAGCAAATAATAGACAATACACATACTTAACGAATATTTAAAAACCACTAGATAATATCCGAAGACATTGTCGCCTCAGAAGACATATTACGTCATCATTTACCTCATCTACCAGACGATATTTTATTGTCTTCTTAATTCTAAGTAAATTGAGGACACATTTTGTGCTGTTAAATACTGTATATTAATTACAACTGTCCGCAATATCTATAAGTAACGTTATGAATTTGATTTCGGAATACTCGCCGTTCGATATTTGAAATATTCATCTGGCGCATGAATATTCAAACGGAGCGGTGTTTACATTCACGGCCGTTCCAATTTCAAATATTTGCATTTATTTATTTTTCGCATTCGGAACTTTTTCCGTGCGCTACCATATTTGCATTTTTACCATAAACCAAGAAGTCCCACCCTTTTCAACGTTCGAACGTTGTATGCTATCTCGTTCTAGTGCCAATATTTTGATTGACAGTTGTCATGTTTATTTTGGGTGAGATCGCAATGCATTATTCTGTATTAAACATTTTTTAAATTATTACAATTCTAACCCTTTATTTAGCTTATTTGAATACAAGTATTGTAGTTTTCAAATTATAATGTAGCATATTTAAATAGTAACATCATACAGTGTAGTTAGATTGTTATTGTGGGTTTGTTACAATGGTAATATTTACTCGGGAATGTTTCATATGGATGAGAATACCATTTTTTTTCTAAAAGATATTTATTACATTAAAACAACAATGGCCACGAATTTCGGTTTAGAAATAAAAGGTTATTTTTAGCATAAGAGCAATCCTCT
Source organism: Sphinx pinastri (assembly GCA_947568825.1). Lineage (NCBI taxonomy): Eukaryota > Metazoa > Arthropoda > Insecta > Lepidoptera > Sphingidae > Sphinx > Sphinx pinastri. The sequence goes on from OX387615.1 coordinate 24,043,174, forward strand.
ATCACACTCTTACGTCAAGTGCCAGGTTCGTTCTCTCGTGTACGACCCGCACGTCTACTATGTCAACTATGTGTAGGTACTCCGCTCAACCAGAGTTAGGATACCCAGCAGACCCACGGTGACTTGCAAGTTTCTCATTCTCTACTAATATGAAGAGATAATTCCTCTCCCCATATTTCTGTCACCCCCATTGAATGGCCCAATCAGTGCCGCCCCCGCAGATCTCTTTATCCCGTATAAATTGTAATAAAAGTGAATACGTCAAAAAGTAATTAATTTTCCGAGGCGTCGCACCCCTGTCTCTTGGTAGTGATGTGGCTATTAGACGTTATCGATAAAAATTATCGATTTGGAAGATTTAATAATCAAAATTATACGAATACTTTATTATTCTATATTTATAAGTAATGTGATTAAGGAAGTATGTGTTTGAATTTTGTGTATTATTATTAAGTTCAGTTTATTGAATCGCCCAGTATAGTAGTAGTTCACTTGTATTATGAACCGTCATAGCATTGTGGTAACTTTTATTTTCAAATGCAATAAAATTATTAACCATTTTGTGATAATAATTTTGTTGATTGGGATTTTTATTAGTACTCAATGTATCGATAGGCTAACCCTATATAATATGAGATCGTGAGATTGAAATGAGCCAACCAAAACAAAACAGTCAACCATATTATATCTGTCTTCTCTTTCCAGTTCAAAGGCGTGCAATAAAATATAAGTTCTCAATTCTCACCATAAAATTCTTTTAACTCGGATCATTTACAGAACATAATATTATTGTGGATTAAACATACTCGCTACAAAAAATCGACTACTTCAGTCCGGGCACATCACTAGCGGTCCCCCGAAAGGGCCGGGCGTCAGCTGCCGGCGGCATATTGTCGCCCTGCGGCCGACTTCACGAAAACGTGACGCCTGATCCCTAAACCTAATGTAATGTGCAACTAACATACAGCCCCCACCCTCCCCACTACTTCATACCCCTCTAGATTTGAGAAAAATGATTTGTTAAGCAGACATAAAAACAAAGAATATTAATTTTTTAATCTGTGATTTTAATTAGGTCTGTCTACGTGGGATTCCGCGTTTTACTTAGGAGTATTATTGTATTATTAATAGAGCTTGCAGGCAATGCAAAACTGACCTGTGATTTGGCTCTTCATTTTCATCCCATTTTGATACAGTGTTTTAAATACAATCTTAACAAAAATTATACAAATAGTTTTAAAAGATAGGTAAGATGAAAACCCGCTGGATGGACAGAAAGCCGGCTTTACTGGATATACCAACTCACTCGGAAATGCATCTCAGAACGAGCCATCATAGTGACGATATCACCATACAGTCGCTATTTTACGTGGTATAATCATCGAATATCTTCCATTGTCAATATTAACAATATACCTCTATCGGGAATTTTGGAGTCTTAAGTGCCTTCAGGTATCAAGCCTACTGCAATATTAGCAAGAATGTTATTTCACGTGGTTTTTTGAGGCAGTGCTCTAGACCTCTTCCGTCTATGGCCCCATTGTTTCATCCGTGGTCAGGTATTGGCTTCCCAACTTAGGGCTTTTAGCCCTAAATTTAGGGCTGAAATATGTGCATTGGGCTTTTTTCAGGGCCCAAAATAATTTAGGGCTATTTTTAGGGTCATAAAAATGTTTTCTTGTATTACTGTATGACTGACCAAAAAAAATAAAAAAAGGCAAAACGTTCAAGTTCTTACACAAAGTATAATGCTATAATGCCAAATGCACACTGCTGCCGAACCTGCACGAGTCATCTCAAATCCGAGAATGTTAATCTGGCATAAATCATAACACTATGGGCAGTGGGCACGCCATCAAAGATACGCCATCCTACGGCGGCAAACACAACACGATTTGTTTACAATCATTGACAATGTAAATCTTTAATACCCGTTTTAAAATTAAACTAAGTTGTGTTTTATTTACCTTAATAAAACAGGGAACTTATTTAAATAATATTTTTCGATAGTTATACACATTGGGTATACACTACACCGTACAAATTATCATTGACAGTACAGTGGGCTTAGAATGTGGCAAAAAGACGCAACTTGTAAGACGATGTCGTTTAATTTTGATGTTTGTGATTGATCGAGAGACCAATACGTCAGTCACGTGTTAGTCTCTTAACCAATCCAAATAAAACGAAACGGAGTCGTGTCGTGTTTTCTTGTCACATTCTAAGCCCACAGGGCTTTTTTTGGGGTTTTTTTATTTTTGTATTTAGGGTTATTTGGGGATATTTCATCTTGACTTTAGGGCTATTTTTTTTTAGGAGTTGGTAACCCAACAGGTAAAGTTAACAGTCTTATTACACTGGCCGAGCGCGGAGCACCTTCGCCTCGCTATGAATTTGCTTGCGATTCGCCAGTATGATAAGAGCCTTAACTTTACTTGACCACGGATTAAATAACGGCCCCTAAGCCGAGACAAGCAGTGGGATTGATACTGGTGATTAGGACGACTCTTCAAATTGCGAAACTTCTTGGTCGATGTATAAAAAATATTAATGATCAGGCGATTCATCGAATTCTTGTAATAACACACACACACACACTCACGGCCTTTATCCCCGAAAGGGTAGGCAGAGGCGCAACTAGTGCACCCACTTTTCGCCGTGCATATTCCGTCCCATGATGTGATAGGGGGCGAGCCTATCGCCATATCGGGCACAAATTCCAGACTCCGGGCTGATACTGAACATAAAAACCCAATATGACTTTACCCGACCCGGGGATCGAACCCGAGACCTCAGCATTGCAGTCGTACCTTAATACAACTACGCCACCGAGGCAGCCATAACTTCCATAAAAACCTTATCACATTACAGATTATTTACATCGACGATTATGCAACGCATAGGTACTCGACTGAAGATTCGTCATGAAATATAAACAAAAATGTTAATATGGAATTCCTTAATTAATATCCTAATCCTAAATCCTAACTTGGTGTAGTGTGGAAAAATTAAGAAAAATATTTATTTAATCTTAATTCAAACGTAGTAATTTAACGGGCACATTGCACTAATGAGAGAATCTTGCAAATAAAATGCTTTTGCATGGGGCTATTACATGGGATATTATGATTCTTTATTTTTATTCTAAGAGGATATCTAGAAACATATGAGATGGAAATTTCGTAATGGGAATTAGAATTCGTAATTAAATAAAAGTATTTTCATTCCACTAAATGATCATGATGATGATGATGATTTTCATTCCACTAACATCAATCGCTTATATTAAGGAGGGATTGGTCAGAGGCGCAACCAGTGCATCCACACTTCGCCACGCTTATATCCGTCCCATGATTTTAAAGAGGAAATCCTTTATTGCAGTTGTATTAATTTTACATAAAAAAATATAATTTAATGATAAATATGTACAGGCATAGTGTACAGGTTTATGAAACATAAACCTCAATGCAACAATCGTAACTCTATTTTTAAAACGATAAAAAACCCGGACGTCAGAAATCCCGCCAAAACTCCCCCGTTATTTTTTTCTGAAAACACGCGCTAGGCAAAGGAACAGTGGCGTGCAGCCCCGCCCTGCGCCATCAATAAGCGCCCGTCAAGCGCACAATGCACCGATATTCCGCAAAACTGTTAGATTTAAACAAAATATAGAAAAAACGAGAATATGATATTATGATGAAAAAAAACTGCTAATGTATTTAGGATTTAACGATCGCTTTTTATTCACGCGTATAAATGTGGATTAGGGTAAAATAAGGGGTGATAATACAACAAATAATAGAAAATACATTTTTAGTAATAAACATTATAGTTTTTTTTAATAATACTTTTAGCACAAATGAAAAATGTGTTTGTAATTACTATTAATGCAAGTCATGGAATAATAGATACCTAAATCATTAAAATGTCGGAATATCCATTACAAATTCCAATTGTAATATAAGTCCCATACAAGAGATTTTTGGCCCCATAGAATCCCACATAGCACTCGAAACCGGAACAAATATTTGCGGACCTCGCAAAAATTTTGTCTCGATGGCAAGATTGAGTTCGCTACCTCTCATTTTACACCTAACTCATCGCCTGCTGCACTTTAGATGCTGTTAATTTATATCTTTACGAGTTTATTACTTTTTAATTGTCTCGTAAAATCTGCTGATTTAAGGAAATTGAACTTTGAACGCTTATTGACGGAATATTCTTACCCAGTTACGAATCAGGAACTTTTAATATTTACCTAGTACCACAAATCAATTAATATCTCCTAAAATTTCACCCTTTTAGCAAACAATAATAATTTATTTCACCCTTCTAATATCAAACTTGAAACTAAATGATTTATATTAACACAAACTAAACTTTTCTTCCTCAGGTGAAAATCTGGTTTCAAAATCGGCGCATGAAATGGCGGAATTCGAAAGAACGCGAACTTCTAGCTTCAGGAGGTTCCAGAGAGCAAACATTGCCGAATAAAAACAACCCGCACCCAGACTTGTCCGACGCGGAAGTAGATAAACAGAAACTATCCCCCCTCTCCCCCATAAACGATGAACAAAATGAAGAAAAATCTAAAATCTATCCAACTACGTCTGATTTTAGAGGTTATGAAGAAAAAATGGCGGTAGGATTGTATGCGCGGGAGTTTAATGAAGATGGCGACGACTTTGACAGCGACGCTAGCGCCTCTGACGAAGAAATTAATGTAACTTGACGTGTTTTTGTAAATTATAACATTAGGCTTGTAAAGGGTTAGAGTGTATTATATAAGGTTTTGCGTGCGATCTTATTTTACACTCGTTTCTGCGGTTGAGTCAAAAAATAGGTTTGTAAGAATCAAAGTTTATTTTTGCAGTTCAAATATAATTTAGGTAACAATTATTCGTCTCGGATACCTATTTTAAAATTCCTGCTTTAATTCTATACATTGTAACTTTTTAATAGGCACGGCACGTTATATAACAAGAGTGTAGATTCAAATGAGCTTCTTTTTAAAATATAGTTTTCTTTTTAAAACTAATTTATTTTGCAGTAAATTTAGTTATACTTATAATTATAATATGTATTGGGATGTCGCATGCAAAAACTATTGACGTTAATTTAAATGTGTTTTAATAGTAAAATATTGTAACATAATATAAAAATAACCTACGTCCCTCCGCTAGGCACAGACCGAGCTTGCGGCTTGGGCTGCTCAGAATAAATTTGTCAGCACTAGGCAACAAAATAAAGTGGTCAATAAAATCAACAGGTATGCCTTCAGGCTCCTACGACTCTTGTATGCTCGTCAGAACAGTCAAAAAGCCTACCGTTATTAAACGAATGTTGACTTAGCCCGAGTTGTTTCATCCGTGGTCAAGTAAAGTTAAAGGTCTTATTGCATTGGACGAGCGCGCAACGCCTTCGCCGCGCTGTGAATTCGCTTGCAATAGGGTAGTTTCCTATGTTTGATTTGTACATTATTTTAGATGTAACAGAAAATAATACGAGAAAGAAATTCTTTTGTGAAATCAGCATCAAAACCGATTGAAAAATAAAGCAGTTATTCAATTTTGAATATTCTTGTGAGCAAAAGTGGGGGCATGGCGGGGATATCACGCTATTTCTTTCGCACGCATTGCTGTTATTTGACAGCTACCCCTTCCACCAAATTTCAACCTTTATAACTTACTTACTGTTGCCCCAATTTTGAAAATTCTTTTTCCATTAGATTTAGGATAGCATAAATTTTTCATAATTGTATTATAAAAAAAGTAGTCAACTACCTATTCGTCAGTGTGATAAGAGCCTTAACATTACCCGATAACATATGAAAAAAACCGGCCTTAATCGAGTCTAAGTTAACCAAGACTTATGCTCTAGCAGTCTGTGTAATGAATTGCCGCTTGCACATTTCATTAAAATATAATAATCTTTTGTAAATGTGAAAATTCAATTTTGTTCCGGTTGATTAATCTTTCTTCATTTTGAAACCCGTCCAGTGTTGGAGTACGACAATGTTTGTCAATGCTTGTCTAATTGACGCCATGATACCTACCTATTAATGAGTCTCAAATCTTCATAATATTTAGTTTATTGTTGAGTTCTGCGGTGCCATCAGAGATTTTAAGTTTTTTCGCATGAAACAGGCCTTGTCACCTTTCCAACGGTATCTATAAACTTAGTCGTATTTTGTAACTTGACTCCCATCTTCATGAGATCTGTAATAAACTCAAAGTTATCTTTATTCAAATAGACTTTAAAAAGCTCTTTTGAATCGTCATAAATCTACCACCGCTTCGGAGCGTGTTATCGCAGTGAAGAAGAAGCGGCGCAAGAAACTCCCTCAGCAGAACACGATCTGTCAATGTAGTTATATCCGTTGCCCCAACTTTTTCTTTGTATAAATATGCATTGACTCTATGTAGGAAATATAAACCCAGTATTTGTCAAAATATTTTGCAAATGCCTAATTACGTTATGATGAACACGCCACGCTCGATACTAGATATTCCCATAGTATAAGGTATCCCAAATGTAGGAAGTGCTGATAAAATAGTTGCAAAATCTTTTTTATTTAAAACTGCACCATTAAATTAAGCTGTATATAATGTATGTTAAGTCGTCAGATCTCAGTATAGGAATAAGTTTTGTCAAGACTTAATTATAGTATGTATGTTACAATGTAAAATATATGTGGAAATAAAATATTGCTGAAAAATTACTTTGAGTTTTTTATGTAACTAATGCGCTATAAACAAACCATAAGTATGTTTTATTAATTTAACGAAAAACATGTCTCCAATCAAGGGACATAACTCGGAATAACTCCTGGATTCAATTCTTACATGGCGAGATGAGTTTTCCCATTAATCGTAAGTGTGCCTTCTTTTATGTTGACCACAAGGTATAATAGAGTAATAAGAGTTTAATCCTACAAATACTTATATTACGGAAACTTGAGAAAACGTTCGGATATTTGTTAACGCATCACACATAAACCTTCAAAAATGGTGAATGAATTTAGCACACAAGCAGACCACGAGCCGTAGCCAAGATGCCTTACTGCAACTGTTAACGCTAAGGTTATGTATGGGAATGACGTAGCGATAGAGTTATCGATGGGATATGTCATTCCCATACGTTTTTTGTGTTTTCTATTAGCGTCTATGCTTGACTGCCTATGATGACTGCCTCGGTGGCGTAGTTGTATTACAGTACGACTACAATGCTGAGGTCTCGGGTTCGATCCCCGGCTCGGGCACAGTGGTATTGGATTTTTCTATTCAGTATTATCCCGGAGTCTGGATTTTTTGCCCGAAATGGCGATAGGCCGGCTCCCTATCACATCATGGGACGGAATATGCATGGCGAAAAGTGGGTGCACTAGTTGCGCCTCTGCCTACTCCTTCGAGGACAAAAGGCGGGAGTGTGTGTCTATGATTGTAGAAAGGCATCTTTGCTACAGCCCCATGTCCTAAAGAATAAAAATACACAGTTCTAGTGGAGCTTTAATACCGACATACGCAAGCGAAACAGCGAGCAGGTATTATTATATTTAATCTTTCTACTACATGTACTCTATAGCTATGTAGTTGAAGTTATTAACGCAAGCTTAACGATGAAAAATCCGCACAGGTTTTAATGTATTGTGTCGCGTGCAATAAATACGCGAAGGTGTGAACCGCCGTCAGGCGCAGCGCTCGCCCGTGTGTTATTTACACCTTGCACTGCGACCCCATTACCGGTATATACCGGTACGCCGAGATTTATCGGGATTTTTTTATCACGCTGGACCTGGTAAGATTGTAGAATATAATATCGATTGCTAGAATTACTTAATTCGAACTGTGCTATTGGATTTTTAGCAGTTGATGGAGTACTCGGAACGAGATGCTATTTTATGGTACTTACGTACATAATCACTATTCAATTAGATACTTCCGATAAAATGTCTGCCTCGGTGTCAAAGTTGTATTACGGTACGACTGCAATGCTGAGGTCTTTGGTTCGATTCCCGGGACGGGCCAAACGATATTGGATTTTCTAATCAGTATCATCTCGGAGTCTGGAATTTGTGCCCGATATGGCGATAGGCTCACCCCCTATCACATCATGGGACGGAATACGCACGGCGAAAAGTGGGTGCACTAGTTTCGCCTCTGCCTACCCCTCCGGAGATAAATGGCGTGAGTATGCGCGCGCGTATAAAATGTCTCTATCATCACTTGGAACTTGCCAAAGCGATTCAAGATTGCTAAAATGGTCGCAAGGTCTCTAGTTCTCACAAATAAACAACTTTAGGTAATCAATGATTGATCTAATGACTAATTAGTTATCACTGATTTGTATCTGACGCTCAAATTATGTCACAAAAAGAAAAAAATGAAAGTACAAGGCTCTTGGGACTCTACTCGGAAAAAACGCATATAGAAATGGGGAGAGCTAAAACCAGAATCTACACAAATATACAAACAGCATTACATCAATGATTGTACTTAAACCGAGCTTAAGTATTCAAACCTGCACTAGAGGGTGTAATGAGATCAAACGGCGCGATTTGCGCGTGCGTTTGACGTCTCGGCGCCTACACGTGACTCGCACGTGGCGCCATCTCTGGACCGCATCGATTTTGGCTGTTTGCACATTTAGTTTAGACTAATTTTGGGTAAGAGTGCTGTAGTGGCATCCTGTTAAATCTTGATACTATCTTCTAGCATGTTACCTGTACCCCTATAAGCAACAGTGTGAATGTAAACGCCTCGACATGCTCATAAAGAGTAACACATCTACTAAGAACTTTGAATTGTATGGTATAGAAATGCGCTCGTCTCCTTGGAACATAATTGGTCCCATAATGCCCAATATTTCATTATTTTTAATGTAAGCCGTGTTATTCATAAAGTACATTTCATCGACGTGAGAGTCTACTCTTACCTGCATGCATTGGTGGCATTGACTAATGCGAGGCTCCAAGCAGCAGATCATTGCGAAGCCTTTTTACCCGAATGGCGAAGGAGAGTAATGTTTTTTTCTTGGTGCCCTTTGCAAGACCCTGAGTGGGTGCACCTTCGCCATCCCCTAAGGCCACCACATCTTACAGGTGCATAATGCTGGATAATAAATTATAAATTAGTGACTTCATAACTATAAATATAAATAACTTCATAGCTACCAGCCAGTCTCAGTGGGTTATGGTATAAACCTGCTTGCCGTGGAAATAGGAAGGGATTTAGACATTTAAGCAAGTAATAATATTTTAAATATAGAACAAAGGTTTATTTTAAGCGGTTTCTACAGCATTTAAGCGTAGCTCGACTTAGATTACAAAGGCAACTGAAGTAATACCTACCTTTTGCTTTTACATTTTATGTAGCCAGTGAGATTGACTTCCCTTCTATAGATTAAGGATTGGAAATAATACATAACTGTTCATAACAAGCTGTTTGCTGGATTGCAAAAAATAGACTTAAAAACATTACTTTATTTCTATTTTGTTCACTTAAAAAATATTGTATAACAATACAATTTAATACGCTTAATTTATTTTGTACAATAAAGACTTTAAAAAATCTCTGTCTAAGAAACAAAGATGGCGGTTCAAAAGGGGTATTCATTGTGCAGATGTCACCAACAGCGCTTATCTCTTTGATGTTTGCTCTGGGGGCACGCCCTCACATCGTATGTTTTAAATACGGAAGTGGAAGATATAGGATTGAAATGTTGTTTATATCTAAAAATAATATAAATTATATCGCGCGTATTTTGTAGTTCCACTGCAGCGTTATGGTCTCTGTTATTAAAGAAGTTATATTTAGTTCAGAGTTTCAACTTTCGGTATTAAATGCTGGTTGGTAGATTTATATTATTCTACATTATTTTTGTATGTCTACTCTATGCTGATGATCAAGTAATTCTTGCGTCATCGGCGGAGGAGTTACAGAAGCTAGTGACAATTATGGATGATGCTTTTGGGAGAAAAGGCATGAAGATGAATGTTAGTAAGACGAAAGTTATGGTGTTTGAAAGGGACGATAGCATGACAGAATGCGATATTTTTATAGGTAACAACAGGGTACAGCAAGTAAGTGATTTTGTATATTTAGGATGTGTTTTCACAAGTGATGGTAGGTATGACAGTGATATTGAGAGACGAGTGAGTGCAGGTAATCGGGTGAATGGAGCGTTGCACACCTTTATGGGTAGCTGGAAGGTGTCCAAAAAGGTACGACTGGCTGTCTATAGAGGAGTGTTATTACCAACTCTGATGTATGGTAGTGAAAGCTGGGTATGGCAGAAAAAGCTCGAAAGTAAGATTAAAGCAGTGGAAATGAGAGCGTTAAGAAGCATGTGTGAGGTGACTGTGTGTGATAGAGTGCGGAATACTATGGTGATGGCCAAGTGTGGAGTGACATAGGATGTAGTGACCAAAATTGAGAAGGGTATGATAAGGTGGTTTGGGCATTTGAAAGGATGGATGATAGGAAAATGACAAAGAGGATATATAAGGCGAGTGTGGATGGAAGGGCCGGCAGGGGTCGACCGCACCGATCCTTCGAATGTCAGATATCTGACATTCTAAGTAAAAGCCAGATCAAAAGTACCCTGAACCGGCGGGAATGCATGAAAAGATTGATGAAGGTAGAAGAAGCGAAAGTAGTGTGCCAGAATCGAGCAAAATGGCAAACCATAGTCTCTGCCTACCCCTATGGGACAGAGGCGTGATAGTATGTATGTACATTCTTTTTTTTAATTCTTAGGAAAGTTTTTCTTCTAATTTTTTTCTTGACAAATTGACATTGAATACACACGTAGCTTCTAAAAAATCAATTTAACTAATCTAAAACCTACACCAAAATTTTGATCTAGACCGAAACACGCGAAAGGCTAAAATCTAATCGTCAGATTATAAAGAAGAAACGATTTTAAATAATTGAAACCGGCTAAATACAAAAATGAAGCATTTTTTTATAATTCCCCGAACACAACAACAGTAGAAAGGCGCAGGTCTTCTAATATGAAAATCTAAGCAATTTTATTTCACTAACTTTTATTTTCTTGGTTAGCATTTTTGATTTTTACTAAACCTTTCACGGTTCACGCCATCTCCCTCCCACACCATATGACGGTCGCGTGTCCTGCACGCGGCGCGGCGTGGCGTCACAGATTTGGCACGCACAAACGCATGTGTTTTATTAGCAGATTTGTATTTATTTGGCGTCACCGTATGCTATTGAATTATAGACTAATCGTGATAATTGATTTGAGATAGTTTTACACACCGAAATATACCTTTAGATTAATGCAGAATAAAACGATAATGTAGGTCTAGAGCCATGAAAATAATTCGCATTGGACTTGCATGCGTAGGATCATGGTTTTGTCCCGAAAGGATAAGTTGAAGTTAATATGCTCCAAGATTCGCCGAGATTATCAAATGACGTGTTACAATTTTACGCTGGATGCAGGCTGCTTTCAACAGGTCCGTCTGGAAATCTTTAGGGGAGGCCTATATTCAGCAGTAGACTCCCTGCGACTGAGGTTGATTTGTTACCAGTTTTGTGTATCCAGAATCGAAAAACACCGAAATCAGAATCACATTTCTAAATAGCGATTGATGATTATAAATAAATTGTTAAGGATAATTAGAGCTTCATGCCATGTCATATTGCGTAAAAGCCTACAAGTGTGGGTTTAATGGAGAGATTAATAAATATACCCACTTGATTTAAAACCGGGAAACGTCACTGTTACGGCTAAATACGAGAGCCATGCCATCTAGTAACTAAACAACATAGATCTTTGCGTAGTATTTCGAATCGTTACATGAAAAAGGTCAAGTTTTAGCCGAACCCCTTAACAAAACTAATTGATTGTAACACTAAGAGCCGAGCACTTACACCCGGTGTTCAGTTACTAATGGATGTTCCTCATATTTACAGAAACCGTTTCGCATACGCTTTCGCCAAACATTTTCGCATTCGCAAAAAATACGCATTATATAATAACAAATTAGAATCGAACGATCATAACTTTATGTGTTAGCGCAGTAATGTTAATGTTATTTTTTCATTTGGTAAAAAACAATTAACATGAGGTTAAACACAGTATTTCAAACAGAAAATGTGCAATCAACTCATTTTACAACGAAACACAAAAAATATTTAAAATTGTACCAAAGTAAAAAAAAATATTTACTGGCATAGGTCCAGGAACATATCAATACTGTAAAAACTTAACGCCCTACTTTTAAATAACCCCCGATGGAAAAACAGGGGTTTTATTATTCTGTGCTTTTGGCACCCGTATCTGTTTAGACTCTACATAACTGTCACGGAATTGCAGCTAGCATAAACAGCCTTAAAACAGCAGATTCAATAATTCATACCTACTACGGATTAAAAACAATTTCAATAAAAATAATCATTTGAATTGAACTGTGACTTATCAGAAAACTGTTTTTTTATTTATGGGTGTTTATTCCCGATGTTGCTATACCTATGTACATGCTTTCTTAAAACATCCTCTAATGTCAGCCACCCAAGATGCATTCATCGACGGTTGCCAGAATAATGCCGGGACAGCTGCTTTTTAGTTCTTACTAATATTATAGATCATAACGTAACTTGAATAATAATAGATGTTTGTTAGAAGTAAACAACACCGCTGATGGAATGCGATACAATTTGCTAGATAGACATGGCATGTCATAAAGTAACATATAAGGAAGAAAGAAAGAAGTTATTGCGTGTATTGCAAGAACCAAAAATAAAATAAAAAACATAAAATCTTATATTATTTATAATTACAGAAGCAATTATTGCTCCAACAAATATTATATCTAATATGGAATTCTTTTTATCCAAGAAAAGTACCTACGATGTGGAATTTTTACAGGGAAAATGTTTCAAGCAGGCGTAGCCGCAAGCCAAACGTAGTTTTATATTTAAAAAAAAATCACAACCTCATAATCATAGACGCATACATTTAGCATTTATACACAATATTAAACAGCGAGTAGTGTTTCCAAATTGCTTCCCCGGTGTTATATGACACGTTTTAAGGGAGCCCAGTGACGGACCGCAGGGAGGGATGTTAATTGACTAGAGGGACGTGTGGGGGTCAAATAGGGGCTTTAAAATCTGTAATCATAGTTTGTACTAATTTTAAAATTAGGCATGAATGAATTATGTAGACTGAGGTTGATCTTTGTAATATAATAAACACCTGTCAGCTAAATACGAAAACTGAAAAATCATGATCTGGAAGGCTTAATAATATGAAGCGGTTAGAACAGTTTAGAATATGTATTTGATGAAGAATCTTCTATCTACAAACCAATTGAACAAAATACTTTCGTACACCAAATTCAGAAGTTTAAACAGAAATGTAATTTATTTTATGTTCGAATAACCATTAACAAGACACATAAATAAAATAGGTTAAGTTCACACATTTTTCTAACGCTGTCATCTCACAATAGTGTACCGTTAGTTACGATCCCGAAGCGGTTGGATCAATGCCTCGTAAAATATCACAGAACACTAATCGATACACAACTATTTAGTGCGTCTTCAATGAAAGTCAAATGGGGCGTGATAATATTGACATTAAAATATAGGGTTACGTTCGAGTCAAAATATTTATTACTAGGGTTTAAATCTTTTTAAGGCAAACACGATGATTTATAAAGCGGCTGATTGTCCAGATAAATAAGTAAAGCATATGACACACGTATAATGGTGGTAACACTAAGAAATCATTTTTTATACCCTGAGGTGGTCATATCTCATCGGGTACACAGCTAATTATATTATGAAAATCTATTTCTGTCGCCAAGCAGTGTCTACTATGCTCTTTGTACAACATAGCAGTAATAGTAAATCTATGCGTTTATTGCCGTTAATATGATAATATTATAAGTTATCGGTTGACCTGTCGTGCACTTAGCTATAAGCAGTTTTGGGTTGATACTGTTTATGAGTAGCCGCGTCGGTTACCGTCATGCAAGCTAGCATTCATCTCTGCACACTTAAACGCCGGTGCAAGATATTACAATTTCATAAATGTTAAAACAAACACATGACATACTTAAAAGTTTTGTGTTGATTTTCTTCGTTTATGACATAGTCTCAACTGCTTTATCGCCTATCGGGAGGTCAACCTCCCACAGGACTACCCCGACCCGGCCCGGCGCTGTGTTGTCAAGCGTCGTGTTTACAACACACGACACGCACTCGCTCGTATTGATGACTACACGACGACATGAACGCTGGATGCGACACGGTAATAGTTTATGAACAGACTTAACTAAGTGACAATTAACGTTTACCTAAACAATGTGCCCTGTTAACATAATTAATTAATATTTCATTTAATTACAGATATTGTGGCCTTGACTTTTCTATTATTATGCGTAAGGAAGGAAATGACAACAGTGACTAGTTAAAACATTGTTATGTAATACTTACTTAACTTTTATACTTGGTAAGTATACATGTGATAAACAGTTTTATCTACAGAAAGTGCTGGATCATCAGGGTGAACTTGGTAGCACTGACATAGGCAATTTGCGTAAAGTAACAGGCTACCAGCATTGCTATGTTACTTGCAATGATACTCATTCTCCAAAATATTGTTGTCTAAACTGTCCACCACCCGTACACGTATCGTAGAAGGCGACAAATACTTATTTAAACAAGGTAGCCTAATGTTTTAATAACATTCATAATGTCAGAAGTCATAGGAGGGCGACGGGCCTCGAAGTAACGAAATAGGATGTTAGGACACACTCACGCCTTTTATCCCCGAAGGGGTAGGTAGAGGCGCAACTAATGCACCCACTTTTAGCCGTGTGTATTCAGTCCCATGAATCATGATGTGATAGGGGGCGCACCTATCGCCATATCGGGTACAAATTCCAGACTCCGGGCTGATACTGAATAGAAAAATCCAATATCACTTTGCCCGACTCGGGGATCGAACCTGAAACCTCTGCATTGCAGTCGTACCGTAATATAACTACGCCTCCAAGGCAGTCACCACCGAGGATGATAGGACTGGAGTCAAATATTAGATATTTCTACGGCTTGACTCTACCACTCTGAGTACGTACTTATTCTTGTTTGGTGACTTGATTATCTCATAATATTTAAAAAGAACACGCATTGTAACTTAAAAATCTAAAAATAATAGAATAAGAAATCCACTACCCATTGAGTATGAATATGATGTATTTTTATCATCAGATGTAATAATGGCCTAATCTATGACATTTGTAGCATCTCCCCCAATAAATTAATTTGTCAGTGTACAAAATATGAATAAAAAATATTTAAAATAAAAAAAACCTACACAAAACATTTAAAAGAGTTTATGTACCGGAAGAACTAATTATTGCTTCAAAACGTGTTTAAATTCAACAATTTGGGAAGTGTAGCGTTAAATTTCTTTTAAAGAAATAATTTATGGCGCGAAAACATCATTATGTTTCTATTATAAATAAACAGATGTGCCTTTTTAGTAACATACTAGGGTTAGGGTTCACTCGCTCGGGGTTTGTTGTCGATGTATCGATTAAGTTTTTATGAGACACTTATATGTGTAGAGAATTTGCAGTAAGATTGTTTTATATTGCAATATTTGAACTGCGTTAGCACAGATTTCTTTTTATTTATTTATTATCAGACACGCAGTTATAAGAAACTGATAAGCGCCTGTATCCTGCTAATCACTATTTTAAAAAAAAATTGAAATGTATCTATTCTGTTCTTGAATGTATTAGCATTCTGAGCTGACACTACATCTTCAGGTAGCTTGTTCCACGCTTCGATCACTCTATTACTTAGAAAATGTTTGTGAGGGTTGTTTCGAGATCTGGTAGTGGCCAATTTGAGGTGGTGACCCCTGTGGCGGATGTTTGTATTTTGCTTAAATATTTTATGGAAGTCTGTAATATCATAATGTCCATTTAGGATCTTGAATGTCTCAATCAAATCACCACGAGCCCTACGATCTTGTAAAGTTGTGAGGTTTAGGACCTTTTTAGTGAAGACTATTTTATAACGAAATTATCGGAATTTTGTTAACGTAAACAAACATTATTGCTAGTATAAAAATTCTTACAAAAATCAAAGATGTGTTTTACATTATTTGTTAATTATAAACATATGAATCGAACAATTTTCAAAACGTATTTTGTGAAACGAAATCAAGTAAAAAAAACTCGCAAAATGCTATCGATAAAAACCAACCCCTATTCATTGTATATTTTAAAAGGGTGATGCGTAAAGCCGAGCCCCGTGTGTGGCCCCGGATTACTGATCTTTGCCATTAAATCCAGCAGGAATTCTTTTAAATTCGAGTGTTGGCGTGAGAACTAGCAAATAATGTGAAAAAAATTAGAAAAATAAGATGACAAGTGTAATGTATTGTAAGATTCATTTAGCGCAAAAAAATACAATGTGATTGTATTGTTACGAATTTTTTAAGGCAAGAAACCTGGGTATTCCTGTAATTATTTTGTCTTTATCGGGCAAAATATCACGAGACCTGAATATGGTTAGTAGGTAGACAGTCCAAATACAATGTCGACCAAGAGACATTACATCCCGTGACTGCCGTGAGAATACGCTAACCTCCGAACGGCTGGTTGTGCCATCTCTTATTATCGCGTGTTTTCACCATGTGTCACACAGCTGTAATTTAGTTGGATACAAAAGTGTCTAGACTTTTCATAACGGATTCACACTGGTGGGATAATACCTGATATGATTTATATCCAAATGGTATACATATTCACTGCACATAATTATAAAATAATATTAGATATCTCTATGCAAATATGCAATATTATACCGACATTAATAAGAATTTTGTAAATGTAGGTACATTCTTATGACAGTCAATGGCCTGATGAGTTAAATAAGACAAAAAGTTATTATGGACTTCCGAAAGAACTTGTTAGTAAATATATAGGTTACAAAATATTTAGACACGGAATAATTAATGAATCCGATACAGGTAAAAACACACGAGAACTGATTGGCAGGTGCCGGCCGCACGCGAGAATGTTTGAAATTTTACCCGAAGGCTAGGCGTGCAGGCGTCATGACAGGTCCGTTTATACGTTGACTAACTTAGGAAAAAAATATGTTAATGTTATAGTAAATTCTAGAACAAAGGCAGCTGCATCTAGCGTGTTGGCAATGCAATGCAATGCAATCAGCCCTGTATTATATACTGCCCACTGCTGAGCACGGGGCTCCTCTACTACTGAGAGGGTTTTAGGCCTTAGTCCACCACGCTGGCCTAATGCGGATTGGCGGACTTCACATACCTTCGAAATTTGGAGAACTTCTCAGGTATGCAGGTTTCCTCACGATGTTTTCCTTCACCGTTAAAGCGAACGATAATTGATAAACAATACACACGTAACTACGAAAAGTCAGAGGTGTGTGCCTTGAGTTTGAACCTCCGGACATTGTCTCGGCAGACCGTTCCATTCCCAACTAGGCTATCGTCCACTAGCGTGTTGGATCTTCTACAAAATACTTATGGGCAGATCCATTAATTCTCGACGAAAGTGTGCGCCGCACTAGGGTCGGCGATTTTGATGTTGATTTTTCCTCGAAAGTACACCTAAAAAGGAGACGATCCTGAAAATTTGAGCCCGATATGTGCAAATCCGGCCGCTGGAGATTTTTTTGAATTTTAGAAAAAAACGATTTTTCACAAATTTTCAAATACTTGTATCTCAGCTTCTATATAATTTAAAGAGTCCTCCACCTTTAACAATCTTTTCATGCATTCCCAACGGTTCAGGGTATTTTGCCCTGGCCTTTACGAAGAATGTCAGATATCTAACGTACGAAGGTTCGGTGCGGTCAACTCCTACCGGTTCTACCATCCACATTCGCCTTATAGTATATCCGCATTGTCAATCTCCTATCACCCAAACTCTCCAAATGCCCAAACCACCATAGCATACCCTTCTCAATTTTGGTCGCTACATCCTCAGTCACACATATCCACCACCGTAATATGTATAAGTGCCTCCTATATCACACTTTTGAGTATAGACTATAACTGTCTACACCCTAGAGGTATCGAAAGGTCGAAATAATCAATAAAAATTGTACATAATCGCTTACCTTTAGTAACTGGTTAAATTCCCTGGACAGGTTTGGTAACTCGGGCAGTCTGCCTTCCCTGTAGTCGTGCCACAGCGGTCCATTCTTGGGTAACGGACCACCGCCGGCCGCCTCGAACAGTGTTAACCCGAAAGGAAATATATTCTGCACTCTATCATTCGTAGTCATTCGATACATGCTTCGGCTATCTAGACATCAGATATAAAGTCTAAAATGATAAATAAGACACCGCCTTTCGTATTGCGTTATCTAATAGTTAATTTGGAGTAAAATTATAATTGCTTCTGAACAATTTCACAAGCTAAAAAAAGGTTTTTGTAAACAGTATTCTATATTCGAAGTTTTAATATAATTTAGATTATTACAGAATTATACTTACAACAGCATCATGTGCCTGTCTGTGACAAACGCAGTGCAACATGCAGTAGGTACCTACATTTTAATTTTCTTCTAGATTATTTTAAAATAATATAACAATAGATCGTACATACAAAATCATAAACATGATATAAAAATCAACAAACGCACACATAGGTCACAGCCCGGATCGCAGATTAAAAAACAAATAGCAAGTTCCGTTCAGAAACAGTGTTTAATTAAGCCAGGCGCGGAGTCCGGAGTTGTGATTGACGTTGCCCGCGGGCCGGTCAGGCGCACGCTTTCGTTTTCCCGGCGATCCGTTAACTCCGTGATTGGCGGGAATTTTGTTTCACATTTTTCTACGTATCAAAGAGTTTTTGCAGTTTGACGTTTGCTTTAGGGCGATGTTGAAATTGGCTGAAAAAAGGCTGTTTTAATTTTACGTTTGTTTTTAACGTGCATTAATTTCTGCTAATGTTAAAGTGCATAGCGACATCTACTAGTAGATAGCCGAAACTTATTGCGCGATAGGAAAATAAACAACTCTTTTTTTTCATCATAATGTTATGTTGCTATGTTTATTAAACATTACGATTTAATATTAAAATTAATTTTATTAAAAAAGAGCGAAAAATATCGTTAACGCTTAAAATGACAATGCTTTAACAAAACAAACAAATCATTAAAACAAAAAATCAGGGGTACCCAAACTAGGTTTTTTTTTTAGGTAGGCGATCCCGCAGTCAACACCGGGGGCTACGTGCGAATGGGATACTGGAGTCCCCCGGCTTGACGACTGCAGGGGCCTGGGAGGGGAGGAGGAATATGGAAGGAAAAATGGGGGAATGGAGAAAGGTTCCCAGGATGGGTGGAGAAAGGAAAAGGGTGCCAGGAAATGTTCGCGGGCAATGTGTTAGCCAACCAAGAGGTATACACACTGACTGTGTGCCTCGGCCCGCGACTAATGTCCCCCCCGCGCATGGGCGTGCATTGGGTGTGAAGACCCAGCGCACAAGAATTGCCTCGGGGGGCACCCAAACTAGTTTAAGCCTGTACCTCAGGATACAAGTAAAATTAAATACCATAATCTGTAATTCCTTGTTGAGCACTATCGGAAATTAGGAAAGTATTAAATAATGAACAAATTCAAATGACTTCTTAGGTAGATACGAAAGACTTAACCAAAACATGTTATAATATTATGCCAAAAATAGTAACAAAAATTGCTTGGTACGTAATAACTATTCAATTCGTCTCCTAAATATAAATACTGAATATCTATTAACAAGGATTCTGTATATTTATAATTATGAAGATTTGCAAAGCAATTTCTTAGGCAATTTACATTTTTCTCTTATTTTAGTAAATAATTATTGTTTTACAGCGACATCTAGTGTCGAGTAGCACTAATTAAACTTCGAATCACACATAGGGAACGTGCACAAACTATAGGTGGCAGCACAAAGTGAACACAAGAGCCACATGTGGATAAAAAAAGAAACTTTTTAGAACAATAGTTGATTTACACATAATTATATTCTTTTAATATGACAAAAATGATAAAATATGGGCTCCGAACTCATACTTATGTATGTTTTATACAGCTTTTATTATTTTTGTTTATTTTAACATAACCATGAAATGTAAGTACATAGGTTCTATTCTTGGGAACGTAATAAAATTTTACGTCATTTGATGTGTTTATTTTTATGTTTTGGAGCATCAGATTCAGATTGTGCCACCAGATGGCAGAGCTTACGACGTGCACGTTCCCTATAAATCAAAATCATATCAATTTTAATCATAGCATTCAAAATATCCATCTGCCGAAATAAAACAACAAAATCACTTTGGTAAGCGGCCTTTAATAAAAAAAAAGTACAAAACATCTGACTAACACAAAATTGTATCACTATCTTAGATCTAACATTTACAATGTGATGTACACGAGTATTTATCAATAGAAATTGCGCGGTGTAAACATTTTATTGAATACGTTAATTTTAATCCATACGAGATATAAATTTAGATGCATCGCATATTGAGGGAACGAGAAAAGAAATATTTACAAAGGCGTACTACACCTGTGTAGACCCGTGACAAATTCATGGAATGGGGCCTCAGCAGCAGCAGTGCAAAATCGGATCTTTTTTTAGGATTCTCCTGAATGGTTCTCTTCCTCTAGGGTGGGGGACCCCCCTCAAGTCAGGGTCTGGGAGCCCCCTAAAGGCGAGGGCCCGTGGCATTTTGCCGTCATGCCACCCTATAGTCACATCACAGAATGTCAACATACCTCATTCGCTGTTCAGAAATCTCTGCTGAACTAATGTTATTCAAAGGAAGTACTATCTACTTGCATTCAGAATGTTCCCTAAATGTTTACAGTGTGCAAATTCTATTAAAATACAGTAAGGTTTAACATTATTTTAGAAACCATTTCTATTCTTACATTATGGATTTATAAAAAAACAAACAAAATACAAAACAGTTAAGTTATTACATGCATATAAGAAATAGAAATAAGACTATTGAATTCATTAATTTTGATACTAATAGTAACTTTTAATGTGCATATACCGTAGGCAAAAATGAATTGTTAAAAAACTGGGTTGTAACTAGAATGGCCCAAATTACAGAAACATTCACTATACATAATTATGTCACTGGAAATAAATTGGAACAGGAATTTTATTAGACTAGAATGTCATTTTTGCCACAATACCGCACTGAGTGAATGAAAAGACCGAAATGGGCGGCACGAATGGTTCCTAAAATAACATATACCGTGAGGTACTTTCAATCTCTTGGTAACAAACGTATCAAAATTAAAATTAGAATAATGGGTACCCATCACAGCCTACGCTCATACTAGTCCGCCGTGGCAGGCTGACATAGCAACTGACAAAATGTTGCTGGATTTTGGCCTGTATACATCAGGAAATAAAGACGTTTGTGACATATCACAAATTAACCAATTTAACAATTGGAACTAATATTAAAAGTATTCCAACAATAGTAAGAAATATAGATTTTATTACAATTGTATCAGATATATCGCACCTTTAGGACTAAAACGACACAATTCAAAAAAATCAAAAATTGAGCTATGGTCATAAAATTACTTAAAACGAAATTTTCAATACAACAATAGTTCAAACACCGCCATATTCAAGCAGGAAAAGGACAAAACTATTGTATCGGTCCCTTTTTTATTATATTTACTTAAAAAAGTGACCAGTATTAAGTTATTTTATAACGATAAACCATTTTTTTATTTTTATGAATTGCGTCGTTTTCGTCCTAAAGGTGCGATATATTCATTAAGGGACAGTATTAAAAAATATGAAATATTTTTAATCGAAATTGCAGATTGTATAAAAACATTTTACTTAATTTATTTCACTTCGTTTTCAGTGCATCGATGTGATTTTAATTCGTGTAGATATTTTATAATAAAATAAAATCCTAGATTTTCCGTGTCTGTAAGTTGAATATTTTTACAAAAAAAAAAATGGCGTAACACGCTAAAACCACACAATGGAGGCAAAATCTAATTATTGATAAATATTAAACTTTATTCTGTGTAACATAAGGTAAGTAGGGGGTAGATGGACACATGTAGGATACGAGCCACACACGTCGTGCGTGTTGTGTTACGGGAAGGTTTATTGTGTGGGGTATCTAATAGGATGAGTTAGATCTAAGTCCACACAGACGAGATTGTGGGTACAGCTAGTCGCAAATAAATTTATACTGCCTGCAAGTTCCATTGGAAAGCACCCTTATATTCGCGGCCAAAAACAAATAAACAGGTGTGAATCTCAAAATGGCTGCCATTAGACAAAGGAAATTTCAAATTAGGAATTTAATGACAACCTAATTTTTAAGTTACTTCGTGGATATTTGCCTTATAAGACAGTCTTTTTCAGTTTACTGATCCAATCAGAGCTGAACATTGAAGTTAAAGTGCTAGACTGTTAAGCCAAATTTCGAGAATTACACCTGGTATTACAATATCATCAAATTGGTTGTAAAAAATCACAAATATACGATAACATTCATGATTTTTCATGGAATATAATGGTGTAAAATTCAAGTATGAATAAAAACAAAACATCTTTATCAAGCTTACACCCAGCACTTACGTCAATCTCTTACGAAACAGCAACGTGGTTTATTTATTTCTCTGTAAGACAAGCCAGTTATGCCGACCAAAAAATTACACAGTACCTTTGGGACTTTTAAATTGACAGTCCAAGTGTCAGCTAAATTACTAAATATAGTTTGGTTACTTTATAACCAAGTAAGAAATGGACAAACACCCCTACATATTACATATAAATCATTGTCAATTTGAGTAAAAAATCACAACCTTTTCATTAGTTATGGTCAACCGTAACTTGTTTTGTGATGATTAACCGATCATTATATCTGTGATTTTGGTGTGGCTTTTCCTATAGTTCCGTCTATCTGACTACATCATAATCACACTATAGGAAACATTTTATACTTAGAAACTACATAGCTTGCGTCCCGTTTGTAACTAAATGAAAGAAAACTTTGCGGAACCCTAAGCTAGTTCTTAGAACATACTTAAACTAGACTAGCAATACGGTACTTACATTTTCGCAACTGCACTCTTTAATAATGCCACATCAAAATCACAGATACAATGGTTCGTCTGTATACTTAATTATCTTAACTTAAAACGAATCAATATTAACACTAAACCGATAGCGCCTTCATTTTATTGCTTACTTACTAAAATGTACAGAGTGTTTTAAATTCATTCATACTATATACAGGCTGGTTAATTTTTGCTATTTTTATTTCCATACTCTTATGTTCACTGACCATCAAAGACGATTTACAGATTTTTTCTCACATCGGAACTCAAGATTCACCCTTACCCTTTTAGGGTCTGGCGATTTTCAGAACAGAATATTATCTTGTAAGATGTTCAGTGTTGATATGTATATAACAATTGTCCCTTCTCTCCTTCCTACCATCTCTATCTTGAGTCATCATCTATTGAACTTCAACTATAGTTACTCTCAATGACTTTTTAAAAAATATGGTGTTTAAAAACCTTTTACACCAGCCTGTATATTATCCTTATAAAATTAATATTAATCATTATCTAATAACACGAACTAACACCGCAGGAACATTTCACGAGAGAGCCACATGCTTACTGCTTCACTATTATCACATAAAACTACTTGTGGATAAAAAAATGACGCCAAGTTTTAAATTAAGAATTATTAAATATAAAACAGTAACTGGCCAGGAAAACGATGTTCCATAAAAAAATAGTCTATGATTTCAAAAAATTAAGTATTTAATGTGGTCAATGTAACGTTCTCTTCCAATGACCTCCACGAGGTTATTCACAACGCTTCTGTTTAATTCCGTCAGAAAGCATGCGCTTGCAGTATATTTTTTTTTATAAAAAATGGCGTCATTTCGTTATAAAATCACTGCAAGCTTTGAATAACAACTACTTAATATGCATGGAAATTTGTTGATTAATATTTTAGGATACAAATTATAAGCGTATGATTGTAAGCCACGAAGTTCTGGCAGGTAATGCAACTAAAATTTATAAAGATTCTCAATTCGAAATACGTAACTCATTTATACCTGATAAGGCAGTATGGTCGTTCCTTAACATTATCATTAGATAGGTATACGTTGATTAATTAACTAGCAAGTACGAGTTAGCGAGCACTAATGGTAAGCACGGTAACTGCCCGCGGTGTCAAAATAATCAATGTAAATGGTCAACATTGTCCTTTATTTTGAAATCAAATTAGTCATTGAACTTTAGTCGACAGTTGTAACACTTGTGGAACTAATTCAAATAAAGATTGAATTTAAAAATAGAACGTTTGTATTATTTTAATATTTTAAGGCCACTGCCATTGGTAAATTAAGATCGTTGCACATCCGACGTTTAAGATGTCATTTTTTTTAATATTTCGCTTAAATTACTGAATATCGGGATGTGCATTTACTCATAAACACCGCCAAGAATTTTAGGTTATTAAGTACTGCATACAACTGTCAAAGCACGGCTTTAGTTCACAGGTGTTATTTTTTTTTATTTTCTCCGAAGGCAGACGAGCTATCGGCCCACCTGGTGGTGGTAAGTGGTCACCGTCGCCCGTAAATGGCGGTTGGCAATGCACAGTCAATCCGCTGTATAGAGTGATTTTTTAAACTTCTTTTGAAGTATGAGATCTCATATCGTCGAGAGACACCCAGCGAGGAAGTTCATTCCAGACTGCACAAGTTTGTAGTAAAATTATCTATGGAAACGCACAGGGCTGGCAGAAGGCGTTTCCAGGTGGAATGAAAGAGCTTTCCTCCGACAGCGGGTAGTGCAATGGTATAACGGAGATGAAGGTGTCATCTCGAAAAGTTCCCCAGAGCACTCCCCGTGGACGAGTCGATAGAGTACGCAAAGATCCAACGTCTCTTCGACTGCCCGACGGCTCCCAGCAGTCCTTGATCTTGGGATCGTCTACAAATCCAGAGACAGGCCTCTGTAAGGACTCAAATTGAAGGAATTGGTACTTTGATGCCCCAACTCAGAAGTGCGAGCAGTTCTCCACGACAGGCCGGATTTGTGCTTTATAAAGCAATAGTCGTTGCTCTGGCGTGAAATACCGCTTAGCTATCTTGAGGACACCCAGTTTCCTTTAGGTTAATAAGGACTTACTTTCCACGTGACTCCAAAACTGGATACCGCTTGAAATTCTGGCTCCAAGGAACTCAAGACTCTTTGAGATCTGCAAGGGGACTCCTTGGAGCTGTGGCGCCTTGACGAAAGATTCCTTCTTCGCGGTGCACGTGTAAACCTGTGTCTTAGTGGAGTTGAACTTAACCAAGTTCAGACTACCCCATTCGGAAATCCGCCCCAAGGAAGTCTCGAACGCAAGTTTAAATCGCTTTTCCTATAATTCACTCCGTGGGTATTCTGGTGGCCGACATAACGCACTCCACCCATGCTATTGTCCGCTAACACATCATTGATATGCAGGAATTCGAAGGTATGAGAAGTCTGCCAACCCGCAGTAGGCCAGCGTAGAGGACTAAGGCCTAAACCCTCTCAGTTGTAGAGGCCCGTGCTCAGCAGTGGGCAGTATATAATACAGGGCTGATATGGTGGGTATGCAGGACGAAATACGCGCGGAGAGAACTGAGCCTTGAAGAACGCCAGCATTAATGGTACTTATCCCGAGGATACCACGGTCTAAATAATGTATGATTTTATGGGTTCGAATAAATTATTTCATTTAATTTCTAGTCCATTTTCAAAAACTCACTTATTTCACTGGCCCCTTTTTTTCTAAGCCGGAACACAAAACGCTTGCACTTTAGTTATGTATCTTTAGTTTTACCACAAAAGTATGATTTTTGCTATCGCATCTGTATCGAAGCATTTTTTCGGGACATTAGTGCTATGTCTCTGTGTTACTATCACACAAATATTATGTTTCATTATTATTAGTTTTATACACATATTGGCCAGTATCCTGCGCGAGAAAAAAAAACTGTATTACGTGTGTAACGATCCTAAGGCAATATTAAAAACTGCAAGGCCTTATTTTTGACGAATATTTCCGTCATTGCAATTGATACGTCAAATGATGGAATATGCGCATAATAATCAACAAATTAACAAACGAACAAAATAAATCGCATAGTTATTAGTTTTAGGTCCATTCATATTTTTAAGTTACTGACATTGCAATAAAGACATAACAACAACCTTTGACACTTCCAAGTGACAATTTCAATAAATCGATTGTGAAATCGATATTAATTGCATAGGGAAGAGAATAAATTCAATGGGCCCCTTGTAATCGTATTTGTTTTGTAGTTTATGAAGTTATACTTCTTTTGGCGCGTTAAGGAAAAATTATGAGAGTAAATTTTTACGATGCGCGCACGCCGTCACGAAAAACCGACACCCTAAAGTTAGCTATAGTCAACATTTGACACGGCAAAGTGATCCCACTGCACCTGAGAGTAGCCGGAGAGGCGTCCAGATAGTGTCACCTAACTAGCGATGTCAGTCTTATTTTTTGTACATTATTTTATATGTAACAGAAAATAATACGAAAAAGAAATTCTTCTGTGAAATGAGCATCAACATTTTTGAAAAATAAAGTAGTTATTCACATTTGAAATATTGTCGTGATTACAAGTTGGAGCGTGGTGGGGATATCGCGCTATCTCTTTCGCACGCACTCAACGTTATGGCCGTTGACACCTGGTGACGTTACAGTCTGATATTACAATATGTTATATGACAATTTCCCCTTCTACCAAATTTCAAAGCTTTATAACTTACTTATTATTACACCAATTTAGAAAATGATTTTTCCGTTAGTCTTTGGATGGCATAAGTTTTGATAAATGTTAAAAAAAATGTAGTCAACTAGCCTATTATGCCGGCCTGTTTGAACCGGATGTACACAGGCATTCCTGGATACAAAATATAGCCTACCACCAGTGAATGTAGACGCGCATCTCTTCTGATCGTAAGCGACAGAGCTGTGGGCTTAGAATGCGACAAAAAACACGGCACAACTCCGTTTCGTTTTATTTGGATTGGTTGAGAGACTAACACGTGACTGACGTATTGATCTCTCGATCAATCACAAACATCAAAATTAAACGACATCGACTTACGAGTTGCGTCTTTGTGCCACATTCTAAGTCACGCATACGCATGCTCACGCCTTTTATCCCCGAAGGGGTAGGCAGAGGCGCAACTAGTGCACCCACTTTTCGCCAAGCGTATACCGTCCCATGATGTGATAGGGGGCGAGCCTATCGCCGTACCGGGCACAAATTCCAGACTCCGGGCTGATACTGAATAGAAAAATCCAATATCACTTTGCCCGACCCGGGGATTGAACCCGAGACCTCAGCCTTGCAGTCGTACCGTAATACAACTACGCCACCGAGGCAGTCAACTGCTTAAAATAGCTTCACCCAGACCTGTACGTACAATGCCAAATGCTCTACAGGTCAGTAAATATTTACTTCCGTGTTGTGCAACCGAATGCGATATTTCCTGATGCCCACAACACAAAACTTGTTGCTTAGAGTAAGGTCAGGTCTATCGATATTCAACATACTATAATATATAACAAATCTATTATAAGATTTAAAGTAATATATTTTTTACAAAATAGATTAATAACCGTAAGATAAACACCGGTTTCGGCGATAGCCTAGTTGGAAGTACAACGGACTGCTGAGACGAATATCCGTAGTTTCAAAACCGAAGGGCACGCACCTCTGATTTTTTTAAAGTTATGTAGAAAAAAGAGTACATCTCTTTTTTATTTTATTTATTATTTTTATGTACTCTTTATGAAACATCACTCGATTTATCGGTGAAGGAAAAACATCCTGAGGAAACCGTCATACCGGAGAGGTTCTATATAAGAATTTCGAAGGATGTAAAGTCTGCCAAACCGCACTAGGCCAGCGTGTTGAAAAATGGCCTAAACCTTTTCAGTAATAGAGGAGGCCCGTGCTCAACAGTGGGCAGAATATAATACAGGGCTGGTATGGTGGTGGAAACACCGGTTTCAATATCTACTAAGAAATGGTGCACTGTTGCTTGGCAGAACACAATGACGCGTTGTAAGTTTGCATCCATCCAAATGAATACTTTTTTAGATTTCGTTTTATAAAGTGAGTTCAGACTTCAGAGTACCAATAAAACGTCCAACAACGAGAGACTCAACTTAGCAGCCGATAGAATATGATATTCTTTCTGCTAACCCGATACTAGGACTCATTTGGTATGCCACTATGGCGAGGTCTTCATAATGTTTGCAGTGGTCACCATTTATTCAGGTACAAAATGTTCAATACCACCCGACCAAATAGGATTATTACTCAGAGATAAGATATGTATATAGAAATAACAATATTAATATTTGTTCTGAATAACATCGCCGCGTCCCGAATAATAAAAACGTTTTTGTTAAAGGTCATTCATTAGCATGTATTGCATATCAGATTGTTATCTCATTATTAACTCAAACTTTTACGATTATAGTAATGTTAATAATAGTACGATATTATTATACGCATTGGTCTACGTGTGCCGTACGCCTCCCTTCGAACACCTTGCACATTAAGCGTGCCAGCAGCAAGAACAAACTATAGACTAAACTCCTACCTATTGCGAGCGAGCAGGTCTTTCAATAACGTTATGTCACTCATGGATATAGATTTATTCAATACCTCCTCGATAAAAATGAAGCAGCTACTTGCAAAATATTTTTTCAAGAACTATTAATCTTATTTCTATTTAATTGCTTGTCGACCGCAGTATTTTTTATTTTGCATTGTGTAATCTAGTAGCGGAAACTTGTAATTGGCCTTCTTTGACTGTATCCTTTACTATGAATTGTACTAGCTGTAAGTTTCCCAAAAATAACTAAAATAAAATAGATTTGCCCCTGAATAGAAACACGACATTGTACAAAAAAATAGGTACGGTTTTTCTGAATTTACGAAAATTTATAAGCCTGCTAAATCGCAAGCCAAATACCCTGTAGTCAACAATTTAAAAATCATGTCACTTTAAAAGTGCCAAAGGCTTACATCGTAACTTAATCCTCACGGGATACTATGACTGCTCCATTTCTTTGTCTTCACACGTATAGTCTTTCTTAACACTTAAATTTTGTATTTCCCCGTCACTTTTTACCCCTTCCGGATCCTCGATACCGGCGTGTTTCGCCTGGAAATGTTTATCGAGACTCGATTTTTGGACACATCGATACGGACAGAGGCTACATTTAATCGATTTCTGTCTCGGTTTGTAAGTTCTCGATTTCTCCGCACTCTCGCCGTCCTTTTCGTTCAGATGCCTCTGCTTGTGTTTGGTTAAGTTCGTTTTCTGCACGCACCGATAACTGCACATATCACAACTGAAAGGTTTTTGGTCTGTGTGTAAGTACATATGCTTTACTAGATTAGGTTTTTGCACCGTCCTGTAGTCACAGTAGGGACAAGCAAACGGTTTGTATCCAGTGTGGGTCCTCTCGTGGACTACTAAATTATTCTTTTGGGCACATCTGTAGTCACAGTACTGACAACGGAAAGGTTTCTCTTTCATGTGGACCAGTATATGTTTCGCCACGTTATTCTTCTGGCCCGATTTGTAGTCACAGAAGGTACAAGAAAATGGCTTCTCCCCAGAATGTGTTCTTTCGTGGATTTTCAAAATGGCCGGCGATTGACAACGGTAAGCACACTGAGTACATCCGAATTTGCCTACTTTGTCGTTCTCCCCGTTGTCACTCTCAGTGCACACTTTAGCATGTTGCTTCAACCCGCGTTTCGAAGGAAATATCTCGTTGCATTTAAAACAAACATATTCTCCTTTTATGTTCATAGACAATTCCTCTGGATTAACTTTAACTTCTTGTTTATCGTTAAAATTTTGGTTATATTCAGCGTAGTACATTTTATTGTCGTTTGGTTTCATATTCTCCTTTGGTTCTTCTGGTTTTTTGTCATCTTGCTTTCTTATCTCTTCCGTGTACGGCATGTCAAATTGTTTATGAACGACTAGATTTTGTGGATTGTCTCTGGTTGGGGCGTAGTTTTGGATGTAGTTTTGAGGGCGCGTGTAAAGATCTATTGGGTTTAAAGCTGGCAGGTTTACGTGGTTGTATGGGGCATATATTTGACTGTCTGTGTGTATGTTTGTGTGTGAACTATGCTCTGGTTGGATTTGGCCTGGAAAAGAAAAAACAATAATTAATATGAAATTTCATATTTTATGACAGTTCACATATAAATTTTCACGGGAATGGTACAAGTAATTTATAATGGGTCTAGCTTTTGCTCGCGGCTCCGTCCGCGTTCCCGGACAAAAGTAGCCTATTTGTTAATCCAGGATATAATCTACCCGTATGCCAAATTTCATCGAAATTCGTTTAGTAGTTCCGGAGATGTGCAGTAACAAACAAACAGAAAAAAAGACAGACAGAAAAGAATTATAAAAATCGCTGATTTGTTTTCCATTACTCGTCTTTAGTCGCCCCCTTTCTTTTTTATCATATTTCTTTAGTTGTACAGACACACCGGTTCTACTGCTTTATTATATACAAATACAAATCATTTATTCGCACAACACCATGACAAACAAATTAAAGGCACACAAAATGAAAAAAAAAAAAAAACATTTAAAATCTAAGCAAACACCAGTAGGTTACCACATATAAAATAAAATAGCATTTAATAACACAAAAGTAAAAAAAAGAAACGCAGTACTGGTGTATCGTCGCGAACGTCATGGTGTGAGTGCGAAGCGGGTCCCATTCAGCACAAGCCGTGAGTGAGACACGGCGCTGGTCTTCCATGGGCCCGACGCGTTGAGAGCGCACAGACGTATTCCAATAATAATTATAATTAAAAACAAATGAAACGGATAGTGTGAAATTAGAAATAATAAATTGTGTCATATAAATTGTATATTTAAGTGTGTGATTATGAATTGGGGAGTGAATTAATGCAAAGAATTAATAATGTAATAAAATTACAATCAAATAATAATTATATGTATAGATAGCTTTGCCCGCGACTTCATCCGCGTAGAAGTCGAAAATGATTTTTTTTTTAAATAAAATCGGATTGAGTTTTTAAACATGTGTTTGAATCAACTGAAGAAATTAATTGAATGTGTTTGAAATCAAAAGCACTAAAGACTATTGATATCAACTTCGAAGCAAATCAATCGGACGCCTACGTCATACAAAGAACACACCCTCCAAGTTTCAGGTCTCTACGATCAGCGGTTTAGGCTGTAACGCACAGCCTAAACAGCCAATCCAGTCATTCAGGACAAATAATTTTATATGTATAGAAAGATTTACTGGCTTGATTTCTTTAACCAACCTCCGTATTATTAGAGGTCTGTAAAGCACTCACTTCTTCCCAACGTATAAATGTGTATCTGGGAAAGTAATTATGTATATTTTACACCCGCTACCTCCAAAAAGGACCCATGCATTCAAGCTAGCGAGTACGTATGAAATTTAAACTTCATAATATAAAAATTCCCAAAATTACAACTTCGCGCAAATAAGGTAGGTCTCGCGGCACTTGGATCTTGGACTTGCATCTATTAATAATCGGCTCATTATCATTTTTATTAACAATTAATTATTAATGCTCTTTGGATGTACAGATGCAAAGATATATATATATATATATATCTTAATATATATAAATCTCGTGTCACAATGTTTGTCCTCAATGGACTCCTAAACCACTTAACCGATTATAATAAAATTCGCACACCATGTGCAGTTCGATCCAACTTGAGAGATAGGATAGTTTAAATCTCAAATTATAGTCGCAATTTTAATTTATTGCTAATTATTTGTCTGTTATTATTTGACAGTCACAATTATCTGTTAACTCCAAATGATTCTAACAGATGTCGATACCTTTCGACTGGGTTGAGTAAGTAATTAATAGATGGCGCTGCTATGGTAATGATAACAGATGTCGATACCTTTCGACTGGGTTGAGTAAGTAATTAATAGATGGCGCTGCTATGGTAATGATAACAGATGTCGATACCTTTCGACTGGGTTGAGTAAGTTATCAATAGATGGCGCTGCTATGGTAAATCTACGAACGTGTCATATAAGCTACGGGTAGATTATGTATACTTTTTATACCGGGAAAATATAAAGCGGGACTTTTATACCGGGAAAACTCATTCACGCGGGCGGAGCCGCGGGCAAAAGCTAGTATATATATATATATATATATATATATATATATATATATATATATATATATATATATATATAAAGATGATGATGAAGATATAAAGATGTACTTAAATTGTTTTTAACGGCAACAAACCACGGCGACCATCAGATCCCATGTCAGGAAATCCATGCATGCATCCATCCAAGCTCAGCGACGGTAAACAAACTTTTCATACTTAAGTTTACATTTAATAAGCTTTCAAAGACATCCGTCTACCCTAGGGCTCGCAGACCCTAATTTAAAAAACTAATACATACATACACACACACTCACGCCTTTTATCCCCGAAGGGGTAGGCAAAGGCGCAACTAATGCACCCACTTTTCGCCGTGCGTATTCCGTCTCATGGTGTGATAGGGGGCGAGCCTATCGCCATATCGAGCACAAATTACAGACTCCGGGCTGATACTGAATAGAAAAATCCGATATCACTTTGCCCGAACTAGGGATCGAAACCGAGACCTCAGCATCGCAGTCGGACCGTAATACAACTACGCCACCGAGGCAGTCTAAAAACTAGATAAATGAAACGATATTTCAAAATACAAGACTTCATCAGGACGCTTTAAAAACCCAGGATGTTGCTTAAAAACAAATCAGGACATCCCAGTACACTACAAAAACTACATGTCCTGGAAAACAGGACGGTTGGCAACACTATTCATCTTATTATGCCACTAAATGTTGAGTCGGTAAAATATACTAGTATTATACAAGTTGCAAAATAGATTTGGATTAGTTTTTACGACAAGACCATTGGCGTATGAATATTTGAGTCGTTTTTATACATGTAGTTAGCAGTTTTATTAGTGAGATTTGCGGGCGTTTGAACAATCCTCTCCCTAGCCCATTTCTATTGTTATCTATAACTTATAAGTTGGCAACACTTTCAAATTTCCTTAGGCAATTGGCATGTAAGTGGTAGAAATTTTGCAAGTGAAGTAGATTTACTGGTGGTAGGTCTCTCATATGTAAGAGTCCGTCTTGGTAGGTACCACCGTAATGTCTATTTTTACCGCCAAGCAGCAGTGTGCATGTACTGTTGTGTTTCGGTTTGAAGGACATTGTAGCCAGTGTAACTACTGGACCTAATTGAGACTTAACATCTTATGTCTCAGGATGACGAGCGCAGTGGAATGCCACACAGTTTTCCTACTGTTTATGGGTGGTCGTATCGCTTATCCATCAGGCGAACGGCAAGCTCGTCTCGTCATTTTTAAAAAAAAATTGGGGCTCGGCAAAATGACCCCACGGGACATAATAGTAAGTCCAGAAAGTGTCGACTGAGAGATCATTATCAACGCAATATTCATGCTGCCGTATTATAGTTCCCATTACGCTCACGGGGCGCTGTTCAAATTTCCATGTTAGGAGTACTGATCTAGCAATCGTACGGTCGATACGCCCCCCCCCCCCCTGCGCAGTGGCCCCCGCACGCACCCCGCGCACATCTATGACCGAATGTTCAAGTTTTTGCCGACTAATATAATATACACTAATATTATTAAAACTTACGCGAGACATATCACATTAATAGTTTACAAACCACGCGGATCGAGAGGCCTCCGCGACGCGACGTCCTCTCAGCACTCGCCTATGAAGATGACCAGTGACCTACTTAATAGGTCGAAACTGGTCGGCGATTCTGACCAAGAATACGTGAGTAAAACCGTGGTTCGTAAACTATTAATAATATACACTGAAACACTGCACCGGTAAAATTTACCAATACGAGTTCTAGCAAACGCAGCCCGTATATCAACTATGTGTTATAAAAAATAACATCTCTGCTGAATTTATGTTTATATAATTATTTATTATTTTTTCAACTTTTACACGCGACTCCACCCGCGTGGCCTATTCTAGTATCAAAGCCGTACTATGCACTTTTCCGTGGGTAAAATTTCAAAGCGTATTAAAGCCTGGTTCATATGCCAAAATTTCATCTAAAATCCATTTAGCAGTACATGCGCTCACTTCTAACAAACGTCTTCAAAAACTTACACGTATAACGTATTATAAAATAGTAGGGCGGTAGGATTTAGGATTGGGATTTTTAAGCTATTCGTCTATCTGACTGTCCGTTTGTTCATTGCTAGCTTAAGCCGTACAACGTAGGCAAATTTTCGTGATAATATTTACTTTTATTAACGATGTTCGATGGGGTACTAATAACAAACGACTTATTGAAAGGAAGAACTGATATTTACAAAGGTACTGGCCATATCGGAATCTCGCATCTGAGAGACTTGCAAGTCTGAGGTGTGAGAGGCGAGAGGACATCAGCCAGACTCCGTGTTACGCAACCCCTGGCAAGTGGAAACCTACCACGTGTTTTTTTTACTGATATAGGGGGTAAACGACCATACGGTTCACCTGATGGTAAGTGATCACCGCCGCCCATGGACATCTGCAATACCAGGGGGCATAGAGATGCGTTGCCGGCCTTTTAGGTGGGAATACGCTCTTTTTTTGAAGTTCGATGGAATACTTGAAGCTTTAGCATGGAATACGACGAAACAAGTCTAGTGACCTTTCCCCAAAGCATTAGCATAATAAATGTTAAAAAAACATTGTTGATATTTAGAATTTCGGATTAATTGTGTTGTTTCGTTTGATATAGGTATTCCTGTTTGAACCGCGCTACTCTGTTCAGTGGATTGAATAAAGACCTTGGGCTTTTGGTTATGGACACTTGTGGGGTCGAGTAAGATACCCTACCTTACAACGTATTATAAATATTTTGTTACCAGTCAATGCAGTAACCGCTGAACGGATTTGGATAAAATTTAGCACACAGGTGGTCCATTACCTTATAGGCTACTCTTTAATCCGGTAATTCGCTCTCATGGAAACTATTTGAATTACTTAATATAAATTTATATAGTTGACGCTGGCGTCCTATAGATGGCGGTGTTCATCGCTACAGTGATTTAGGAACTTTTGTAGCGCAAAGGGTTTTCACGGGAGCGAAGCCGTGAGCAACACCTAGTATTACATAATATGTATGCACTAATATATCTATATATATAAAAATTTCGTGTCACAGTGTTTGTTACCATACTCCTGAATACGGCTGAACCGATTTTGATGAAATTTTATATTCACACTTGGTAGGTCTGAGAATAGGTTGTTATCTATTTTTCATCCCCATAAGTGACAAGGGTGGCCACACCAAAAAAAAAAAGATTTTTCGGACAGCATTTTTTTTATGATGTGATATTAAAAAATATATACAACCCCTTAATTTTCTACCTTCCTCCATCATCCCCTATTTTTAATAGCGATATTAGTAATTTAATAGCTTTTAACCCCGATCGGTAACTGATCAATTATTAATTTTTTTTCTACTAAAATAATCTCTAAAAATATTTATATGGCAAAACAACGTTTGCCGGGTCAGCTAGTATCATTATATATAAAAGTGCCCCGCCCCCCAGCTACCCAGAACTTCGGTAGCCGGTTTTTAATGTAAACAATTAGGTATCATATTGCGCATAATACCTAAAACAAATGCAGTATAAAATAATAAAATCTGATAACTCGAACTAAAAAGTATTTTAATAGGATATTTTTTCCTGAATTCAGCCAGAAGTGCGTTGAATTCGTGTCTATAGATGCGCAAGCTGTTGTAGCTAACATTAACCTTACTTAAGTAATGCACCTTATTTGACTAGTAGCTGCGTACTGGAGTTATGAGCCTTGATGCCCAGGTCACACACGTTGTCCGGTATTGGAACCGTGCTCGATTTGGAGATAGGCTTATTTCTATCACATTTTATGCCTAATCATGTCTATAATCCACGCGCAATCGGAATGGGATGCGACCTTTTGGAACTGACACCGCTCGGTAGCGTCGGCAAACTCACGCTGATGCTCGTGAGTCGTGAGATACAAATTAACTATATACGAAAAGGTTTTGTGGATTTTTACATAACTATAACTACGTAATACAAATATGCGTATTTTGTACACGTGTCCGTTGTATAGGAGAAGAAAATAAGCAGAAATCACCCCCTTTTTGGGATTATACAAAACAATATAATTTACTGGTGGTAGGTCTCTCATATGTAAGAGTCCGTCTGGGTGGGTACCACCGCAATGTCTACCGCCAAGCAGCAGTGTGCATCCTCTGTTGTGTTTCGGTTTGAAGGACATTGTAGCCAGTGTAACTACAGGACATAATGAGACTTAACATCTTATGTCTCAGGATGACGAGCGCAGTGGAACCACACAGTACTTTGTAAATCAAGGTGCTGGATGGTGTTGCTATTGTTTATGGGTTGTCGTATCGCTTACCATCAGGCGAACGGGATGCTCGTCTCATCATTCAATGCAATAAAAAAAACTACCACCAGTACCACATCTATCACAGTGTCTCCGATATAATATAAAGGCATTAAAATAATCGAAGGATCGTTATAAGGTCATTCCGTTACAAGTAAATTACATTAATAAAGATGTCAATTTGTGTTATAAATATAATAATAATTCGCAAAATCAAGAAACATATAAAAATATGACAATAAATTAACATACAGGACATATTAGTCAGTGGCTGATCATTAATATCTATAGATATAATAAATCAGTAGAGCGGTGTCTTTAAAGAAATGTCAAAATAAAGAGAAGTGGTGACTAAAGAAGAGTAATGGAACACAAATCAGCGATTTTTGTAATTCTGTTCGTCTGTCTTTCCGTTTTTCTGTTTGTTTGTTTTTTACTGCACATCTCCGAAATTACTGAACGGATTTCGGTGAAATTTTGGCACACGGGTAGATCATGTCCTGGATTAACACATAGGCTAATTCTTATCCCGGGAAAATAAAAAGCGGGGCTTTTGTACCGGAAAACTTTTTTACGCGGGCGGAGTCGCGAGCAAAAGCTAGTTTATATATAAATAAACAACATAAATAAGAAAAATCATCGATATTTTATTATTCATATTTACAAGTGAATAATTCGAATTCGTCGCTCTTAAATCTATATCCTTTAACACAAACACACACACACACATACACGTCTTTTATCGCCGAAGGTGTAACTAGTGCACCCACTTTTCGCCGTGCGTATTCCGTCCCATGATGTAATAGGGGGCGAGCCTATCGTCATATCGGGCAGAAATTTCAACCTCCGTGCTGTTACTGAATAGAAAATCCCAATATCATTTTGCCCGACCCGGGGATCGAACCCGAGACCTCAGTCGTACAAGTGCTGGGTGAAGCAGCGAGTTTATTGCCAAAAGTAACAGAAATGAATATCGGACAAATTGTTCGTCTCATACATGATGCACAATCTTAAAAAAAAAGACAGTAGCCCTCTAAAAATTCCTCATCCTTACATATTATAAATCAAAGTCCCCCCCACCGCGTCTTTTTGTCTGAACGCAATAAATTCAAAAACTACAGAACAGATTTTCTTGCGGTTTTCACTAATGGACGGAGTGATTTAAGATAAAGGTTTATGTGTATGATTCATTAATGTTTGGTACGGTAGAAAAAGGCAGGCATATATGCTCTCCTACATGTGCGAAGCCAGGGCGGATCGCTAGTTTCATACAACAAAAATACTGAGAAAAACAATCGAGTCACCTAAAGGTAAGTATTCCACATCTGGTAAATAGCATAATGTCAAGGTTTATCGGATTGGAAAATTCCATCACGATATCGTCCATCTTCAGGGCGACTAGCTGCCGCTTTAAATAAACAATCTCAATTGCATTATCGATCCATCGCGAAAATGAACCAATGAGAACAAAGTATTTGACATGCCTACAAATGACGTATATTAGTCGTAATAAACCAATCTCCATGGTATAGAACATTAAGATTGGGATCGATCTTTGAAAACGGCCGTATATGGCCATTCATAAGTTGCAACCAATTAAAGGGCAGAGAGGGGGTCGTCAAAGCATCCTGACATCCTGAGACCAGGGGAAAGGAAGGCTTCGTAACCTCATATATATAAATCTAAAGTAGTTAATCTGTATTTCAACACGAACAAAAAAAATTGCTCAAATTGCTTCATAGTGTGTATGCTGGTGTAAGATGCTTTGGGTGCTTTATCCAGCAGTGGCCCGAAGTTTTCGTCGAAGGTGACTTAATGCTAGGTTGGACCAGGAACCGCATTACTGGCAATGCGTTTCCTCCCGGAGAAAAATGCTTTGGACTTCCTGACACATAAACCTATTAACCACACGAAAAAGAACAAAAATCGGTTTTGTTTATAATAAAAATAATCTAAAGGAGAAAAGTCAAATGTCGCTTACCATTTAAGTCGTTTACTCCATTTATGCCCTGGTTCATGTTATCGTAGAAATAACCATCGTCTTCTTGCTCAGATTTGATGTGAAAAGGCATCGGCAACAAATGCTCCCCCGGTTCCAACTGTCTCTCATTCAACACCACGTTACTGACCAATCTTTGGTCCAGCCTGTCCAAATTCTGACCTAACCTTTGGGCCAGGTTCTGCTCTAAGTTCTGCCCCAACCTTTGCACCAGGTTTTGGTCCATCATTTGCGAGTCCATCATGATTGGCGTCCGTCTGTCGCCAGTTAACATGTCCTGCTCCAAATGCTGTCTATTTAAATGTGATAGCATGTCATGACTTAAATTATGAGGTAGATTCTGTACGGCGACATCGTTTATTCTGGCCAAATCTAAACTTCGAGACAAATCGTGCTCGTTTATATTTTGGACCAAAGTTTGAGCCAAGCCACCCTGTAGTTCCAGCTCGCTTCCCAAATTCCTTAACAACGATATATCTAGGTTCCTACTTAAGTTTTGACTGAGAACATCATCATGTCTTAAATTCGGATGTTGGTCTATACCGCCCATATCGTCTCTATGTAGATTGGCTGGAATTTCTTGGAAATTCAAGTTTCTACTTAGCTGGTTGGTCTTCAGCATGAGCGACACTTGCCGCGGACTGAGGGGCAGCTGGAAATTGTGAACGGACGAGTTGAGAGAGCTCTGCATCGCTTGGTGCAGCTGTTCCATTGAAATTGGCATGTGTTGGTATTCGGATTCCAGTTGGTGTTTTGGTAACTGAAATAAAAAATGATTACTCTTGTAAATCAATCCTGCTCGTTTGTTTTTACGTGACGAAAACAGGCTTTGTGTCAATAAAAGTAATTTTATACATGAATTTTGGAAAAAAAGAATAAATTACAAGCTTTAAGACTTATAGTAACAAAGTGTTATACGGTCAGAAAAAAATGCTTTTATATAATATGACGTCACTGTAATTTCGAAGAGTGCATGCGAGGGAGAGGACGATACGTTGACTTAACATTATACACAAATTACACAATATTCATTGCTGTTAAATCTTATGATAAAATTGTATTGTTATCCTGTTTTCACAGACATGATTTTTGTTCGTGGCATTTGTTGATTTTTAAACTAATGCATAACATTAAATATAGGAATTTATATATTGTAAGGACAATTGTAAATGAAGCCATATTTGGTCTCAAAAAACGTGTATTAATTTTAGAATCTATAATTCCATCAAACAAAAATACGAATTATTACTAAAAAATATCAAGTTTCAATCCACAATTTGCAATTCGCGAGTTTTCCATTCGTCGAAAATAATTAACGCAGCCCAATTCCGAGTTTTCTTAAACAAAACATATATTTTGTTGTCACTAATTTATACAAGTGTTTTTTGCTAGTGCACGTGTAAGCCTTTTTTTTACGTCTAGCAACCGGCGCCATAGCGACTGGCTGACTGAGACGCTTACACGTGCTACATCGCACGTGTATATTCCAAATAAAGAGCGAAGCGGACACCTTTTTTATAGCCTGACGCACCCAGTACACGAGCAAGTGGATCATTCGATGTTAAGTAATATTAACACTTACAATTTCAAAGAAAAGGAAAGGATTAAAAAAGGATGTGGTTTTTGGACTTCCAGTTTCACTACAAGTCGATATTCCGTAAAGTTGGTCCACGGTCGGGCTGGCCAATTCATAATAGAGACAGTAATAACTCACTTCCTCGGTTCGAGGAAAAAGTTCATTCGTTACTTAGATAAATGTCTATAAGCATTACCAGCTTTTAAAATAAAAATAAGTGTATTAATAATTAAATATGAATTGACTTACAAAATAATTAAGTACTCTTAATTACTAGTGTGTAGAGTACAACATCGGTAAGAGGATTGATGGTTTTACGTACTAATGCCCGATTTCTAAATCTCCCAGTTAAACTTTTAATAACTATTCATCCATTAAAGTTAAACTTAAGATAAACGTCGGTTGACTTTCATTGTGTTTCTGAACACATAATGAAGCATTCGATAACTATGAAGTCGACAACCAGTTCCTTGTTTTGCTACTAGATGACTCTTTTTAGCAGTCAACTTAAAAATGGATTTTATTACTAAAATTCG
This sequence comes from Sphinx pinastri, assembly GCA_947568825.1. Taxonomy (NCBI): domain Eukaryota; kingdom Metazoa; phylum Arthropoda; class Insecta; order Lepidoptera; family Sphingidae; genus Sphinx; species Sphinx pinastri. The sequence continues at coordinate 24,083,914 of OX387615.1, forward strand.
TAACTAATAATTATTTTATATACAAAAATAACTTATTTTAACATAGGTCAACGCCTAAACATTATTTTAAGTTTATTTTGTGGTAATTTTCTTATTTGTCTCTAGCTGATGAATGACATCATTGCCGAATTTTAAAAAAACGTCAAACCGTTCAACAAAATGTCTTATGTCATGCTAGCACTAGTTTGCTAATTTGAATTTGAAAGTCAACCGACGTTTATCTTAAGTTTAACTTTAATGGATCAATAGTTATTAAAAGTTTAACTGGGAGATTCAGAAATCGGGCATTATTCATCTTTCCGACTCACCATACTCCCGGAGTGTTCTCCGCACTCGCATAGCGTGTAAAAATGAGAGCTACGAACATACGGGCTATGGCAATAACAGCGCGTGTGTTTTGCCGCACTGATATAGCGCTCGTTTTGACACGCCCAGGCCCATGGAGGGCATTGATATTGGGTTTTTCTGCCTAGTATAAACTCGGATCCCGGAGTTCCTGCCTGATATGTCGATAGGCTCGCACCCTACACATCGTGGGATAGAAAAAAATGGCGAAAAGTGGGCCCTAGTACCACGTAACCCTTTCGGGATACAGGTTTTATGTATGTTTTGTATCTATATATAAAAATGAATCGTCGTAATGTATGTAGGCGCATAACTCGAGGACGACTGCAACAAATTGGATAATTCTTTTTTTTTGTGTTCGGTTATTGTCAGGGCAAGGCGAGTATAAAAGAAAATATTAAAATATTCGAACAGTTTTCTTAAAAAATCTCATAATATAATATAAGGTGAGTGAGTGACTTGATAAGGGTAGCAGGAGCACGCTGGATGCGGGCCGCTTTTAACAGGTCCGTCTGGAAATCTTTGGGGGAGGCCTATGTTCAGCAGTGGACGTCATGTGGCTGATGATGATGATGATGATGATGATGAGTGAGTGAATGAGACACAAGACTGTGAGAGATCTTGAATATACATATTGACAAAAAATTTACAGATTGACGTTCAGTTTACGTTAATTAATATACAATTCGACATTGGCAGAATCATTTCGTGTACAGGGATGCCGCGCCATATTAAAAAAAAAAACAAAATATATATACAATTACCGCTTCTTTTGCGACAGCAAAACGGTATTTCGTGTGTTTTGAAGTAGGGCTTCCAATCCCGGTATTCTGGGATCCCGCGTCATTTTCCAGTTCCGCGTGTTGCGGGATTATTGGCGCGGGATCTTACACATTGGACATGCTATTTTTTCTTCACAAGCATTTTCAACTGAATGCTGAATCAAGTAATCAAGGTCCTAACTAATTTTGTAAACATTCAGTTGAAAATGGTTTTTTGTGTCTATTGTATGACAATTGTTTATTTTTTTCTGTATTCGAATTATTATTTTTTGATTCGGGCACAGCAAAGTGGCTCAACTACACCTTGTGGTAAGTGGAGTAGCGTCTAGAGTAACAAGAGTCTCGATTGACAAGGGATGAAATTATCCCCAGCCAGTAGACACAATAATGTCGCCCTGTATGGAATCGGTTACACACAGGCTGATCCCGTAACGCGACACATTTACCTGGGCTACTACGGGGGTTTTTAAAGAGCTTCTTGATTGATAGGTACATGCTAATAGTAAAACTGAAATAAAAGTGAAGTTATTTTGATCCCGCAAATACCGGGATCCCGCGGGATTGAACATTCCCGCAAATACGGAGATTGAAAATAGGCTGCGTGATTGGAAGCCCTATTTTGAAGTGTGTGTTTAGAGGTTTGGCACACACACACACACACGCTCACGCCTTTTATCCTTAAAAGGGTAGGCAGCTGCGCAACTAGTGCAGCCACTTTTCGCCGTGCGTATTCCGTACCATGATGTGATAGGAGGCCAGCCTATCGCTATATCGTGCTCAATTCCAGACTCCGGGCTGATACTTAGTAAAAACACCCAATATAACTTTGTCCGACCCGGGGATCGAACCCGAGACCTCAGCACTGTAGTCGTACCCTAATACAACTACGCCACCGAGGCAGCAGAGGTTTATCGTCGTGTTATTTATTGTTATTTTTGAAAAAAAATGCCACCAGTGAGGCGTCAAAATATCGGTCAAGCATTACAATACATAGTTATGGTCGAATTATTTAATTGTAATTTTAGTCTCCTTTTTCTCATTTTTTGTCATTAAGTAGGTACGTAACGTGTAACATTTCCAGTTTTTTTTAATTTGATGGGTTAATCACTTTCGGTACATCAAACGTGTCAATATATGGAATTATTGATAAAATCCAACTGATTTGAAAATTAAAATCCGGTAAATACCGGCAGTACTACATTTCCTTAGTCCGCGACTTAGATTAATAACGACTAGATTACCTGTTGGCCGCAGCGAACGTCTCACAAAAAGTCTACCAAAATTGGTAGACTTGCTCGGCACGTACGTCAGTATCAATTCAACCATTAAGCCGTTACAAAGTCACGAAGACAATAAAAATATGCTGGTTTATGCTATATAAAATTATGTCACAATTAATAGTCCGGTCATTTTAGACATAAAAATAGTGATCAAATAAAGAAAATTCCGACAGAGCCAAATCTTCGTAGAGACCTTAGGTTTACCACAAGGAATAAAGTGTCAAAAGTCCCCATCAGTCCCATGTGAGCTTAGGGACTTATTCGGGCCCCAAGGTCAAAATTTTAGGTTTTTTGGATTTTTCTCGAAAACGGTAAGTTTTATCGAAAAAGTATCTAAGAGCAAGTTGTAGATCTTACAATTTTCTATAAAAATGGTCTCTATGATTTTTTCTCTAAGACCCACTATTTCCCAGATATTGCGCTTGTAAGAATCACGTTCTACATAATATGCACACATTTCCACACCACCTGTGAGGGAGTGTACTCGGCGCGTTTTTTTTAACGTGGTATCCCCGGTAGGCCTATTCCACGAACCTTTATGACGTTATTTTCAGGAACGATAATTATTTAATAGTATGAAGATTATTGATATGGGTTACTGAGTTTAACTGTCGTTCTAACTTTTTTTTATTACTTTAATCTGACTCATACTCTTCATATTCAACTTCAACAATCATGTTTTCTTCAATTTCTTCTTGTTCTTCTTCTTCTCCTTCCTGTTGATGAACGCTTAGAAATTGTTCAAATGAAGATGAATCAGTTGTCTCTTCATCAAAATCACATGAATCTTCCTCTCTTGTATTTAATTGAACATTTGAGCGAGAGACACCTTGGCAATTGGTACATGCTGGAGAACACTGCAACCCTACTTTTTTACAGCCACATTTGGCACTACAACCTTTCTTGCAATTGCAAAAAATAGTGTTAAGAAGTTTTTCTGGAGCAGGGGGCAGTAAAGTTCGAATCGGTTCCAAAGTATTATTTATCAATTTCCAACCCCAGTCTTCAGGGTTCAGTTCATTGCCTTGCCATGTCTGAACTTGATAGTATACTCGAAACAAATGTTGAGTAGCAGATGCCGATGTTGGAGGAAGACAAGATAGCTGTACTTGCTTTTTGTTTTGTGTATTTTTTACAAATGTTAAATATCTGTACGTATCTATGCAATCAATTTTTTTTCGAGCTCCATAAACCGCAAGAAGAAACCGAATTCCTTTAGTAATTAGTATTTGAGGTGAAGAATTAATTTCTGTAAATACTTTTGCGCAGTCAATCAAATCATTTTTTTCAAATAATTTTAATACTGAATTTTTGCCCCTTCTAAACATTGCTGACGTAGTATCGCATCCGGTTATCGCATGTAAAAATAAAATAAAGATTTGGCATTTTGGATAAGCTGATAAACTTTTAGAAGAATATATTTCTGTCCGTTGCTGCGCCTTCCCAGGTTTTAAAAAGTAAATAATTTTATCTATATCAATAATCTTCATACTATTAAATAATTATTGTTCCTGAAAATAACGTCATAAAGGTTCGTGGAATAGGCCTACCGGGGATACCACGTTAAAAAAAACGCGCCGAGTACACTACCTCACAGGTGGTGTGGAAATGTGTGCACATTATGTAGAACGTGATTCTTACAAGCGCAATATCTGGGAAATAGTGGGTCTTAGAGAAAAAATCATAGAGACCATTTTTATAGAAAATTGTAAGATCTACAACTTGCTCTTAGATACTTTTTCGATAAAACTTACCGTTTTCGAGAAAAATCCAAAAAACCTAAAATTTTGACCTTGGGGCCCGAATAAGTCCCTAAGCTCACATGGGACTGATGGGGACTTTTGACACTTTATTCCATGTGGTAAACCTAAGGTCTCTAGGAAGATTTGGCTCTGTCGGAATTTTCTTTATTTCAATTGTCTAAAATGACCGGACTATAAGTAGGAAAGTGTCATAGGAACACCATAATCCCTGTCCACCGATAAGTTTTGTTGTTTATCACTATTTTACGAGTAAATACAATAATTCATAGATTCGTCAGGCGGCTCGGACTGCCCGGTGTTGCCAGTTTATAACTGGGGTAATTTGCTGCGATTATGGGAGATCGTACATTTAGGTATTCATTTTAATTTTCATTGCTCAGCAAACGTCAAAATAACATCCAATTTACGTATAATTATTGAAATTAAATAATTTATTCGGACCCATAAAATGTTATACATTATTTAGTTTCCGTCAATATTAACTCTACCACCGCTTCGGAAAGCAGTTCTCACTAGAGAAGAACGGGCAAGAAACTCTAGTGTTGCTCTTTTCAAAATCAATTCAAGGTATAAAATTTGTATAATGTTATCCTAGTAAATATTCTAATAATTAAGAATACGATAGTATTATTTAGAGAAAATCATTGTTCACCTATGTTACGTCTAACGGTACCCTCAAATAAAGCAGAATAGTACTAGACGTAAGTACAATGCTTTCGTTTAAATAGTTTACATTTTTTCACACGACTTTTAGCCATGGTCAAGTTTTTACTTAGGTACTATTTTTTACGTTGTTGATTTTTCAGAAATTTAAGACTACTTTTATACGTTAAAAATAAAGATGATGTGAGCACCTTTATAACACTATTGTTTTATTTGTTCCAATAGAAGTGCAAAGAATCTTTTGTAAATTATCTAGATCAGATATTCCTATACGCGCAGACATTGATATTTTCCGGCAAGTGCCGCACTTGCCGCAGCCAACTTTACGCGTGTACACTTTCATACAAATGTCGCTTGAACGGTCTACAATGTCTCGAGATACTTAGACACGCCCATATTTCATATTTTACCAATTACGAACGTTTCGGAAATGTATGAAAAGGACTGTACTATGCAGTTAAAAAATCCATCTAAAAAATAGAAAATAAATTTGAATTAAGAATAGTGTAAATAAGAAAAAAATGTATTTTATTATAAAAAAAGTGTGGGGTGCTTTTTAAGATATTATCAAAATGATATATAATACTTCTACTCATATTATCTGTCAATAAAATATTTATAACTATTGTCACCATGCTTTTTTTTACAATAAAATACATTTTTTTTTTATTTACACTATTCTTAATACAAAGGAGATGTCCGCTTTTGTATGAGTGCTGGGCCTCAAAATCTAACAAGGCTCAAACTTTAGGGATATTAAAGGGGCAAAATATGGAACTTAAATCCATTAAAAAAATATTTTTAGACCCCTCCATTCATAACCAACTTTTTTAAAAACGTTCATATTAAGTGTAGTTTTCAAGCCAAACAAAATTACATAAATCTCAAAATCGGAGGTCTTTAAAATTAAACGATTTATTGCAAAAGGTTAGTTTTCAGGAGTTCTATCCAAATATATATAAATTGTCTTGTTTAAAATTTCAGGCCCGTTTTTGGACATGTCCTTTATTTTCTATTTTTTAGCTGGATTTTCTATAAAGCGTGTTTTATAGTTTTTTTAAACTATTATTTATTTTTAATTTTTTAGTTCTGTTCTACTATTGTCCAACAAATGTCACTAAAAAATTTATAAATTGACAAAAATCTCATTTTGCAAATTGAATAATGGCATAATCTTATCAAATTAGTGTATTGTTATCAGTCCTTGACAAATCTACAAAGTTTGAATAAAATCTGACCGTTTAAAGTGGGTCAAAATCGCGCCCAAAGGAGTCGGAGTCGGAGAGTTACAAACATACAAGTGAAGCTAATATAAAGCGTGTTAAAAGAGACGAATTGTGTAATCTCGGTTTTATAAGTTGGCTTAATAATACGAGATACGCCAATACTATTGCCATGCCTAGGGCTGCCATCCGTCCGGAATTCCCCGGATTTGTTTTAGTTTGAAGGGCGTCCGGGGGCCGTCCGGCAGGGGTTTTTAACAAGTGTCCGTGTGTAACCCAGACACTTTTGTTGTCAGGGGAAATCTATTTTTTTATAGATAAGTGAAAACATTTAAAAATTATAACGATATTTAGTTTTGTTGCAAAAAAATATTTTTTCAGAGGTGGCCGGGGAAAAACCCGTATCTCGCCCAAATGTCCGGGATTTTTGCCGCGTTTATCCGGCGTAGGCAATTTAGTTGATGGCAGCCCTAGCCATGCCTGACTAGATGCACACGGCACACCGGCTGACCTCGGAACGCGATTCGCCAGCACGAGCCATTGGGGAGCGGTTTCACTAAGTGCACGTTCGATATCCAGTCGGGCTCAATAATATATAGAATGAGATGCAAAGATCACAAGTGGTGACAAAATTACTAGGTAGTAGGTATCTCGTATTCAAGGGTCTGACTGGATGATGGATCACTACCACAATTTTTATTTCTTCCGCCTTACAGTACGCAAGCATTCTTGTATTCCGGTTTGAATAACATTATAGCTAAACTATTGGGAATTACGAGAATATGGGTGACAAGCGCAGTGGCACGTAGTGCTTTGTAATTCAAAGTCAAACTGCGGGTTCAATTAACTGTGACTTGTGGTCTAGGGGCATAATATAAAGAATTCCGCTGCGGCATAAGTAAGCGACTAAAAGGGAGAGAGTCGTGGAGCGGGTAGTATGGGGGACTTCGAGGTGGAAGACAAAGAGCGTGGTTGGTCTGCCCGCTGTCGTAGACGGCAAAGGAGTCGTTTAGAGTTCGGGGCTAAGATAGCCTAGTCATATATAGGAGCCGCAATGCGGCGCCGCGCAGGGACGTTCCCGCGCAGCTATCTTAATGCAACAAGATATCCCGGGACCCGGCCGTCTCGTATGCGCCGAAAAAAGGCCACCGCGGGTTTTGGTTGGTATGTATTTGGTGTATGGTCACTAAGGTGTATATAGGGTAAAGGACTAGAGTCTCGGTCCAACGCTCACTCGGATGATGCTATACTACTATGAGTGTCGACATTGGGCCGTAAGACTGATGAAACCAACATAGCCGTTCCACTCACCCCGCAATGGTAGTAGCGATAATACGCTTTTTCACGCGAAAAACGTTCAGTTGTCTGTCTTCTTACCACCAGACGAGCGGCATGCTCGTCTCGTCACTCAATTACGTAAAAATGTGTTACTTAAGTAAAGCAAGTGACGACAGACATAGAGGGCGATTGTGGGCTGTGGGCCTGTGACTAACAGCGGCCATCTTTTATTTGCCCTACTGCAACCTCCTGCTTAAAATCAAAACTTAATAGAAAACCAGTGGACCTCGCGCGCGTGTCGCACTGTTGTCCTCGCTTCCACTAACCTATTAGCATCAATGTTATATTTGCGCATAACATCACTAGATATTTGACTACTCATCAAATAATGGATTCGGGTAGTAGTTTCCGCGATATGTATTCTGAATGGTCATTTAGATTTCACACGGAATTGATTCGGGAACTACGTCAATACACGCCACACAGTATAGACTATAGATAAGTAATATTATTGTTCGTAATTTAAAACAGAACTATTGGCCGCAGATTTGCAATGTCTTTTTGATGGAAATTATATACATTTTTAACTACATGGGACTAATATTGGATTGAGTGTAGTCGCTTTCCCGTGCCCATAACTACATTAATATTATAAAGAGAATAAGTTTGTGAGTTTCTTTGTCGGTTAGTAGGGGCTAATCTCTGGATCTTTTGGAGCGATTTAGAAAATTCTTTCACTAATGGGAAGTTACATTACTCCTGAGTGCTATAGGATTTTTATTCCGGGAAAATATAAAGCGGGATTTCTATCCCGGAAACACTTTTTCAGGCCGGCGGTACCGCGGACAAAAGCTAGTTAACCTTAAATCATGAAATCTGCGTCTACAGGGCGATTTAAGGTATAATCCTAATTACCTTATTTCGAAACCTCGAGGAGTCGATATGATTTTTCATACATAATTGCTCCCATAAATTCTAAATGTCTTACACAAGGCATATATTTAAAGACAAATCTACATAAAAAATTAACATATTTTTTTATACGCAAAAAATATTTATAGGTATAATATGATGTGATACAATAAATACTTGAATAAATTATGCAAAAATAAACAAGTTTAATAAATAAATTCAATTAAATATTTTTAGTATATTTGTTCGTGTATTTGCTTAGCTTAGCTTAGCTGGCAATTTAAATTAGGCACCGACTCTAAATATAGATTATTACATAAATTATTTTTTGGTTTGTAGTGGTTTTGAAGTCTGTTATATTTATGGTTAAAAAGTTTCTATTTATTGCTTTTTTGTTAGTTAATTATGGAATGGTGTAAACAATACATCATAGATATACGATTGCAGCATTTGTGGGTCATCAGCTGTTAGTTATTGAAGAGCTCCATTGTCTATCTCTGTAGATCTCCACCAGATCTTAATAAATTATGTGCTAGAACCTTCCCTGAAAAATATATATTTGAATAACGACAACCCCATCCAAATCAGATCAATAGTTTATGAAAAAATCGTGGCCATACAAACTTACATACATACATACATACATACATACGGGTCAAATACCTCCTTTTTTGAAGTCGGCTAAAAAAGACGGGTGTGACTAAAGAACAGTAATGGAAACAAATGAGCCATTTTTATAATTACTTTCTGTCTGTCTGTTTGTTTGTTGCTGCACATCTCCGAAACTACTGAACGGATTTCGATGAAATTTGGTATGGAGATAGTTTGAGACCCTAAAATGTACATAGGACTTTTATCCCGGAAAAACTTTTTCACGCGAGCGGAGGCGCGAGCAAAAGCTAGTGATAAAATATGGGTTCCGGCAGAATATAACTGATATCCAGTGTGGCCACAATATGCTTTTTTTAGATGGGAGCTAGTTATTTTGATGTTATTCAATAACATAAAATTAGGAGCAATATTAGTAGGTTGTGTTCCCTTAATTACAGATTTGTTTGTATTGAATATTATGTTCAAAACTTCTTTATTTCTATAAATTACATAATGAGACATTTTTAAATGCTTTTGGAAATCATAGTTATGTATGTTTTATACACCTTTTATTATTTTTGTCTATTTTAACATAACCATGGAATGTAATGCTTAGGTACTATTCTTGGGAACGTAATAGAATTTTACACCATTTGCTGTGTTTATTTTTATGTTTTGGAGCATCCAGATACACAGCAATACATTATCAACAAATTAAATGTTATTTTTCATCCTTTTAATATGAATATGTTATGGACGATAGCCTAGTTGGGAATGGAACGGTCTGCCGAGACAATGTCCGGAGGTTCAAAACCCAAGGCACACACCTCTGACATTTCGAAGTTACGTGTGTATTGTTTATCAATTATCGTTCGCTATAACGGTGAAGGAAAACATCGTGAGGAAACCTACATACCTGAGAATTCTCCATAAGAATTTCGAGGGTATGTGAAGTCTGCCAACCCGCACTAGGCCAGCGTGGTGGACTAAGGCCTAAACCCTCTCAGTAGTAGAGGAGCCCCGTGCTCAGCAGTGGGCAGTATATAATACAGGGCTAGTATGGTATGGGTATGTTACGTTAATGCCAAGTATCGATAAACTGAAAGATTCAGTTAGCGCCACCAGATGGCAGAGCTTACAATGTGCATGTTCCCTATATAAATGTCTTTTTACACCCAAGTAATAAAAATACCAGTTCCTAACTCCGGCAACATCAGTAAATGTTATATCTTAAAATGTCTGCCACAAATCAAATATTATGCTGCAAATATTACAGCCTGGATTCTAAAGTTAAATATTATAATAATTAAGTTAAAAAAAACATGCCTTGGTGGCATATTACGTTATGACTGCAGTGCTGAGGTCTTGGGATTGATCCCCAGGAGTATGGAATTTGTGCCATATATGGCTCCTGCCCCGGAGAAAACCATGTTTAGGAATACCTTGATAAATAGACAGATAAATACAGTTATAAACAAACTTTTCAAAAACTGTAGGAAATACATTAAGAATAGAAACTGGTCTGTAATTTTCCACCTTAACCCGTGAACCCTTTTTGTAGATTGGAACTATATGAGCTTCTTTCCATTTGGTTGGAAATAATCCTTCGTTAAGAGAGCGGTTGAAAATAATAAATAAAGATCAGCTAAAGACTCAGAGCAGTTTACGGCAAAAATATGTGGTATTTTATCACTGCCAGGCCCCTTTGTGACATCTAATTGCTTTAACGCTTTAATAATTTGTTCCTTAGATATCTTGTAACAATGAATATGCGTGACATTCCTCCCCGCCGGTGTTGCCAGATCAGTGTTAGGGTATGATGTAACTGGTAAGGAAAATACACTTTTAAAGAAAGAATTAAAGGCCTCAGCAACCACAGATCCACCATGAAAGGTATTGTTAACATATGAATTTTTAGTGAGATAGGTTGACGTATTTCCACGTTTTGATTTAATGTATGTCCAAAACTGTTTTGGATTGTCTAAAATAGCGTGCCGAGATATGTCTATATATATATATTATTCTATATGTATACATATTATTACATTAAAGAAAGATATTCATTATGCTTGCTATGGTGTCTTGCAAACCAGAGCACAACAATACTTGTGTAGAAACGACAATGCCATGACGTAGGCATGCCACATTACAAGCCCTGACACTTGCATATTTAGACTCACATACAGGCAATGAGGTGGTACTTACAACATGAACTCTCAAAAGAAAAAAAAACAATGCAAAAAAACACTAATTATGAATTGCGGTAAGCTATTCATTGCTATCAATAGGTGTGGAGTTTTATATAATAACAAAATGCTGGATAATAAATGGACTTAAAAATTTTGGACCCCTGGTGTTAGAAAATAATGATTTTATGAATATACATATAATCGTAAAACGACTATCATACGGAGTTCTGGGTTTTGCACACCGGTGTAATGTACCAAACGGCGTAGGTACTTAAGATTTCAAGTATAATATTATCTATCAAAAAAAAAAGTATTTAACTTACCCCATCCATATAAAGTTTGTAATTCTCGTCCGCGCCATTCTGATCTTCGCGTTTCACAAAATCCATTTCAATTTGTGGCACGATATTAAAAACTTTAATACAAGATTGTTTTATTTTCTTTCATAACGTCCTAATGCCTAACCTCAAACTAACATCACAACACGACATAAAACAAACGCTCTAATGATTTGTTACAATTATAATAATCAGTTTTCGTTACAAGTAACATGACTGCATTTTTGGAAAATTGTAATGAACTACAAATACTGTATATAAAATATACTTTTTTTTATAAAATTGACGTTGTTCTTGTGAAAGAAAGGAAGCGATGCATCGACAATCTAGAGGCGCCGTCAACGAACATCTGTCGGGGACAGTGTTGCAAAAATGAGATTTTAAAAATCGGGATAAATTCTAGATAAAAATCGGGAGAAATCGGGAGATATTTATTTGGAAGTTTAAAACCATGAATATTTTTGGTGGGTTCGTATTATCCGTGGGTTCTTGCCACCTGGGGCGGACCCATAATTTGCCGCCACAAAGCACCAAAAAAAAGATAATTTCAACAAATGTCGTGTACCCATTTCTTAAAGCTTTTATTTTACAAATTTTGCCGGCATTCTAAAGCTGCACCCCCCCCCCCCCCTCCAAACCACGCTACGCCACTGAATTTATTATACAATAGTAACAATCATTTATTAATTTACAATCCCTGAGATAAACAAAAGGATGTTGTAAGATTAAAAGGTAGTTTGGTTGATAGATATCTCAACTATGAGTTATTACTTATGAAAATCTGTTCATCCTATTGAAAATGATAATTTTTCTTAGTTGTATATCACATAATTAAATTTACTATATCTTAAAATTTGGAATAAAATAATTCCAGTTTGAAGTTTTCGAAGACCAATTAATGTCCTGCCAAGTCACTTTAAACTACTTCCCTTCCTTTAAGTTTTAAACAGTATAGTCCGTACACTAATTATAAGAAGTAGTTTAATGCCATAGGCTCGCGAAGCCATGAAGAAATTTGAAATAAAAACATTCTTACTTCATGTTGTAGTATTTTTGATACTATTATATCATCAGCACAATAAATCGGGAGATATGATAGTAAAATCGGTATATCGGGAGACTATAGCCAAAATCGGTAGATCTCACGATAAATCGGGAACTTTTGCAACACTGGTCGGGGATGTAACACTTGCAAAGTATTTCTTCGTTGTATGGAAATTTAATTAAAATACAGTAGTCTGTAAAACTAGTTATTCAAAAGCTTTTAAATTTTCGATTAATTGATATGACGATAGTATTTGATTGCTGTACATAATATATTATTTTACGAAATATTTTTTATATATTTTTGAGCTATACGATACGTTCAAGGTTTAGTTATTATATTAAAGTGCTACTTGCTGATTGTTGTTTTATATCAGATTTATATGTAAAACCTTAAGTGTGACAAGAAAGAAAAAAATTGTGAACCGTCACGGGTGTCGGGACACCTGGCCGAGGTGAAACATCGAAATTATTTAGTACAGTCAGCAGCATAAGTAGATAAACAAATTCAAAATTTCAAATTGCCTACATACTTTGTGACAACTCAATTCTTATAATCAGTGACTTCGGTAATAGTTATTCAATGGTGCCACTGACGGTATTACTGTGACAATTGGTCGATGATAACTGAAGTATGTTAGAAAAGTGTTGGACATAACATTATCAAGATAATATCTAATAAATACAGCATCTATTGTTGTTCCATATCTGTTAGTAGGTTCTCTTGGATTGTTGTTAATTCGCAATTGAAATTCTTCTTGGAGGAACGTAGTTAATGGCATTGAATTTTTTACCCGACTGCAGGTGGAGTATATTATTCTTTTCGATTGCATATTATATACGAATATCTGAGTTTGCTCATTTAGCACAGTCTGCGGCTTACATAGTATGATAAAATTTTATAATAAAAATAACATTAGGGTTCTTTTATTTTTAAAATATTATGATTATGAACGGTTAATGATGTTATACAAACTATGCAAATGTTAACAGCCGGAGTACTTGCCTCATTATTTTGTGGTATCTGAGATAGGCAGATATATATACATATATCGGAGGGCTCTTTGCATTGTAAGTAACATGATTGCAAGAAAGTTCAGTAAATCGTCACCTGACGTGAAGTTAACACTTTTTAGGTCGTTTTGCCAATTTTTTTACACGTGTCAGCTCTAGACAAATTATACGAAAAAATCATATGGCTAATGGTAGTATAAGTAATAAGAGTAACCTACAATGACATATTTAGGCATCTTATGGGCCTCAAACGTTACTGCAGCCTTCTGAAATGTTTGCGGAGGCGCGTATTGATACATACATGTAAGAACTCCATTATTATGAGGTGCTGTATGTTGTTGCTACTGTTTATGGGCGGTCGTATTGCTTACCATCAGGCGAACGGCATGCTCGTCTCGTAATTAAATGCTAAAAAAAAAAATAGTGAATGTATTTTGTGATATGGATAATGGGTCTGCAATAAAGCATTATTATTATTATTATTAATATTTAGACTGATTTTCAACGTACTTGATTTACCTGGGAATGGCAATTATGTGCGATGTGATGAAAGTCACTGCTGTAGAACGGAAATACCATAAGCCTGAACGAATCGTGGATGCTATTTTAGTTAATACGCTGATACCTACCCTTTCAAGAAAAAGGTGTGTGTGTGTATTAATGTACACACGTATAAAGTGAAACTTTTTCAATCAATTCATTTTTTTCATACATACATACATAAACTCACGCCTTTCTCCCATTGGGGTAGGCCGAGACTATGGAGCGCCAAGTGCTACGATCCAAGCATACCTCTTTCGCTTCTTCCACAGTCATCAGTCTCTTCATACATGCTCGTCGGATGCGAGAACTTCTTATGTGACCCTTCGTATTGTACGTCTAAGACGTCTCCGTCTGACACTACCACTGACTTTCGCGATATAAATTTCTTTCCTTACATCCTTTTGATTTGGCCAAACCACCGACGCATTCCTTTCTCAAACTTAGGCACTACATCTTCTTTCAATCCACATTTTTCTTTTATCACGTTAATCCTCATTCTATCACTTACTTTCAACCCACAGATACTTCTCAAAGCTCTCATCTCCACTGCACTTACCTTACTTAAATGCTTTCTCTGCCGCCCACACCCACGACCAGGGTTGCCACATCGTCAAACCTAACCGCCGGACAGACCAGCTAGTTTGGCCAGACATTTGGGGAAAAAGGCCGGCCACACTAAATTATTAAGGATTTTTTTAATACGATTTTTCCCGGTGATATTTGTTTTTAGCTCCCAAGTTTATGTACGTTTCATTTTACGCATATTGCCGCCCCCTCAGTTCCTGGTCAAATGTAAAAAGCTTACCAAAAGCCGGACACAGTTTACTTTGGCCGGACACGCATTCAAAAAGTTTAACTAAGTATGTCCGGCATTATCCGGACGCCTGGCAACCCTACCCACGACTCACTCCCATACATTAGTGTTGGCGCCAGGACTCCTTTTTTTCACTCTTCTTATAATCATTATTGTATTCCATTAATACGGTCAAATTATTATTATTATTAATTAAATATTATTGTCTGCTAAATTGACAGTCATATTATTAAATGATGGTTAATTTCAATAAATTAATATACATTTACTAATACTTAGCCCGGAGTCTGGAATTTGTGCCCGATATGGCGATACGCTCGCCCCCTATCACATCATGGGACGGAATACGCACGGCGAAAAGTGGGTGCACTCAGTGTTGCCAGATGTATGACGGATGAAGTCGCCGAAAAATCATTATGAAGTCGCCTCGAGTCGCCGCACCGTATATGGAGAGGCGAAGGAGCAAAAAAAAAACCTCCCAGCCGCCGACGCGAAGAGCTAAAAAAGACAAGGTTTATAACACAAATTTTCCAAAGTAGCCCAAATTGGCGCCTGAGTGCCATTCGCGTAGCCTAAACGGCGACCAGTCGCCATTCACAATTTTTGGTCGCCCTGACACCCTACGAGGTAGCCTAAATGGCGAAAAGTCGCCTAATCTGGCAACACTGGGTGCACTACTTGCGCCGACTTCGACATACTACAGATAATAAAATGGACAAACCAAACTTGACATTGGCAAAATGTGAACATAAATGCCATTATAAAAAAAAAAGGCGTGAGTAGGCGTAAGACCGCGCCGTGGCGGTTCAAAGTGAAAGAAAATGTGACAATTTTCGTGTGCAAATTTTTTGAAGTGAAAACTTCTTTAGCTACATTGAGCACTTTTTGGGATGGGTATAAAATATTAAACTCGCGTCAGGATCACGTGACCCTGATCGAAAATACGTAGGAGGTTTTACCATCATTTACTAATATGAACCTTAAATACAATGCGTAGAAGCTATAATCCTTAAACGAGTACATTTTTATTTATTTCCCCAGCGTTGGTACGGCACGAGTACAAAAGAGCGTAACTAAAATGACGAAGAAATAGTGAAATTGTCATTTTTGTGTACCATAGTGCAATAAATAAATATTATATTTAACCACATAAATGCTAGTACTTTGATACTGATAAATAAAGCAATTCGTGCGAAATTATTCCCTAACCATTCCAAACCTTCAAACAACGTTAATGTTCAAGTTTTCACTTCTGCCGGCACTCCCGGAGTACAATCCATTCAATGTTTTTACATAGATTTCTCCCGTACGTCGATAAAGAAGTTTCATTTCAATAAAAACCAGATTTTATGTATGTTACAAGTTATAATAACTAAAATAAATCATGGCTGCGTTTACTAAACTGAATAATACTGAGAATAAACAAAGGAAATACCTAGATTATTTTGGTTGTAAATATCCAAGGCGAAAGAATATTATATCATCAATCATTGTAACTTCTGTGAGGTGATGTTTGTATTGATACGTCAATTGTGTTGATCACAAACTCGAATTTTTCCTTTTTTTAAATTTGAATAAACATCGGGTAATGATTTTAATGTGGATGGTAACATAATTATCATAAATAACAGAGTTTGAGCTCGTTCGGAAACAGATGTAATATTATGATTGTTACTTATGTTGAAAATTCTTGTTATGTGACTGTATTCGTAATTAAACAAATATTGATGATAAAATAAGTGATAGGGGAATTTAAAAAAATATTTATTTACATTACATATTAGAAAATTCTGGAGTGAAATTAACCACTTTGTGATGAACTTTTTAACCTTCGTTTATAACTGTCAGGAAAGAGCTGTCACTTTGATGTTTTCCATTTTGTCTGTGTTTCAAAGAGCATTATAATACTACGGAAATAGAGAACCTACTTGTACCTTTTTTATGCCAATCGACAAATGTCAAATAACGGCGCGTTTGCAGGACTAAACGCTAGATGCCACTGGTGATGTTTTATCGCTACAAAAATCCTACAGGTGGCACCACAATATATTGTTTAATATTTTAGTTTAGTGATTGTTAAATATACTGCAAAATAAGGGTTCTAAAAGTACATAACAAGACGGTAAGGTTAATTCTCAAGAATATTGTTTCACAAATATTTCAATATCCGTCGTTGCAACGTAATCTTTTAGACCCTTATTTTACAGTATACAACAATCACCAATCACTTATTATTCATATCATGATAGTTATAGGGTGGCTAACTAGAAAAACCTTAATAATCACAGTATGGATTTATTACAATAAGATTTAAGCACGTACTTAGTAATAAATATTGTACAAAACTTACAATCACAATAACTACATCCATTATTATAAAATTACATTTTAAAAATTAAAATGTCATAATAATAGGCCTTTTATCACAGAGTACTTTATAATATACTGAAATAGAGATATCTCTCCGGCCTTTTTATTGGTAACAAATTTACAGCGCCATCTGTACTCGTTTTATAGACCTATTATATCACACTACATAATGATATTATAATATATAGGTGGGTACTCTAGTATCAATGTATAAAAATCCGATTATTCAAATTTGAATTTAGGGCAAATGTAAATAAAACGAAAGAAGTGAATTAAAACATCTATTTGACAAGACCTAGATACATTCACATAATATTATAGATTTGGATCATAAATATTGAACTAAAAAGATGAAGATAGATTTAAAAGTATAATATAATAATAAATTGAATATAAACACTACATCGACATAATCAAAGTCCTATCTCACAAATAAATTAACAGAAAAAAGAAAAAGAGTCACTGTCTCGCCACAACACTTCGAGTCTATATCTCACTACACAGAACACTCATACGAAGCAATTATCACAGCAACCGGAGGACAAAATCTCAACTCAACGGATTATTATGATAATATAGAAGTGGCAATCTGCAACAAAACGAGAATTCTGATAAACAGCAAATTCGTTTTAAGTTTTTACTTTGGACCGGGTTAACCAGAATGACATTTTTAATGTTGCCAGGATAGTAAAAAAAAATCTTACGTTTAGCTTCTACAGTAAACTTAAAACTCGCGATTTTTATTACATTGCAACCGATTTGGCTCATGTTCGACTATAAAATTATATAAATCAAAATTAATTAGCATACCTATAAAACGTCATTATAATCGCTCGAGTTTATTATTTACCAATTTAGTTTTCATTTAAAATAATTCTACCAAAGAGCAGAAATTCAAAGTACGGTCGTGAAAATTATTTGGCTATTTTAAAGAGACCATCAACGCACCCAATATACTGTTGTAAGCATGTATATCTCATTTAGTATATTTACACTTGCGATAACATAACCGTAGCGACATCTCTAAACGTTTTATGGAAACAGTAAATTATAAGGCTGCTAAATTGAAAGTAATCAAGATTAGGTATACGTTCCATTGCACTCCCGTACAACTAAAATTAGTACAATAATCTGTCTGAAGTTACCGTCACCAATGTACTAAGATTGCATAGCCTGCCTTTTATATTTTCGTGTTGACCATTAAAGATTCAAAATTTTGTCTCATAATGTAATTATGTAGCTATAGATATTGTATCAATATAACTTAACATTGAATAGTTAGTTACTAGCTATAATAATCTATACTAATATTATGAAGAGGAAAGATTTGTATTTTTGTATGTGTGTAACGAATAACTCAAAAACTACTGGACCGATTTTAACAGTTCTTTCACCAATATAAAGCTACATGAGGTATCAGCGAGTAACATACGCTATTTTTTATCCCGGAAAAACTTATTCAACCGGGTGGAGCCGCGAGCAATAATTATATAAAGTAGTAAGTAATATACTTAATATGCAATTTGGCTCATGGATGATCAAGTGTTTAATCAATTCTAATAACAGTAATACATTTACAGTTTTATACTTTTGATTTATATTTTTATACATTTAGTTATTAGAATTAATGCAGACACCCTAACAGGGTATTTAGAGTTATATTGTTGAATAAATGATTATTAATAACTAATACATTCAATCTTCTTAAAACAAACCTATCTCGATCATTAAAACTACAATGAATAATCAAGTGAGAACGTTAAAATAATTGCACTTTCTTTTGATATATTAGATATACGTATGAACATTATTTACCACTGCAAAAAAACCGCTAAAACTAACCGATTTCGAACACTTTTGTTATATTAAAACTAATTGTATTATACATTTGAATAAGGACAAATTTTTCAGACTACTTTTATGATTCAGGATACCTACAAATAGTAGGAATAAGAATAATAATTTCATATTTTACTCGTATTGCAACGAAACTATTATTTAATTTATTATGGAAATAAAATACAAATTGAACATTTTTAACAATAAGTAATAATAATTCATTTTGAGTTTTCGTTTCACTGTCACTGATTATCGCAAATGGACGAAACATAGTTTACAATAAAAATAGCTTATTCCATAAATATCTAATATCGGCATATGTAATTCTGCATAATTATTTTAATCGTAATAATATGACTGTAATAAATATAAGGTTGAATTTAGTTAGAGCGTCACGCAAACACTGAATATAATCACCATTAATGCTTCGAGAGGTTAATAGGTGCCTATATTAAAACTAAATTACATACATACATACAGGGAATAACGCGTTTTTCCCTTTTCAGGAGTAGGCAGAGGTGTATCACACCTAAATTTCGCCAGCTATATTAGGTCCCATGTGATAGGGCGGATCTATTGCCATTTACTGGGCACATTTCCAGACTCCGGACTGATACTGAGTAGAAAAACCCAATATCACTTTGCCAGACTTGGGAATCGAACCCGTGACCCCAGCACTGCAGTCGTTCCGTAATACAACTACGCCATCGAGGCAGTCACATAAAAACAAATAAATAACAATATTCAACTAAATTAATAGAAAAGAAAAACAACTCTTTAAAAAGTAGTTATTAGACACGACATAATATAATATATGCAGAGTCATATAAAAAAAATTTAATAGATGTGTGAGTAGATTGTCCCTAAAAGAGGACTTAACTGCTATTAAAAATTGCCTCACGATGTAGTATTCCATAAAAAACTACAAATACATAACAAATCGAGTACAGCTACCTACAATACATGCTTGCATAATCTTACAAATTGAAAAAAAAACAAGTTAAGACGATTTTATGAGGCATAAATATTATATTTGTCCTTATTGACTGAAAAAGTCTTTAAAATGCTATATCCTTCTATGCAAATTATACTAACTGCCTATTGATATCAAGAACAATATTTTGCTTAGGTAAATCGAATTAATCCATGAAACAAACCCCATGACCCTTAAAACTTTGACTCAATGAAAAAGATCGATTTCACAGTCCCAATGTATCCACAGAAAAAGGAACTACAAATATTAACAAAATACTTATTCTAACGTGCGCTGATTTATAATAATTTGATGTAAAAAATCATTTAATGCATCTAAGTATGACTTAATGACTTTTTAATGACTTACGAAGTATTTTATCTCATAATTGTATATGTTATCACCATCAAGGTGTAAAGTAATACAGGTGGGAACTTAAATAATATTTTCTTCTATGGATCTTATATTTTCCTTGTCCACAGCTTCTGAAAAAAACATTGGATAATTTTAGTATAAATATAGGTTTCTGAGCAAAACAAAATATTATTAGTTAATCATGATATTTTATTGTGTGAGGGACTATTTCACCTGTCGTTATTGTTGCAGGCAAAAGCATAAGGATACGACAGAGATTCGTACATAGAAGCTTAAGTAATGGCACCCACAATATTTAATTCCCCGTTAGTAACGTGAGCTAAAACGTAGAGCAAAAGTTTATTAAGGCAGGGGAAATGTCTACGTGTCGGAAACTGTAGGTATTTTTGTGTCTTACCTCATAGCAAACCGTCATCAACCACGGTCATGGAGTACCAGTCGCTCGCCACATCCTCATAGATGACCCTCTTAACCTCCTTATCATACTGCGGGTGCAGGATTCTGGGTGACCTGGCGCGGAGTTCCACCGGTACGTCGTAGCACTTGCACTTGCAGCAAGCAGGGAATCTGAACCAGTCGGCGAATATGCCGCGACACACGTTGTGAGGGTCGTAAGCTAGGAGCCGGTGAAGACGGTACTGCTGCTCACGTCTGGAACGGTCAATTGGTCTCTTTACACATTGTGAATAGAAAATGTTGGTGATAAGTCACAAAGCTGTCGTGTAAAATCATTCTTATGTACCTATGGGGATAGAGGACATTGTTGCCACTGTAACTGTGTAATGGGCATTACTTATAAGCATTTATAGCCTTAGAATTATGAGCGAATATCAATGCCATGGATGAGATGTTATTATTAAGAAAGACCTTGTGTAAAACTTTTAAAATGAAAGAAATGGGAGCTATTAGTAAATTCTTGGGTATTGAAGTTAAACAGGATTTGATTAAAGGGGTAACAACTACTTCACAAGGGGAATACCTTGAAAAATTGTTAAAATCATATATGTCCGATTGTAAGCCATTGTCATTACCTATTGATAAAATCTTTAATTTTCAGGAGTTAAAAAGGGATTACTCTGAAAGTGTTGAGATTGAGAGTAAATGTAGAAAATTAATAGTGTAGCATATAATATGTGCAGCTACAAGTGAGGCTTGTTGGTTAAGAGATATACTATTAACATTTGAGTTTAAAGTGATTATAAATTTATATGAAGATAACCAGTCTACTATTAAAATTGCATTTATGGTCAGTGGTAATTCTAGAATTAAACATTTAGAAATTAAACAGTCATTTGTAAAAGAGAAATTAGAGAGAGGTTATATTGGTTTACATTATATTAATACCGGTGAGCAAGTAGCAGATATTTTCACTAAGGCATTGGGTGGAACTATATTTAGAAAGCTTAGGGATTTAGCCTTTGAGGGGTGATGTGTCAATTATGTTAAAAATAAAATAAAAAATAAAGGGTGTAATTAAGGGGTGGTAACTTTGATCAAGTATGTTAAATTGTTAAGGAGTAGTTATTTGTTAAAGGGAATCTGTGCTTAGGTTCATAAAATATTTATTGAGGGGTGGTGTAATAGTGTGTTTGTTTCTCTTTAATGTAATCTAAGCAATATAATATTTTATGTAACCTGGCAACACTATTTGTTGTATTTGTGCCCAAAAATAAATATGGCATTTCTCTGTACCGATGTAAACCAATGTGTGAGGATACATTATAAGTGTTATGAGTAAAATGTGTTTATCTGCTGCCTAATATACACCTACACAATAATAATTATCAAAGTACTATCACACTGATGAGTGTTGGAAACCGGCCTTTTCCTCTAAAATACATATATCACCCTATTTATCCCCAAAGCGATAGGGAGGGTTGCAGAGGTGCAAGCAGAACACTCACTTTAATACCATGTGTGTTCCATCTTATGGTGTAATAGTAGGTGAGCCTATGGCTATCTCGGGTACAAATTCCCGACTCCGGGCTGACAGTGAGTAGAAAAACTCAATATCACTGCCCGACCCGGGATTCGAACCCAGGATCTGAAAGCAGTGGTCGTAACGTAGATGCTATATAACTACGCCAACAAGGTAATCCACTCCTCGACAAGGCACAAACACCTTTGTACACCACGCTGAACTAGTGTGGGTGCGCAGACTTAATATACCTCCTAAATTTGTTTTGATTTTTTTTAAGAATGTAGATTTCCTCACGAAGTTGTTTAACAGCGAAGAACATAGCTAATTTAATTGTCACCAGTTTTCAGCAAATCTTCAAACTCTTATTTACTTACCGTCAACAACACAGCCAAAATAACATGATTTGTGTTGAATTTTGGTCATTTTTTCAATTATTTAATCCAAGTCGCGAGCAAACCGAAATCCGTATGGAAAGCCAAATGCATCCGTAAAACAATCAAAGCGATACCAAGTCCGAGCCAGGGGTCAAACAAAATCACAAGAAGAAGAAGTGCAGAAGTCCGAAAATCAAGCCAAGTCGTTAAGAAATAATCATAAATCAAGAAATTACTTAGTTCGCTGAAATCACACAAACCGCCACAAATCGCAAACAATCGCAAAGAGAAATTTAAAATATGGCAAAACGTCATAATTATTATATTTTCGTTATTCGGTTGCCAATGGCAACCGAATAGGTTGCCAATGGCAACCGAATAACGAAAATATAATAATTATGACGTTTGAATTCATCCATATCGTTCAGAAATTGGGTTCAGTTCAGTTATAATATGATTTTTGTAGATTTCTAAACGTAGTTACAGTCTCTTTTGATCTAACTAGACATCTAGCGCCACCAATCGTGTAGACCTCGAAAACTACACTTTAAATTGAAAACGAAATCAGAAAGAGATAGAGATAGTTAAGGAGTGACACGACCCTGCTGTGTTTTCTATGTTTTCCGTGACAAAATCGGCATTTTCGAAAACCCTTACACTTTCTTTGAAATTATTTGCTGAAGACTTGCATTTTGCACAAAGAAGGTAAGGTATTCGCATATAAAATCCGATTAATATAGACTTTCTATAACTCAGCAGTGTTGCAAAAGTTCCCGATTTATCGGGAGATCTACCGATTTTGGCTGTAGTCTCCCGATATACCGATTTTACTATCATATCTCCCGATTTATTGTGATAGCGATGTAATAGTATCAAAAATACTACAACATAAAGTAAACATGGTTTTTCCCAAATTTCTTCGTTGTTTCGCGAGCCTATGGCATTAAATTACTTCTTATAATTAGTGTACGGAATATACTTTTTAAAATTTAAAGGAAGGAAAGTAGTTTAAAGTGACTTAACAGGACATTTGGTCTTCCATAACTTCAAACTGGAATTATTTAATTCCAAGTTGTATGATATAGTAAATTTAATATCAGTAAAATAATATGTGATACACAACTAAAAAAAATATCATTTTCAATAGGATGAACAGATTTTCAGTAATATCTCATAGTTGAGATATATATCAACCAAACTGCCTTTTAATCTTATAACGCCCTTTTGTTTATATCTCATGGATTATATTATTATATGAATATGTGATTGTTACTATTCTATAGTAAGTTCAGTGGCGTAGCGTGGTCCGCAGGGGGGGGGGGGGGGGGGGGGGCGATTTAAAGGGACGGAAAAATGTAAAATAAAAGCAGAGTTATCAAATCATCAGAAACGAGTGCACGCGGACTTTTATTTTTTGAAATTATCGTTTTTTGGTGCCTTGGGGTGGCAAATTTTGGGTCCGCCCCGGGCGGCAAGAACCCATGCTACACCACTGATAATAATAAAAACTATTCTTGGTTTTAAACTTCGAAATAAATATCTCCCGATTTCTCCCGATTTCTCCCGATTTTTATCTGGAATTTTTCCCGATTTTTAAAATCTCATTTTTGCAACACTGTAACTCAGTAAAAATATCAACCCTCCACAGCTCCAAAAATATCTTTCAAGTTTATTGCATAAAGTCCTTAAATTTAAGCCACGCAACCGGCGAAAAAATTTTATACTAACATTTTCTTGAAACTTTTGGCGTCATGGAGTGTTAATAGAAGCTTTTCATGGATAATGTATTGTCTGCAAAAATGCCAGTTGCATCCAGGATTACTGTGAGGGGTCATTCTGTCTAACATTACTTCTCACATTTTATATTGACAACTGAAAGAAGTATAATAGCCTGGTAGCAGCATGAGAAATGCCAACAAGTCAATTAATTTGTAATAACAACTATGCATTAATTCTTAAAAAAGTTATATTATTTTAACATCTACCCACTTGACATTGGCAAAATCACCGATGACACGGTGGAGCCATTTTTAAAAGAAGAAGAAGAACTATGCATTATTGCCTGTGCTATGTTGTGAGTGATAAGATTAAATTAAATATAAATAATATAATGGTGCAGTGGACCTACGCCCTGATAACTAGTCTGTTGTTTTAAAGAAAAAAATATGTTGTAATACAGTGTGAAAGGCATCTACTATCTTTTTATTTTCTGTTTATATTTTAGTTTTAATTCTCTTTAAACCCAGCAACTCATGTGTAATTTTTATATGTCCAAATAAAACCAGCATATTTTATACAAATCAAAGCCATTCTTCAATTAGAATAATCTTAATAGAAGTGATGTTCCATGGTAAAAGGGTAGTTTCCTATTTTTGGTTTTTTACATTATTTTATATGTAACAGAAAATAATACAAAAAAGAAATTCTTCTGTGAAATCAACATCAAAATTGATTGCAAAATAAAGCTGTTATTCATATTTGTAATATTGTTGTGAGCTAAAGTGGGGACGTAGCGGGGATATCGCCTTATCACTTTTGCACGCATGCAACATTATGGCCGGGCACGGTCGATGATGTCACAGTCTGATATTACTCTTATTTGGCAACTATTCCTTCCACCAAACTTCAAAGCTTTATAACTTACTTATTATTGCACCGATTCTGAAAATTCTATTTCTGTTAGATTTTGTATGGCATATAGTACTGAAAAAGTTGTCATCTATCCTAATATATGTATTATGGTACTTATTGATAATGTCAGTACAATACTTATACCATAGTGGAGTCATGCATAACTGTGGAATATTTATTTATTCCCACAGAGCCATGTCAAAGTCAGCCCTAGTGATCCTGGCGCAAGGTGCCGAAGAGATGGAGACCGTCATAACTGTGGACATGTTACGGAGAGGTGGGGTATGTGATATAGTTGTTACATTTCTAAAGGCAACTCTTTGGGGCAGTCTGAATAGGAAACAAAACCAATTTACCAACAATGAAAACCAAGTCATATCTCTTTTCAATTGTTGGAGGGCCTAATTTTAGTCATATCAATGAAAGTAATCAGTGCAAGATTATTAGATTGAGCCTCAATTATTGCTGTTGGTAATGATCCTTTTACTCTTTAATTTCGGAACATGAAAGGAAATCGTATTTTTTTTAAGCAGAAAATGCTTATGTTATAGTTTATTTGTATGGGTTAAATATGTATTGTACTATATTGAGGTGCCAAGATTTAGCTCCATAGAACCATAGTTAATATGATGTATGTCTTTCAGGTGGAAGTGATCATGGCCGGACTGGATGGTAGTGCTCCCGTCCTGTGCTCGAGGCAGGTGACACTAGTGCCAGACAAGTCATTGGCAGATGCACTGGCTGATAAACCACAGTATGATGCTGTAAGTAAAATAAATTAAGAACTTTAAACATTGATTATTTTTTCTAAGTCGAGAGGATTTAACAATCTCTATGTCGTGATTTAGGTAATCTTACCAGGGGGTCTGGAGGGTTCAGACCGTCTCTCCAAGTCGGAAGTAGTTGGCACTCTCCTCAAGGAACATGAAAAATCAGGAAAGATTGTAGCTGCAATTTGCGCAGGTTAGTACTGGGGTCGCAATTTTCAATTTTTGATTATTAATTGTGAAATATAAGTCGTTATAGTTACTAGTTTACACCTCCTCCCAGTTCAATACAAAGAACATACAGAGTCAAAGTCAATGATACTTTATGCAACTCCTGTAAAATAGGGATTGTTGCGTCATGTAAAGCTTCCGTGAAATAGCGGTTGTTTATATTACAAGTGGTGACGGAACTAGCGCCGTTCCTCTTGAAATTATGTTGAATACAATATTTTTTTATGTTATTTATAACCACAGCACCAACAGCATTCGTAGCGCACGGCATCGGTCAGGGCAAGCGCGTCACTTCGTACCCTACCACTAAGGACAAGGTGGCGGGAGGTCCCGGGGACTATAAGTACGTAGAGGGGGAGAGAGTGGTGACCGATGGTAACGTGGTCACTAGCCGCGTAAGTATCTATTGTTATATTAGTTTTTTATGCAAAATAACACTATAGAATGTGTAATAGATTTTTAGAAGATTATTATGTATTTTGAAGCAAATGTAGTATATTCTACACTATAAATTACTCATATATAATTTTGTGTGACATTAATCTCTTAATATATAACTATTAACGAGGGGTGAAAGGCTATTTGGCTTAATTGTCATTTTTTTGGGATATTAAGTTATATATTTGAAATCAATGACTTTTTTGATTCTAAATATATATAATACATATAACTTTATATCGCAAAATAATGTTGCTTAAGCCAAATAGCGTTTCACCCCCTCGATAATGTTTTTCGTATTTGACTCGTTTGGTGAGACCTTTTTATGCTAACAAAGGCTAAACCACACAACTAAACCTTCCTACAATGTATCATTATTATTTTATCATTTGTACTATACGTAAATTTATATATTTTTTCCCAGGGTCCCGGCACAGCGTACTGGTTCGGTCTGACTCTCATCGAACTCCTCACTGGCAAGGAGAAGGCCAACCAGGTTGAAAAAGGAATGATCATTTCTGGGTACTAGATCTGAACCTCACTTTGTAAAGTCTGAAGTCTCACTCGCATACATTTAAACATAACATTTTTTTATGATGGGCATCAGACTAAAAATAAGACAGACTGCCTATGTTATGGGAAATAAGGCTAAAACTGAATCATTACGATTTTTTAAATTGTGGAGCAAGTTTTTATCGTCACGAGTCCCTTAAAATGTTCTTAGATTTGCGTCATCATCACGTCACATTATATAAAAAAAAAATATGATAGGCATCGGACTAAAAATAAGACAGATTGCCTATGTTATGGGAAATAAGGCTAAAACAGAATCATTACGATTTTATAAAATTGTGGAGCAAGTTTTTGGGGTCACGAGTCCCTTAAAATGTTCTTGTTCGCGTCATCATCACGTCTGTATGCACATTAGCTATTCTTCAATCAATCCTTCGTGTTAAATATAAGTAAAAATAAGTTTGTGATAAATCGGTTTGACCGAATAAAATTTATCCCATTATTTATGCGTCTAAATTGTATATTTTGATGTATATTGATAAATATATAATCACAAATGGTTTTATTTTATTTATTACGACGAGCGCGGAAATTTTGAACTCAATGAATACTCGTTTATCTTGCTGCATCTATATGCTGGTGGTATATTGATGGATATATCGCACCTCTAGAACGAAAACGACACAATTAAAAAAAAATGAAAAATGAGTTAGCGTTATAAAATAACTTAAACTGAAGTTCTCAATACAATAGCTCAAACACAGCTATATTCAAGCGGGAAAAGAAGCAAACTGTTATATTTGACCTTTTTTTATATTTTTATAAAAAATGGACAAGTTTTAAGTCATTTTATGACGATAACTCAATTTCTGATTTTTTTGAATTGTTTTGTTTTCGTTCTAAAGGTGCGATATTTGTATCCGCCCGGATAGCGACCATCGTAAAGGTTTAAAACCGCCATAAATGTGTCGTGACTCGTGTTCCATGATCAGCATGTGTATATCCAGTTCAATCGGGCCGGCATAATAGGGTAGTTTCCTATGTTTGATTTGTACATTATTGTATGTGTAACAGAAAATAATATGAAAAAGAAATTCTTTTGTGAAATCCGCATCGAAACAGGTTGAAAAACAAAGCAGTTATTCAAACTTAAATATTGTTGTGAGCAAAAGTGCGCGCATGGTGGGGATATAGCGCTTTCTCTTTCGCACGCACGCAGCGTTATGGTCGAAACACCCGGTGACGTCACAGTCTCATATTAGTTATTTGACAACTACCCCTTCCACCAAATTTCAAAGCTTTATAACTTGCATATTATTGCACCAATTTTGAAAATTATTTTTCTGTTAGATATTGGATAACATACATTTTTAAGAAATGAATTTAAAAAAAAAGTAGGCAACTACCCTATTGTGTCGCCTAGCGAAGGATAATTATCTTTCGTCAGTCAACCTTTATCTTGACGCCACTCCGCTTACCATCAGGTTCAGCGGGGTCACTTTGCCGTATAACGCATGTAAAAAACGTCCAAAAGTTGATAGCCCAAAACCATATATTAGGTACCCATACTTTCAGTTGTGTTACAAGCACTTAAGTAAAGTTTATTCAAAGTAACAAGCAAATAAAACCTAAGCCACACTTGATTACTTAAAAAGAATCATGAGAGTATTAAACAAATAAAAAACACATACAATTAAAATCTCTATTTCTATACATTCCATCCAAATATTTACAAATACATAGACAGTATGTAACAACGCATATTTTAAAATGACTAAAATGTTCATTTTAGAAATAAAATAGTTTACAGCATTACATACCATACCTCCAAAAGATACTGTAAAATGAGTTACTATGCTTTTAGTGGGCAGTAGTTTCTCCTCTTGTGGAAGAAAATATAATCGGTGTGACAAGTTTAGGGGAATTGAGAAAGGGATCGTATAAATTCCTGATGGGCTAGTCTCTGAACCCAACAGATTAGTTAGCTTCGCTTGAAAAAATAAAATACACATCCCAACTGGTCGAGGTATAATAAGATTTTCCACAGTATCTTTTGAAGGAATTTTAGTATTTTTATTTTAGTTTAGTTCAGCCAGGTCTGTGTCCTCAGTAAATATGAATACCATAATATGTGAATATCAAGGGAAGAAATTGAATGTAAACAAATACTACAATCTTTCCTATGCTATTTTAAGCATAACACAAAATATAATTGAAAAGTGTGTTTGTTGACATTCAATTTAACCCTTCCCCAAATATGGTACAAGTTAATTAAAAACTTTTAAAATAAAATTTATAATAAGAAACGCATCAGCGCCGTGTATGCACCTCAGTAACCCCGAAGCCATTACTCATACCTACCCGATATCGGCTACGGAGAGAACATAACAAAAACAATAATAAACTGGTTGACACTTACAGTCACAGCTCTACTATATATGAAAAGCCAAAGAAGGTGGCTCTCGATTTTAGGAGAATCGAATCATATTTATTTTGTCTATCGGTGATTCGTGTAGGCGCGGCGCAGCGCGTTTCTAATGAACGCAGTTTCATAGTAAATATGTATAATGAGCGAATGTGAATTTGCGCACCTACTCGACACTGGGCAATACAGTCTAAAAGACTAAGAGCAAATTATTCTTCATAATCACCAAACCATTATAGACACTCTTTTCATTTGAAACATGCGAATCCAGTTTAGGATTGGGAGTTATCGGTAGTTTAATTTCGGAGCTTAGTGGATATTTAAACAAAACCTGTCTTTTATTTAACACCTAATCTAAAATCCTGACTACGCCCCTGGCCTTATCGATACAAAAATAAATCATGCATTGTGTATTCTATACGATTCAAATGTACTATAATTATATTTGTAATATTTTACACTTTTTGAAAATAAAATAATTTTATAATCTTAACGCAACAAATAACTATATAATTAAAACGTAAAAAAACAATTTAGTCTATTTTTAAAATATAATATTTCGAGTCCACATTCGTATTTAAAATGGTACAATCGATAGGTGTGTTTAGTGTTGCCAAAGTTATATTTGGAGCGTAGCCTATTTTAGGAGCGTATTGTGAATTCCTTCTAGTAATTTGGCCGAATAGCGAGTAGTACCTGTCAAATGTCCGCTACTTACATTTATAACCAGCAAAATACGACCAAATAAACGTTAAATCTCGGGGCCATAGTCTACTTTTTACCACATTATGGTAACACTAACTACATCTTATCTTTAGTAGAGTAACATTTCTTTTGCCAAATCATATTTAATATGGTTAAAAATCTAGTTAAACCATAATATATACCAATAACCATAATATTTACTGGTGGTAGGTCTCTCATTATGTAAGAGACCGTCTGGGTGGGTACCACCGCAATGTCTATTTCTACCGCCAAGCAACAGTGTGCATGCACTGTTGTGTTTCGGTTTGAAGGACATTGTAGCCAGTATAACTACTGGACATAATGAGACTTAACATCTTATGTCTCAGGGTGACGAGCGCAGTGGAATGCCACACAGTACTTTGTTAGTCAAGGTGCTGGATGGTGTTGCTACTGTTTATGGGTGGTCGTATCGCTTACCATCAGGCGAACGGCATGCTCGTCTCGTCATTAAATGCAATAAAAAAAAAAAAAAAAAAAAAAAAAAAAAAAAAATATATATTACCTTATATACAATAAGTATCGCTTGTGTACAATGTTAAATAACTCTTAATAAACATTTGAAGTCAGAAACGGACTTGGCAGTAGTTTGTGGGGGTCCTAAGTTCCCCACTTTGTTTCTTAGTTATAAATCTCCAAATCGTCGTTTTATAGTACTACTTAATGTACGGCACATCTTCGGTTTAAACAAAATTAAGTTACGTTTTAAAAATGACATGTCGCCGTAGGCGGTGGTTATAAAAAACAAAAACTAATTTAAATATTCATTTTAATTATAAAACTATACATCTGTCTCAGCATAATTAGCATAAATTAATTAACTTTTGCCAATAATATTATGACTGATATAATAATATGAATACTTGGGAACGTAGCAGCCATACTGATAAAAAATTGCTCAAAGATTCAAGAAGTGATACATAACATAGATCGATGTGTCGAAACAAGTTAACCATAGTTTAGGCAATAAGCAATCTGAATATGTTAGTTTTACATCATAATATTATGAAATACTTTTTAATTTCAACTTAAATTTTTCACTTTTTTATTTGTTTTACAAATATGCGAAACGGACGCCATGATATTTCGTCATTAACTTAGTAAACAAAGAAGTTTAAACTTACGGTTGTATTTCTAAATTATCGAATAAGACTCCTTTTATTTTATAAATTCAAATATTTTTATGGAAAACGGTTTTGTTAACGAAGAAAGGAAAAACGACAAAAAATAATCTTTTTGGTGATGGAAAAAATCTTTGCAATATATCCCGAATTTAGTTTTACCGAGTTACGGGATTTGAAAAAAAAATACGTAGTGTTTATAGTAACTCATGAACATTTTTAAATGAATGGTACTTATTAAACTTATCACAGCTTCGTTTGTGACTAACAACCGTGCTAACGAGCTGACGTCACACCATGGCGTCAAGCGCTTTCATTTATTCACGCGCGAAATTTTAAATGTAAAGTTTAAATGCATTTTAACAACACTAATCGATTGAATTCTTTATAAATAAAATTTCTAGGTGTGAATTAACACCGTAGGATCAAATTAAGACATTTTTCAAAAAGGGTATGATACCCAATTGAAAAATGGGTAATTGTTCGATTACATTCAGTTATTCCGCCCTTTCATATCATACTTTCAAAAGTCTTTCAAGATATTAACACAAACATTCATAGATCTTTCGTTTGTAAATGCCCTTTAAGTTTTTTTATAATAAAAGCGTGTTAAAAAAATGTAAGATGGTTATTATTTTTCCGAGTTTTGGGCATCAATCTTATATTTGCTTGTTATCTTACAACTAAGTTACATACGCAATTGCTTAGTTTCGTAATTTTTTTAACCTTAATTTTTTTTCCACGAGCTGTATGCGTAAATTCACCAATTTTTTAACATCCAACAATTATGAATTTGACAAAATAATTTTGCAAATACAGAGGTTCGCACCCTTGTGGTATGTTTTAATATGTACTCGTCCATAGATTTGTATCTAAGGATATATTAATGACGTTAATATTTGCTGTAAATTCTGTAAACATGATGTACGGAAATTAAAGTATAGGCATTTGGTTAGTTTAAAAAAAAACATTTGTACCCATCACAGTTATGGACTTCATTTTTGATCCTCTTTGATCAAGAGGATATAAGTTCCGTGCTCTTAAACGTCACAAATAATAAGAGTTGGTTGAATGTCACTTAATGATTTGAAGTTTATGACTCATGGTCTTAGAGTACATCGTAAAATTGGACTTTTAAAGGTAACAATCTTATGCCAGTTTTATTATAACAATATAATATAAAATAAACTAGATTTGAACATAAGGTACATACAACTTCGGCACTCATGTTGAAATTCTTTCCCTTTATCTTTTTGTCTAGGGAAAATACTGCCCCACCGGTTAAGACAACGGTAAATACAAATCTTAATTTTGAAATATTCCCGCGTAACGCATTGTCTGAAAATTTTAAACTGTCCTTGTAATTACCGTTACCTTAATATGGACAAAAAATTATCATAAAAATAGGAAATAACGTGTTACCACTTGGTTTCGTTCGCATTGTCTTATATAACGCAACTATAATAAACTTTCCAAAATATATACAATTTATACATAAATTGTTTAAGACATTAAACATCGAATTAATATGAATCATCCATTTTTATGTTATATCTCCGTTTAGACACATTGTCACCATTTTTAAGTGGGGGGTCCACCCCACTTGCTTTCTTCTGAACACCTCCCTGCCATTAACAATACATATTTAATGGATGATCACTTGCGCAACAGGTATACAAAAGAGGTTATTTGAAGGCGCTTTGTATTTATGCTACCACCGTGATTGTTAAAATAAAAACAAACACACATCACGCCTTTATCACAGACGGGGTAGGGAGAGTTGAAACCAGGTCACCCACTTTTCCCTGTGTGTTCTGTCCCATGATGTGATAGGGACGAGCTCACCCCGTTATGGGACACAAATTTCAGGCTCCGGGTTGATACTGAGCAGAAAACCCAATATGACTGTCTGATCTGAGTTTCGAACCCGCGACCTTAGACCGGTGGTCGTACCGCGCATGCATTACAACTAAGCCACCGAGGCATGGAGATTATAATATTATATATTATTACAGCCCATTAACTTGGATGGAACATACTAGATCTCGGGTTCGATGATAATTAAAACAGGCCAAAATGGGGTACTTAATTATGAAATAAGATGTCCCAGAAGGGTGTCTATAAATGTAACATATAAATATTGGACTATTTTCAAAGCGCCCTCAAAGAAAGCTCTAATATTAAAATAAAATTCTAATTTAGCGTAAAAGAGAAAAAAGATATGTTACATTATTACATCTAGCAACTATTAATAACAGTGGCATTAACATAGGTGTCTTGGCAATATATTAGGGGCAGTTTGATAAAATAAATAGCTTAGGGTCATTTAGTAATATATCATTAATAAGATATCAACTGTTAAGAGCTCAATACAACTAAGCCAGTGAAAAATATTTGCTATATTTGCAATAGAATAATCCCCTTGTAAAAAATAAATTGTCTTAACTGTATTGTTTCTTTTACTCTTTAATCTTGTAACCTATGAAATATAGTGATAAAACTGTGACAAATTTACAAATAATGGGGAATTATGATGCTCTTGAGAAACAACTATCACATTTCTCCCTAAACTTTAAAGATTCTCACAATGCCACTAAGATACTGCAAGCGCCCCTACATTGTAACCACCAATAACTATCATAACATCAATCATTAATTTCTGTACTAATATATTTATATCTATACTTACGATAATTTCAAAAGGAGTGTCTGTAAATTGAACTACTTTAAAATTAAATAAAGTATTTTGGAAATTGACTAATTTTGAGTCGATTCTAAATATTATTGAAATGAAATTTCCGAGGTTATTGAGAGGGGCTTTTTGTCCAATGTTTCACAAAGTTATTTTACTTTTGTTTTTACTATCTAAAAGAGCGGCTATATGCTATTTTAAAACTTGAAATGTTGCTTCAAGATGAAATTTTTCGAATTGATATGCACCTCATTATTGAAGCAGTTGTGACAGACTTTTAAGTGGTTTATAATTCAAATGTAGCCATGACGCCCATACAATCGTAACTGTAAAAGAAAACTAAAAATATATGAGAATGATATATCTTATCAATAAGTTAATCTTCTAATGGAATTCCCTAATATCAAATGTGTTATCCCTTATATTGCTTTTTGTCTTTATATTTTGGATGCTTTGGGTCGAATATTATAAAAAACAAGTTATGTTAATATTTTAACGTCTACCACCCACCCGAAATTGGCAAAATCACCGATGAAAACGTGGAGCCATTTTTAAAAGAAGTTAATCGTTGGGATATGTAATTCCCTTATTTGTTTCTGTTTTCTATTTGCGTTAACGAATGTAGAAAGGCATCTTGTCTACGGCCCCTGACGTGACAGTAACCAGCCTGAATCTAGCCTTCTTTTCACAGTAATTAATATCTTCTTATTTATTAAGGACAAAATTAAATGCCCCGTAAAATTAGACCCCAAAACTGTTATATAGGGAACGTGCACGAATTATAGGGGGCAGCACAAAGTCGACACAAAAGCCACATGTGGAAAAAAT
This sequence comes from Sphinx pinastri, assembly GCA_947568825.1. NCBI lineage: Eukaryota > Metazoa > Arthropoda > Insecta > Lepidoptera > Sphingidae > Sphinx > Sphinx pinastri. The sequence goes on from OX387615.1 coordinate 24,118,935, forward strand.
AACTTTCATACCTATAATTATTTATTTATATATTCTTTTAATATGACAAAAATGATAAAATATGGGTTCCTGCTAATTATTATTAATACCCAGTGTGTTCATAATATGCATTTTTTAGATGGGAGCTAGTTATTTTGATGTTATTGAAGCAAATTAGGAGGTTATGTTCCCTTAATTACAGATTTGTTTGTATTGAATATTATCTTCAAAATTTGTTTATTTTTATAAATTACGCTATGAGACATTTCTAAATGCTTATAGAACTCCTACTTATGTATGTTTTATATAGCTTTTATTATTTTTGTCGATTTTCACATATCCATGGAATGTAAGTACTTAGGTACTATTCTAGGGAACGTAATAGAATTTTAAACCATTTGATTTCTTTATTTTTATGTTTTGGAGCATCTAGATATACAGCGATATATTATTAACAGATAAAATGTTATTGTTCATCCTTTTAATATGAATATTTTACATCAATGCAAAGTATCGATAGGGTGAAAGATTCAGATTGCGCCACCAGATGGCAGAGCTTATGACGTGCACGTTCCTTATTTTCTTCTTCTCGGTTCTCTAGTTATTAGAAAATAATTTGTTTAGGTTTTAAAATGAAAATTATGTTATGCGTGACCATAATAAGCCCCTCTTCCCCGTAATGCCTACCACCACAACAAAAATCTTAGAAATATCTTATCCCGAGTTTTAGATACTAAATATAATAAAGTTTCTATAAGATAAAAAATGTTGTACATGATCAAGTGGAAGAACTATATGTTTTGGTTTCCTCAGTTTCGTCAGTTTGTTAGATGCTCAGAACGTTGAAAGTTAAAATTTGGCATACCTATCTCAGAAAACACGTTTATCTAGACATCTCAGAAATAAAAGAAATATGTATATTCAATTACAAAAGTATTAAAACATTGTATTTCCACTAAAACCCGAGATTTTTGTCTATCATATTTGATGGCAAGCCTATATATACATGATCCCCGACTGTCGCTGTTAGAATCGTGACTAACATAGCGGAAATCTCTCGGGGGGTCATGGACCCCACGTCGCGACCCAACTCCGTCGCTGTACGAACATTTTTTATCTCTATTTGTTTCGAGCGCAGCCGCTGTTTGTCAACGGTAAATTTCCATTAATTTCCATTTGGGTCTCAATCGTCCTCTTCCTTGGTCCTGCTTCTACTCTTACCTTTCGGGTGCACTTTGCATACGTGTCTCTGTAGATCCTTCAGTTTAAAATATCTGCAAGAGTTAAATAGTTGCTACAATCTATGAGAACTCAACTCTCTTATCTGAGGTTATTTTATTAACGCTTCAACGCCCGCTTATATATAGATATAAACGTGGTTGCCCTATATACCCGGACACCGGTGTCCGCCGCGGGCGTTGACGAGTCAAAAGGGAATTAATCTCTGTTTCATCATCATCATTCATTTTTTGTAAAGAAAAAAAATCCTTAAAAACCTAATGTAAAACACCACTGAAGCGCTAGTGAACAGCGGGTTACCTGCTCGGGCACTGTTTGCACATGAACTTGAAGTCCTCCGGGTCACTGTGGGCGCGGAGCTGGTGCCTGTCGCGGATCGACTCGGTCGCGAAGTTGCGGTGGCACACGGCGCACTCGTGAGGCTTCGACGTGCTGTGAGACTGGAAGGGGGGGGGGGGGGGGGGGGGGGGGGTTAGAGTGTGATAACGAGTTTGATAATTTTGCCATTAAATAAAATAAAAAATCATGTAGGCGAACATAGTTGCACTTATGACAGGTCAAGATACATACATGATAATTGTTATAATTTATACGCATGCTCACGCCTTTTATCCCTGGAGGTGTAGGCAGAGGCGCAACTAGTGCACCCAGTTTTCGCCGTTCGTATTCCATCCCATGATGGGATAGGGAGCGAGCCTATCGCCATATCGGGCACAAATTCCAGACTCCGAGCTGATACTGATTACAAAAATCTAATATCACCTGAGACCTCAGCATTGCAGTCGTACCGTAATACAACTACTCAGTCAATTGTTATAATTTAGAGATACTTATATAACTACGGACATTTCCAGACATTTAGTGCTAGAAGTAAAATTAAAAAAGCAAACAAAAAAAATCTGAAATAAAAAAAATTACATTTGAATACCGAGACGAACCATTCGCCTACTGGTAAGTAATACGACCGCCCATAAACAGAAGTAACACCCAGGCGTCACTATACTGTAAGGGGCCCGCGAAAATTTAATCGAATGGTGTCCAGTATACAAAATCTGTACCTATATTTTTTTTTCTGGCACCCTTTTTTTATATCCCAATACGCAAAAGACTTGGGCCCTATCGGGGCAATGTATTTAATGTTAAGCCAGAAACTAATTTATTAGTCAGAGATTGTTTTGAATAAGTTTGGATTTATTGCGGATAGAGGCGAAGACATGCGGATTATATTGGTAAAAATGCGGATAAATGTCAGTAAGTCACTTTTGACAGTTTTATAAGCTCTCCCACCCCCTTTATCGACAATGTGGTAGACAGACGTGTAACTAATACCATCATTATTATCTAATGTGATAATATATTTAGATACTTGTTCGTACTGCCTCGGTGGCGTAGTTGTATTACGGTACGACTGCAATGCCGAGGTCTCGGGTTCGATCCCCAAGTCGGGCAAAGTGATATTGGATTTTTCTATTCAGTATCAGTCGGGAGATTAGAGTTTGTGCCCGATATGGCGATAGGCTCGCCCCCTATCACATCATGGGACGGAAAACGCACGTCGAAAGTGAGTTCATTAATCGCGCCTCTGCCTACCCCTTCGGGGATAAAGGGCGTGAGTGTATGTATGTATGATGTATGTACCAGTTCGTAATACTCACCACTCTCATATGCCGGCGGAGACTGGAGTTACATCCGAAGGTGCTGTTACAGATTTCACACGAGAAAGGACGCTCGTTTCTGTGAGTGCGCTCATGGACCTAGATATAATGTTAATAAATATTAGGAACATATTTCGCAGTTTACACTAATTATGTTTTATTTTTACATTCTCGTTACAGTGACTAGTAGAGCACTGAAAAGATTCAAGAGCGAGCTTCACAAGTTTTAAGTAGATTTTATAGGACATTAATTGTATTAAACAACTAACGTAGATAGTACCCGTTATATTACCATTTATTTAGGAGCATAGATTAGGTTGTGACTATTGTATTTGGACGCGTTCTGGAATCTTCCTGTGTATATCCGGTACAAACAGGCCGGCATAATTGTGTCCACTGACGAAGCATAATCATCACTCGTCAGTTGACACTCTACCTGATCCTACTCTGCTGACCTGATGGTAAGGTAATCAGGTGCATTGGTATAACTTTACCGCGCTTGTATATAAAAATATACGACGAGTAGCATTTACTCAAAAGTTGTGAAACAGACCCTTAATCCAATTTACTCGTGATTGAAAATATGCTTGATATTCGATTCATGAGAAAATTTATATTACTATTAAATGTATTTCTATGCACCTGTAGCGTGTAGGATTCGTAGTATCCCTTCCCGCAATAAGAGCAGCTGAGAGTTGGACCCCGGGACGCCCGCTCGTGGGATTTCATGTGCATCTTCAGTAGGGTTTGGGAACCGAACTTTTTCGGACATTCCGCGCATGCGTGAGTCTTTTCCTGAGGATAAACAACTTACTTATAAAAAAAAAATGTGAATACAATTTATTTAATAAGTTAGATCATTCAAAGCGTCCTTATCAATAGGCATACTTTTTACCTAGTCCATATCTTATATTATAACATTTTAATTAATTAATGTAACATTTGAAATACTCATCAGATTAATCGCTGATCCAAAATATATTTTATTATTGTAGGTGTATTTAAGTCAGCTTATAATTAAACAAAAACTCACACGTGGATGACCGCGAGTACGGACGTATTAGAAGACATGCGGATAACATAAGAAGAGATGCGGATAACGTTGAATCCTCTATAATCAACACAATTACAAATAGCTACTGGTGGAAGGATATATGTTATACGAGCTTTTGCCCGCGGCTCCTCCAGCGTGAATGAGTTTTCCCGGGATAAAAGTACCGCTTAATATTTTCCCGGGATAAAAAGTAGCCTATGTGTTAATCCAGGACATAAGCTACCCTTGTGCCAAATTTCATCGAAATCCGTTAAGTAGTTTTTGCGTGAAAGAGTAACAAACATCCATACATCCATACTTACAAACTTTCGCGTTTATAATATTAGTAGGATTCGCGCAGACAGCGACGACCGTACATAAGGTGTTAAATTCCGCTATAATGGCCCACGTCAGTGCCTCGCGTTCCGGGATCAGTCTGTGTATGTCCGGTCCAAGCAGGCCGGCATAAATGTGCCGACTGGCGATGGATAATCATCTCTCGTTAGTCGACAATTTATCTAGGTTTGTAGCCAAGATGCTTTGAAATTGATGCTATAGAAAACAATGTATGCTGATGACAATTTTATCGACAAGTCTAGCGCAAGGAAACGCCATGCCCATACATGTTTCTATTCTATTGGCGTTAACGCTTGTAGAATAGCATCTTGGCTACAGGCCGTGGACCCTACTCCGCTTACCAATAACCATTAGGTGCAGTAGGGTCACCGTATAAACAAAGCTAATGTCCATAAACTCAGCGGCAATCTCCATGCTCCCTGGTATTGCAGATGTTCATGGGCGGCGATGATCACTTACCATCAGGTGAACCGTATGCTCGTTTGCCCCAAATCATAAAAAAAAACTCACCAGATGCGTGTCCCTGTGCTTGTCGAGCGAGTGCTTGTACTTGAACCTCTTGGGACAGTCGGCGCACTGGTAGGGCACGGGGGGCGCCACCCGCGGCCGCGCCGGGCGCCGCTCCAGCGCGCGGCTCGAGTGCGTCCTGTATACAACACACCACTCGTATATAGAACTAGCATTGCGCGCGGCTCCGCCCGGGATAAAAAGTAGCCTATAGCACTCAGGAGTAATGTAGCTTCCTATTAGTGAAAGAATTTTCAAAATCGGTCCAGTAGTTCCTGAGATTAGCGCGCTCAAACAAACAAACAAACTCTTCAGCTTTATATATTAGTATAGATTAATGCATGTTTTGGTTTAATTTTGTGGTAATTGTTCTCTCGATAGTTTTTTCCCTTTTCAATGGTAGGCAAAGGTGTAACATACCCACGTTTATCCAGCTGTTAGGTCCCATGTAATAGAGGGCGGGACTGTTGCCAATTACCGGGCACATTTACAGACTCCAGATAGACATTGAATAGAAAACTCAATATCAATTAGACCGACCCGGGGTTCGAATCCGAGACCTCAGCGCGATAATGGCGGTTCAAAAAAAACACAGGACATCGCCGTTCACAGCCCGAGAACGTTGCAAACATACAAAATATAACTGCCGACAAACAACTTGAACCACTAACGCTTTGTTAGGATTTTTTGTATAGCCACATAAGTATATGAACAAATTAAAAATCCCCTACACACTTTATGTTCTTAACAAATTTATTTCTCTCTTCACAATAATAAAAGTATTTACTTTGCTTCAAAAAAAGAAAAAAAAATGTTTCGATTAAACTTCACGTGTATAAGCGACTTAAAGCCTTGAGTTTGTTCAGCTACTTATGTAGCTGACTGTACGTACGTATCACTACGTTTACGTTACATAATAAACCCACCACGCAAAAGTGGTTCACGTTTGCAGACAGTTATACCAATAAAAAGTCATTAAAAAAAACATAATCTCACCTATGCCTATGATTCTTCAAGCTAGTCTTTGTGGTAAAGATTTTATCGCAGTCCTTGCAGGGAAACTCCTCGGGGAGAGTCTTGTCCTTCTCGCCCTTCTCTTTCTTCCTGAGCTCCCTCTGGCGCGCCAGCTCGGCCTTCTTGTTGATGCCAAACGTGTGCCACTTGGCATGGATGAGGAACCGTTTCGGATGACGCAGCAGGAGGTTGCAGTGCGGACACTCGTAGTATTGGTGTTTTATGCCTGAATTGAGATTAAAAGCTTTAGTAATAAATATAAAAATATCGGCTCTGTATTATATACTGTCATACTGCTGGGCATGGGCCTCTACAACTGAAAGGGTTTAGGCCCTAGTCCACCACGCTGGCCTAGTGCGGGTTGGCAGACTTCACATACATTCGAAATTCTTATAGTGAACTTCTCAGGTATGCAGGTTTCCTCACAATGTGTTCCTTCACCGTTAAATCAAGCGATAATTTACAAAGAATACATTTACTTTACAAAATTCAGAGGTGCGTGCCCTTGGATTTTGAACATGCGGACATTCGTCTCGACAGTCCGTTCCACAACAACATTCAGCACCTTGAGATAAAAAGTACTGTGTGGCATTCCACTGCGCTCGTCATCCTGAGACATAAGATGTTAAGTCTCACTATGTCCTGTAGTTACACTGGCTACAATGTCGTTCAAACCGAAACACAACAGTGCATGCACACTGCTGCTTGGCGGTAGAAATAGACATTGGGGTGGTATCCACCCAGACGGACTCTTACATATGAGAGACCTACCACCTACAACTACACTATCGCTGCACCGCTTCAAATGTTTTACTAACAGTAAAATAGAAATTATATGCACCGGTAAAGTATGCAGGGTAAATAGAATTTGCACCTTTAGGACGAAAACGACGCAATTCAAAAAAATAAAAAATTGGGTTATCGTGATAAAATTACATTACAATCGCATCGATTTAGGCTCGCCCCCTATCGCATCATGGGACGGAATACGCACGGCGAAAAGTGGGTGCACTAGTTGCGCCTCTGCCCACACCATCGGGGATAAAAGGCGTGAGTGTGTGCGTGCATTTGAAGGCGCATAGACTAATTCCAACAACTGTATTAATATTCCATGGCATTAAATAAGGTGCTAAGCTCGTTATTAAGTCGTAAAACAACGAGACGCATCTTTCACATAAGTATAATAATTGTCTCTTAAGAAGTTCTAGTATCTATCAGAACTTTTAATTACATTCCACCGTATACCTACTTGTAGCACTACTATAACTTGATAAGGAGTCATATTTCATCGACTTACACATAGCTACATTAGCGTAGTTGGTAGAAATCTGGGCTCGCAAAACCAAGGCTGCGGTTCAAACCCAAGTTAATTAAATCTGTAAAATTTTCTTCTTCTACCCTATACGGAAAAAAAATATCTGCGACAAATTAGCAAGAATTATAGAACAAATTATCCTGGAGGGGGAGTTGAAAATCATTGTCAGCCGGCAAGACCCCGTCGGTGCAATAAGTTGGTAATTCAAATATATTAATTACCCTTAACACGTAGCAATGCTCCCACATTTGTATGTGAGAGCATTGCTACGTGTTTCTCTTATGTATTTGGATACATAAAGTTACTAATTTCTTTCAATTCAGAATCATTTTTTGTAATTAGTTCGCGCTAACACCCATGACCTCAGATACTAATCTACGCGACTTTTATCACGGATATGTGCCTTTCCACGAATGGAGTCATAAGCAAAAGCTGGAAAAAACAATACAATACGGATCATCGAACCCACGCCAACCGTGGGTGGCGCTAAACAGCCCTGCGCAAACAAACAAACAAACAAGAACCAAGAGCAAACGTTTGTTACTAAACACATATTGCTCGGAATCGATCCTACGACCCAGCGCTGAGCAGGGGAATTCTACGTACTACTGGTAATCTATACTAATATATTTTTTACTGGTGGTAGGTCTCTCATATGTAAGAGATCGTATGGGTGGGTACCACCGCAATGTCTATTTCTACCGCCAAGCAGCAGTGTGTATGCATTGTTGTATTTCGGTTTGAAGGACATTATAGCCAGTGGAACTACAGGACATAGTGAGACTTAACATCTTATTTCTCAGGATGACGAGCGCTGTGGAATGCCACACAGTACTTTGTAACTCAAGATGCTGGTTGGTGTTGTTACTGTTTATGGGTGGTCGTATCGCTTACCATCAGGTGAACGGCATGCTCGGCTCGTCATTCAATGCAATAAAAAAAAATATATATATATAAAGCTGAAGAGTTTGTTTGTTTGCACGCGCTAATCTCAGGAACTACTGGACCGATTTTGAAAATTCTTTCACTAATAAGAAGCTACATTACTCCTGAGTGCTATAGGCTGCTTTTTATCCCGGAAAAACTTTTCAGCGCGGGCGGAGCCGCGCGCAAAAGCTAGTACATTTATAACTGCGGTGGCGTAGTTGTATCGCGGGTATATCCCCGGGTAAGGGAAATTTATTTATTTATTAGGTACAGTTACAAACTAAAACAAACGTAAGATTTATAATTCAAGTTAAAAGCTAAATAAATCTGAAGCCCTATTACAACTATACACAACAATTCAGTTTATTAAAACGGTAACAGCGCATGGGAAATCGGTGTGGTCACTCTATGTTACGAGAAATATATACATATAAAAAAATAAAATTATGTTACATCAAGAATACACATTTTAAATAGGGACTTTTGAAAGAAGCAAAACCAATATTAAAAATGTCATAGTTCATACAAACTTTATTATATGATTTGCACCTTTGATTAATTATATACCTAGATAGAGTGACGCGCTGCAATGAAACTAAAACAAACAGGCCAACTTTTCTTAAGCTAGTATGCGTGACAGCTGTGTCATACGCTATCGCTACATGATTCTGCGTATTCTTGTGTGCGCGCATAATGATACCAGTTATTACATGGTTTCTATTAAAACGGAGAGAAAATTATATCCATTAAAAACAACAAAAAATAATTCACTCGAACTCATTTAGTGGGGAACAGTTCGCCTCTATTTTTTTCGACGCGTTTGAAACGTTCAGTGTCTATCTAGGTATATAATTAATCAAAGATTTGCACATTCTGTGATACAAATGATACTTGTGTTGGCTCTGTATCACCCCGGGTCTGTAATTATGCCCGGTAAAAGGCAATTGGCTCGCCGCGTAATACGTGGGATCCAACAAAGCTGGCGAATCGCGAGTGTGACATTCTGCCTAGCCTGTGAATGGCGTGATTTTATTTTATTGATTGAGAAACAACAGAATACAACTCATTGATACAACTTCTCATATATTTTTTTTGGCAAATCCATACTTTTAAATGCGAAAGTAACTCTGTTACATTGTCACGGGCAAGCCACTGAACCGATTTTATTGAGATTTAGTGCAGAGTAAACTTAAACGGAAGGATATAGATTGGTTTTTTTTTTGGGATTTTTTTCACGCAGGCAGAGTCGTGAGCAAACGCTAGTAATAAGAAAAAAAATATTGACAATATTGTTTTATGTGATTTTTTCGAGACTGGACCCCACAGTCGGTTAAAAAAACTGAGGCAAAAATATTATTTCTGAGACACGCGGCAAAGCGTGACTTGCGTAAAGCACATATTATATGGGCATGTGGATATTTTTGTCTTTATGTAGTTATTTTTCAAGAGGTGTTTGAAGATGTAGCATGCGCCGCTCAATATTCTCTGCCTACCTCTAAGGGCGTGAGTGTGTGTTTAATTTTCCAGGTGTAGGTGTAGATTTTTTTTTTATTCGGACTCCACAAAGTGATCACCATTGCACGTGATGGTAAACGAATCGGCGTCCAGATAGTGTCAACTAATGACGAGATGGTTTTACCTCTTCAGTCAATGCCAATATAGAGGGGTGAAAGGCTATTATGCTTGCTAAAAATGCTAGAGGCGCTTAAGCGAAATTGTTTTGGGATATAAGTTATATATATTTGGAATCAGTATCTTTTTCTGATTCTAAATGTATATAATATATTACATCCCAAAAATGTGTTGCTGTTTGGACCTAATCAATCTATAATTCTCTGACATTATTGAGCAAATCATTACACTAAAACACACAAAAATAAAATGCTAATTATAATTATCATTAAATTATAATAACCATGGGCCAAATACTCTCATTTAATATACACAAATTAGTGCTATTATCTAATGTTTCTCAGTAAACCATAAAATTCATAACAAATGATAATTCATTTTATTTAATTCTGTCAATATTTTCAGTTAAGTCTAATGAGTACCCATAAATGTTTCTTCTTAATTAAGTCCGTCTTTGGCAGCTATAGCATGTTGGGGACTAGAATGGACCTCACAGACATAGGTCCCAAGTTCGAGTCCCCCAAAACCAGCACTCTAATTTGAAGTTGTGTGTATTCAAATTAGTGTTAATTAACACTTGCAGTAAAGGAAAACGCAGTGATGTGAAGTGGGTGTGATGGATTAATAGCAATAACTTGGCAGCAACCATTCAAACTTTTACATTTATAATCTAAGTATAGAATATGAGATACATTACCATTCTTCAGAGCTTCTGTAGCATTCGCAACACTTGTCTCCGCATCAGCAACCACCGCAGCACCAACATCCTCCCTCGTCACCGCATGCTGGTCTTTAGCAAATGGATTAGAATAGTCTGTGACCGTCCAACTTGGCTGTTCCTCCTTGATCTCCACAGTTGTATCAAACTCATCCTCCGTAGAGCCTTCTTCTGACATGCTTTCCTTTACCTCTGTATCTTTTGATATGTTACTAGTTGATTCCTGGCTCTCATCCACTTTGAACTGAGAGTCTTGTGCACTCTGGTACGTATCTTGGCTAGAGTCTCTTGTATCTTTATCGTAAAACGATTTCATGTTACGTTCTGTCATATCAATAATTTCATTTAATTCATCATTAACCTGTTGTTTTTGGGGTTCGACAGATGGTATTGGTTGGATAGGTTTGTCCTGTTTGGGGTAATCCAGTGCAGGTACAGGTGGCTCTGCATTCTCTCTACTCTTTGCCGTAGTGTTTAAAAGTATATTCTCTATAAGCTTCACTGTATTTTCCAGACTCCTGCGTCTAGTGTTGTCAAGTTGTGATTTTTCATTATTTTTAACACTTAAATTATGTTCAATACCTTTGGAATTGACGCTGAAGTGGCTGTTGTCGTAGTTCATGCTGTGTCTAAAGTAATCTTTAGAGTGCAGTTGAGGAACATTCAGGGGCAAACCATTGTGACAACTTTCATGCATCCCATGAGATTTTTTGTCGTAATTCTGATGGAAGTTCAACATATTCGTGTTATGTTCGTGTTGTAAGTTCAGATTCATCGATAGCATGCCACTGTGCCAAGGCGAGTTTTCCATTAGAGACGAATTTTGGATCGAAAAATTGGAATGGACACCTGGGTTATGGTAATTGGCGAACTGGTTAATTTGGGAGGACATATTTAAGGTGGACGATCCGTAGTGCGGGTAGCTCGGGTGGGTGTAATGTTCGGCGGCCGCATGAGGCGCATCTTGCGATATTTTACCCAGATTATTCACTAAATTTAGGCCATTTAGTTGTGACATGTTTAACGGCGCGCCCATATTGACGGGTGTGTCCGGTGGCCCATATGGGCCGCTGTTGTGCAACATTATCGCATTAAAACACTACTATTTTTGTAAAACACTTATCCGTTCTACATATTTACGTAGAAAACTCAAAGTAAACAATGGTGATGAGAGCCATTTTGATTTTTGACATTTCATTGTCGCTGGGCAGAAGTCTGAAGTAGTGTAGTGTTAAAAAATAACCGGTGTTGAATCGAAACTATATTATATTTTTAAGTAAACTGGGTGTTATGTATTTTCTTCTTCCTTTCTCTTCTATAACATTCACTCTTATGCAGTTGTTGCTTTTGTGTAATATTTTATATATAAACATAAACAAAATCGTAATTCATCGTTAATCATAGACTATTATGTTATGATTCATTCGCTTTAACCATTTTAGTTTTGTCCTTTTCGCACATTATTTATATTTCGATGTTCACTGGTACGGTTGTGTTTACGAATATAAAAAAAAATTATTTTAAACGAAATGTAAGCGTTCTTGAGGAGATATTTCAAAAATTAAGCTGCAGCAATGGCCCTAAGCGCGATTGCTGAAGAATATTTTCGTTCAATGAATCCGCTTGCTTCAAAAATACATGACGATATTGTGGAAGCTAAAAATTCGTATGAAACTATCTGGGAAACGCTTACGGAAAAGGAAAAAGTAAGTAAATATTTCGTAATAAATGTTTTCACTTAATAGTTGATTATCCGTTATTATGTTAATAGGTATGAATTTAACACACGCATGATCGTAATGATCATTGAGTCGTATAATTAAGAAAAAATGTTTCTTTTAAAAAAGAACACTATTTCTTCGATTGAATGTTAATTATATTATTGTTGCAAGAATTATATTTTTTGTTTTTAATATACCTGCTATAAATAATTCTTCTTCAGGCTATCAGCCTAAGGCATACGAGTCAATATTAATAATTTATAATTGTACTTGAATAACTATGATTATTCACCATCGAACAAAATTCTAAATTCACCAAAACTAAATATAATCATATCTGTAAAAAAGTTCCTCTTTGGAACCGAACTCATAAACTCGTAGAAATATTACTGTCTGGTATAATTTCTTTGTCAAGTAAACATATTTGTTTTAATCCCAGTCTTTAAATTCACTATCTTATCTAAATAAAGATGAGTCCTGCTAGCTTCTTTTAGGCCTAGTATATACATGATAAATCGTAGCACAATGGCGCTTGTTTCACTATTACTGCAGAAGTCCCACACACAATCCTGTTGCTACATTAAGATACAAGTTATTTAGATAATTATGTTATTGGTTTTATGAAATTTTTAGAGGTTCCAAAACCTTTAATAAATGTCACAGTGTTGTTATATGACAGTATTGTTATAGACCAGACGTCAGTACCAAAGATTTCATCCAAAGTTATTACCAATTGGTAATTAGTCGCTGTCTTATCTGAAATGCCCGTGTAATAAGACATCTTAGTATGCTTAAATTTTGTAAAGAAAACAATATTTTGGAAGGAAATGTGCCAATTTATACATTACAACCATGTCAAAGTATGTTCTAATGAATGTTACATAGGTATTTTGTTATATCACGGTAGATTGAGTTGCTCATGAACAGCTCAAAATTTTAGTATGACAAGTTTCCCAATGTCTGCTCTATATGATCATAGAACTCTTTGGTTACCACTCATAAGCCTGCCGTAACCCTTTTAGAGGATATTATAATTTTCAGAAATCATTTCTTTAATGGCCTACATATCTAAGAAACTTGTGTGCAAAATTTCATAGTTCTAAAGTCCTAAGTTTAAACAGTACATTGTCAGATAGTGTGAATAAATTAGAATAATATCAGTAGTGACTCATTAACTAATTAACACTCATCCCATTTGTCAAGTAGCATGGTCATGGCTCACTAGCAGCAATAACCAGATATTTCCTCAATACTATTAGTGTATGTTTTATGTGACTGCCTCGGTGGCGTAGTTGTATTGCGTACGCGTTACGAGTACGATTTGCGCGCTGAGGTCCTGGGTTCGAATCCTGGGTCGGGCCAAAAAAAAAAAACTTTGTGACTGGGTTTTTCCATCTTAAAAAAATTATTCAGTCGCAGCTCGGAGTCAGGAAGTTGGCGGTGTGATACCCCCGTGCCTCGGAAAGCACGTAAAGCCGTTGGTCCTGCGCCCGATCTCTCTCCGGTCATGACGGATTGCCGTCTCACCGGACTCTGAGAGTGAAGGAACAGTGAGTGCACCCTGTGTATTGCGCACACACTTGTGCACTATAATATCTCCTGCGTACCTGGCTGATCTCCGTTGAGATTGGCTGCCGTGGCCGAACTCGGCTAGGAAGGGATTAGTGTATGTTTTAATAAGAAGTGCAATTACACATAAAAAAGAAACAAATTTATTTTTCTAAACCATTTTTTTTTTTTTAGATATATATAATTATCTGCAATCGGCTCGTCAGCCTTAATCAGATGGTTTCATATTATGTAGGTATGATTTGGGTATTACTCCATTGAGTAATACCATACTAGAGTGGTTTGTGTTTTATTTTCTTTGGTCTAGCTCAAGAATGCTCCATCGTTTCAGGCGTTTTATATTATCATTATGAATATTCAGCAGGTCTTTAGCTAGTGCATTACTATGTTTGCTTAGTCTGTCTTTATATTTTTTGCAGTAGTTCATCACTTCCTCTCTTACAGTCGATATTTCTAGAAATTTATGAATTTCGGAGTTCTTCACAAACCAGTGTGCATGTGAGATTGTTCTTAGTGCAATATTCTGGAACCTTTGGAGTATTTCCAGGTTTGAGTTACTGCAAGATCCCCAGAGTTCAATGCCATAGGTCCAAATGGGTTTTATCAGGGCTTTATACACAAGTAGTTTATTGGATAGTGACAGACGAGATTTACGTCCTAGGAGCCAGGTTAAGCTTCTAAGTTGCATATTTGCTTCAGTTCTTTTGGCTTTTATATGATTTGCCCAAGTTAGTCGTCTATCCAGGTGTAAGCCAAGGTATTTCACCGTGTTGTTGGTTGGTAATATTTTTCCATCCATAGTCACTGGTGCACAGTCCCCTTTCCGGAGAGTGAAGGTTACTTGCATGGATTTACTTACGCTCGGCTTAATTCTCCATATCTTAAGCCACTCATCAATTTTATCTAGCTGGACCTGTAGTAGTGTGGATGCATTGGTGGGGTCTTTGTCACTTGTTAGACAAGCTGTGTCATCTGCATAGGTTGCTGTCACAACGCCTGGAGTTTCAGGTAGGTCGGCAGTGTATAAGGAATATAGTACTGGTCCTAGGACTGATCCTTGTGGTACTGACGCCTTAATGTGATATAGATCAGAGAAGTCTTCTTCGAACTTCACTTGGAATCTCCTTTGTTCTAGGTATGACTTTATAATCATAAAGAATGGGTTAGGTAGTGAAGTTTTGAGTTTGTATAGCAGCCCTTTATGCCAGACTCTATCAAAGGCTTGCTGTATGTCTATAAACACAGCAGAGCAATATTCTTTTTTCTCGAGAGATTGTCTAATTTTTTGGACTACTCTGTGTACTTGTTCTACTGTGGCGTGTTTTTCCCTAAATCCGAATTGGTGGTCAGGTATACACTTGTTCTCTTCCAGAAAAGGTTTCAATCTGGTTAGGAGTACTTTTTCGAACAGCTTTGATATAATAGGGAGCAAGCTTATTGGCCGGTATGAGCTGGGTTCGCTGGGTGGCTAAACCATTTATAGATAAAAAATATATTAACCAAACATGCAAGTAACACTATAAGATGTGTACAATAAATCATTATATTTAAGCAACTATTAAATAAAATACAGTATAAGCTTATTCGTGGGGAATATGTTCCGTAAATATGCTGCGAATACAGTAACCGTGAATATGGAATGGTAATTTATATGGGACTATTGGGGATACGTTATAGTTGGAAAAATAAAAAAACAAGTATGTAAAAAAATAATTTAGTTGGAAGTTTTTGACCATGTTGGCTTAGGCAATGGTTAAAGAATTTTGTAATTTTTTCTTGCTTGGCAGTTTTTAAAAGCTCCTTCAATTCAGACTGATATTCAGCAGTGGCATTAGCAATTTGCCTCTTAAAAATAAGACTTCGTTCCATAGATGGATTAATTTTCATAAAGAAACACAAAGCTCAAAGGCGAAACCAATACAGGGGCGATATCATTTAACGACATACTGTAGGCATAGTTCTAATAAAGTCTATTTTCCTTTTTTATTAGTCCATTTGACAACCCGTTTACAAAGGATATTCGGTTGGATACCAACATATTGGAATCCTTTTTATCTATGTGTATGTACCAATGTACCGATTATACGATCCGCGAGTAAAGAAATCTTTATCTGCGAATATAGGAACTGGGTCGTATTTTTTTAATTTGCGAATAGTGAAAACGCGAATGAAGGAAGCGCGAATAAGGAGCTTTTACTGTAATGATTTCTTTCATTACATTTGGATATCGAAAATATTGATCTGCCAAAACATTATTTCAAATACTTGACTTGTGTTTCAGCATTTTTCTCTCTCTCTTCCTGGATTACTTGTCACTATTCATCATCTGCTAACATTATTTATTTAGTTGTAATCCATTTTAATCAAATCATAAAGCATAAAATATGATCTAAGTGTAAGAGAAATCCTTGCTTAATTTCAGGTTGAAATAATCAACGAAACACTCATCAAACCGGAAATATCCCTAAAATATGCTCTCTTAGACACCCTAGACTTTGACATCAATGACCCACCGGTCCGTAAAGATGACTTGATGTCATTTTTTGGCAGAGATCATGGGCAGAAAGTAATACAAGATGAAAATACATCATATAGAGATGAACACTCTGCTCCGTTTTTGTATCAAACAAAAAGCCAACTTAATTTGTGTGCATTGAGTGAGTGCAGGGCTCCGAAGGAAGAAAAACCTACATCTCCCCCACCAGTCTTGTCTGAGCTTGCATTATCCCACTCCAAAGTCGTTTCTGAGCTCAAGAATGCTCTGAAAAGCCACGACGTACTCCGTAATTATAGTGAGGAGAGGCAGGTCACCTCTCCAGGGTTCATAAGCAAGTTTATAGGTAATTTCAAAGCAAAGGATGACGAGAGGGAGTGCTTGGTCCCGAGTCATCAGACACAGATAGTCGCTTCTTCTGAAAACTTCTTTAGAACTAACTTCAAAAGTCCTCAGAATGATAAGAAAGATTACAGAAGTAGTGTAGTGAAATCTAGCAGTGGTAAGTTTACATTTATTTAAATAAGTTATGTAAGGACATGCCTTTCAAATGTGACAAGTGTGTGAATCTATATTGGGGTAGGCAATTGCTTGGCTGTAAACCTGAATAGACATAAATTCATTAATGCCTAAAACACTTGAGTCACTATCATGCATACAATGATATGAATCATGGCATACCTACATGCTTTATCATTGTTTACTCTAGGAATTGCACATGGATTTGGCCTGTTAGTACCTAATCTGATGAATCTTTACATTTTGACCCAAACTCCTTATCTATACTAATATATAAAGCTGAAGAGTTTGTTTGTTTGAACGCGCTAATCTCAGGAACTACTGGACCGATTTTGAAAATTCTTTCACTAATAGGAAACTACATTACTCCTGAGTGCTATAGGCTACTTTTTATCCCGGAAAAACTTTTCCACGCGGGCGGAGCCACGCGCATAGCTATACCTAATATGCCAATTATAACGAAGGGTTGGCAAACAAACTTTTTCAAGCATATACATGCTTTTTGATTTAATTATCATTACCAGCTGAATGCTTGATGTCGACCCCTTTGGAGGTGTTGTTAGCCCCTAAATATCATATACAATAATTTCAGAAAATATTTGTAACTATTTACAGATCTCTCTGAAGAAAACCGTGGCCTCCTCTCGTCAAGTCAAGCATCGTCGGGCACAGATTTTCAGTCCACTGAGACGCTGACTGAATCCACGTCGGGCGTGCCAAAAACTGGCTATGATTTCTTAGATAATTGGTAATTTATTTTCTACTACTAATAATATAGGCTGTTGCAGAATGGAGGTTTTATATTTACGTTATATACAGGTGGTTTATAAATTAACAGTAAATGTTAAATGAAGATCTAATTATGTATGTACATGTGGTTCAAAATTCAAACCATAATAAGACAGAACAGCATGTTACGCCACCGATTTTTCATTTTCTTTTATATGCAAATTACGTAACGCATTTTCGGTCATGAGTCAATTAAATAAGATTCTTGGGACCAGCAATATGCGACATAACGTCGTTGTCTTGTAAGGGCCAACTATTCCCTCCCTTTTCAACAGCCTGTATTTACGGGCAAAAGAATAATCTACTGGCAATTGTGTTTTTTTTTTATTTTGTGGTATTTTATCCTTACATTGTGGTCCTGTTTTTCAGCCAATATTAATGTTTCAACACTGCCTAATACATGCCGCCATTTTAATACATTAACAGTTGCTAGTGGGTTATTTTTGTCCATGAATGTATTTGGTTATTTCGTATACTTCTTGGCTATAGTTTGTAGTATGAAACTCTGTAGATTTATTTCTTGGATCAAAGAGGGTATCAGTCCGCGATATAGTAAACAGCTTATATAAATTTTGATTTACATAACGACATCCACGATGTACCACGGAAAACACGCTGTGGCGATTCATAATAAAAAAACATTTCTATTCATAAGGGATGTTTTTCGAAATGAAAAACTGGCACAAGATCGTGACTTTAGGGTTTACCCTTCAAGTACGTAGTCATGAGGCGTGAAATTATTTGAGGTATGGACTGATTCACCCCATTTAGTGTAGTTTGCATCTTTTATACATACTTTTGTAATGTTTAGTGTGCGAAATTATCGTGTTAAGAGGCCGCGTTATACGAAACCGTTTTTAACGATACCGCAATGTGCGAGGCATTATTGTGTACTCATTTTGAATGTAAATGGTATTATATAATATATGCTGTATTTTTAAGTGATAGAATCTCATAATATAAGCCCTTTATAATATAAACAAATATATATATATATATAGTTTTGGTTGGATTCTTAAAAATAGATCGTATTAACTTTGTTTATTTGACTTGCTGCATAAAAAAAAACTGATTATATTACAATTTGCTTTCATAATATTTCGTATCTCGAACACAACGCAAATAAAATATAAATGCTAAACAAAATAAGGATGTTCAATTTGTAAAGGTATCCTATTTACTGACCTTTTTATACGTCGAAAAAAAAATTTGTAATAATAATAGCCACAGGTAATGTTTTTTATAGAAAAGCTATTGGTCCCCAACATATCATAAAAGTAAATAATAATAGAAACAAAACAAAGAAAATGTTTGTTAATTGTTTTTGATCATATCATTAATGTAACAAAATAGTTTCTGAATAATTATTTTACAAACACATAAATCTAGAACTTAATATGATCATAATCTAAAAATTTAAATAAATTTTAAACCATAGACATAAGAACGTCTCATGAAAATAACTTTTACAATATTTCTAATGATTTATTCATGCTATGTCTTTTTATTTACACATAAAATTAATTTTTTGTGTTATTATTTCATTTATACAGTATATTTTATGTAATTTTATTGGAAAATTATTGACTGATGTATCTTTAATTTAATCGGTTTATTATAGGAATCTTTCGTACGTAGAACTCTAATGTAAATCTTTATTAAAACTATAATAAAGTGTGCTACACACTGGCTAACCAATTCAAAACAAAAGAAGCTGAATCGCGCACAAACGCGCGTTTTATTTTTTAAGGAGCGTTTGCGATCATTGCATTTATCATTCGCAAAACGCCAGTATTTGGTAAAAAAATACTCGAAAATATGATAAATTTTTCACGCGAATTGAGATATTGTGGGTGTTGGTTGCTGTATTTCACGAGTTTGTAGTCCTTGTTAAACAGAGATTCTGAATGAAATATTTGTGTGTAACCATACAGTTTGGCGTGTAAATGTACCTCTTTAAGACTGAAGCCTAGTTTTCGGCGAATATGTAAACCTAAGGCCGCACTACGGTTTTCTGCCGCACGCGGTTCGTTTTATTACCGCAAAATAGCTTTTTTGGACTTTTGTAATAGTTTTTTGCGATAAACTTTTGTACATATCGTTTGAAATTAGCCTCGATCAGTCGAAGACATTATTGCAAGAAATGGGAAAGAAACACATCTGCTTTTACGGCGGTCCAGCGAACACTACCCATAAAAACGCGAGCGGTAACCGCCAACTGCGAGCGCGTCTACTGAGTATCAAATGTTACTCAATATACGCGGATTTATTCCGGACGCCATTTTGTAACTAGTTTCGGTTTTTAAATCAGTCGCGGGAAAAAGCGCGAGTGCGTTCCCTTGTATATTGATATCACTGAAACAGAAAATGACGCGGTTAAAAACGACGCGCGGTTAACCGTAGTGCGGCCTTACACTAAAGCGTGTTAGTCGATGAACATTTAAATTCGGAATTAGTTTTTTTATTATTCCTTTGTGTTGTGATCCTGCGGTATTTTTGGAACTGTGTATCTGTCAAAGACGACTGCATTTATTTTACCCTTTGTAACTTATTTACCTAATGTATTACGCTAATATATTGTAGAAAAATCGGAGTTTTTTATTTGTTTATTCACCTATAAAACGATTTCACAATGACTCATCTTCTACCCCATAGAGATACAATTTTGTCGTGAGTATAAGGAATTACTAGACAATCTTCTTTTCTTTGTTTTGTTGGATTATTGATATTGACATATAGATACCCTTTTATTGCAGCAAATAATACTAGAACAGAACTAAATTCAAATTGCATGAAGAATGAGGTATAGATAATGCCATCCACGATGACGCACCCCACAAATTCTCCTAATCGCTTACAGTACAATTGGGCAACTTCCCACTTGTGGTTTAGTTCTGTAAATACACACTAAACACCTATGAGTGCATACGCACACTACTAAATGATCAAAGTACTCTTAACCCGCGAAATCTCCGTTCAAAAATTGGTAGCGCGCGTCATCGTGGATGAAACTATAGTAATTGATATTTCAAATATTATAAGTGGGATCTTCTTATACATAGCATACACTGTTTTCAGAAGAAAAAATAATGTTATAAAGTTCAGTGGAAATTGAACTAAAATCAACATACAATAGTATAACAATATTTCTTAAAAACATTAATAGTTTACTATGTTATTCTGTAAAAATAATTTAATTTGCATAGTTCTTGCTGCTTTCAAACCATATAACAAACGTGCGTATTTGTGTGGGTCGTAGGGTGACCACGTAGTCCGGTTCTGTGGGATCTGTCTCTTCTGAATTTGGCTCTGGATGGTCTTCTTGTAGTGTCCTTTGAAATAATGTATCTCATTAGCAAGAGATGTTAAGCGTTGAATTGTAAAGAAAAAAAAGTATAGTATATTTCAAGAAGGTAATGTCTGTTCTGCTTTTAATAAAAAAAGAAGAGTACCATGGGGCCCTAGCCAAGATGCTTTTCTCCAAGCGTTAACGCTAATAGAAAACAAAAACAAGTATGGGAGTGACGTATCCTTGCCATAGACTTATGGGTAGGTGTGTCGCAGAATTTATTTTGTACAAAAGCATGTTGGCTATGCGCTTAAATATTTTGTAGAATCAAATTTGAGGAAGACTGATTTCCAATGCAATCAGCCCTGTATTAAATACTGCCCACTGCTGAGGACGGGCCTCCTCTACTACTGAGAGGGTTTAGGCCTTAGTCCACCACGCTGGCCTAGTGCGGGTTGGCAGACTTCACATACCCTTGAAATTCTTATAGAGAATTCTAAGGTATGTAGGTTTTTTTTTTATGTAGGCGATCCCGAAGTCAACACCGGGGGAAACCTGCGAATGGGATACTGGAGTCCCCCGGCTTGACGACTGCAGAGGCCTGGGAAGGAAGTGGAAAAGGATGATGGAAGGAAAGGTGGGGGAATGGAGAAAGATTCTCAGGATGTGTGGAAAGGAAAAGGGTGCCAGGTAATGTTAGCGGGCCCTTTTAGGCCTCAATGTGTTATCCAACCAAGAGGTATACACACTGAACTGTGTGCCTCGGCCCGCGACCAATGTCCCCCCGCGCATGGGCGTGCATTGGGTGTGAAGACCCAGCGCACAAGAATTGCCTCGGGGGGCCAGGTATGTAAGTTTCCTCACGATGTTTTCCTTCACCGTTAAAGCGAAAGACAATTGATAAACAATACACACATAACTTCGAAAAGTCAGAGGTGTATCTTGAACCTCCGGACATTGTCTCGGCAGACCGTTCCATTCCCAACTAGGCTATCGTCCACTTTACGGAACACGGAAGACGGATTTACATAATTGCGAAGTTCTGCAGATTTTGCATTAAATATGAAGCTTGGATTGAAAATAGCGTAAGTTTTTATTTATATCTTCAAAGGAATAGACAGACGTGACTGTTTGAATTAAGTTCGACCAGTTTATTGAAATTATTTTCCGCCTCATGCGATAGAGGGCGTTACGCACCTCTTTATCCTGCTTCTTTCATTCTCTCTGTATTCTACGGGCGTATCTTCTGCATCTAAATATTCATCTTCTTTAGAGGACTTCTTCATTCTTTTCCCTCTCGTTATTACGTAGGATTTGGTTACTGCTTCTGAAAGTCACATTTATTACAAAATTTAATGGATCAACCATATTATTGTATTGACTTTTAAGCGCTGGAAGCGTACCGACTATTCTGCGAGGGTGTTTAAGGTCGGCGATCATTAATAATTATAATCAATCGGAAAACATTCTTAATGGCCTATACAAAAAAAAAAACACAACGGTCTAAAGGATTTGTTCTAATGATCAGGCATCCTTACCGAGAGTTGAGACTTAAAAGTTTAATGCTAAATGTAGACTAGCAAGTTCTTGCACCAATATATTGCGTAAGAACTTCCAGATGCGTTCACAAGCGGCAATGTTTCAATAGTTCTTTATACATGCGACTTGCCGCAAGTCATGCAATCTTCAAAATTTGCAAAAGTCGCTTGCAATGATTGTTACGGTAAAAATTGCTTGCCGAAGTCGACTTGTGCAAATTTTCTTGCCAATCTTAACCTCGCTTTATATATCATACAGTCGATGATATTTCAATAATACATCATTGCATATAATACTTTATAATTCAAAGTTGTGCTACTATCACTGGACAGTCGTGCTTAATTGGGCGTAAAAAGAGGAAACTTACCTCTCATCCGATAATCTTCTGTATCCTCCCCCCTTCTCCTATCACCTCTATGACCTTCGCTAATAAAGTATTTTCTCCCACTCTCCGCTATAAAGAACTGTTTCTCCCCTCTCCCTTTGGTTTTCCTTTTCTTACTCTTTCTCGTAGTAACATCGTCATAATCGTTCATAACTCTAGTCTTCTTTTTCCTTCTGGGTTTCTCTTCTTCTTCGGAGCTTCTTATGAACGGTTTGAAAGATTTTTTTCGAGGTTTCACTTTGTAATACATTTCGTATATTGATTTTGTGACGCCATCGTCTGAGTCGTCGTAGATGAAGTCTAAAATTATTATAAAAGATTTTTATGAGATCTTTTAAAATCGGAACTGAGGTGGTTATAAATAAAAACTGGCACCTAGAGTCGAGACCTAAAATAATGTGGGATTATGCATGTTATGTGATTTGCAAATTAAAAAATAAAACGAACCACTGTCCCAAATTCATATTGAAAAACAACTGAATGATTAAAATACCCACTTAATATTAATATTTACTTAACTGGTGGTAGGTCTCTCATATCTTCCACGATTCCGTCTGGGTGAGTACCACCGCAATGTCTATTTCTACCGCCAAGCAGCAGTGTGAATGGACTGTTGTGTTTCGGTTTGAAGGACATTGTAGCCAGTGTAACTACTGGACATAATGAGACTTAACATCTTATGTCTCAGGATGACGAGCGCAGTGGAATGCCACACATTACTTTGTAAGTCAAGGTGCTGGATGATGTTGCTACTGTTTATGGGTGGTCGTATCGCTTACCATCAGGTAAACGGCATGCTCGCCTCGTCATTCAAAGCCATAAAAAAATGTGCCTTTTCAGAAAGATCGGGTTTCTTTCTAAATACTCAAATATACCATAAATATTTTAGAATTAACGAGAAAAAAGCCACTCTAGTCGAAAGTGCGACGATATTCTTCTTGAAAGGGTCGGTAATGACTGTTACATCACAGGCCATGGAGGAGATAATCTTTTTTTTTTGTTTTGGCCCTACCGGCCAGTAGCCTGACGCGAGTCGGCTTTTCTGGCCACACCGGACTTTCGGGGATGAGATAATCAACTCAGCCTCAGTGTATAAACTAACGTTATTTTGTTTGTACCTACTAATTTCTAATTCGAAGATAGTAAAAAGTCATTCCTCTTACGTTTTTAGGTTACCCATGTGGTGCTGGACGGCCGGTAACTGATTTGCACTACATTAACAATTAATAAAATTCATGCAACATAAAGCCAATACCTTCATATGAACCCATCTTTAGCTTCCCGTTCTTGGACCCGTGAGATCTCTTCTTCAAATTAGACGACACGTCTTCCTCCGAGGAAGTAACTTCCGACGTCCAGTCGTCAGAATGTCTTGGCTTCTTACTTATAAAACTTAACGTCGGCATTTTTAGAGTTACTGCTAAGTTTGCCAATTTTGTTTTAACCGAGATATTCCTAAATTCATTTCTTTCTTTACTAGTATTAAGTATGTAGTTAGATGCATATTTTGTATCGTTAATAATATTTTCCAATATATTTATTGTTGAATTTACAGATCTTTTTCGTCTCTGGTAAGGATCGTAGTTGGTTTTAAATCTAGACTTTTCGTGATATTTTGGTCTTGAGAATTTGTCTCTGGTATATCTGGGTTCTTCATAAGAACCTGTAAAAGGGACCGTAGTGAAATCTTTAAAAAAGGCCAAATAAAACCATTAACATACTAAATTCTGGCTGTCCGCACTAGGTGTGCGTGGTAAGATCGAAATTAGTTATTACTTATTTCTCTTACCCGATTCTTTAACATCAGCTTGCTTAACCGGTTTATCGTCAGTGTCTTCAACGTCTTCAGTCAGGATACCATCCTCAGAACCGTTGTATACGTATCTGAAGAAAGTAACGTTTGTTAGATCTACTAGGTTATGGGTCTTTTATATGGGATAATTCTTCTGTGTAGGTACCACGGTTTTGACATTTTCTGTCGCCTAGTACTAGTGTGTAGACACTGTCCTGTTCCAGTTTAAGTGGAATGGTAAGGAATAGTGTAGGGTAATAAACGCCCTCAAGGAAGACCACAAAGGCGCTGGAGAGACGACGTGAAGAAGGTCGCCGGATTGAATTGGACTAGAAGAGCTCAATGCCGCAACGAGTGGAAGGTGTTAGAGGAGGCCTACACCGAAAAGGTTGAAAAAGGCTAATGAAGAAGAAGAAAGTGTAGGGTAATTACTAGGCATTATAAGTCTTATTAATTATTTTCTGATGCGTTAGGCTGACAATCGTTGATCAGACTGTATGCGGACGATCTATCATATAATAAGTAAGATTCCTTTGTTAATGAGACTGCCTCGGTGGCGTAGTCGTATTACGATATGACTGCAAAGCTGAGGTCTCGGGTTCGATTCCCGGGTTGGGCAAACTGATATTGGGTTTTTCTATTCAGTATCAGTCCGGAGTCAGTAATTTGTGCCACATATGGCGATAGGCTCGCCCCCTATAACATCATGGGACGGAATACGCTTGGCGAAAAGTGGGTGCACTAGTTGCGCCTCTGCCTACCCCTTCGGGGCTAATAGGCGTGAGAGTGTGAGTGAGTGTGGGTGATTCCTTTGTTATTTAAATAATTAACATAAATGCCGCTTTAATAATTATGTAAATACTTCTGGTAAACTTATTTTTGTACGGTACCTGGTGCTCCAGTCCATTTGCCTAGCATCGTCGAGCCATTGGTTGGCAGCCAGCGTGGTCTCCCTCACCATTCTGATGTCCATCTGCAGGAATATCTTCCTCAGCTCCACGGTGATGTGTGACGGTTTCGTGAAATCTTCGGCGGCATCGGCTTTTTCTGATCATGTAAAACACACCTTAGAAGTCTTTTTTAAATGTACCATAAACTACTACCACGTTATATATTAAGATTCCTGGGACCGTAGCCAAGCGCCTATCTCCATGCGTTAACTAATAGAAAATAAAAAAAAAATATGGGTGTGACTTATTCCTGCAATATACTTATCGATAGAATACGGCTTTCGCAAAAAAAAAATTTTCTATTAGCGTTAATGCTCGTAGAAAAGGATCTTGGCTACGGCTCCTGAAATGATGATGCTGAAGATGACGAAGAGGATGATAATAAAAACATTAACAATCTCAACCTCTATTAGTGGTCTCCAGGGTGTTCTCCAATCGAAGCAGTACGGAACCAGCTTTCCACGGCTCTAGCGTTAGTACGTGGATGTGACGCGGCAGACCGTGGAGTTTTAAAGCTGAAAACTGGAGAGACATTGTTTAGTTCTTGATGGTGTATAAACCAATTGCAATAATTCCAGTGTCTGTACGAAAGATATCTGCAGGTTGATTCCGTAAATAAATTATCAAAAGCAGTAATAGACGAGTGTAAAGATCAAATATTCTTATTAATCCATTTCCGCGACAAATCTAGAGGTATTAATAAATATGGTTCACTTATTCATTTCCGTTGTAGTAATTTAAGAAAAGAACCGGCTGGGTAACGCGTCTATTTCTCTGCTATTGTCTATACTAAATGAGGACTGGTAATCTTCTTGCTCGTTTGCCTTGTAATAAAATAATTATACTTCACCCGCTTATTTCTAACATTCTGCCACTTTCGCCTGCTAATCTTCTCCCCTGAAGTGAAGAAGAGCCACGGCTCCAGTTGCCATCTCCTTGCAGCTTGAGCAGCTCTCTCGGAAAATGTCAGGTCGTCCACTGAAAAGCAATTACAAGTTGTAGTTAAAAGAGAATACAGACTGCACACAGAATAAAGAAAGAACGGTGATCTATAATGGATTCGGTACATAATCTCCATTCAGAGGTGGTGCAAGGCGTAGGCAACGTAGGCTACGGCCTACGACCTCGCGCCTCCAATAAAGACTATGTACTTTATTTAGTGTTTTTTATAACTTATCATCACATAGGTAAGTACAAAAGTGAATTACATTTGATATCAAATCATACCTTCATTCTTGAAGTTTCCAAAAATAATCCTATGTTTCCCTTTCACAACCAAAGGTATGTTAAATTCTTCTTCGTTCAAAGATTCTTCTAGTCCAAAGCCGTCGTCTGTCAGTAGTCTACGGTGGACCTGAAAAAAGGTGTTATTCTTTAACGAAATATTTAAAACCGGCCGTAATCCCGTCTTTGTTTAGCAGCTACGTAAGAGTACGAGCTGTCATTTGGACGTAAAAATATGCTCTAGTGCCGCTTTCCTAGCCATTTTTGTTATAGCGTATATCAACCGTTTAGATCGGTATATTGTGCGTATCGTATGTTTCATAAAACAACATGACTTTGCTATTGTGTTTTGATAGATCCGTGAGATTTCTCGAAGCCCAACAATTCGTCTCTTCTTATCAAGCACGTTATATTCCTTTAAAAGAATAAGTATTTATGGATGGTCGACAACAATTAAAAGAATTTGACCCTCTCATTCGTCTACTTTCTGATTTCTCGTATAAAAAAGGAACTGACCATTAACTCTATTTCCCCCTCGTTAAAAGAAGTGCCTCCTTGAGTCCTGTCCGTGAGCACGCACATCTCCACACTGCTGTTGTCAGAATGGATGCAAATGCGTGACGTCACAGGATAGTAGCATGATGGCAGCGGCTTCTTCTGATGATCTACAAAGAACACAGTATAAACCCGTCTAGGAGGCAAAATGATCCCAGTAAGTGTGTTTCAGTTCTATAAAAAAGTCAATCACTTTTAGGAGGTATTAAAGAGGAAGGTACGCACTAGCGGTGTGGTTCCAGCAAGTCCTCTTCATCATCTGGCGCGCGTTGGAGTCCGTGAAGAATTCTCCGTTGTTCGTTATATTGGTGGTGAAGATACTCACCACTTCTTTGCCAAGATCATTTCTAGAAGTCATACAATGGAACATTTTATACTACTCTCACTTCATTGAAAAAAAAGCGAGCAAGAAGAGCGAGTAAGAAGGTTCACCTAATCCCTACTACATAAATCTTTACAGCTCCAGCGTAATATTATGTCCGAGAGGATAACAAATCTTACCGCAATCCCATTGGCTGAAGGCACATAACACCAATACTGTTAGGTATTACTTTAGATTTCAGACAGCGATAATACCCCAGTTAATCCTGGGTAAGACGAAGGTAAGAGTAGATGACCAGCATTTTACCCAAACGGCACAGGTCCTATCAACCACTCCAGCTCGATGAACTCCTCGCCGCGGTACAGCCTTATGGTTTGCGTCACCCAGTCGTTGAACCTCTGTCTGATCTCCTTCACTAAAGCGCCGCGGACTGTGGTGTAGGATACTCGGTCTGTCACCTGGGTGGAAAAATTAAGAATACATTTTTATTATCATCATCAGCCACATGACGTCCACTGCTGAACATAGGCCTCCCCCAAAGACTTCCAGACGGACCTGTCAAAAGCGGCCCGCATCCAGCGTGTTCCTACGACCTTTTTGTTATAAGGTCAGTAAATAAGTGAGTTGTTTTATATAGTAGAGAGTGATGGCAAAGTGAGCCATCTAATGGAGGGTGGTCAACGTTGCTTGAAAATATTACCTCATGAAGAGGCGGCTTGCAGTAGGTACTATCCATAACACTCGCCGACTACAGCTGTTTATAGGCAGTAGCATACCCACAAGCAACTTGCTTCTCTCGTGATAGAATATGCATATAAATATAAAATACCTAAGTATACAAAAAACATCATACCGGCTTTGGCCTAGTCTTCTCTGGTCGGAAAGTGTAGGCTCCTGACTGCATGGCCTGCTGTCCCTGACTGTAGAAGAAGAAATTCTGCGCGACCTCTACCCTCACTCCGTCTATATGCTGGATTGAAGACAGGAGCCCCGTGGTCTTGTCCACTGATACTTTCAAGTACTGGAAGTGAAGTTGTATTTTGATGTCATATGTATTGTGACAACGTCGCTGCGAAGTTAGAGTCTTGGGTTCGATTTCTAGGCGCGACAGTCTCATATCCTTTTATTTCATAGAATATTATGTGAGTTGCTTGGCATTGGAAGTCATAGTATGCTCAGTCGTATGTGAAGATTAACAGTATGGAATGGAAATAAACTCGATGAACTGTGAAGGTAGTTCATACTTGTGCTTATGTTTACACCTCCGAAGATAAAGGCGTTAGCTTGTATAACAGGATGAAGAGCGAATACTATCACGCAGTTTGCTATTAAAAGCTATGGAATGTTTTTTCCTACTGTTTGTGGGTAATACCTTAAAACCTTACCTTAACTGTTGTGTTTCGGTTTGAAGGACATTGTAGCCAGTGTAACTACAGGACATAGTGAGACTGTTAAGTCTCATGTCTCTCATCTTATGTCTCAGGATGACGAGCGCAGTGGAATGCCACACAGTACTTTGTAACTCAAGGTGCTGGATGGTGTTGCTACTGTTTATGGGTGGTTTTATCGTTTACCATCAGGCGAACGGCATGCTCGTCTCGTCATTCAAGGCCATAAAAAAAAAGAAGAGACGAGATATTCGATCTCGTCATCCAAGTATTAGTAATTAGTTTTGTTAGATGTTATAAACTAAGTACCTCATTAGATATATGTGGAGTCAGTTCCTCTTCTGCATTATTCACGGTTTCTGTTGCTTTCTTCTTGGCGAATGCATTTTCCTCCTTAAAAATGCAACAATTGACTCTATTTCTTTTTTCTATGAATAATGCACACACATTACATAATAATTATTAAATTTACTCAGATACCATTATTAATCAGTTTATTCATTGGTTTGCCTCTACCTGACTTATCATCATCATCATCCACAGGGTGTTCTTTGTCATCGATGATAATATAGCCTAATCGTTGATGTCCTCTGGTGAACATAGACCGCCCCTAACGATTTTCAAACAGCCCTGTTGGAAGCGATTCTCTAAGCTTCTGCAAGCTTTATCATCGCTTGCCCACTTTACATGCAAGTATGACTCAGAAATGTGTTTATTTGCACTTTCAATTGACATCACAAATGCACCTACCAATTGATCCCTCACTGGAGTGACGTAATACGCCGTGAATCCCAGCGGTGGGATATTTTCGGCTTCGAAGAATAGCTCCTGGATGGACGTCGAGCTTCGGCCTGGCAGGTTGATCATGGAGGCTGGCAGAGACACCAACTGGTATTCTACTTCTTCGTCTGAACGTTAAGAGTTTTTATTATTGTATGACATTTAAACAAATTTATAGCATAGGTAAAGATGGCAAAACAGTAGGTTAAAAGGTGAGTTATGGCCATCGCACAAGGAAACTCCACAGCAGGTATTGTATTAGGTATTATATTGGGTGCAGTTCAGATTCTTAAGGGCAAACAAAAGATATTAGAAAAGGATACATTTTATCGGCGCGGACGCGACTCATTAGAACGAATTATTGTGATTATTGATCAATATAGACAGTACAAAATCTAGTAAAGAATATAACATTCTTTGGATACATACCATTGTAATCCCTGATAGAGTAATGCAAGGCGACAGCTGGTACCCTCACGTGAAAGTAGGTCTTAGTGCTCAGAGGATTGTAGACTAACAGCAGAACTGGTTCTTGCATTTCTGTGAACTGAAAAAGAAAATTATTACATTATTATGTACGTTAAAATCTTGGTAGGTACCTATATACTTTTTATTCTACTTTCTTGCGCCAAGCAGCAGTGCTTCCGTTAAAAGGATGCGGACAAAAATGGCTCAGGATGACGAGGACTGGTTTCTTTGTCATTTACAAACCTGAATAAATGAAATATGAACTGACTTACAGAGCATTGACTCATGTTAAGGTGATGGCACACGAAGAAGTGCTGGTTAGTCTTCGATCTTCTACTGCCGCCCCATGTAGGTGTTAAGTAACTGGACAAATCCAATAAGCTTTAGAATATAATTTTTACGTATAGCGTAAGAAAGATAAGCTAGCCGGTGAGAGCTCTATAAATTCTGGCTTGCAATTTTTACGACTACCTGACCATCCTCCCTTTGGAATTTCACCCAGACCCTGAGCGTAAATCGAAATACTTTGTAGTATTGACGACTTGGCAGATTTGTTTTTCTATTTACCTTAATAAATGGGATACTTTTTTCGAGCATGCCTCCACAGATTCAGCCAAGATTCTTATAAAATCGTTTGTGACGTGCTGCTGGCTTGTTCCTGAAACAATAACACATTCCTGTCTGCAAGTGCCATAAAGCCGTAATTGCAACCAAAAAAAAAACTTCATCTTTATATCAACTAGTTTTTGCTTGCACCGTTCGTGTTAAATTTCGTACCTGAGAAAAAAGTTGCGTATCTATAGCAGTCAGGCGTAAAATGACTACTTAAATTTGTATGTTTGATGCAGGGTAATCTCCGAATCTACTTATTTGTTTGATTTTGGTCGTAGCTTAATTTATTTTTTGGATACCTGTGATAGCATCATGGTGAAGTACCAGGCTTACAGCATGCCGCAAGAGATGCAGCTCGTACGAATCACCCATACGAGCTAGCACTGTTAGTTGCTTTACTACCTAAAAGAGATAAAAAAATTCGTTGACTAAAGTCATTAGGGGTAGATATAATCGATTTGTGTTTCTTTCAGATTGCTATGTTACAGTTTAAGACCTTGCAGATAGTATTACTGGGTATTATGAGATCTCACATCTCATTATTTAGGATAACCTACGCTATAATCATCAGTTGATTATAATATGAGTTGCTTTTAATGCATTGCTTAGTGTAGCAATAAGTTGAAGCCCTTGTCAGTTTCATAGTAATTGTACGACGGATCGTTCGGACGTTCTCGAGGCCGAGCACCAACCCGATGGACAGACCAGATTAAGGACTCGTCTGCCACCAAGTTCCATAAATTAGTTGAAGATGCGATGAACAGAAACCGGTGGAGACAACTAATCCGCTCAAAATCCGGTACATCCAATGATCACCACGATCCTCAGTCATGAGGGACCGACTACAGAGAGAGAGAGAGTACGACGGATTGTTGCCGCCACTTTGTGTCGAGTGTCTGGTGCAATAGTTGACAACGTGTATACGGCTAAAGTAACTAATGTGAATTTTATACCTGCAAAAACACATGAGCTCTTCTGATGAAGTATTTGAGGCTAGGTCTGGAGGTGTAGTAGCCGGTCCAGTAAGTCGTCGTGTCACTGGCGTATGGTAGGTGGTCGCCCTAGAAAGATACTTGGCTTAGCGCCTTGAAAATCCTACTTTATTATCCAGACTTTAATAATTGCACGCAGCATTATTGGATACTTGATTTAGTATTTTTATTTGATTATCGCTTCATTGGAACTGCCGTTCATGGGTTGCAACTTGCAAATTGTAGTTGTACGATTCTGGATTCGATTTCCAAGTCGGGCAACTAGTGTGAATCGTACACACTTTCAAGCATGTTGCAGAACGGTTTTGCCTTTGCTGCTCCCTATCCTAAGATAGTCCACACAGCAGTCCCTCTGGGGAATCGAACTGTATAACTTATAATAAGTATCTATATTATCCAGGTAAAAAATATAGAAAAGTCACCTTTTCAGTAAAAACAGCCTTATCTCTCCTTCCATATAAATAAATGGCTTTCAGATAACATGATGGTGTGGAGTAGAATATATTGATGTCTGACAGGTTCGCTGGGTGAGTGTTCACATGGCTGGAATTATAATTGAGTTTCTTAATGTACACATTTAAGCGCTAGCTCTTGTTTAGGGCTCATGAATTACTTTTCCTAAATTTAAATTAAGTAGATTATCTGCCAGTACCATCAAAATTTCATTTAATAAGTACCTTACCCCTCATTTAGATACTGGACGCGGGCAAAAGAATAGTCATAAGTACGAGTATGTAAACAGCTTATTCGGGTGTATTTTATACTTATAATTCAAAGTCATGTATTCGTGCACGAAACACGCTAAGGTATTGGCTAAAAATCTAAACGAGGCATGTAAGGTTTAAAGGATTCCCTTTTTTGGTTCGGTAGGTGTTTGTTCTAAACACACAATAGTAAAAATTAGCTTTAGTTACTGCTTAGTTAGACTTATCAGTCAAAATCCCATTGAAGTCCAGCTTTTTGAAATTGTACAGATAAATAAATATACCTACTTGGATAGATTCAGCAAGATTCCAGTATATCTTAAACCACCACGCCTGCTCGCTTGCTATGCCTACTCCCTCAGACTTACTTGATTAACTTGTCCATATTCACGAACCAGTTGGCAGCACTCTGGTACGTGAAGTCTCCGCCCATGGTCACCATAATATTATCGTGGTCGTAATACTTCGCTTGCCTCTCTATTTGGGCTATAAAGTCATTCACCTGAAAGAATATTCTCTTTTAGGACATTCAGAGTCATGCTGTAGACATTTTTGTCTGCAGCATAAACGGGGCAACTCGACTGCGGTAGCAGAATTGTCTATTAGAAAATCATAATTTTGTATTATACCGGCATGGCAGAGACCCGGCGCACCAGATATTAAGCGGACTAGAAACCAAATGGAGTGTCCACTGACGAGAGATGGATATAGCACACACACACACACACACTCACGCCTTTTATCCCCGAAGGGATAGGCAGAGACACAACTAGTGCACCCACTTTTCGCTGTTATTCCGTCCCATGATGTGATAGGGGGCGAGCCTATCGCCATATCGGGCACAAATTCCAGACTCCGGGCTGATACTGAAATAGAAAAACTCAATATCATTGCCCGACCCGGGGATCGAACCCGACACCTCAGCATTGTAGTCGTACCGTAATACAACTACGCCACCGAGGCAGTCCGATGGTTATAGCGGCCTGTTTAAACAGGTACACAGGCTGATCCCGAAACGCGACACACTTAAGTGGGCCGCTATGATGGGTTTTACAGCTTGTGTACGGTGATCGCTTTCCTGGCGGATACAAATATCTAGCATCAGCATGAAGCAAAACCTAGAAAAGCTAAAGCCCAGTTCCCTCTTTCCTATTCCTCTCCTTTGAAATCGACAGCGTATCCTCCTGGTATTGTAACTGTTTAAGTGAGGGTACAGATAGCTCAATAGTAAGTTATCCGTACTCAGTCTTCACCCAGTTTACGATATGAAGGTTTGAAAGGAATACTTACCCGTTTATCAGCATTGTACACTTTAGAATCAGGATCGTCCACAATCGGTTCATCATTGCACAGAAAGTCGAAGCAGAATCCTTCGGGAGCGTTGTACAGATTAAAAAGTGTGTGTGACATTATATCTGACATTTTCCCTGAAAGCAGAAATCGTAGTTTTATAGTCATAAAAGCATATTTCAAAAAAGTCTTAAACACCTCAAAGGCAACAGCATTTATTTTTAATCTCCTAAAGACCTATTTTGCCTTTCAGGTGATCGGGTTCGTTAACCTACTTGCTGCAGAAGACATCATATTATTTCAGGCTGGAATTTGGAGAGGAATGTTTATATGAATTTCAGTTAGTTTTTCTGGGTTTATGTCTTACCCAGCACGTCGCTCCCTCGCCACATGAACTCCATCCTATCTTCCTCTATCATTAACTCCCTTTCTCTGTAGTCCACGCGACCTGCAAATAGTATGATTTTATTCACCTCGTTCCATGGAAACATTCACTGGTAGGTTTCAAATCACAAAACCGTAGATAGTAACTACGCGTCGGGAGTAAAAAATGAAATACCCAAAATTTGTGTAATATTAATATTATGTAACATTCGTTTAAACTTAAGAAATCCATAATACTATGTTACTTTGTTCACGCATTCTACTCTGCCTCGAGGTCAGTCATGTATTTTTTAAATTGGCAGATAAGCAAGCAGTCCGGTAAATTGTAAACGGCTGGCATTTATTTATTTACTAGTAAAGACACAAAACAGAATACAGCCAAAAAAACAATAAAGTACAATTAATGAAATTACTAAACTAGACTATACTCCACAGCATGTGTCCTGATCCAATTCAGACAAATTTGCTTGTGTGTATCCACCATTTAAAATACATATAGAAAGTTACAAAAAAAATATACATTAGATCCGAAACTTTAAATAAGACATATATTGCGGTTGACATTCTATATCCTAAACTGTAACTCACCAATAAAGAGTCCGTCATACCCCATCTGGGCCAGCAGAGACGCCTGTTCTCTGGAGTGGCCGTATGTGTCTATCTGCCACGCTGCTCTTGGTTTCCCACAGGGGCCTAAGGTATCGTTTATTTTCCTGGAAATTTGTATTTTATACTGTTAAGAACTGGTTGCAGAACCTTGATTCGAGTCTTTTTTTTGTCGCGGGGAAATCGCTATAAGATCTCGCGTCACTCCGAGGAACCGAGGCGTGTATGTCGGTGTTACCGGCATGCTTTGCACGCCGGCGGCGTACTGACTGAAACCCCGCGGTAAACTTCGTCGACGCATTAGAAGCGGGTTCGGGGTACCATAAGCCTTTACCTCAGATCGCTACCGGAACAGTCACTGCGGAATACTGAGTAAACAGTCCGTCGCTACATCGAACCCAACTGGCGTCCATTACAGCGGCGAGGTCTGCACACCAATCCATTCCATTTCAGGGTCATTTCTGACGTACATACAGCCCCGAGTGTAAGTCCAATGACCCTGATGGATCTCATTAGTCGCCTTTTACGACAGGTAGGGTTGACCGTGGCGGTATTCTTTCAGGCCTCCGTCCATAGGGCAGTTGATTCGAGTTTGGGTGTTCTGGGATTAAAAATACTAAAATAATTAATATGGCGTCCGCCCGATATAGCGACAGGTTTTTTTTTTTTTCTGCAGTCATCACCGGGGGAAACCTGCGAATGGGATACTGGAGTCCCCCGGCTTGACGACTGCAGGGGCCTGGGAAGGAAGTGGAATAGGATGATGAAAGGAAGGCTGGGGAATCGAGAAAGGTTCTCAGGATGGGTGGAAAGGAAAAGGGTGCCAGGAAATGTTCGCGGGCCCTTTTAGGCCTCAATGTGTTATACAACCAAGAGGTATACACACTGTCTGTGTGCCTCGGCCCGCGACTAATGTCCCCCCGCGCATGGGCGTGCATTGGGTGTGAAGACCCAAAGCACAAGAATTGCCTCGGGGGCGTATAGCGACAGGTTAGCCCTCAGTATCTCATCATGGGACGGAATACGCACGGCGAAAAGTAGGTGCACTAGTTGCGCCTCTGCCTACCCCTTCGGGGATAAAAGGCGTGAGTATGCGTATGCGTATAATAATTAATGGTTGCATTTCCGCCCGCGTTGAAATCTTTTCACAGTACAAAATTCTACTGTGAATTTTTTCGGTATATCGTAGCCTATATGTTTATCCAGGATGTCACTTTCCCCCAAGGGTATCTATAGAATACTTGCCTTCACTCCCTCCAAACATCTCTCATTATATCCTTAGATCCACCAACCACCAACCTAAGTCCCCAAGTGTACTGATCGATGATCTGCAGGTAGTCAGGAGTAGCCTCGTCGTTGTGCACCCAGCCGCCGCCAGCGAACTCAATCCTGCCCTCCTGCACTAGGGTCCTGAAGGTGGCGCGCGTTGTGGGCCGCTGCTCCTTCCACCAGCGCCAAAAGTAGCCGGTTTCGGAAAAGGTGAATCTGTGTTTGTCAAAAATAGGACACAAACAAGGGTAGTAAAGCCGTAGGGAGGTAAGTAAAAAAACTTGTCAAGGAAAGTTACGTCAAAATTAGTTAACCCATTTCAACAGCTCGGACAAAGAAATAGATAAATAAAATATTGTTTTATATATCTGCATAAATTTATAGGAGCTAAGGAAAAGTTTAATTTGGAAATCACAGGCACTACAATTTTAGTTATGTACCTATATCTATATATCGGTTAACTAACTTACTTTCTTCGTTTATCGTGCAGCAGTTCTGAAAGCACTGAATGATAAACAAGCTGGACGTTTGCAGAGCTCGTTGATGTTTTAGCTGCAACAAAAAATGCTGTAGCAGAAACGGTAAAGTTAATTTCAGTGGCACGCTAGGGACATGGCAGAAAAATATTACTGTACCCATTTTTCGTAGTACTATTTGTAGTCAACTGAATACGGAGCCTAGCAAACTTGACGGTAATGTCGCAGCTCCTTTTTCGCGGCTGCTTAGCAGTAAGAGACAAACAAGCTCGCATACGTGAGACTTATTTCATAAGAATTAGATTCTGCTCTCGTTTCTGTATGCCTGATATTACTATATAAAATTGGTTATAGTATCTGAGATAAAAACACTCCCTTTATCTATATATGTGTCAAATCTCCAACTTACAAAAAAATCTACCACCCAAACATCTCAACATGAAGATATCTGGACAAATGAAGTTTATTATATTAGTAGACAGCAGGTACTTACTGCCGTAATAGTACTCGTCGAAGGTCTTCACCCACCCGGCGTCCATGTGCGAGTGAGGGATCAGGTGCACGTTCAGAGCTCCGTCTCTCGTTTGAGGACATTGCTGCAATAAGGAACACTTTAACCTGGCAGGGAAATACTAAAAACCTTCATGGTATGTGTTATGATCAAATAAATCCGATGAAAGTTTTTCTTCCATGGTTAAAAAGCAAGAAATGAATTTTATTAAAGTGAAGAAAGTATTAAGTAAAGTTAGGGGAATTGTGCAGGCTTGCATTACAGGAGGCAGTGATAGCCTTAAAAGGTGCGAGGCTCCAGTTAGGAGCAAAAAAAGTTGCCTGATTTAAAAACAAAACGAATTTAAGATGCTTTGTTGGTAAATAGGTGACCTAACAAAGTCCTCAGCTAAGGTACCGTATCCTGTAAGGGCGAGGACCCTGGCAGCTGCCTGGTTTGCCCTTGCCCGAAGCCACGGACTGTTAGCATAAGTAGCAGTGGCATAGCGTGGATTTTTGTCGTCTAGGGCGGACCAAAAATTTGCCGTCCCATGACAACAAGAAAGGGTCATTTCCAAATCTTAAAAGGAGATGTCCGCTTTTTGTATGGTTGCTGGGCCTAAAAATTCAACCAGGTTCAAACTTTATGGATATTAAAGGGCCAAAAATATGGATCTTGGATCCATTAAAAATTTATACCCCTTCATTTATAACAAAATTTAAAAAATGATCATATTAAGTGTAGTTTTTAAGCAACCGTTTTTGGACATGTCCTTTGTAAAAGGTTTTATTTTTCGCATTTTGCCGTCCCCCTAAAAGTGTCGCCAGGGTAACCCCCCCCCCCCCGCCCCATTACACTCCACGCTACGCCAAAGGATTATATCTACCTATATTATTTCACAGTAATTATAAGGCAGATAACATTTGGTTACGCAGAATTGAACCGAGTCTAAGTAAGTTCGTACCTTGTATCCACATTCGATTTTCGCTTTGGAAGCCACTATACATTTTATATAAGCTAAATATAACAACGATAATTTTAACATACTTAACTATTACAACCAATATATTTAATATATTTACAACATAATTTCAAGAATGGAATAATAAATGTAATATTTTCACCACACTTTTTCTTATTAGATGTTCATATAAAATAGTAGTAATATTTTTAGTGTTTTATGAGAGTACTAAAATGTACTGAAATAACCGAAAGTCTTGTGAATAATGAAAAAAGTAATCAGCAAGAAGTCACGTAATACGGCCTATGTTTACTATAAAGCTGTGTTCATAATGGAAGGTATCAGGTATATATTTTAGAGTTTGACGGGATAGCAAACTTTCAGAAGAAAAATCTTTCATTAGTACATGGATTTGGGTTAAGTTTAATATAATATGGGATAGTGTCCTGAAAAGAGCCATTGGAGTTTTATTCCGAGCAAGGATTTTAAGATGGTCAGAACCACGTGCCATACATAGTATCAAATAAATTTCGAGAAAATGTAGAGATGATAAAACAGTCAAATATTATAGAAGTTATATTTTGGCGACCATATGGAATCGACCTTAGTTTCCCCGATCCGTCGATGGAATAGAAAACATTCTCATTTTCATACCAACACGGCCGCCATGACTTATGTTACGCACAAACAGACTTATGAAATCGTTATTTGAATACCGATAAACTTATCCATACCGTAATAAAATGATAGAATCTATAAATTTCTCTATTATCTTTTTTTTTACTCCACACATAATATTACTAATATTATAAACGCGAAAGTTTGTAAGTATGGATGTTTGTAACTCTTTCACGCAAAAACTACTGAACAGGTTTCGATGAAATTTGACACACGGGTAGATCATGTCCTGGAATAACATATAGGCTACTTTTTATCCCGGAAACCTTTTTAACTCAGGCGGAGCCGCAGGCAAAAGCTTGTATGAAATAATTCAGTAATTCTTATAGTAAAAAGGCCGTATAGTCACTGAAAACATTAGTTCTTACTAATTATTGTTACTTTCGTACTTACATATAAATAATAATTTGACGGTCCAAAACAGTGTTGTAGTTCGCAAAAGCCTGTTTGAGTATAGACTATCGATGTTTATTTCTGTCCTCAAACCGCATTATGCAAGCCCTATTGTGTTCCGGTTTAAAGGACATTGTACCCAGTGTAATAACTGGACATTATGAAACATTACATATTATCACGTTTAAGAGTCATGGCAAGGTATAGGGCCGATGTGACATAAAACACGACACGAACGTCCGTGTCGTTCCATTGTGATTGATCTAGAGACTGACACGTGACCCACGCGTTGGTATATCGACCAATCACAATCTGACGACAGGCGTTTGTCTTGTATTTGTATTACCACATTCTAGGGGTTGGGTGGTGTTGCTAGTTTGCTACTATTTAGGGTGCTCGTAATAAGCGGCGATAGTCTACTTGGGAGTGGCACAGACTGCCGAGACGAATGCCCGCAGGTTCAGAACCCAAGGGCATGCACCTGTCAATTTTCTAAAAAGTTATATGTGTATTCTTTGTAAATTATCGCTTCCTTAAACGGTAAAGGAAAACATCGTGAGGAAACCTGCACACCTGAGAAGTTCTCCATAAGAATTTCGAAGGTGTGTGAAGTCTGCCAACCCGCACTAGGCTAGCGTGACGGACTCTCTCAGTAGTAGAGGAGGTCTGTGCCCAGCACTGGGACAGTATATAATACAGGGCTGATATTATTATGGGTGGTCGTGACGCTTATCATGAGGCAAGTGGCTTGATTATTTCGTCCTTTAGTTGTAAAAAGCAATGTATAGGATTCTAGCTGAACTATCGCGTCACAATCCATGTATAATTAATTGACTAGGTCGCAAACTAGTTTATAAATATTTCAACTGGTAAGGTCACGCATTATGTTGGAATTAATACACGTATTATTAATTTACGTTATGTAGTGCAGGAAGTTATATAATGATTTTTTGTACAAATACTTTTATCTATACTAATATTATAAATGCGAAAGTTTGGATGTTTGTTACTCAATCACAACAGAACGGCTGAACGAATCTGGATGAAATTCGGCACAGGGATAGATTATAGTCTGGAATAGCACATGGGCTATTTTTTATCCCGGGAAAATGTATAGCGGGAGCTTTATCCCGGAAAATCTTTTTCACGTGGGTGGAGCCGTGAGCAAAGGCCAGTAATCATAATTAATTCTCATGGTCCTATTACGCCGTACTTCGTAGGCACAAAATTTATCATTAATCAAATTATTTATGCATTACTAAACAATGTCGTATAGTCAGTTATTTTAAAAGGATATGAATAGCTGACAATATTTTTTTATATGTTTTTGTAGTTTATGACGCTGTTGAAGGCAAGACGAGCAAGTAGCTCGCCTATTGGTAAGCACCGCTTCTGCTCCTTTATAAAGATAAAACCTTGTAAAGCAGTGGTAATGATTTGATAATCTAATATAAAGACAATTTAAATTAAATATTTGATATTTGACTGCCTCGGTTGCGTATTTGTATTACGGTACGACTGCAATGTTGAGGTCTCGGGTTCGATCCCCGGGTGGAGTCTATCAGCCTGGAGTCCGGAATTTGTTCCCGATATGGCGATAGGCTCGCCCCTTATCACATCATGTGACGGAATACGCACGGCGAAAAGTGGGTGCATTGGTTGCGCCTCTGCCTACCCCTTCGGGGATAAAAGGCGTGAGTATGTATATGTTTTTGATATATTTATTTTGTCTATGAACAGTAGCATCGGAAAATAAAACTTTCAACTATAAACCACTGCATTACCGTCGTACCATAGTTACCTTAGAATATATATTTTTTCCTATAAAGTCTTGTATTGTGCACAGTGTTATTAGACAAAGTGCAACAACTATACTAAGAAAAAAATACATTGTATGAGGTCAATACATTGTGACAAATTTCGGAAGTAATTTACTTACTTTCAATTAGAACACAACTTATTGAGGAAGTAACACAGGAAACGCAGTAAAATGTATTAAGCACTTTAATTATTCTCACTGCTGTTTGGTAGCGATATATTGTCCAAACATGGCTCTTTGTTATAAATAATTATTAAAATATAACGTGGGAAAATAAATATTTTATATCGGGAAGAGATCACCTAGATTTTCTTGTCTTAGGTCGGGTGGTTTCACCTGTGGTCACTGGTTACCAAAAGTTAAGGGTCTTGTCCAGTGCAATAAGACCTTTAACTTTACTTGCCTATGGATAAAATAATACGTCTTCCTAGCGTTCCTCATTATATTTCTAAGACCTAAATACCACCAAGAATTTCAATCAATAGTCACTTAATCTAAATTGGATTAGCCGTTTTAAATCGCCACTAAATATTGATAGGTTTTATTATAGACTAGCTTTTGATCGCGTTATTTTTTATCTGGAATAAAATTTTACGTGAGCGTGTTAAGTCTGTGAATGTCCATGTTTATATTTTTAACAAATTTCATCCAAATCTAGGTCCAATGGTGCGCTTGATGCGCTTACATTCAAAAACCTTCACGAACAATTATAATATCAGTAGAATGACATGAACAAGCGATTCTTAATTTAAAAATTAAAAGTACACTCAGCCTCATCTGTACACGTTAAGTCTAAATGTTTTGTTTTCTTTATGTGAACTAAAGATAATCCTCATTATTTTATTTATATCAAGAGAAAAAGATAGTAACAACACAAAAACGTAAAGGCGATTTGAAGTTTTCAATTTCTTCAGTTACTAATGTGGCTGACTGTACATATTAAAAATCAAGCGCGTAATTATTAGTATCAATGAAGGCCGGTGTGCACGGGCGCTATATTGACACACGTTAAGGAGTAGATGTTATCAACGCGTTAGGTGAGGTCAGTTGTAGAACAGGTTTTGTTTACAAACAATGACTCAAACGGTACGTTTTTTCATGACAATAACTGCTGACATAAGTATAAAGTTTATACAAATAAAATAATTTAAATTCTAAGTAACTACGATAATAGAATCAATGGTACCCATAACTTTCAAAATGGTGCTGTAGCCATATTTAGGTACTTACAGCATCAAAGGGCCTAATTCTCTATCAAAGTGTAAACGCATAACACGGCCGTGTTATGCTAACCTCACGAAGTTACCGTAGAATAGTAGTAGTGTCACGTGATTGTTACGAACTGCCAAATTACCTTTGACATAGGGAATCGGGTTCCTGCTTTTGACCACACAAAGAGCAGAAAAACAGGTAGTGAAAAAAAGCTACATTATAATTCCATGCAGAAAACCAACAAAAGTGACAAATTGATGTTTCGTATTTGAAGTAAGGTTTTTGTTGACTTATACTCCATATTCCATTGCTTTATTATTCTGAGCTCTGGGTGATGCTGCTATTCAATGCCACCATCTTCAATACTTTGCCTTAACAAGCAAAAACACCAGATATGTGCAGAGCGCGCCACATGGAACCGGCTCTGTTTCATAATAAACGAGCATGTTTTAGCACACGTAATTATTTCCTAGTCTGACGTATTTTAGAACCCAGGCGGAGACCTATAGAGCTAAATTGTGATCAAAGGGTTATCCTGGGATCGTGTTCGCTTAACGGCGGATTTTAATAAACCAACCTTATTTTAGAAGTTTATAAGCAAATATAAACCTGTTTATGAGATGCAAGATATCAATATTTTTATAGTAGGAAGTGATGTTTGTTAGATATGAATCGATTTTTCAGTCACCTGCAATTTAAAACCACACGAATATTAGAATCTCAATAATCACTTTGCCCATGTTCTTTCATCCATGGAGTAAAGTTAACTTTATTACACTGGATGAGTTCGCCTCGCTGAGAATTCGCTTGCATTCGCCAGTGTGATAAGATCCTTAACCTTACCTAACCATGGATGAAACAACCCGGCCTAACAGATGATTATTTTGATTTGTTCATTCTTAAGATAGATCCGGAGATAGCGAATCAAATCTTTTATTTATTTATTTCGGTCAGGCATATTATTTGTTTCCTACATAAAGATCTCTAGTTTTTCAATCGTAATAAGAAGTGGATCGAACTATTCGCATCATGTGTATTATTGCGGATATAGAAATAGTGTATAAAAACAAACTAAAAAAAAATTTGGTGGATTTTACAAGAAGCATAGTTCAAGGTTGTTGTTTTTGCTCTATAATAAAAACTGTAACACATAAAACTCTGGTTGATTATAATGTTACCTCTAAAGTAAACGAGTTTGGATCGAGTTCATGCCTTTGTACGGAACTTTAGTGCGAGATGTCGACTCACAGTTGCCCGTTTTTTTTAATACAATCGTCGACAGCGTATGTATTGACGGCAACAATAATGCAACAATTGTCATTTTAAAATTGATTTGTAGTTTTAAAAATGTGATAATATGTAGCGGCTATGGTTTATTGAAATTAGATCAATAATTTCTCAACTAGACGCTATTATTGTTATGATCATTGTTGACCTTATAAGTAATTAGTTTTTCTGGTCTAATACTATGTAATATGTATGTTATTATGTAATAAACTGAGTGATCAGCACACAGCCTGAACCGCTGGGTCTAG
Source organism: Sphinx pinastri (assembly GCA_947568825.1). Taxonomy (NCBI): domain Eukaryota; kingdom Metazoa; phylum Arthropoda; class Insecta; order Lepidoptera; family Sphingidae; genus Sphinx; species Sphinx pinastri. The sequence goes on from OX387615.1 coordinate 24,162,516, forward strand.
ACTCTAGAAATACATTTTGCATAGAGGTTCTTTACATAAAATAATGAAGTACTATAGTTCGGACAAACTAAGCTGGCCGGTATGACAATTCAATTTTTTTTCCCGACTCGATAGCTTTGTGAGATCGTCTACCCAAAAAATTCAAAACCGTGTCATGTCATACCGGCCAGATTAGTTGGTCCCTACTATAAGTATTTTTCGAAATTCACCCTTAACGAGGTTAAATGGGGGTGATAGTTTTTATGGGCGTTCAACATTTTTGAAGTTGGAAATTGTATCAAAACTTTTTACATAAATAAAGTCGCCGTTTTTTAGAAAATGTTTAATTAAAAAACAGGATAAAATTACGGATGAATGTTTGTATGACAATGAAAAAAATTTAAGTTGGAGACGCGGAACTTTGTATTTAGGTTTACAAATAAATGTCAGATATACCAGAATTATTCTACTAAAAATAATTTAAATAATGATTAGTGCTAAGTTTGTAAGGGCAGAATGGCGAGGAAAGGCTAGCGGTGTTAAATAACGTTATATAAATACCTACTATATGGCGGCCCCTTTATAGAACCACTTAACATTCGGAAGAAATCATAAAACCTTAATTGAAAACATTAAATTTAAAAAGGAATTAAACGCATAATCTTAGCTAGACATAAAAGGTAGTAGATTAATGTAAGGTCAATCAAAAGCAGGATGGTGATCAGGGCTTAAAGAATAATGGCACCTTAAGGCCGATCCATCGAGACAAGTTTAATCGACAAACATTGCCTTATAGAGACTTCAAAAATAATTAATATAATATGAGAATCACTAGTGTCTTTTGTGGTATACATAAGTGGAAATTGAGTTTTGATTGCTAAGTAACGATGGGTTACCTGACCACAGCCCTCAATCAATGCGCAGCTCTAGACGGTGCATCTTTGCAAGGCCATTGTATCTAAAAGCTGAATAATTTCTAGTTTATGACTTCGATATTATACATGTATTTTTAATTATATATTTTATATACATATTTATTATAAACATATTTATGTAATTGTATTATTTATATTAAGTATGCTACATATATTTATTACTATTATAAGTATTACCAAAAATATATTAGTGTATTTATTGACGTAGTGTTTACCTAATATTACTATTTTAATTGAATCGACACTATGATCCAAATTTGTTTCGTGCACCTACTATGTTTTTTTCTCTGCACCATTCCAGGTTGACTGGTAGAAAATGCCTTCGGCATTAAGTCCGCCTTTACGTCATGTTTTGTATGAAGTACAAACAAATAAATAAATAAGGGTAATGGATTAGGTGTTTATTAATGCCCCATACAAGCGCTAGGCCACATGAAACGCGAGGTCCTGGTCGATTGTCCCTTTGGCCACCTGCTAAGGCCGGCATTTCCTGATGATAAGTTATCACTCATTGAAGTAGGTCAGCTAGAGGAAGTATAACTATTGATTTCTTTTTAAGACGAGTAGGAATTGGAAAATGGAAGGGTATTTATTATTCCTTCGACATTTTACAGCATGGGTTAACGTCAGCCGATTTATATAGCGTAGGCCAGCATAGGAACTGGTCATCTGGTTAAATGATCTCCATTGGCCTAAGAATCACAATTCTAGAAGAATGGCATTGAAGGAAAAGAATAGGAATCGGGAATAGCTTAAGAGGCCTTGAATTAAATTTCCCAGACATGACTGAGAAAACTGCTACTGCACCAGAGTAGCAATCAACATCATCATCAGGCATTTGATGTCCACTGCTGAACATAGGCCTCCTCTAAAGATTTCCAGACGCACCTGTCAAAAGCGGCCTGCATCCAGCGTGTTCCTGGGACCTTTATCAAGTCGTAAATTCGCCTTACTCGTCGCAGTAACAATGGGACTAGTTAAATTATTCTAGAAACTATAGTCGAGGAAATTCAGGTCACATGTCTAGTAAAGGATTAATACATATAAATCAACATTTAACTGCACAGTAATAAAAAACTGTATCATTTAATATTTTATAAATTTAATTAAGCGGATTGCCTTTAAATGCAAAACAATGGCCATCAAATTTACTGTCATATCCTGTAATAAATAAATAAAGGACAAATCCAAAAACAGGCCTAAAATTCTAACCACTACAAATTATATATATTAGGATAGAATTCCTAAAAACTAGCCTTTTACAATAAATCGTTTAATTTTAAAGACCTCCGATTTTGAGATTTATGTAATTTTATTTTGCTTAAAAACTACACTTAATATGAACGTTTTTAAAAATGTTAGTTATGAATGAAGGGGTCTAAAAATATTTTATAATGGATCCATATGTTGCCCCTTTAATATCCCTAAAGTTTGAGCCTGGTTAGATTTTCAGGCCCAGCATCTATATAAAAAGCGGACATCTCCTTTGAAGAATAGCTTTTTTCATATGACCCGGCTTGTTGATTGAGGGTGTCCCAGAGGGTGTACAGAATCCCACCACGGTATTCTCTGCCTGAGAGATGTTAGATTTCATGCTGTCGTTGATATCGAGGATGTCGTTCGGTGTGGGGGCCTTTGCGTTGGTGAATTAGAAATATGACAGAGAAACCCGTAGGCGTCCCTGATCCTCTGAAAATGGGCACCACGAGGTTTAATTTGGTATGGCGACGTAGAACATATAGCATTAAGAGCTCGACTCAGCCGACAAAAGATGTTCACCATCTTTCTGGCTTAACGCTTAGTCGGAAGACCGGTGACTCCCAACATAACCGTCCGGTGTGAGGCTAATCGCACTTTGCCCGCGAAAACAAAAAAATGTCTTTCATATGTCAGAGTCCCATTTGATAATAGGCTAGTTGACTACTTTTTTTTAAAACACGTATCAAAAATGTATGCCAACCAAAAACTAACGGAAAAATAATTTTCAAAATTTGCGCAATAATAAGTAAGTTATAAAGCTTTAAAATTTGGTAGAAGGGGTAATTGTCAAATAACAGTAATATCAGACTGTGACGTCACCGGCCATAACGCTACGTGCGTGCGAAAGAGATAGCGAGATATCCCCACCACGCCCCCACTTTTAGTTTTACCCACGACAATGTTTCAAATGTGAATAACTGCTTTATTTTCAACCAATTTTGATGCTGATTTCACAGAAGAATTTCTTTTTCGTATTAGTTTCTGTTACATATAAAATACTATGCAAAATAAAACATAGAACAGTACCCAAATAGTATTGTGTGGAGCGCCGAAAAGCGCCCCAATTTCAATATCTTGGTAGTATTGACCGCATGAGACTGCGATGGCCGAAAAGTCTAACATCTCATCAGAACCGGTCAGTGAGACAGTAACAGATCTGATTTACGAATGTTTTGTCTGAGTAGAGCGTAACATTTACAAAACTAATGAACTAACCTTGACCCACTTGTGACTGAACGGTTTAACAATTACAGTTATTGTTGGTTTTATAATTTTGAATTTCCTTGTAATCATATTTTCGATTGCTTGTCTCGGTGGCGAAGTGACTTCCTCGGTGAGGTCACGGGTTCGATCACTGAGTCGGGTTATATTGATATTAGACTTTTCTGCTCAACATCAGTCTGTAGTCAAGAATTTTGCCCGGTAAATGGAAATAGACTCACTTTCTATTATTTATAAGACCTAACATAGCTGATGAAATGTTTTATACTTCTGCTTAACCTTGATTAGAAAAGGTATGATCTCATGTATGTATAAGTATGTACCTATGTATATTTATTTGCAACAATTGTGGCACTTTGTGATTCAATATATTGGTAGTCTTGCTGCTGTTTATACCCTATAACCTAGGGCTGTTGTGGCGCTTACAATCAGGCGAGCGGCTCATTCAGTAACAAAAAACGTTATCTAACACTATGATGTAAAAAGATATCTGATGTCACAGTTGACCTGCCATAGACTGCGTGCCCGAATCATTTATGCTCTAGATGCTAACCACACCTCATCTAGGCTAGGTCTTAGAGTAGGCTTCATGTTTACATAATGTTAAATATGCAAGTAAATTTCTATATTTGATGAATTTATACTTCCTTTGCGTTTAACAACTTTCTAAGCTTGGAATCGCATTAGTTACACAGAGAGGAAATTTTATTTATATACTAAGTGTTGTACGTGGCTTAGCCCGCGTGAAATCCCCTTCCCTCTACAAAAGACCCTAAAACACAGTACGACGCCAACGCTATCTACTTAAATAATACACACACACACACACAAACTCACGTCTTTTATCTCCGAAGGGGTAGGCAGAGGCGCAACTAGTGCACCCACTTTTCGCCGTGCGTATTCCGTTCCATGATGTGATAGGGGGCGAGCCTATCGCCATATCGGGCACGAATTCTAGACTGCAGGCTGATACTGAATATAAAAATCTAATATCAATTTGCCCGACCCGGGAATCGAACCCAAGACCTCAGCATTGCAGTCATACCGTAATACAACTACGCCACCGAGGCAGTCTTAATAATCAGATTTAAAATATCCATTATTTCGCATGGGAGCAAATTGAGGAAATAAAAATGTTAATCCAGGACATGATCTACCCGTGTGCCAAATTACATCCAAATCTGTTTAGTTGTTTCTATGTTTACTTCTAACAAACATCCAAAAATTTTCAAAAACTTTCGCATTTATAATATAAGTAACTAACTGCATCAAAATTGACTTGCAAGATTCCACCCGAACAAACATACATACATTGCAAGTTAAATAAAAGCTTGTAAAAGAAAAAAATGATCGGAGGAAGGGCTTTGCTAAGATATAAGTTTTGTGAGTCCAGAATTGAGCTAGTGGGTTATCAACTGTGGAGGAGTGGAAGACAAAGGGAGTTTAGACCTTTGGCAACTGAGACCTCAAACGCAACAATAAATCTTGATATGCAAGAGGCTGCACAGACGTGGCTAACTTTTTTAGCACACTTTTGCAATATTTTTCACGTGTGTCGCATAATTTGGCTTTGTTTTTATGATTGAAGGGGTGCCCGACGTCAAATCTCTTTAAAATCGAATCATTGACATATAGTGTTAGAAAAACCTGTATGACCTAGAAATCGAAAATTATATCAACGACCTCTCAATCAACAACCCCTATATAATCTCTAAACCGAAGAGGATAAAAATGCCTTGTTAATATAATTTACACATACATTTTAATATTATGTATAACAATACCTAGAAAATCCATGAAACCTAGATTTGCAATGTCTATTATTGAAAACTAAACAAAACTCCTCAAGTGACCTATAACTTGATGATTCATCTCATAATAGGAAGTTATTTTTATAAGTATTAAGGTTAGTATTTATCTTTTTATAGTACATGTGAATCGATCCGAAACGAACATAATGGGTGTCGCGAATCATTTAATTTAATAACATTTTAACTAACAATTACTGATGCAGAAAGGTTTTGGTACAGACGCACCGGAAAATTGATTTGTTATCTAACTACGGCCAGGCTAAAGGAGGTTGTAGAGCATTAAAAAAAAAACTAGGTATAAACTAAAAAAATGAATTAAATACTTGTATAAAGTTTAAACGTATATATCCCCAAAATAAATACATCCAGTAGATATTGGTACGTACCTATAGAAGAGTCGCAACAAAAATTAAAACATTCTTAATATAAAAATGCCCTTACGGGACAATTGGTTTATTTATTTGTAGATGCCTTTAGTAGCTTGCCTTGTCTTCAAATGATTTAAACCTTATAACTTGATAAATACTAACTATTATTGTAAAACCAGTACTTAGCTAAAACAAAGACCGACTCTTTACGCCACGTTTTTGTTTGCCAGTGATCCGGAACTACACAACGCTACGCTGTCCCAGATTTTTTGCGACAATTATAACAAAAATATATTAATTATAATTAGTTTTAATTATAGTTTTTAGTCCTTCATGGTTGTAAATTCGTTTTTGCATAGATTGCTTCCTGAATGATTAATGAGAACGAATGGGGGAATGAAGAACGAATGAGGAATGAACGAGGCGTCGCGCGGTATGAAAAAAAAAAAAAAGTAGTGCCTACTATTCTGTATTATGTGGTAGCACCTACCTCTGTTTTACCTTTGTTCTCATAGATCAAGTGATTTTCAGAAACTCCTCTATTGCTGAGTTTCATTTGGTGATTAGGTACTATTGCTGCGGGCTCAAAATATTACCAACTGTTAACACTCTACTCACTCTACTCTCACTCACTCTATTTACTGGTGGTAGGTCTCTCATTATGTAAGAGGCCGTCTGGGTGGGTACCACCGCAATGTCTTTTTCTACCGCCAAGCAACAGTGTGCATGCACTGTTGTGTTTCGGTTTGAAGGACATTGTAGTCGGTATAACTACTGGACATAATGAGACTTAACATCTTATGTCTCAAGATGACGAGCGCAGTGGAATGCCACACAGTACTTTGTAAGTCAAGGTGCTGGATGGTGTTGCTACTGTTTATGGGTGGTCGTATCGCTTACCATCAGGCGAACGGCATGCTCGTCTCGTCATACAATGCAATAAAAAATAAATAAAAAAAAAACACTCGCTCTGGTATCAACATCGTCCCAGCATCTATTTTCGATTAGTCTAGGTTTTGAATCACTGCTTACCCAGTTTTGTTTTATTACGTACCGGCATATGTTATAAAAATCCTAAGTTATCTAATAGCATGACGGGTGGCTCGCCTAACCTTGAACCCTTTGGAATGTTGGAGGAAAAGCTAGGAAGAAGCGTTGATGCAATAGTGTCGTAATTGAATTCCTTCAGGTTTTAAAAACCATGTTGACAACATGGAATTTCTTATATGCGAGAATTGGAACATTACACAACTTTCTCTATTTATGCAAGCCACAGGGTACTGGAACTATTGAGTATTGTATCCAGGTTTAAAAAACATTTAATTGCATTCTAAGTTCAAGGCATGTTGACATCGTCAACTTCTTACTACAGCTCTACACTGGTATGAAACTGAGATTTGCTGAAGCAATAATAATGTAGTTTGCTATGTTTGCTTTGTAAATTATTTTATATGTAACAGAAAATAATACGAAAAAGAAATTCTTCTGTGAAATTAGCATCAAAATTGGTTGAAAAATAAAGCAGTTATTCATATTTAAAATATTATTTGGAGGAAAAGTGGGGACGTGGAGGGGATATCGCGCTATCTCTTTCGTATGCACGCAGCGTTATGGCCGGCGACTCTCAGTGACGTTACAATGTAATATTACTGTTATTTGACAACTTCCCCCTCCAGCAAATTTCAAAGCTTTATAAATTACTAATTATTGCCCCAATTTTGAGAATTATTTTTCCACAAAGAATACACACATAACTTTTTAGAAAAGTCAGAGGTGCGTGCCCTTGAGTTTTGAACCTGCGGGCATTCGTCTCGGCAGTCCGTTCCACAACTCGGCTATCGCCGCTTTACTGTTTACAAATATTGGTTCATAATTATATCGTATTTTATTTTTCGTAATTTCTTTAGATCCTATTTCAAAAAGTCTACGGTTGCCATAGAGTTTAACAAGTCTCTTTACTATTCTCAAGGTTTACAGGAGATGCAACTTCGCGTATGACAGACTTGCTTTGTAGTATCAAGTCAAAGAGCAATAAAACGCTATTTGCCGCTTGAGTGGCGGCCTCGACACTGACACTGATCGGGTGGAGGTCACCTGACCTGCACGGGAAGGTGCTAAGAACATCGCAACTATACGGTTTATCATATTAGGTTTTTGTTATCTTCGGGAATATAAACGGGATGTAGAGGTTTTTTTATCATACTCGGGAATATTAATTATGAGTACCTAAGTGGTTTTTATCGTGTTTGGAAAGGTTAACTAAACATAAACTTTTTATCATCCCCCTGTCCACGTCTCACTCCAAAGTGGAGTCGGCACACATTTTAACGAAACGATGACGAAAACGACGTGTGGGGTGTTGCATATAGACTGTCAAGGTATCTTACTCGTTCCTAATATTATAAATACGAATGTTTGCGAAAATGTTATAGAAGTAATCGCAAAAACCGCTGAACGGATTTTGATGAAATTTGGCACAAGAATAGACCATTTCTTGGATCAACATAGACATAGGCTATTCTTTATTCCGCTAATTTGGTGCTGTAGGAAATACACTACTCAACAAAGTCTAGGCAACACGGGAAGATAGTGTTTATTTTAAATTCAATATTTTTGTGTCTTAAAGATGTTATACATCAATAGAAGCGTAATTTAATATTTATTTTAATTTTGCAATTCAATAAAAGGCTTGTTAGGGGAAAAAAAGTGTGTGTGTACTTATGTACACGCGTTAGAAGTTATACTTCTTAAATCTTTTTAATTATCTCTCGCCTTATTCTACGTTCAAAATGCAAAACTAAAATGTTGACTATAGCTAACTTCAGGGTGTCGGCTAACTTCAGGGTGTCGGCTAACTTCAGGGTGTCGGTTTTTCTCGTGACGGTGTGCGCGCGCATCGTAAAAATTTACTCTCATCATTTTTCCCTAACGCGCCAAAAGAAGTATAACTTCAAAAATAAAACAATATTACAAAAAGTGACATAGTACTAGAACTAAACTAAATAAGTTTATGTAAATATAAAAAAAAAACTAAAGCATAAGTACAAAGTAATTAAAAAAAAATATTGCTAACAAGTTCGCCGCTCATACAGTGATATTGTACTCGCGGAACACATTCATCACCACCCTTGCGCTATGTGCACGTGCATTATCATGCATGAACATGAAATTTTAGCTGAGTTCCTATTGATGAGGGATGGTGCATAAAGTCGTCACGGTATTGCCCCACATTTAAATTGCCTCATATCCAAATGAAATCTGTTCATCCACCTAGGCGAATTCCAGCCTACATCATTATCGTTCAGCCTTAGTAAGCAAGGGCGTCGCCAAGGGGGGCAGGGAGGGCAGCTGGCTAGAAATTCTAGAAAAGTTGCCGAATGCCAATTATTTATAAGTTTTATTTATTGTATAGTCAAGAACTCGTGAAGCTTTACACGTTGGACTCTGTGTTATTATTACATTTGCTGTAGATGTAAGGCTCGAACTACAAGTGAAAAGCTTCATGTGTATATCAATCCCCCCCCCCCTCGGGCTAACGGCTGGCGACGTTCTTGTTAGTAAGGATTAATTTCCTAAGGATTCTGGAGTCGACTCTGGCGACCAGGAACTCACCAAAGACGCATTCTTCTTGAATCGGGATGAAATCCGAATTGAGACTCATCCGAAAACAGATCACGTGCCCACTGATTGTCGGTCCATCGCAAATGTGTGTTAGTCCACAATAAACGACGCCCTCGATTTCCATGTCGCAAGGCTGGAACTCTTAGTGGTTTGCGAGCGTGAAGATTGACTTCATGTAACCTTCTTCTGGCAGTTTATTCACTGATAACCACTTGGTGCTGGGACTGGAGTCTTCCTACCAACTGGTGAGCTGTAACCTGGGGCTGCCTCCTTGCAGCGTTTTGCAAAAAACGGTCTTGTCCCTGGGTAGTGAACCTGTACCTTCCTCGGTGACGTTTAGCTACATCTTCTGTAGACCTGTAGTGTGCCCATAATCGGCAAATACCGCTTAGTTACGTGTTAATAACAGCCTCCGGCATTTCGCGTTGGCCGCGCCCAGTTTCTAACATACCCACAGCCCTAAGCATCTCTTCCTGTGTTAAATGACGACGTGACATAACGCCCAAGAGTCACAAAAATTACAAGGAAGTAGCGATATTTGATTTATTTATTTTTAATTTTGTACTTTGTACGTGCTTGTTTTTTTTTTTTTTTTTTAAATGGCATTTGTGTTCACATTTTGCCAATGTCAAGTTTGATTTGTCTATTTTGAAGTATGTCGAAGTAAAGCAGTGGCTACCTTACCAAGACTTTATCGAGGAGTTTTGGCGGCAACAAAAAAAACACTTGATTAGCACAATTATTTCAATTCACTTCATTTGAGCTCTTTAATAGAACTATATTGGATAATATACCACCATAATTATGCAATATAACACTAAGTATCACCAAAATAATGAATTAAAACAAGAGCACCTTATGACACTTCCAAGTTCCCGCCAAAACTCTACGTGCTTGTTATTCTTCTGAGTTTTGTACATTATTTAATTTAAATCTACATTTTTTTACTTTAGTGGCCAGTACGTTTTGTAAAGAGGATTCATAAATAAGTTGATAAAAGTATAACTACTGGACATCATGAGACTTAACATCATATGTCTCAGGATGACGAGCGCAGTGGAATGCCACACAGTACTTTGTAAGTCAAGGTGCTGGATGGTGTTGCTACTGTTTATGGGTGGTCGTATCGCTTACCATCAGGCGAACGGCATGCTCGTGTCGTCATTCAATGCTATAAAAAAAAAAAAAACTTGGCTTGTTCCCTAGACTTTGTTGAGTAGTGTATTTGGATTTTTATTCTGATTTTTAGCAGATGCTGGCGTCGCACAGATGGCGCTATGGATTACTAGATATCCGGACTTTTGTAGCGGGAAAGGATTTTCACGCGGGCGAAGCCGCGAGCAACACCTAGTACTTGTTTCTTTTTAAATATGGTACAGGCTGAAAAATGAGCTAGTAGGTTACCTGACGGTAATAGATCTACGTCAAAGACTAAAACAATCATCTGATGAAGATCTGCCTTAAGGAAATATGAAAAGGGATTAGAGAAGTGCAGAGGCTTAGTCATCTGGATATCTCTACTTACCATACGAGACGCAATACAATGTTGTCATATTTTCTGTGGTAACGTGCCAGTGAACTATTTATAGGGCTCGTATCATAATATTATAACTTTCCTTATTCTCAAAATATTAAAGGTCGATATTGTACGTCATTTATGACGTCACCAGGGGTAACTAGGAACGATATTAACCAGTATAACGTAACCTCGAAAGTAAAGCATATTGTACGACATCGTAGGCCTATGTAAATGGACGGTATGTAGTAATGCAGCTTAGTGTAATGGCTTTTTCACACGAGACAGCACTACAAAGGTTTATTAGTTACTGATATTGATTTGATTAATCAAGTTACGCTTCTAGGTAATCTTGGCGGTGATTCATCGGACACTCTATAGCGTGACTCTAACACTTTTAATGTAATGCTTAATAAATCTAATCAAAAATATGTTAACAATTACTTTCATATAAAAGCTGGATAGTGATTACGCGGATTATTTCTGGTTTTTGTAGCAATACAGACTCAAAAAAACCTGTTAATGCTGTTTTGCTTCTTGTGGTTACTTAGATTACCGAAGGGCCATACATGTGGGCGGCACACGCGGTGACACGTACGCCTATGCAAAGCGATCATCTTAATCTTAATAAATAATAAATTCTAATATTTGTGAAAATGTTTGGATAGTTAGAAGCAAAACACAGAAATCGCTGAACAGATTTGGATGACATTTGACATTCAGAAAGTGTAGACATTATCTTGGATTAAATATAGGCTATTTTTTATCCGGAGTTAGCATCACCTTATATAAACCTTGTTCTAAAAAGGTCCTTCATGACAGTTGAGGCTTTCGGGATCTATCATATTAAAACATTAAAACACTGGCCTAAAAATGAACTCAACTGTACTCGTGTGAACAAACCATAACACAGTTATTTAAAAAGCAAGGTTAGCTATTCCGTCAGTCAGTCGGTTAGGCGCAGCGGGCGTTGCGTTTGCCTGTTCAAGTAATTTACGCGACAGTATAGTACTTGTGCTAGTGCTTATTTTAAATTTGGAACACATTTGAATTAAACTAGTGTGAGTGTCACGTTCCAGTTTTCGACATCGTTTTTTGAAAAGGGAACGGTGGTAAGTTTTTATTAAAATGGTATATAATAACAAGGTTTTATAAAAAGGATTTAGTAACATATTTTTGTCGGTACATAACTTAAATATATATACGCACACTCACGCCTTTTATCCCCGAAGGGGTAGGCAGAGGCGCAAATAATGCACCCACTTTTCGCCGTGCGGAGTCCGTCCGATGATGTGATACTTATCACTATATCAGGCACAAATTCCTGACTCCGGACTGATACTGAATAGAAAAATTCAATATCACTTGTTCGGCCCGGGGGTCGAACCCGAGACGTCAGCATTGCAGTCGTACCGTAATACAACTACGCTACCGAGGCAATTAGATAAATATTACTTTATGTAGGTCATGGCTTTATTTACTAGAGTTTTGTTTTAATTAACTATTGAAAATAATGCGTTAGTTATATTTGGATTTTTTTAATCCCGTTTTATTTTAACTATAATACAACAATTATAATGTGTAAGATAAAATGTTTTGAGGGTAAAATTTTACATTGTACCGATGTTTTCAGAAACTCCGCTTGTCTAAGGAACTTAGAGTAGCTAAGCCGTAGATCGTATTTTAAAATAATATCTTCTTTATCGTTTTTATAAAGAACCATCGCAACAATAAATGATTACCTACCTACTAGATATCCATGTTATTTATTGTAACGAACAAAACATATATTATATGTTTAATTTAAACAACGAGGAATAGTCAAAATAGGTCATGTTTGTTGTTGTTTTAACAAAAATATTTATTAAGAATTGCTACATTTAGGTATTTTAATACCTGGATATCATGTGGCTGATGATGATGATGATGATGAATACCTGGACAGTTAGAGACAATTTTTATCAAGGGAATATAGTGGGACCTAATTTGAGTAAAAAAACGTAACGATTATAACATTACATAAAACATCCTTAAAATTATGACATAGGTATTAAGCAACCTCCTTCTATTTTGAAGTAAGTTAAACCTTTAATAAGTGCAAGGTACTAGAGATAAGAGACGCGCTTTACATGCTATTTATACAGCAGTTTAATTCATGCAAAGATAGTGGTGATACAAAAAAAAAAGAACTAGGTAAAGGTTCATAGTTCATACCATTTCATATCATGCGATGATTAAAATGCCAGAGGCCCAACAAATCCCTCTGTTCTTCCAATTCCTAATCCGCAAGGTTGGAAACATACCTTAATTAAAATAGTAACTTTCAATGTATTTAATAGGAATAAACGCATAAATGGTGGTAGATTTCTCATATGTAAGAGTCCGTCTGGGTGGGTACCACCGCAATGTCTATTTCTACCGCCAAGCAGCAGTGTGCATGCACTGTTCTGTTTCGGTTTGAAGGACATTGTAGCCAGTGTAACTACAGGACATAAAGAGACTTAACATCTTATGTCTCAGGATGACGAGCGCAGTGGAATGCCACACAGTACTTTGTAACTCAAGGTGCTGGATGGTGTTGCTACTGTTTATGGGTGGTCGTATCGCTTACAGCCACGTGCCTCTCAAAAGGCGCCATTAAAATTATATTTTTCTCTCGAAATTGTTTTCGCATTTGGCATTTTGGCGCCCATTACTACCTAGCGCCTAAAGCAACCGCATCTCTCGCTCTACTCTAGGGCCACCGCCGGGGAATTTTTTGTTCGTAAAAAAATAACGTATGCGAATGACGTATCCGTGCGAAAGATTTATCAACTGGATATGTCATTCGTACACATTTTTTTATCTATTAACGTAACCGCTTATCGAAAAGCATCTTGGCTACGGTCAGTTATCTTATTTCGTTTACGCAGTTCGCTTTAATAAAAAATACTAACGAACAAAAACTCTTTTGTTCCGTTAATTGTCCTTCGTAGTATAAAAAATATCACAAAATACAAGGTTTTGTAAAAAACATGTTTGTTTTCATCCTGTACATGTTTTTAAAGACTGAATGATATTACTTATACGTTTGCGTAATCCTTTTAAATTCATTGGATATTTATGACTGTCAAAATAGGGAACGTGCATGTCGTAAGCTCTGCAATCTGGTGGCGCAATCTGACTCTTTTTCAGCCCATCGATACTTGGCATTGAAGTAAAATATTCATAAAAGGATGAAAAATAACATTTAATTTGTTGGTAATGTATCGATGTGTATCTGGATGGATGCTCCAAAACATAAAAATAAAAAATCAAATGGTGTGAAATTCTATTATATTCTCAAGAATTAAGAATAGTTATGCGAATCGACAAAAATAATAAAAGCTGTATAAAACATACATAATTATGAGTTCCAAAAGCATTTAGTAATGTTTCATTACGTAATTTATAAAAATAAAGATGTTTTTAAGATAATATTCAAAACAAACAATTCTGTAATGAGGGAACATAACCTCCTAATTTTGCTGCAATAACATCAAAATAACAGGTATCAATAATATTCAGCCGGAACCAATATTTTATCATTTTTGACATAATAAAAATACATTATAGCTTTGAAAAGTGCCTTTTTTATGTACATGTGGCTCTTGTGTCGATTTTGTACTGCCCCCTATAGTTCGTGCACGTTCCCTATAATATCGAAATAAAATAGCATGTCGTGTGAGACATTTGTCTGTTCCAAATGCACGATATGCAACGCGTTATCGCAGGCGATATTATGTCTTAACTAGCTTTTGCTCACGGCTCCGCCCACGTGAAAGTTTTTTCGGGATTAAAATCCCGCTTTATATTTTCCCGGGATAAAAAGTAACATGTGTCCTTCTCAGGCTCTAGACTATCTGTGTACCAAATTTCATTTAAATCGGTTCAGTAGTTTTGGCGTGAAAGCGCGACAGATAGACAGACAGAGTTACTTTCGCATTTATAATATTAGTAAGGATTATTATTCTGCTCCTCCAACATTGATATTTTCAACTAATTATGGCTGTAGACAAAAATATATACTTCCTCACAATTACCCTCCTCATAGTAAACGCCATTTGCCCGTTTGCTAGTCTATACAAATTAATGGTGAACAGCTCCAAATTATTTGAAATAAAAAAATGCTAGGGCCGATTTCACCGCTTGCTGATAAATGCTACTTGTCACATAAATGTATAATCCCATCAAATAAAAAAATCACATCTAATCTATGCTCCCACATAAATGGTAATAAAATGTGTACTATGTTCATTAGCTGTTTAATACGATAACTATCAAGTAACACTTACATGAAACCAGTGAAACGGGCTGTAAATATATAGTATTGGAATTTAGAACAAGTTATTGCCTTGTAATAATCTGACAGTCACTGTTTTTGCGCTGTGAAGCATGAGGAGTTACTTGTGTGAGTCAGTGCCGGTTTCAGTCGTAGGTAGGTACTAGGCAGCTACCTGAAAGAATATTCGGCGCCCCTGACGGCACTGAAGAACTTGTTTGCCAGATTAATACTAAAAAAACGATAAAGAACTCTCCAAGATTGATAATAAAAGTTTTATTTTACTTTTAAATCTCACCCATAAAGACGTCTGGTACCGTAAATGGCGAATCGCAAACCGACTAAGGAACGAATGACCGTGAGTTCGATCCCCACAAGATAAACGTTCAAGTCCATAATGAGATGCAGCATCCTTCGCTGGTCGTCATATTTTACACTTTCAACTTGTACTCATTTTATATTTACATGTCATAAAATACCCAGGGTGTTCAAAATGGACATAAATATGTCTTGAGGGATATATGTCGGATATAAATATTTGACATCGACAGCTGCGATTTTAATCCTACATAAATATGTCGCATAAGACATAAATCTACTAGAATTACTAGGGATTACACTAGTAACTATTTCCTTCAAACTGGAACACAACAGTGTTTTTACACTGCTGCTTGTCTACAAATCAAATCAAATCAAATCATTTATTAAGTAATTAGGCCCCTAAGGGCACTTTTACACGTCATTTTTTACAATGTTTTATCATCTAAAAGATTCTACCAGTGCTTCGGAAAAGCCCACTGACCTGAGAAGAAGCACCAAGAAACTCAGCGTAGGTCTTTTAATGTTCATATTTTTTTTATATATGTATTTTACAAATTGCTAGTAACAATAAATATTCAATTTCAAAGATGGATATGAAATGCGAAAATTAACGGAGAGTACCTAAGTCAAATAACCAGCTACATGTTTATTAAGTAAACAATAGAGTCAACCATCAAACAGAGCAGACCAGTCCACGCAAGCAGCACCCGTTCACGAATATGACGCATGTGCCAGCCATCGGCCTCCTCAACCATGTTGCAGGGAAGTGACCGACCCGGCACACGACGCCGCCGCAAGCACAGACGTTAAAGCGAGCAAGACTACTCAGATTGTGGCTAACCAAGAAAAATTAGATGCAACAAAGGAGTATATCAAATGACTAACGTAGTATGTAAAAAATATACTCTTAGGACTATCCGGGAAAGTCGCACATATCCATCTCTCACAAATCACTTATCCTAAATACAATAGATCTTATCCTTGCGTAGCGAGCAACTATTCCCATGGATTTTTGTCATCAAAATACGCGTCAACAGTATAGTAACTTTTTTTTAATAACTTGTTTTTTATAAATTGCTTAAATTTGTTCAAAGGTAAATTTAAGACAGTTGGTGGTATTATATTATAAATTTGTATACCCAATCCCACAAACGAACAGCGTACCCTGTGCAATCGATGACCTGGCACTGTTAATTTATCTTTATTTCTAGTGTTAATATTATGATGATCACTATTTTTACTAAAATATTCAATATTTTGTTTTACATACATAATATTAGCTAAAATGTATTGTGATGCAACTGTCAAGATGCCTATTTCTTTAAAGCGTTCCCTAAGAGAAACTCGTGCCCCTAAGTTATAAATAGCTCTTATGGCTCTTTTTTGTAGGATAAAAATTGTTTCAATGTCAGCGGCTCTGCCCCAAAGCAAAATTCCATAGGACATAACACTATGAAAATAACTAAAATAGACAAGCCTAGCAGTGTTGACATTGGTCAATTGTCTCACTTTGCGTATTGCAAACGCGGCTGAGCTGAGTTTCCCCGCCAAGCAAGAAATTTGAGTGTTCCATTGAAGTTTGGGGTCCAATGTTATTCCCAAGAATACTGTGGAATCGACTGGTTTCAAAGGTTCATTGTTTAAAAATAAATCCAACGGTTGATTTTGGACGTTAGGCAACGTGAAACGAATACATTTGGTTTTCTTTGTATTCAGTAAGAGATTATTGGTAGTAAACCAATCTAAGATTTGCGACAGTGCGCTATTTACGTCGTCAAAGTTTGATTTTTTACGGTCTATCTTAAATATAAGGGAGGTATCATCAGCAAATAGCACAATATCACACATACCTCTAACGAAGAAAGGCAAGTCGTTAATATAAATCAAAAACAAAAAAGGACCTAGAATCGAGCCTTGTGGAACCCCCATACGCACTGGGGAGCCAGAAGACTGGACTCCATTAACATCGACGCACTGTGATCTATTACTAAGGTAGGATGCTATTAAATTCAGAGCGGTATCTCTAATGCCATAATGGCGGAGTTTGCACAATAGAGTGGCATGTTCAACGCAATCGAAAGCTTTAGACAAATCACAAAAAATACCAATTGCGTTTTGCGAATTTTCCCAGGCATCAAAAATGTGTTGTATAAGAGCAACACCAGCATCAGTAGTTGATCGACCTTTACTAAATCCAAATTGTTGACTGTGCAATAATTTATTTGTTTTAAAATGTTGTAATATTTGTTCTAGTATAATTTTTTCAAATATTTTACTCAGTGCCGGTAATATAGAAATAGGCCTAAAATTACTTGGGTCACTTTTATTACCACTTTTAAACAAAGGTATTATTTTACTATATTTCATGAGGTCTGGGAAACTGCCCTCATCAACGCATTTATTAAATATTAATGCTAGATTTGGAGCTATAATATGAATAATATTACTAAATAAACTGACTGAAATTCCCCATAAATCAGAGGTTTTTTTTTGGTTAATCGACTTAAAGACATTTACTATGTGGCCAGGATTTATATGCTTAAAGCAAAAAGTTACCGAGCACTCATTTATATTATTTTTTAAAAGTAATTCAGCTTGAGATGGGCATGAATTCAAAGAACTTGTAGTGGTTATAGGTATACTAGCAAAAAAGTTATTAAAAGATTCAGCTATGTGAACGTTGTCACGGATGATTTTATTATCAACATTCAGTTCAAAATTATGATCGCGTAGCTGAGTCCGTCCAGATTCGGAATTAATAATATCCCAAGTTGTTTTTACCTTATTATATGACTTTTCAATTTTTTTACTTATGAACAATGATTTTGCTGCAATACAGGCCTTTTTGAATACTTTAGAATAATTTTTAACATAAGTAACAAAGGACGGGTCATGCTTATATCGCCTCATACCATATAACTCATACAGTCGAGCTCTACTTCTATGTAAACCTACAGTAGCCCAATCACAAAACTTAGTTTTTATTGTCCTATTCACTGATTTAGTTTTAAATATCTTATTAAATTCTATATTTATTAAGTTAAAAAGCTCACCATAAAGCCTATTTGGATGGCCCTCTGACTCTATTTTGTTAACTTTAGAAAAGATACTTTCTTTAAACTTATCTAAGCGATTAGCAGTAAACAGTCTGCTTTTAATTGTAATATTAGATGGTTTGGTCTGTTTTGAGACACAAAATACTGCTTTTTGACCACAGTGGTCAGATGTTAAATCACTCAAATTAGCTTTACTCAGACATGGACAGCTGCAGAAAATGTTATCCAGACAAGTTGCTGTGGTAGCTGTGATTCTAGTAGGCTCACAAAATAAATTTTTCAAGCCAAAGTACATAAATAGATTAATCAGTCTATCTTTTGAGGATGACTGTTCCAATAAATTAATATTAAAGTCACCACATACTATTATATGCTTATTACTAGAACCTATACGTTTTAGAGCATCTTCCATAACACCTTCAAATACATTAAGATTGCTCAACGGTGGGCGGTACACACAAATTATAATATGTTGCTCAAGCTCAACACAGGATAGTTCAGCAGTGCGCTCAATAGATAGTTCCAAAATATCTGTACGTTCCTTACATTTAATATTGTTATTTACAAAGATTAATGAACCACCATGTATTGCTGTCTTTCTTATGAACGCACTTTTTACAGAGTAATGGCTGTTATTAAATATCATCTCATGATTCTGTAGCCAATGCTCTGTGACACAAAGAATATTAATGTTGTGATATTCTATAAATAAATCTAATTCTAGTTGTTTGCCAGATAAGCCCTGTATATTTTGGTGAGCTAAAGTTAAAACAAATTGCTTATCTGTTGTCTCACCTAATAGTTTAAACTATTGGGTGTGTCAAAAACTGCATTAGTAGTAATACTAATATTAATACCAGATTTACAATTCTTAATATTTATATTAATATTGTAGGCTATCAAAGTAGCTATTGTCTTCTTAAATCTAACTGGCAGATACATAGTATCTTTTGTCAATTTACAATTTTGTATAAATTTATTAATGTCAAAATAAAAAATATTGTCACTATGACGACATGTCAAATTGTGTATATACATGTTAAGGTCATATATGTGCCTATTTTGTGTATCTGTTAGGTTACTTCCATATGGCAAGGCACATAACAATAACTTACATTTAGACTGCTGTTGGATGGTCAATAACTTATCTAAAGATTGAATCAATTCCTTTTTGTTTATATTTAAACTATTTCCATACAGCAGCACAACCTTTGTCAATGGGTCTAAATTGGTCGGGTTTAAATTATCTACTAATTGAGTGTAACTGGCTCCAGGATAGCAATTATTAATAACTTTATGATTGTTCATACTATTATGTAGCATTGAACCAAAATCTTGTCCTAACCTATCCGATAAAATAACAGTTTTATAAACATTCTTTGGTGGAAGATCACAGTGACTATTTGATAAGTCTGAAATATGATGTGCCCCTATAACCGGTGTATCTGCTAGCTGTGGGGACAAATCCTGTGATGTATTATTACAATTACAATGCAAAATATGATTATTTGTTAATGAGTCAAGTTTTTCCATATTTCCATACATATAGGCAAATCGTAATGTAACTTGTCTAGATTAATTCTGTCGCATGCAAGACTTGAGTCTAGTATTGCTAATTACGTCATGTTAAACAATCATAGTAGTCCGCATAAAAAATGAATGAATGCTTCTTCCTCAAGCATTATGATAATTGTGTTGGATTTGAATAATATTTGCATTATTAAATAATTAACCTTGTTACTACTGACCGTAATGAAATGCATCATTATGGATTATATAAATTGACCGCGGTGATTTACAAGCGCACGATAGCTTGGTTAGGATTTGAATTACTGCCAACACGAAGTTCAAAACCGCACCACCCCTGATCTTTGGAAGTTGCGTGTGTCATCATCATGCACATGACGTCCAGTGCTGAACATAAAGATTTCCAGACGGACCTATCAAAAGTGGCCTGCATCCAGTGTGTTCCTGCGACCTTTATCAAGTCGTCTGTGCACCTTGCAGGTGGACGGCGGACGCTGCGCTTGCCAGTACGTGGTCTCCACTCGAGAACTTTTTTGCCCCATCTGCCGTCAGTTTTTCGAACTATGTGCCCTGCCCACTGCCACTTCAGCTTGCAAATCCGCTGGGCTATGTCAGTTGCGTGTGTATTGTTTATAAATTATCGCTTTAACGGCGAAGGAAAACGAGAGGAAATCTACATACCTGAGAATTCTACAAAAGAATTTCGAAGGTATGCGATGCGTGCCAACCCGCACTAGGCCAGCTTGGTGGACTAAGGCCTAAACCTTCGCAGTAGTAGAGAAGGCCCGTGCTGAGCAGGGGGCAGTATATAATACAGTACAGGGCTGGTATTATTATATTATTAATTCTCGAGGAGTGGAGATATATTACTTACTTATGTCATTATCTCAGTCTACATTATGACGTAATAATAATACATACTCACATTTATATTGCAATTCTAAATTCTGTGGTGTTACTGTTTATGGGTATTCTTATTATCATCCCATTTTAAGTCGAGCGACCAGTTAAACTTTTTTTAATCGTCCCAAACAGCAAGAGTTGCTAGTCCACTAAACAACAAGGAAGGAAGACTTCCGCGCCCTTCTCCTAAAATTACCTATTTCCCCTTAAGATCTTTGTTTTTATAATTGTTTCAAGAAGTTAAAGCAATAACGCTTCGCTCTTTGGTCTATTGGTAGCGTACTTGGGCTATGAACATTGAAGGCTAGGTTCGATTAATAAGTAAAAAAATGTGTGGCGAGATTAAAAAAACAGACATTCATTTTGTTTAAAATTTGACTCTTATTTGACTATCAAGGGATCGAACTGACCTCATCAATTTTACTAACTCTCCGAACAGAGGTTCCAAAAATACAGTCATAAAAAATAAAGCCAAGGACTACATCCATTTTTTTTTCGCGGGGTAAAAATGCGTTATTGCTATCACCACTGGGGGGTGAGTGGAACGGTTATGTTGGTTTCACACAGTCTTACGGCCCAATGTCGACACTCGGGAGTATAGCTTCATCCGAGCGAGCATTGGACCGAGTCCCTAACACTATGTACACCCTACACCGGCATACCAACCAAAACCCGCGGTGGCCTTCTTCGGCGCATACGAGACGGCCCCGGGGTATCTTGTTGCACTAAGATAGCTGCACGGGACCGTCCCTGCGCGATGCCGTTTCGGCCCTTCTCTATACAAGGGGGCTAAGATTCCCCCGAAAAGGACTACATCCATGCATTCTTATTTTTTAAAGATGATATTTAATGTCTTTTATGTATTTTAATATTATTAATGAGATGAAAAAATAAATGCAGTAGACATAAAGGCGTGTTCATACACACTCGATTTCTAGTACAGGTTACGCATTGTTTAGATTTTTTCTTATATAGTCTGACAAAACATGGATCCTTAAAATAAAACGTAGCCATAATAAAGTTTCTACAACATACGTAAAAAATGAGTTATAGACCACATATTCTAATCGAAAAATGAAGGTTCAAAAGGAGAGAACTTAGAATCAAAGGCCACTGTGCGAAGCCGAAGACCAGAGTCCTAACTTATTGCTCAGTCCAAGTCTTACATACAAGAAGAATCTAAGCATTGACAAAACTGGTACAGTATGCTTAGAATGTGACAAAAAACAGGACACGACTCCACGATCAATCACAAACATCAAAATTAATCTACATCCACTTACGAGTTGCGTTATTTGGAGACATTCTAATCACACGGACCTCACTTTTCATAGACCCTTAGGCAATGAATAAGGAAATAACTTCAAAGAACATTTAAATTCGCCGACTGTAGAAAAAAATCCACTACAAATTCAAATTAGTCTATTTCAAGGCAGAGGTCAGTGTATGGTGGCTGGACCTTGAATTGGATAATAACATGCAACATGATCAATTAACCTGTGTGTAATTATATGTAAGAACTATCACTGTATTTTACACTAATAATTATTGTCGAAAATACTTTAATTGCCTAGTAGGTAGTAAAAAATTATAATCTCTAAAAAAAATTATAGTTGGGATTGGGTAGGTCCTAGATTTTTGTCTTGATTTGTTGGTTTGAATATATTTTTCTCTTTATTGTATTAGTGTAGGTAGACATACACGGTACAGTCAGCCACAAAAATGGCGGAATAAATATAAA
This sequence comes from Sphinx pinastri, assembly GCA_947568825.1. Classification (NCBI taxonomy): domain Eukaryota; kingdom Metazoa; phylum Arthropoda; class Insecta; order Lepidoptera; family Sphingidae; genus Sphinx; species Sphinx pinastri. The sequence continues at coordinate 24,185,075 of OX387615.1, forward strand.
ACTTCAAATCAGCAATGCAGGACGTTTTTAATAGATTTAATCAAACAAATCCTTTGCAATTTATTTCAGTGAATAAATGTTGTGGCTTACTATACCTATATAATTTTATAATATTATATATGAATAATGTATATTTAATCAATGAGATAAAGTACTTTTTAAAGATAAAACTGACTACGAGTTATTATTACCTTGACCAGATTTTAAACACTAATTAAAAAATGAAATACAAGTAACATATTATAATTTTCAACGATCTAATTGCACAACGTATAAAAAACCGCTTCTGTGACGTAAAAAAACGCCCCGCATGACGTCCTTCATTATGCACAAGACCTTACTTTTAAATCGAATGTAGTCCCACGAGTGAACTATGCAAACATGTAGTCTATTTTCAATCAGGAAATATCGAAAACGTTTCCGTGTAATATAATAATATGTAACGTATCACAATTTATTAATGTTAGGTTATGTAAGTTTTATCCGGCGTTTAATGAGACGGAGCGTCATGATTTAAGGAGTTTAATTGTATTTATTTATGTATTTTAATTGAATGACGTAAGGGGCAGGTCGCGTGCCAAGAGGAAGCAGAATTTCTTTAGCAGTAACAATATCTTGGGGTTTTTAATGAATAGTATACGGGGCACTCCGCTTGTCAGTCTGATACCTACACAAGTAAAGTGTCATACTGCCAAAGAATCACACCGGATTTACTTATGTAAATAACGCTCCACTTTTTATTCCTGAGCAGTGCACAATGAGATATATTGTGTTGTAGTCTAGAAACCTGTTTCCAACCTGTTTGCTTTTCCTAATTATTAAAAAGTATTGTTACTACCCTCTACTTTGTTTACATTAAGGTTTCGCGCAGACTGAGTCTCAATTTCATAGTAGTCTTTTCGGCAACAAAGCAGCGTCTGCGTGCCTAATACATCGAACATGCTGACAGATTCCATTAGCAAAGGCCTAATGCATTCAATTTTAATTACAAATAATAACACGAACCTATTGAGTTATTACCCGATGAGATAATTAACTTCAACTACTGAGAGACCGTGAAGATACTGCAGAACATTCAGAATGGAAACAATACGTTTGGATGTGACATCTGTAAATTGCAATATTTTATACTTATTTTTAAATTTTTTATTTAATTCGAGGTTTTATTCATCAAGGATATGCCAACCCCATAGTATTTAATACGATATCATCTATTTCTACCTACCCTTATTCCACGTGGGGCTCTCAACTTAAAAATTTTAAGGATGTTGCAGGAATTATTTGGATTAGTTTTACGACCGGCCTTCTGCCTGATGTCAATCGCTAGGAGATACAGTCCCCGGCAAATCATGTAAAAATGCAACGCAAAATTCCCTGATGTGATAATCGAACCGTAATATATGTTTAAGCTGATTCTAGAGTTTTTTCTTTGACTAGTATCAAAATATTGCAGGTCTAGGTTCCCTTTAGGTCTCTGTCACAGATTTAATAGCGCATCAAAACTTATAACATCCTGGTAAAATCATTAAGTCAGATGCAATTAGTCGCTTCGTGATCACTACACATTGGGGTCAGTGACACACTGTCGCGGGTCACTTGTGGGAAAAAATGGCCGTCGGTGATGGTCACCTAAACATCAAAACTAATTATATTTGTTCAAAAAAAATAAACATATAAGAATTAAATTTTATAAAACACTAGCGGCCCGCCCCGGCTTCGCACAACTAGCACTAATTATGATCTATAGCCTGATGAGTTCTGATGGTCTGATCGCTACCAAACTTCACAGGATCACCCGCTGGGCTAATTTGCCTTAAATTTCATTAAAATCGCACCAGCCGTTTTGTAGTCCATATGACACATATATGCAATCAGCTCTGTATTATATATTGCCCACTGCTGAGCACGGGCCTCCTCTACTACTGAGTGGGTTCAGGCCTTAGTCCACCATGCTGGCCTAGTGCGGGTTGGCAGACTACACATACCCTCGAAATTCTTATGGAGAATTCTCAGGTATGTAGGTTTCCTCACGATGTTTTTCCTTCACCGTAAAGCGAACGATAATTGATAAACAATACACACGTAACTTCACGTATAGCAAATATATATACATATTAAAAATTAAAGCACTCTTTTTTTTATAAAAAAATATGGAAGAGATTCTTTTTATAGGAATCACAGTCTACTTCTGAGGAACTTTTTGGAGCTCTAGTAGGCTCGCTCTTATCACACCATGGGACGGAACACATATAGCAAATAACACTCTGCTTTTTTGTCGGGGGTTAAAAATAGGTGTACTAGTTGCATCTCCTCCTACCCTTTCGAAGATATACGCGCGCGCGCGCATATATAATGTGTGTGTGCGTACCCTCTTTGCTCGTTAATGCAATTACAAAGCTGCCGTTTCACGCTAGTGATTTTTGTAAGAGAAACGACGCCAATGGATGGGCCTTTTTGGACAAAACTGGTACAGCGCGGATCTTCCACATATACACAAATATATTTGTTGTATCGGTTTGTGCTGAAAAAGAAATTTGAAAAAGACATTTTTTACACTCATGTGGTTATTTACAAATTATATGCTTTTATCTCGGCTTTTCTGTTTGGCTTTTCGAGCTAATATACAAAACGAGCTAATGTCAAAAGCGTAACCCGATTTTGACATTACCTTGCATTAGCCGTTAAAAAACGTAACAGAGAGTAGCTAAGGCTATGTTAAAGGTTTACACAGGTTCAGCCGAGATTAAATCTAGTAATATAAGATTATGATTAATCTTGACAAGCCACGTCCGTGACATCATACAATTATATAGAATCCATTATAATTCACTTGACCTGCAAATATAAATGAATATTATCACAGCATAAAGTATTTGCAGTAACATTAAGGTTGTTGACTTCAATCGATGCCGCACCTTTTGCAAACGAATACAACGATTTACGCAAGACCTGACGCTCAGCGTGTTTTATTTGATAGATGATGTTGGACACTTTTTACTGGTGGTAGGTCTCTCATATGTAAGAGTCCGTCTGGGTTGGTACCACCGCAATGTCTATTTCTACCGCCAAGCAGCAGTGTGCATGCACTGTTGTGTTTCGGTTTGAAGGACATTGTAGCCAGTGTAACTACAGGACATAGTGAGACTTAACATCTTATGTCTCAGGATGACGAGCGCAGTGGAATGTCACACAGTACTTTGTAACTCAAGGTGCTGGATGGTGTTGCTACTGGTTATGGGTGGTCGTATCGCTTAACATCAGGCGAACGGCATGCTCGTCTCGTCATTCAATGCCATAAAAAAAAAACACTTGCCCTTGGGCAAGTACTCTCAAGGCCGTATTGATAGATGCAACTTAGTTTCGCTCTCAAGTAGCATGCTGAGACGCTGTCAAGTTTATATTGACATTTTAAGATAGAAGTCCCTATTTAATATATATTAGACATCTTTACAACTCAAATTAAATCGGCTGCTTCGGTGGCGCAGTTGTATTACGGTACGACTGTAATGCTGAGGTCTCGGGTTCGATCCTCGGGTCGAACAAAGTGATATTGAATTTTTATATTCAGTATCAATCCGGAGTCCGGAATTTGTGCCCGATATAGCGATAGGGTCGCCCCCTATCACATCATGGGACGGAATACGCACGGCGAAAAGTGGGTGCACTAGTTGCGCCTCTGCCTACCCCTTTGGGATAAAGGGCGTGAGTGTGTGTGTGAAAATATTTTTATCCCGGAAAAACTTTTCACGCAGGCGGTGCCTCGAACATCACCTATTTCATTTCACCTGATGGTAAGCCATCAGGTGCAGTGGGGTCATTTGGGATGAGCAGGGGGCAGTCGCAGAAACCGCTGAATGAATGATGTATACACTTAAAAATAAAAAAAATAAATAAAATACTTTATTCATCACGTAGGCGAACATAGTTGCACTTATGATAAGTCAAGATACATTAAATTGATTATATTAATAATTATTATAAATACCAATGGTCACTTATATAACTACCGACATTTTTATTGGGAGTAAATCTATGATAAGAAATAAACAAAAACAAAAAAACAGCTCGGGCTGGCAGGAAAGGGGATATAAAAAGGACATCATTTTATTAAAATAATGGGAGGAACGCGTCGCGATCCTCACCGGTGAGGACACTACAGGCCCTAGCCTAGCTAACCTACCAGCCTTTCACTAGCTACCTAAGCGATGACGACCCGAAGAAGAAAGGCAGAAAGAAACTCCGGGCTTACTTTTTTTGTCATCAATTGTTCATTGTTTCTTTCTCTTTTTTTTTTTCAATTCTTTTGTGCTGTGTACAAAGTCAGATTAGTTATATAAGCTAATGCACGCACATCACCGTTGAAATAAGATAAAATCCAAATGAAGGGATTTAGGGAATACCTGGACAGGCATGTACAAATACGTAAAACTGGACATAACACAAAAAAATAATAAAATAACGGTGTACAATGTGCATTCGCCTACATTTACAAAATTATTTTTGTTGTATTGCTCTTCCTACTTTCTTAATAAAATGAAACTTATAAAGGCAAGCGCAACAAAATGATCGGTCGGTCGTCTTCCCTAAATTTAAATTATATGAATGAGGGAATATTTATAATTGTAGTAATTAGGTTATATACCTAATAGTCACAGTAGATTTAAAAGTTAAAATTATTGTAATGTCAATATTAAAGATAGATACAGATGAGACACTTTATGCAGTCAATCACTAGTAAGTGTTAACAGGGTTGGCCATGGTGTGCAGGACCACTTCTCCAAACCGTCTTATCATCGAGGTAATCCGCTACATTATAATACGCTCTAGACATTAACTCGCGCCTAACATAACACTTGAACTGGTGTCCGGGCAAATCGGCTACTTCGGAGGGAAGTTTATTGTAAAATTTAATGCTATTCGCTAAGTATGATTTACTCGTTTTACAGAGCCTAAAATTTGGAACAACTAGTTTATTCTTATTTCTAGTGTTCAGACAGTGCAAGTCACTGTTTTTAATAAAAGTACTAAGGTTTTTGCGGACATACATAATATTCCGGAAAATGTATTCGGCCGGCAAAGTCAGTATATTAGCCTCCTTAAACAGTTCCCTAAGGGAATCACGAGATCGAAGGTTGTAAATAGCACGAATCGCTCGTTTCTGTAAGACAAAAATGGTCTGCAGATCTGCGGCAGAACCCCACAGAAGAATGCAATATGACATAATGCTGTGGAAGTAAGCAAAATATACTAACCTTGCCGTAGCCACGTCAGTTAAATGTCTGATCTTTCTAATAGCGAAGATGGCAGAACTCAATTTACTCGAAATTTTCTGAATGTGGGGTCCCCATTGCAATTTATTATCTACTGAAACCCCGAGGAAAACCGTTGACGGAACTAATGCTAGTTTATTTCCATCTAAATCAATATTTGGTTCATTTTTATTACTCAGTAGCGAGAATCGGACACATTTAGTTTTTGCCGCATTTAATAGTAAATTGTTAGCTGAAAACCAGTTAGAAATCAAACTAAGTACTTTATTGGGCTCCACAAAATTTTGTTCCCTTCTATTTATCTTAAAAATTAACGAGGTGTCATCTGCGAATAATACTACATCTGCCATATTGTTAATCATATAAGGCAGGTCATTAATGTATACTAAAAATAAGAACGGACCCAAAATTGATCCTTGAGGAACCCCAATCCTAACTGCGGACCCTACAGAGGAGACATTATCAATAAATACTTTTTGTTTGCGGCCTGATAAATATGAGGATATTAGTTTAAGCCCTACTCCCCTAATACCATAATGGTGTAGCTTTAGGATGAGGGTACTGTGATCGACGCAATCGAACGCCTTGGAAAGATCACAAAATACCCCTAAAGCATCCTGTGATCCCTCCCAGGCATCCAACACAGCTTTTACCAATGCACATCCAGCATCTTGCGTGGACCTACCCTTTGTAAAACCGAATTGCCTATCATGTAAGATCTCATTTTTATTAAAAAACACCAGCATTTGATTAAGCATTAATTTTTCGAATACTTTACTTAGGGCTGGTAAAATAGAAATAGGCCTATAGTTAGAGGGTGTGTTAGAGCAACCTGCTTTAAAAACTGGTATTACTTTACTAATCTTCATAAGATCAGGGAATACGCCGTCTCTTATACAGCAGTTAAAAATATCTGAAAGGATTGGGGCAATGCTTACTATTATTGACTGCAACGCTTTAACAGACAAACCCCAAAGATCTTCAGTGCTCTTCAAGTTTAAGCTCTTAAAAACTTTTATAATATCGTAATGAGTAACAGATTCAAACTTGAAATTTGGAATTGATAATTCTAGATTTTTTTTTAAGAACGACTCAGCTGCCCCTGGTGAGGATGGCAGACATTTTGTCGTCTCAAAAGGTATGTTAGAAAAAAATAATTCAAAATAATTAGCAATATTATTTTTATCTGAAACTAGTTCGTCATTAATGTTCAATACAATATTGTCTTTACACTTGGTTTTGCCAGTTTCAGTATTAATAATCTTCCATGTTGTTTTAATTTTATTATCGGAGTTTTTAATATTACTACTAATATAAGCAGCTTTAGCAAAGCTGCAAACACTTTTAAAAATTTTAGAGTAAGTTCTTACGTAATTGGTAAAATTGACATCAGGTGTATAGGACCTTCTGTCATATAATTCGTACAGAACATCTCTACTACGCCTAATACCTTTTGTTGCCCAAGAACTGAACGATATTTTATTTTTTAGAAGCACTGATTTTACACAACATGTTTTATTGAATACATTCGTAATACTATTTAATAATTTTTCAAACATATTGTTCGGGTTGCCCAAGTCGCAAGTCAGCATTGGTAACATGGAATTAAATCTTTTACTAAATTTCTGCAAATTATGTTGAGATAGGGGTCTAAATTTAACAATATGTTTACTTCTATTTTTTACATAATTAAATTGGACCATTTGACAAGTGTGGTCTGAGCGTACACCTGCTAATAACTTCTTATAGTTGAGTTTAAAATTTGTAATAACATTATCAATACAAGTAGCCGAAGTTAAAGTTAGTCTGGTAGGCTCGAGAAAATGACAGTTCAGATTAAAGGATTCAAGCAAAGTCAGAAATAAACCTTTATCTGTGGAATCAATCAGTAAATCAATATTAAAGTCTCCGCAGACTAAGATTTTCCTATTCATTTTAATTTTGTTAAGAATATCCTCCATTTTAGAAATAAAAGCTAATATGTTTGATGAAGGAGGCCTATATACACACAATATAATATAATCCCCGGTCTCTGCACACGCGACCTCACACACTCTTTCAACAGAGAGTTTTGTAATATCTTGTCTATCCTTGTATGGGACACCGTCCTTGATCAGGATCATGGTGCCCCCACCCTCTGCTGAAATCCTAATAAACGAGCTGGCGACTCTGTAACCATTAACACTAAACGCCATTCTATCTGGTTTTAACCATGTCTCCGTAAAACATAAAATGTCAACATTATATCTCTCTATAAATAATTCTATGTCAAGAACTTTGCCAGAGAAACGATTTATATTTTGATGTGTTAATATTAAAAATAGGTCATCTTTCTCTGTTGTCATACTTAAATGTTTAAATTATTAACTACAATATTATTAGTAGTACTACTAAAACATGTAGTAATCGAGGACTTTGTCATAGTACTTATGACTGTCTTAATATTATAAGCTAACAATGTAGCAATACAATGCCTACAAGTCTTTGTGAGATACACTGTATCCCTAGTCAAATTATAAAAACATTTTCCAATGAAATTATTGATGTCAAAAAATATAAATTTATCACTATGATGATTTGCTAAAAAGTGCATTTGTTTATTAAGTGTGTGAATGTGGTTGTTTACTCCATCAGACACATTTGAAAAATAAGGAAATGCACAAAGTATATTTTTTTTACAATTTAGGCTTGACATGGAGGCTATACTACTTGTTATATCATTTCTAGTTAAATTAGAACTGTTCCCTGTTAATATTGTGATACAGGACTCTGGAGTATATGTTTTACTAACTACTTCTTTAATAATTTCCTTATATAACATCCCTGGAAAGCAGTAACTCATAGCAGACTGCTCTAAATTATTGCTTAGTAATGACCCAAAGCCTTTTCCTATGTTGTCTGAGAATACTACAGTGGTAGGAACATTACATGGGGCCTTTGTTGATAAGGAACAGCTCTCAACTGCCTGGGAGTTCCCCAGGTTAGTGTCCTGAGAGTCAACAAGGCCAGGCATGTCCATATCAACCTCTGATGTGGTGAGTTTACATTTTGTATTATTCAAAGAGTAGTAAGTAATACTATTATTATTAGAATCATTCAAAAGTGCCATGAGATCATCAATTTTATTTTTAGAGGTTATATATTTACTATATGTTAGACTCAGAGACTCTTCCAGCGTTTTTATTTCACATAATAACCGCTGTGTGTCAGCCTCATATATCCGCTTACTATCTTCTAATTTAATTTCATAATTATTTAATTTATTCAATAATAATCTACGTTCTTTAATTAAGTTTATATTTTTAGAATGGCATTTTTGTTTATTAACTAATTTCTTATACTTTTTAATGAATTTGGTAAATTTTATGTATTTTTTTAATTTATTGTGGCTGAGATGCAAGTTGAAATTGTTTGTATTATTTACCACTGAATCATCCTCAGTGAGATCAACAATAGGGTTTGATTTTAGTGGAAAGGAATTTGAGCCACTATAGACAAGTTCTTCCTACTTACTAAGTAAGGCGGACTTTGAATCCAGGACTCACACGTAGATGGAACCGTAAGCCAAAGATAGTGATTAATAAAGATAAGGCCTGTAGCTTTTAGCGTATTCAGGCTCAGTAGCTAATTACAGCGAGTTCGCTTTTTATTATTACACTCGTTCAATTAAAAGTCGTATTTCCTATTTCGTAACTACTTAAAGACTTTAGAGAACGAGTTTTACAAGTGCGCGTAGACATAAGTTTTTACCTGCATCATAAGGATTAAGGAGTTAGAAGAAATAAGAGCACTATACGTTGCGATAAGTTCCGTACGATATTTTTCTTAATGTTAAAATAAAATCGTGTATATAAATAAGTGTCGGGACGAGCAATACGCTCGCCTGATAGAAAAGCCATCACGTAACACCACCCAAATAATTAATTACAAAACATTGCATGGCACATTTTTTTCACCACATTTAATATTAGATGTAAATTTCCATAATATCTAATCACATCGACCAGTCGAATCTTAAGTGTATGAGGATTTTTTGACTCCAGATGTATAACAAACGGAGCTACCTACCATGTTTGAAAATAGAGACCTAGTAGAGTTCGCATTTAACGCCTAGGGTCTAGGGCCTTTACTGGTGGTAGGTCTTTCATATGTAAGAGACCGTCTGGGTGGGTACCACCGCAATGTCTATTTCTACCGCCAAGCAGCAGTGTGCATGCACTGTTGTGTTTCGGTTTGAAGGACATTGTAGCCAGTGTAACTACTGGACATAATGAGACTTAACATCTTACGTCTCAGGATGACGAGCGCAGTGGAATGCCACACAGTACTTTGTAACTCAAGGTGCTGTATGGTGCTACTACTGTTTATGGGCGGTCGTATCGCTTACCATCAGGCGAACGGCATGCTCGTCTAGTCATTCTATGCCATAAAAAAAAAAAAAAAAAAAAAAAAAAGGGCCAAACAGAAACAAGCTCTATACCCTTTTAAATCTCTTTTGCTTTCCATGGAAAGGTGCATGACATCCATGTTTTTTCGTATTGTATTTATAGGCAGGCGGTTTTTTTTTTTTTTTTTTGTATAGGCGATCCTGCAGTCAACACCGGGGGAAACCTGCGAATGGGATACTGGAGTCCCCCGGCTTAACGACTGCAGGGGCCTGGGAAGGAAGCGGAAAAGGATGATGGAAGGAAAGGTGGGGAGTGGAGAAAGGTTCTCAGGATGGGCGGAAAGGAAAAGGGTGCCAGGAAATGTTCGCGGGCCCTTTTAGGCCTCAATGTGTTATACAACCAAGAGGTATACACACTGGCTGTGTGCCTCGCCCGCGACTAATGTTCCCCCGCGCATGGGCGTGCATTGGGTGTGAAGAGCCAAAGCACAAGAATTGCCTCGGGGGGGAATAGGCAGGCGGTTGGTATCATTTAATACCAAGAGACCCACTGTTTGTCAGATGTAAAACAGCTTCGTCTAAACGTAGTTTTAAGTTTTACAGAGGTCAAGTTGTTAGCAAATAATACGCATGATCAGGAAGTTTAAAGTGTGTTTTCCAAGCATCACTGTTTTTTTAATGGCCACTAGGTGTTACTCGCGGCGTCACCCGCACTAATAGTCTCTTAATCAGTTAGCGATACATAGCGCTATCCATTTAAAAAAATTGATTATAAAATTGAATTATTTCCTGTGGGAACAAGTTACCGGAATAAAATAGCTTGTAAGTTTATCCAGGACATGTTCTACCGTGTGCCACATTTCATCCAAATCAGTTCAGCTGTTACTGCGTTTACTTCTAAGAAACATATCAACATCTGAACATTTTCGCAATCTTACTTATTAGTAAGAACGCAAGAATAATAAGAACTAAGAAGCAAGATAAATTATTATTTACCCTGCAATGGGCTACTTAACTGAAGTGGTAGCGTTGTCTCACTCTCGATTTTTTTCAAATGTATTTAACTATTTCGCAACTTTATTACGAAAACGACACTATTCAAAAAAATCGAAAATTGAGGTATCGTCATAAAATGACTTAAAACTGGTCTTTTTTTACAAAAAAAATCGTTTTTTTTGAATTGTGTCATTTCGTTCTAAAGGTGCGATTTATAGAATAATAGGTGATATTCGCGGCTCCGCTTGCGTGAAAAGTTTTTCTGGCATAAAAATATATTCCCGGGATAAAAAGTAGCCTATAGCACTCAGGAGTAATGTAGCTTCCTATTAATGAAAGAATTTTCAAAATCGATTGAGTAGTTCCTGCTATTAACGCGTTCAACCAACCAAACAAACTCTTCAGCTTTATAATATTAGTAGGTATAGATAGGTTTCGCTAGGCGCTCCACCTGAATTTGGGCACTTTTGAAAACTTTCACTCGGGCTTAGACATGAGCAACTTGTTCCCGGTTCTAAATATCTCCATCTCTTTATTACCTGGGATAGACTTCAGGGGAAAACATTCGACGGGGCAATTTGTTCTTTTCCCGCCAAAATACCGCTATTTGTTTATGCAGAAAAGGGACATATTACTTTATTGAATGTATGCGTTATTGTACTTCTACACTAATATTATAAAGAGAAAAAATTTGATTGTTTGTTTGTAATGGATAAACTCAAAAACTGCTGAATCGATTTTCACTAATAGGAAGCTACATTACTCCTGAGTGCTATAGGCTATTTTTATTCCGGGTAAATATTTTTATCCCGGAAAAACTTTTTCACGCGGCCGGAGCCGCGAGCAGAATTCTAGTACTTAATAAGACGGGTAAAGCGGCGAATAATTTTTAAATAAAAAAAACGTAGGCAATTTGTAAGACACATAAAAATATCGACGTGTTTTGTTCTTTGTTCGATTCTAGTTTTAGCTCGACTGTGACAAATATAGTTTTGACAATGTATAAGTATATATGCCGTAATACGAGAAGTCAAGCGTTGGATTTCCGTTCAATATTCCTGATTATAACTACTGTAAAAATCTAAGTACCTACTATAATGACGGTATCCATTTTGCCTGTCTTAATGTACACTGAAAATCAGTGGTAGAGCCATCCAGAAATTTCCCTCACCATAAAAAAGCAGACAACGATCACACTACTTTATTATCGATTTATCCCTTTGGTTTATGTCATTTTGTCCACATGACTCTGTATTGTTATTGCGACAATTGTAATTAAGTTTATTTTTAATATTTTTTGTCTTTGTCTGCTTCCTTAGTTATATAACGTAGTTGGGTCCACCTATAATTAAGTGAACAATATCATAAGATTTGGTAGTACCTTATATGTGTAAGCTAACTATTGTATCATCTGTTGGTGGATCAAATAAAATGATAAATAAATAAATAATAAATTACAAACCGAATATAAGTCCGAATATAATACCGAATATAATATAAGTCTACTGACTTGTCTATACCTGTAACATTTTAATTTGGTAGTTTCCTTTGATTGATTTTGTGCATTATTGTATGTGTAACAGAAAATAATATGAGAAAGAAATTCTTGTGAGAAATGAGCATCAAAATTGGTTGAAATATAAAGCAGTTATTCAAACTTGTAATATTGTAGTGAGCAAAAGTGAGGGCGTGGTGGGGATAGTGCGCTATCTCCTTCGCACGCACGCAGTGTTATGGCCGGTGACACCCGGTGACGTCACAGTCTGATATTAGTGTTATTTGACAACTTCCCCTTCCAGCAAATTTCAAAGCTTTATAACTTACTTATTATTGCGCCAATTTAGAAAAATATTTTTCCGTTACATATTTAATTATATACATTTTTAAGAATTAATTTAAATAAAAGTAGCCAACTACCCTATTGTATTGTATTCAGTAGATAATAATACCAGCCCTATATACTATCCACTGCTGAGCACGGGCCTTCTCTACTACTGCAGAGGGTTTAGACCTTAATCCACCACGACGACCCTGTGTAGCTTGGCAGACTTCACATACCCACGAAATAGTTCCTTCACCGTTAAAACAATAAATAATACACACGTTACTTCGAAAAGACAGAGGTGTGTCTTGGGTTTTTAACCAAGAGACATTCGTCTCGGCAGACCGTGCCATTCCCAACTAGGCTATCATGCACTTTTTCAGTATATAGTAGATACATTCTGTGTATAATAATGTTTCGTAACCACAGTAATGTCAACGTTTGTAACTGCTTATAGCGTTAAAATAACTCGTATAAGGATAAGTTAAGACAACCGCCAGTTACGAAACCATCGGGTCCTTGAGTGGACCGAGCGGGTAGTATAACCACGAATTATAAATATTTGAGACTTTACAACTGATATTAAACATACCCGTTTATTCCGATAGGTAGAGGTGCAATTAGCGTATTATCTATACATATAATAAAGCAGTAGAACCGGCGTGTCTGTACATTTATAGAAATGTGATAAAAAAGAAAGGGGTGACTAAAGAAGAGTAATGGAACACAAATCAGCGACTTTTGTAATTCTTTTTTGTCTGTCTGTTTTTCTGTTTGTTTGTCACTACACATCTCTAAAATTACTGAACCGATTTCGATGAAATCTGGCACACGGGTAGATCATGACCTGAATTACTTACATAAGCTACTTTTTATCCCGGAAAAATATAAAGCGGGACTTTTATCCCGGAAAAACCTTTTCACGCAAGCGGAGCCGCGAGCAAAAGTTAGTACTGGATAAGCTGTTAGATACATGTTCCTATGTCTGTCACCTTTAAATATGTGTTTATTCGATCCGAAAAGCTTATACAATTTGATTCACCAACATGAGAATCGCTTGGAATATCACGGTCCATACCCAAGAGTAGTATATTGTAAATACTACTTTAAGCATATTATATCAATAAAGACGATATTTAAACATTTTGAGTAAGTTAAAATTCTACAGACATACTAACTCACAATGTCACAATAAGATAGGGACATGTCTTTTAAAATACAAAAGACTTTCTCTAAATATTACCCGAAATATTAGTCGCCCAAATGTCCTCGTTCGGGGATCGAACCCACTCTATCTCGCTAATATTCATCACGTGCTGCGCCACATGCTAACTTCCGTGTCAATTTATTTTACCCAATAGCAATATAGTGACAAGTTATTATAACAAAATCAAATCATAGATTTACGATTACAAATTACTAATAAAGTCAAACCGAAGTACCCATTGTTAGATTGTTGAGAAATACAAAATCTAGATTTATTTGCAATGAGGCCATGACAAGTGGAAAGTTTGAGGTTGATCACGAGCCGCGAAATGTATGAACCTAGTATATTCTGGAAAGTTGGGGGGCATATCAGTTTTGCTTTTGCGTTTTCCGATTTACTTCTAACAAGGACAATGTTCCGTTTCACTTATCTATACTAATATTATAACGCTGAAGAGTTTGTTTGTTCGTTTGGTTGACGGCGCTAATCTCAAGAACTACTGAACCGATTTTGAAAATTCTTTCACTAATAGGAAGCTACATTACTCCTGAGTGCTATAGGCTACTTTTTATTCCGGAAATTTTATTACGCGGGCGGAGCCGCGCGCATCACGTAGTACTCGTATAAATAATGTCTCAAAGTGTCAATTATTACGATACAGCTATGTCGTACTTTGTGACTTCAAGTTTTAAGTGACCGTCCTGCTATGTATTAGCAGATATGGCATTTGTTATCAAGCTAGCTGTTTGCTCATTTCATAGTAAACCTAAATTTAAAAATAAATAAAGACTGCTCGCTATCACTATCATTTTGGACGGCATTAAATTTATTTTAACAATTTAATAACTTAACAAAAAAGTCCATTCGAAACAATCAGGAACAAATAACAATCGAATTACCAATGAAATTGTCTCGCAACAATAAATTTAAGTTGGAGGTTGAGTTCCCTTCACTGTCCCAGTATTGGTCGCATCATGGCCGCCCTATTGTGAACGGCCTAAATCGAATCAATTAATCTATTGCAAATAATTAGACTTGTTATTACGCTAAATTGATTTTTAATAAAATAATCTTTGTTATTATAAACGACAATAGACATTGTGAATTAAGATTACGCACATACAGCCGTAAGTTAGTTCAGGCTTTTATCGTAAAAGGAATAGGGTCCGTAACCAACATGAATTTAAATGAAATAAATTTATTCGAACCAATAAAATGTTATACATTATTTAGATTCCGTCAACATTCACTCTACCACCAGTTCGGAAAGCAGTTCTCACTACAGAAGAACGGGCAAGAAACTCTAGGACGCCAGATGTTTTTGTACAAGCCTTAACGGCAATACAATAGAAAATAATGTATTTATTTCTTAGGTTTTCCAGCAGACGACACTACCATTAGAATAAATTAAAAATATTATAACTTATACTTAGTTATAATGTATGCGAATGACATAATATCTAATCGACAAGTCTAGCGCAAGGAATACGTCATTCCCATACATTTGTTTCTCTTCTATTGGCGTTAAGGCTTGTAAAAAAGCATCTTGCCTACACTCGTAGGGTAGAGGTACAATTATGTATCCATCTTTAACAATTATATTGGCCTAATCATGTGATGAAGCCCAGCCTATCGTACCACGGGACCCAAATTTCAATCAGGGTGGTTTTAAAATGTTTTAACTTTTTCAAATCGATGTACTCTCGACCATTAATCGCTCTACCTAGGACTCGCAACGAGTACTATGTGTTTCTCTGCCCACTGCCACTGGATTAATGAGACGACGTGTTTTGAAACTATACTCTTTTTTTTGATAATAGTCCATACATCTACAAGTTAATTAGTTTTTAATGGTTTACAACTCACCTGTATCATTAAAGTGATACAGAAGGGGGGTCGCGACCCTCAGTACTGAGGAACACGACACAAGAAGAAGACAACTCACCTGACTTTGAGTGCCAAAACGTATTTTATTTATATAAAAAAAATATCCTCTATATGAAATACATTTAAGTATTTTTAAAGACACACATAAGTACTCACGCCTTTTATGGCCGAAGGGTAGGCAGAGACGCAATTAGTGCATTCACTTTTTGTCATTCACTGGTGGTAGGTCTCTTATTATGTAAGAGGCCGTCTGGGTGGGTACCACCGCAATGTCTATTTCTACCGCCAAGCAACAGTGTACATGCACTGTTGTGTTTCGGTTTGAAGGACATTGTAGCCAGTATGACTACTGGACATAATGAGACTTAACATCTTATGTCTCAGGATGACGAGCGCAGTGGAATGCCACACAGTACTTTGTAAGTCAAGGTGCTGGATGGTGTTGCAACTGTTTATGGGTGGTCGTATCGCTTACCATCAGGCGAACGGCATGCTCGTCTCGTCATTCAATGCAATAAAAAAAATCTGTTTAAGAGGCAAGACAACTGCTATTTCAGTATCCGAGCTGGTATATAGAGAAGAAAAAACTCAAATGTAACAACAAGACCTTATCCTTAAATTCGCGTGATGGTGGTATGTGTGTGAGAGCGAAGGCGATTCAAATTCGCACACATTTGCCGCCAACTAAACGGGCCATTCCCGGTAGCCAACGGGAGGCCGCGCGCCCGCGCCATCGAACGGATGGAATAGTAACCAAGGTCGGTGCATCTATGGCGGCACGATCCCCGGCGCGCTTCATAATTAATTGAATAAACTATGTAAGTTGGGCTGTCTGAGCACCCAAAATCCGTACACCGTGTGGACTAATTGTGTGTAGTGCCCTGGTAATATAGTGACGGAGTTCAGCAGCAGAACAAGGCGGTTTCCTGAAGTCGCGTGGCAGTGGCAGATGTGAGTACTTGTGCATATTTCCATCGTCACGCGAAGTTTCGATTTTGTCCCTATGTACCATCACGGTACATATTTTGGTGCCGAAACCCGGGAATAGCGAACATTATTGGTTCGCTATTTCAATCATCTAGTTTGAGTTAGTTCGACAAACTTGTCTCGAAAGTCGAAACATTACGATAACCCGCCATTACACGTTTTCTTAAATAGTTCAATCTAATTATCCAGCGAAGGCATATGATTATTTGCATAACCTATTAATCCGTTGTATTTCCCAGTGATTTCTGTAATCAAATTCATTCATTTGTAATATAGGTAACAAAATAAATTGTTACACGTGCTAAAATTAGGTACTTATATAGCGGCGAGATTACTTCGTAGTGCCTAATTGTTGTAATTGTTACCGATTCAGTTAATAATATTAAAAAATATTATTGGTATGAGTAGCTATTTCGTTATTACAGTTAATCGTGGTAAAATCATTCTCCCGATGCAAATAATTAAATCATATTCATAATATAATATCCGCCATTTTGCAGTTTGAGTTGCGCCGACGTACGTTAGCCGCTTATGTATTTAATAGTAAATACAAAACCTCGAAAACGTTCTCGTACTAGCCGATGTGCTATAATTATTTACGTTTGTTTATTGTGATTTATTCGTCTCGTTACCTTCGTTACATCTATTCTTTTAAATTCGTTGGTGTTTCGTCGTGTTTCGATCCTCTCACATTTACACTTCGTCATATTAATTTAACACATAAGCTGGCTTGTACGCAGATTCAATCCCGTATCGGTTTTAATACAAGAGGTGTCGTTCATCCGTATTTAATTCTAGCGACGTCTATTTATTAAAACAAACACATTTAGGTGCTTACCTACATCATAATAAGCGGCATAAGTACATTTATATACTTTCGTTACTATCCTTTATATACGTAAGCCATTCGATCAATCCTACTATTGTCGTGTATGAATACGTTAGTGCTGTATACTTTCATCCTTGCAACTAATATTTCGTATAGTACTATTTCCCGCGACAAACAAGTAGGTTGTAACAATTTTCGGAGGTATATAATTCTTATATTATATACTTAGGTCTCATTTCGTTGTGTACCATTAGGTAGTACATACTTTAGGTACATTCAGTCACTCATTAGCTGTGCCCACAATTTGAACTCGTGCGTTTTACTACCCGGCATTATTTAGGCCTATTTATCGCGTATAACGCTTCCATCCGCAACAGGGTAGGCTGTGAGTATAAAGTTTGCTAAGTTTAACATTTTGTTTAATCGTTTTAATAATCATTTATGATGTCGTCTCGTGGGGTACGCGTTTGTAAGCCTAAAGTGAGTGTATCTAAGTCGACCTTGGATCGCCCAAGGACTCAGGAGTTGTCTGTGCTTCGCCGCAAGCGCACCCTCCCCTTAAATCGTTTGAAGAAACTTCTGGAAGTTGCTAAATTAGCAAAAGATGATGAGTCATCCTTAGATTTATTTAGTGTTCATTTCTCTGCGTTACCTAAATTCATTGATAGTTTTGAGACCGCTCATTCAGACATTTTGTGTGTTATCGATGATGATGATTCCGAGCATGAGGATGAAATACGTTGCGAGTTCGATGACATTCTTTTTGAGATTTTGGCAATCCATCGAAAATTATTTCCTGAATCTAACGCTGAACCGTGCGATAAAAAAGCGAATTCTTCGTCAGGGTCTGACGTCAAGTTACCTAAAATTAACTTACCATCTTTTTCCGGGGAAATAAAAGAGTGGCCAAAATTCTTTGACTTGTTTAATTCGTTGATTCATAATAATGAATCACTTTCGGACACGAAACGTATGCAGTATCTCGAGACATGTCTCAGTGGGGATGCATTAGGTGTTATTCGATCTTATCCCATTCAAGGCAAATATTATCGCGGCGCGTATGAAGCGTTGGTCGCTAGATATCGAGATAAACGGGAGTTAGCTTTTACGTGTTGGAAAGAAATCTTAAATATTAATTTGAAATCCCTGTCACCTATCGAATTTCGTCGTAATTTAGATTTAATAAATGAAAATTTAAACGTATTGTCTAGTCTCGACCTTCCTACTCACGAGTGGGACTTCGTTCTGTGTTATTTGGTGTTGTCGAAATTAGATACCCAGACTCGGCGTTCTTTTGAACAAAAACAGGAGGCTACTGAATTACCGCAGTACCAGAAGTTGAAAACCTTTTTGTTTAATAGAGCTGATGCTTTAATTCGAGATAACCATTTTTCGTCGAGTAGTCAGGGTAATTCTGATGTAGGAAAATCATCAGATAAACCGAAACCGCTTAAAATCACGTCGTCGAATAATTCTAAGTTTCAGAAGAAAACGACGGTATTTCTTTCCAATAGTACAGAGAAATCCGCCTCTAAGAGGAAGTCCGTTTCGCCTTCTTCTCATCCACCTGTAGCGATATCCGTTAAGTGCTCATTTTGTTCGGGTGATCATTCGATAAACAAATGTAATAAATTCGTACAACTTTCGGTCGCGAAACGCAGTGAACATGCGCGAACCCATCGTTGGTGTCAATTGCTTAAAACCGTCTCACAGCGTCAAAGATTGTAAATCTTTGTTCAGGTGTTACAAATGCCATCAACGACATCATACACTTCTTCACGAGGAAGCTTCATCCACTTCTTCGTCAGTCGATGTTCCGGATAGTGAAAAACCGGATAATCAGGTTCGCGTGTTGACTAGTATGCGTGAACATTCCTTTGTCTTATTATCTACCGCTATTGTTCAAATTCGTGATTCATTAGGACATTTTCAATCGTTTCGAGCTTTGATTGATTCTGGTAGTCAAAGTCACTTCATCACCGAAAATGCCGTTCATCGATTGGGTCTCACCAGTACTTCCACGTCACGTACGGTAAGTGGATTGGGTCATTCGTCAGCTCCAGTGTCAGGTATCGTACACCTTGATGTTGGACGTAATGATAAACCTCTCTTTACCATCAAAGCCTTGACTTTGCCAAGTATTTGTGGTAAGATGCCATCAATTCGGCTTGATAAATCTTCGTGGCATCATATTAAAGCGTTGCAATTAGCGGACCCAAATTGTCATAAACCGGGTCCAGTCGATCTTCTTATCGGTGCGGAGTGTTTTGCTTCGCTTCTATTGCCGGGAACAATCAAAGGCGATTCCAATCAACCGTCAGCTCTTAAGTCAGTATTTGGTTGGCTGCTGGTCGGGAATGTCGGATACGCAGAGCCTGGACCACATTCATTCTTCGTTCATGAGGAGCCACAACTTCATCACGAGTTGAATAAATTTTGGCAGCTGGAGGAATTGAGCGTTCTTCCTTCGAAACCTCTCACAGTCGAAGACAAGAGATGCGAGAAGATCTTCGAAGACCTTCAGGCAATAGATTCCACCGGTCGATACGTTGTATCCTTGCCTTTCAGAAATGAAGAGCATGAGACTACATTTCCCGGATCTCGTGACACAGCCTTGAGATGCTTCCATTCCATTGAGAAACGCCTTCTCAAAAACATAGAGTTGTATAAAAAATACTGCGACTTCATGAAGGAATATCTCGTTCAGGGTACCATGAGCCTTGTACCGACTGAAGAGCTGAGTACTGGAAAATATTTTATTCCTCATCATTTTGTACTTCGTACGGAGAGCAGCACATCTCCTCTTTCTCCGTTTCCTCGCATTATCGCTTGGTCTGACTCCACCGTCGTACTCTCATGGCTTCGTTCTCACTCTTCGCGTTGGAAAACTTTCGTGGCAAATCGCGTTAGTCACATCCACGAGGTCATTCCAGATGTTCATTGGCGCCACGTGGCTTCAGAAGATAATCCAGCAGATATCGCTTCTCGTGGTCAGTTACCGTCAGATCTTGTCAACAATAGCTTATGGTGGGCGGGTCCCGCCTGGCTTCGCTTCCCCCCTGATAGATGGCCGCAATTTGATGTTAATCCTAACGAGGACCTCCTTCAGTCCGAAGAAAAGGTCTTAAAGACGTTCTTTACCTCCGACGTAGCGAAGAATTCATTTATCGACACTCTTCTCATCCGTTACTCTTCGATTCGGAAAATTCAACGCATCATTTGTTGGTGGTTAAGATTCATTAAATTCTTACGGCATAAGCAAATTCGTTGCTCAAATCGCTTTCTAGATCGTGTTGAGCTTCATGCCGCTTTGTTGATCGTCGTCAAGCACAGTCAACAATATTTTTTTGAAAACGAAATTCGACAGTTGCGGGAAGGACAATTATTAGCGAAACAAATGCGTAAGTTGAACCCATTTCTCGATACGCAGGGAATTCTCAGGGTGGGCGGTCGCCTTGCGAGATCCGGTCTCGAATTCGAACACAAGCACCCCGCTCTACTCCCGCGTAACTCTAGGTTGACTTATCTCATCATAGAAGCCGTTCATCGTGAAAATTGTCACGCCGGCGTGAACACGACGCAGTATCTTCTGTCGCAACAATTTTGGATATTATCCCCTAAACGTGCCATTCGCAATTGTCTATCCAAATGTGTATCGTGCTATAAAACGCATCCATCCCCACTTGAACCTTTCATGAGTGACCTGCCTTCAGTTCGTGTAAATCAGGTTAAACCGTTTTCTGTTGTAGGGACCGACTACGGCGGCCCTTTTCGTATTAAAACCGGTAAACATCGGGGTGCAAAAATCACTAAAGCTTACTTATGTTTATTTGTTTGTCTCGCGACTCGCGCATTACATCTTGAGGCAGTCTCGGATCTTTCTTCGGATGCTTTCCTCGCTGCTTTGCGCCGGTTTTCCGGGCGACGTGGACGGGTCAGCATAATTCATTCTGATTGCGGGACAAATTACGTTGGTGCTAATGCCCAATTAAATGAGTATTTGCGAAATGCTGCTCATGCCAATCAAATCGAATTTCGCTTCAATCCGCCCTCAAGTCCCCACTTCGGCGGAGTGTGGGAAATACAGATAAAATCCGTAAAATCGCATTTGTATCGTATCGTTGGCGATCAATGTTTAACTTTTGAAGAGTTGACAACACTCTTTGTACAAATCGAAGCTATGTTAAATTCGAGGCCTCTTTGTCCGCTGAGTTCAGATCCTAATGATTTTGCTGTTTTAACACCCGGGCATTTTCTTACTCTTGAGCCCTTAACGTCTGTCCCCGATGAAGACGTAACTTCATTAAACATAAATCGTTTGGGTCGATGGCAACTGATTCAACGATTTCAGCAGGATTTCTGGAACCGTTGGAAGCATGAATATCTTCATTCTCTGACTCAGCGGGCGAAGTGGACCAAACATTCAAAACCGTTAAGCGTAGGATCAGTAGTTATTGTGAAAGCTGATAATTCGATTCCATTACATTGGCCGCTAGCTCGTGTTGAAGAACTACATCCGAGTCCTGACGGTGTAGTCCGCATCGCCACGATACGTACGGCTGAAGGCTCTCTTTTGACGAGGCCTCTAGTCAAACTTTGTCCTTTGCCAAATCAAAACGACTAACTTAATAATTAAACTTTTAATTTATAGTATAAGTTAGTATCATATGCCTTCTTTCAGTTAGGTTAATTTGTTTCAATATTATTAATGAAAAATACATTAATGTATTTTGGTGGGCGGAATGTTTCGTAACCGTAGTTTAATGTTAAATGTAACAACAAGACCTTATCCTTAAATTCGCGTGATGGTGGTATGTGTGTGAGAGCGAAGGCGATTCAAATTCGCACACATTTGCCGCCAACTAAACGGGCCATTCCCGGTAGCCAACGGGAGGCCGCGCGCCCGCGCCATCGAACGGATGGAATAGTAACCAAGGTCGGTGCATCTATGGCGGCACGATCCCCGGCGCGCTTCATAATTAATTGAATAAACTATGTAAGTTGGGCTGTCTGAGCACCCAAAATCCGTACACCGTGTGGACTAATTGTGTGTAGTGCCCTGGTAATATAGTGACGGAGTTCAGCAGCAGAACAAGGCGGTTTCCTGAAGTCGCGTGGCAGTGGCAGATGTGAGTACTTGTGCATATTTCCATCGTCACGCGAAGTTTCGATTTTGTCCCTATGTACCATCACGGTACATCGCTTCCGATCCAGTGACCGAATCCGAGATGGAATCGTACAGCGCAAGCAGTACAACAGCGCTACCAAGGCAGTCTCGTCCAACAGATATAATCTCAAATAAGGTTTATCAGCTTATTAGAACGTTGACGTCACAAAAGATGAATTTTCCAATCCCTTTGCAAGGTCGGAAACACAAAGAAGTTTTAGTATGTTCAAGTGAATTGCAATCATTATACATAATGAGTGTTTGTATTAAAATAATCTCGTACTTCTAGTGCTAACGTACAAAAGTTGGGGTTAGAGAATTTTTATTCACTCACGACTTAATGTTCGGCTCCTAAAAGTTAGGCTAATATCCTGGATTCGACTCCCAAATTGGTCAATTTTTATTCATTCATTTATTGAATTGGAGCCTGAATAAGGTGGTTTATAAGACGATGTTAAGGTGGTTGTAATAGGGTAGTTTCTTATGTTTGATTTTGTACATTATTTTATATCTAACAGAAAATAATACAAAAAAGATTTTTTTCTGTGACATCAGCATCAAAATGGGTAGAAAAATAAAGCAGTTATTCATATTTGAAATATTGTTTTGAGCAAAACTGGGGACATGGTGGGGACATCGCGCTATCTCTTTCGCACGCACGCAGCGTTATGGCCGGTGACATTCGGTGACGTCACAGTTTGATATAACTATTATTTGACAACTACACTTTTTACCATATTTCAAAGCTTCATAACTTAGTTATTATTGCGCCAAATTTGAAAATTCTTTTTCCGTTGGATTTTGGATGGCATACATTTTTGATAAATGTTTTTTTTAAGTAGTCAACTACCCTATTGTTTAAAAAATGTATGGGATTGTACTATGGACCTCTGCCTATATTTTCGGAGATGTGTTACAAATGACGACACGACTGACGATTTACTCACTCTCTTTACTCTGATTTTTAGAACCTGAACATACTTATGCTAATGTTTACTTATACCTCATGTTATAATATATTAAGTAATACCAGCCTATTAGATGCCTCTGCTACGAATCCAGCAGTTTGTGCGGTCAATATTATAACAGCACTGAGGTCTGTCAACAATATTCAACACGCTTGCGACACCTAACCTTGTTGGTTGGCTTGGACACGTAACCACTCGAGACGTGAATGTTAAACCATTGTTACAACTTACAAGTTCAAGGAATTCTAAGTATTCGGTAACCAATGCATTTTGTAGTTACACAGGCTTGTCCCAGTGCCACTGTTGCCAGGTGGGGATGTTTCCCATCAAATTTGAGGGTCATATAACGCCATGGGGGGAAGTTTGTAGGAGAAATCACAAAATATTTGGGGATACTTTTGGGGTTGAAGAAATTTACCTACTCGATTTACGGCAAAATAATGTGTATTTCATGGAAAAACAGCCATTTTTATCAATATAAGGCACAGCTAAAAGCCATTCACTGAGATCTTTTCACTTAGTATTGGGGAGAATTCATAGGAGTCATTTGGCAACAATGTATAGTATCCCACGCCGCGCCGTCCCAGTGGATTCAGAAATATACAGGCAACACGGAAATATATTTAGTTTTTGAGGTTGAGTAGAATTGAGTTCGTCTTATGAAATGGCGTGAGCTTGTTCAATTAATGATCGCAAAACACAGTAAAATATAATTAAGTTTGTGACTTTTACAACTTTTTTCTTGACGTCATATCCTAGTTTTGTGCTTTAGTAATTAGGGGAACGTCATAAACTACAATGTGTCCTAGAATTAACCTACAATATTTTATTTTTTTGTTTCAGCCAACATTCTAAATTCAAAAAGAGCATGACCATCGAGTTATAAAAAATAAACACAAACCAAAATGGCGCCACAAGAACGAACTCCTTACGTCGAGCAAGAGGACGATTCCCGCCAAACCGCGTCTTTGGACAATGTGTCAAGCTTAAACTTAAACGGTAGTTTTGTCAACAAAGCATTCGAAAATGACAGCTCAGACAACACCGCCAACACAAGAAACGAAACAAACAATAACGAAAAAGAAAAAAAAGCGACTGATTTCGACGATTTATTGCCCCACGTGGGGGAATTTGGATTGTATCAGAAGATTTTGTTCCTACTCATGATACCTTTTGCATTTTTTGTTGCATTTGTGTATTTCTCACAAATTTTTATGACGATTGCACCAGAACAGCATTGGTGTTGGGTACCTGAGTTAGCTAATCTGACAGTTGAAGAGAGGTGAGTGAACTTTTAATTAATCTTTATTGTTAAATGCATAGAATAATAACGCCAATGTGTTATTATTCTAAGGTTAAATGAATAATCATCTGCGTCATTTAGATAATATATAATCTTAATAGGTATATATGTACTACATTTCATCGGAGATGGTTCATAAATGATGGTTGGATTTGACTCCTAGGGCGCGCAATATTTTGTGTCTATATTCCATTTGAAATCATACAAATCTTAGGATTGCAATTTTTATTTCATAAAGTTACGAACTTAAAAAAATAGATATCAGCCTTAAGGTTTTCTCGATTAGATGTATATGCGACCTTCTTTCGCCGGTTATTCACCGGGGCCGTTGAAACCAAAGTATTTTTCCGGAAACTCACAATTATAATGCTTTTAGAACATTTAAAATCGTTTTAGGCCTTTTAATGACGACCTTCGGCTCATTTTCATTACATAGACAACATTATCGTAATGTAGAAAATAATTATAATGGCATTTGCTATTACGTACTTTATTTTTTTACTGCCACTAAAATATGTCGACAGGCAATGAAAATTGTAGTGAACAATTACAATTA
Source organism: Sphinx pinastri (assembly GCA_947568825.1). NCBI lineage: Eukaryota > Metazoa > Arthropoda > Insecta > Lepidoptera > Sphingidae > Sphinx > Sphinx pinastri. The sequence goes on from OX387615.1 coordinate 24,210,454, forward strand.
TTCACTACAATTAGTGAGTAATTGTAGTGAATAATTATGATATGATCTCTGCAGATATCATATCATAATAGTTTTAGAATATCTCTAAAAAAAGTCTAAAACAATTAAAGTGCACCTAGGGCACCAACTTGGCGAAAAGTGGGTGCCCTGGGTGCACCTCTGCGTACCCCTTCGGCGATAAATGCGTCATTTGTGTTTTTTGTTTTTTTTTGTAATGTGGAAATATAACGATATATTTGATATCACTTATTTTTATACTTTTATCCTTGAGAAGCGGATGCTCTTGAAAAGTGTATGACAGGGTCTTCCCTGTATTTATTTTAAATGATGATACGTTGTGACGGTACCGGATTGTTTTTATACAATTGTATAACGAAGTCTCACCATACGATAATGCGATAATATTATGAACAGTAGGTACAACCAGAACTTTGAATTAAAAATGGTACCTACATTTGAATGCGATCGTCACCTTTTAACATTTTAAGTTGCGATGCCAATTTTTCGACATTTTCTACCAAGCAGCAGAAAAATCACGACATTCGATTGCCGGAGATTTGACCTCCCAAACTGTTTGTTCCCAAGATGATAGTGAAAGTATATTGCCTGACTCTATGGGAATAAGGAAAGATAGAACAAAGCAGGACGCAATGCAGGCTTCCCGATTAGAAGGAAGCCAGTGTAAGAAGTGAACATTAGAGATGTAACATATTGCACATTGCACAGGTTGTGATGTAGTTTTTTTTTTATATTACCACGGCATGATAACCCACTGCACCTGATGGTAGGAAGAGCAGGTTTCAGATAGAGATGTTTACTTTTTTTTTTTTTATTCAGAAATGTTAATAACCTGACGCAAGTCGTCTTATTCAACGGAACCTGACTTATGGGCGAGCGCTTTAGGCTCTCTCAACTCTTACATTTAAGCGACCGCGCTGAGGACATCCCAGGTTGTATGGGCCTTGGCTGCGGACGCTTGCTAAAGAGGGTAGTGGGCTTAGAATGTGACAAAAAAATACGATACCACTCCGTTTCGTTTTTTGAAATTGATTGAGAGACTAACACGCGACTGAGGTATTGGTCTCTTGATCAATCACAAACATCAAAATTAAACGACGCGTCTAAGGCGCGAATAAGGCGTTTATTGTATTACACGGTAATTGTAGGAAATGTGCACGAATAATTAGTCTTAACATCGCAATTTGAATTCAGTTTCATTCGAATAAGATGTTCTTTTAGATAGTTCCGGTGGATCGAATTCTGATTTTGCGTTTACGCTTCATGACCTAGCAGATTTAAACTATAACGAAACGTCACGCTTGTCTGTGAATGGGTTGGCAGAGATTCAGCGAGACGCCAATATAATTCATTTCTAATGCGTACATTTCATCGGGAATTTTGGGCAAAAAAAACTAATGCTCGCGTTTAAACACTTTGACAATCCACTCTTTAAGGTCTGGGTGATATTCCGAAAAGTTGCAATGCAATGCTGATTAGCCCTGTATTATATACTGCCCACTACTGAGCACGGGCCTCCTCTACTAATGTGAGGGGTTAGGCCTTAGTCCACCACGCTGGCCTAATGCGGGTTGGCAGACTTCACATACCCTCGAAATTCTTATGGAGAATTCTCAAGTATGTAAGTTTCCTCACGATATTTTCCTTCACCGTTAAAGCGAACGATAATTGATAAACAATACACACGTAACTTCGAAAAGTCAGATGTGTCTTGGGTTTTGAACCTGCGGACATTGTCTCGGCAGACCGTTCCATTCCCAACTAGGCTATCGTCCGAAAAGTTACTAAGTGGTAAATGTCTCGTGTATAATTCTGGCCAAGGTACAAATGCAATGTCTATATCTTCCTCCAGGCATTGTAAAAGGCTGTAGTTTTTTGATTTGAAAGTCATTCAGAGACTTGAAATCCAATGTTTCAGGGTGACGAGCGTAGTACAATGCCGCGTAATGCAATGCAATCTAATAATTTACTGGCTATTTATGGGTAATTGTGATGTTGACCAGCAGCTAAGCTTGCTCGTCTCGTATCTTCATTCAAAGAAAGCTTCCCCATAGTTCTTTATAGAACTCTGTGGCTATATAACTCCCAGGTCAATAAAAACAGTGGCCTAGTGCTGACCTTCTGCAGAGGTCGTCGAACAAAAGCAAAAGGCGCGCTCCCACGGTCGCCTGTAATGGGCCGTTTAGACTAGATTGGGATATTTCCGCTATAGACGTTATCATGCGGACCGAAAGGTTCGATTCCCAGAATGGGAAAAAATAATATTATGGAAATCGAATCTATGACCTCCCAGTTGTAAGCTCTTGGCTGCCGCTAGACCTAAGAGAGGAATTTCACAGACCAGTGATACCTACAAGTTAAAATGGAAATGATATTACTTTGTTTACTACGGTTGGCTTGAGCACTAACCATGACTTGTTCGTGACCAGGAACGCACTTATTGTCTGCATCTAGTATTTTAAAAGTATTGTCACATAAAAACGATTGCCTAGAGTGCAATGGACTACGGAGATAGTGACCGGGGATCTGGAGACGCCTGGGGCCGTAGCTAAGATGCCTATAATCTTTAACGCTAACGTTTGTATGGGAATGGCATATCCTAGCGATAGGCATATCTTTAGGATATGTCGTTCGAATATTTTGTCTTGTCTTCCAGTAAAAAGGCATCTTGGCTACGGCCTCTGGATTTACCCAAATTACTTTTCAATTCATAGTTAATTATGGTTTAATGATGGAGATTATTATCTGACTATATAAGAATTCTATGGGTATAGCTAAATGAAACCGTTTTTTACGCAGGTAAAATGTTTTACGGTCCCGCGCCGGCTTGGAGATCTGAAACATTTGGGGTTACTATACTAAATAAAGATTACCAGTTCGCATTACAAGCGGAGCAGTGCATGTTCTGTTGTTTTTCCCTTTTAGAACAGTTCAGCTATTGCAATTAATGTGGATTGTGGGATTTAAAATTTAGTTTCCAAGGCGACATACAACAGTACTATACAATTAATTAATTCAAAGTTCTGTCTGATGTTCTTGAGCAGCTTTGAGTATTAGGCAGTCGTGCCGTTTGACACGATGCTCGTCTCTCATTCAAACAGCAAAGAAATATCAGCGTAAACCCAATAACGCATGCAGTCACGATTTATTCGCTTCAGTTACATTGATTAATAAAAGAAATACAATAAAGATTTTTTAGTCCGGAACTTGTGAATAAATAAATAATTACCAATCACGACCACAGACAAAAAGGCATCGAAAAACATTGCGGTTTTATAAAAATTGGCGAAAAACTGGAAAATAGGAAGTTAAGTACGCAATTGTTGGGAAAAATACTGGAATTGTTTATTTAGATCTTATGCTGGGGTCGTTCTTACATTTAATTGCATTAATTGTCTCATTAATCGAGACGAAATGTAAGTAGCTGTATGTAAGTAAGTAAGTATCTTATTTTTCTCTTCACAAAAATAAAATAAAAGAGATTTACTTTACTTCAAACGAAGAAAAAAATGTTTCAGTTTAACTTAACGCGTATATAGGCGATTTGAAATTTTGATTTTGTACAGATATTTATGCTGCTGACTGTACATACGATACATCGCGATAATTCGATTTTATCCATGTTTCTCCGATTACCAATTCACTTCACTTGGTTTGGTTTGGTCACTTTCTCAAGCCCGTAAAAAACATTTGTCATATTAACGATCGCAGGGTCACGTACTTTGTAAAAATGTTACCGGTGTACTCACCACCCGACTTATTCGAATTATTTATCTATATCCTCCCCAGACGAGCCCTAGCCATCCCTCCCAAGACTGATGGGCCGTTCCCCCACGACCGATGCCGCATGTACTCGGCGGACTGGGCTGCGGCGCTGGCGCAGGGCCGCACCACGCCCGACGACGAGTGGCCCATCGTTCCCTGTACCAACGGATGGGAATATAACAGGAGCGATGTCCCGTACGAGACTATTGCTACCCAGGTAAAATTTTTATTAAGGGCCGATTGTCAAATATCATATTTGTTCGTAGGTAAAATACAACATGAAAGCCGGTGTAGTTGGCACAACATCGTGCGCGAAAAGTTAATTCCTTGATGACTCACGACCCCCAGCAATGGGGAATCGACGCAAGGAGGAGGAGGAGAAAAATACAACATGCACAAATATAAATGATAGTTGTAACGATAAAATGCTAGTCACTAGTTTCACTTTTTAATCCAGTCACGTAATAATTAATACCTAAAGTTAAAATTAATGAATTTTAAAACATGGCGCCAGCGATGTTAACTTGATCACCAGACGTGTTTAAAAGTAGCGTCGAGCTGTCAATATTTCATTTTACAATTAAGAAACTGACAGAACTGCTACAAGTAAATTGCTACACTGAATCCGAATTAAGATTACTATTCCGTGTCTGTACTTATCTAATCCACAAAATTTTCAGTGTTGAACTTCAATGGTGTTGAAACACTTTTTTCGAAAGGCGTCTTAATAAAACAGTTGATTAGTAAATCCTGTCCCGGAGAATTGTGAGAACTCTAGTTGAGCGTTTGCCTAATCCTTCGGAAATTTATGGCGTCGGTTTGTGATATGATAAATGTATCATCAGGTGCAGGATATTTCCCAGGGTTATATTCTGTTTCCCCCTGCAGCTGGACTGGGTGTGCGACAAGGACAACCTACCCGCCACCGCGCAGGCTATATTCTTCTGCGGTGCCATCGTGGGCGGCCTGGTCTTTGGTTGGATAGCGGACAAGTACGGGAGGATACCGGCTTTAGTGGGTAAGGAAGCTGTATTATTTATTTAAATATACGTCTTATTAGCCCGTACTCTGTAATACTCATTGAGTTAAAGAATACCACGTTGGGAGACGTTTGAAATCAGAGGAAGCGAGAAAAGCATTGTTTAAAAACAAACGTACCCACCTACACTATATAATTTATACCCTCTATAATAATTTTCCATACTATGATCACATAATTATTCACTGTAGCATTATAAAAATGATTTCGAATCATGATTACCCTAATCGCATTTCTGTAAAATCATATTTATGTTTGCAGGCACGAATATGATGGGTTTCACGGCGGGCGTGGGCACCGCGTTCTGCAACAGTTTTTGGTCGTTCACGCTGTGCAGGTTCCTCGTGGGACTTGCCTTCGACAACTGCTTCACCATGATGTACATCCTCGGTGAGTACTGGATAACACAACTTGCTAGTCAAGCCAGGTAATTTACGTACTAGAAGCTGACATTGATGTACAGTCAGCCAGATAAGTAGGTGAACAAATTTAAAACTTCAAAATGCCGATACACTCTTTACAAAAATAATACAAAATCGATTTACTTTACTTCAAACAATGACAAAATATGTTTCAAGTAAATTGAACATGCATACGCAATTTAAAATTTTGAATTTGTTCATCTACTTATGTGGCTGACTGAACACGATGACGTTATTTCTGTAGATTGGCTTCAATTACTGGGTATTATCAGGCTCAAACCAGGGGAATTAGCGAAGGCCGTCAAAAGAGCGAGCTGGTCAAGATTTGAATTATTTTTACAGTGCAGCCAGGGATATTAATCACGAATGCTACCTCTTGTAAAGGAAAGGTTTACGGATTCGGTAGGGTTTGTGTGTCCAGAAATCTTACTCGTCATACGTAATGCAACAGCAGGCTGTTACTTCACGTCAGTTTTCTGAGTGACAGTGTTGCGAGATATCTGCGTTGTCATACTTCTAGATTGAGCTAAGAAACCCCCAGAATATAATATAGGGTTTTTTGAGAAAAATTCCCACTAAAATTAGACGTACGCGATCAACAAATCTGCGACTTTCCGTCTAAACAGACTACTTACTATACACAAGTTATAGTATATTTCCGCTCTGAATCGGTAAATTGATTACTCTCAAAATCAGGTTCACAGGTTGTTTTCCCTAATTTATCTCATTGGTGTTCAAATCGCCCCAAATTCGGGGAGAAACCCTCTCATCTGGCAACTGTGGACTTAGACTGGCAACACCCTGTTCTAGCCGGCCTAATCATGCCGAAATATATTATGTCTACAGCATATCTTTACTACTTTCAAATCACTGCATAGAGTGCAGTATCATGCAATATGTTGTTGATGTTGCGCTGGCAACTGAAGAACAATGTAGTTTTGACTTATAATTTACTACAATAATAAACAATTTTAAATTGTGGTTTGTTGATTTATCCTTTCACGAACTAACGGTGTACAATTGATCAATAAATCAGGCATGGAATGAATTTATAAACCAAATAATTTTAAATCGGGAAATGTATAGTTCTATACGAAACGTGCACGTCGTAAGCACTGCCATCTATTGGCGCAATCGATACTTGGCACTGGCACTTGTCGACTCATTTTCAGCCCATCGATACTTGGCATTGACGTACAATATTCATTAAAAGGATGAAAAATAACATTTTAGTTTGTTGATAATGTATCGCTGTGTATCTGGATGCTCCAAAACATAAAAATAAACAAATCAAATGGTGTGAAATTATATAATGTTCCCAAGAATAGTACCTAAGTACTTACACTCGCCCCCCGAGGCAATTCTTGTACTCTGGGTCTTCACACCCAATGCACGCCCATGCGCGGGGGGACATTAGTCGCGGGCCGAGGCACACAGTTCAGTGTGTATACCTCTTGGTTGAAAAAACACATTGAGGCCTAAAAGGGCCCGCGAACATTTCCTGGCACCCTCTCTCCGCCCATCCCGGGACCTTCCTCCCGTCCCCCCCCTTTCCTTCCATATTCCTCTCCCACGTCCCCTCCAGGCCCCTGCAATCGTCAAGCCGGGGGACTCCAGTATCCAGTATCTGAGGTCCTGGGTTCGAATCCCGGGTTGAGCCGGGTCGAAAGACATTGTGAGTTGTGACTGGGTTTTTCCATCTTAAAAATTACTCGGTCGCAGCTCGGAGTCAGGATGTTGTCGGTGTGATACTCCCGTGCCTCGGAAAGCACGTAAAGCCGTTGGTCCTGCGCCTGATCTCTCTCAGGTCATGTCGGATTGCCGTCTCACCGGACTATGGGAGTGAAGAAATAGCGAGTGCACCTGTGTATTGCGCACACACTTGTGCACTATAATATCTCCTGCGTACCTGGTTGATCTTCGTTGAGACTGGCCGCCGTGGCCGAAACTGGCTGGGAGGATTACTTTCTTTTTCTTTCTTTTTTTATGGTCGAAATAAGTTTTTTTACTATACAACGCTATAAACAAATGCATGATATTCTCTTAAACCGGCATGTACAGTCAGCAGCATAAGTAGCTGAACAAATTCAAAATTTCAAATTGCCTACATACTTTTGTGTTCTTACTAATCTCTTTTTTCTCTTCACAAAAATAAATTAAAAGAGCTTTATTTTACTTCAAACGAAGAAAAAAAAAATGTTTCAGTTTAACTTAACGCGTATATGGACGATTTGAAATTTTGATTTTGTACAGATGCTGCAATCTGTACAGCAATCCCAAACGGCTAGTAGGCTGTATTTTTAAATTTTTGAAGACCTACAATGAAGCCGAATATGACCAAGAAGTTTGAAGATCTAACTATATCCTTTTTGTTCCAGTATTGGAGTACGTCGGTCCCAAATGGCGTACATTCGTGGCCAACATGTCTATAGCGCTGTTCTTTACCCTGGCTGCATCATTGCTTCCCTGGATAGCGCTTTGGGCCGACGACTGGAGACGGTTCACACTCATCACCAGCGTGCCGTTCATCCTTGCCCTGGCCACACCCTGGGTCGTGCCTGAGAGTGCCAGGTGATTTATTATACTTATAACTAGTTCGTTATAGTGCAGGATTGCGATTCATTGAGGAATAATCAGGATGTCTTTAGTCAACATTGGGATATCATGGACCAGTTACAACACCGACAATAATAATGTCTTAATTATATTAATGTAATTATTTTGTAGATGGCTGGTCTCTCAAGGCAAGATCGACAAGGCTCTCATCATCATGAAGAAATTTCAGAGGATCAACAAAACCGCCATACCCGAGAAGGTTTTAAACGATTTCACTGTAAGTACTGAATTTCTTATCATCAAAATTTAAGGATTAGAAATTTACCCAAAGAATATAATATCATAAAGAATAGATCATACTCATCTACCTCATATTCTATTTTTGGAAATGTAGATCAACATTCTTTTGGACTTATCTAGTAGTCGTACAACTTCGAAATTTCCGAAAAACTTTAATATTAATTTCCCCAGGAATCATCCATGAAAACAATTAAAGAATGCGAAGCGGAGTCTCGCTCGTACTCCGTCCTGGATTTGTTCAAGACTCCGCGTCTGCGCCGTAATGCAATCCTGCTCATTGTCATCTGGATGGCCATCTCGCTGGTGTTCGATGGCCATGTCAGGAATGTAGGGTCTCTTGGGCTGGACATCTTTCTTACCTTCACCATCGCCTCGGCCACCGAGCTTCCTGCTGACACGTTCCTCACTGCAGTGCTAGATCGGTGAGTTAATTCTAATGTATATTCACATTCCATTATGAAATGTGGGACGTCCTTCTACAAGGTGGACAGACGACCTTGTAAAGGCTTCAGGAACCCGCTGGATGCAGGCCGTTTCTGACAGGTTGGTCTGGAAATCTTTGGGGGAGGCCTATGTTCAGCAGTGGACTTCTAAAGGCTGAAAAAGAAGATTATGAAATTTTATGAGATTCTTTTAACTGACAACAGCCTCAGCCTTGTTATATCTTACTACAAAAGTTACTGATAACAAGGAATAACGATAGATATAGTCCGCGCGCGATCAGAATGGGATGTGGAACCTTGTCGAGATAAATTGCGCAGGTTATATTTGTAATTTATTTATACTGGCAGGGGAATATTATCACATAATATGTATAAGACATGATGTTATCAAGAGTATTGTTGTGAAGACCATGTTCTCAATCTATTTTGAACTTCCAGATGGGGCAGGAGATGGCTGGCGTGCGGTTCGATGGTCATCAGCGGTATCTTCAGTCTCCTCGCCACCGCTGTGCCTGTTGGTGAGTAAGATGGACTCTATCACAACTCTTGCTAATATGGAATCTAATCGAGAAAACAGTTTAAAGAATGGTTAGATTTGGCATATTGACAAAATATCACTATCAGTAAGAAGACTCAAGAATGCAGGAAAATAGAGTAATGTGACTTATTCGTTACAAACTTACAAACCATTAGAGTTCACCGGATATCAAGTGATCTTCACTGACCATAAACTCCTACAGTACCATGGATGCCTTGTCTTAATGTTAAGGAATGAATATTATGAAGTAGGCAGATGTTTGGGTATTAGGATATTTTGCTGTACCAAATTTGATGACCTACATACCTGAGAATTCTCAATAAAAAATTAGAGGGTACGTGAAGTTTGCCGGCACTATGCCGGCGTGGTGGATTAAAGCCTCAGCAGTGAGGCCACTCACTCACTCTCACTCTCTCTCTTCTGCCCACTGCTGAGCATGGGCAGAATATAATACAGGGCTGGTATTGTTATTATTCATGCCTTTTCATTCAGTCATTATTTCCAGGTGGACCGTCAGCCTCTCTGGCCATTCTCGGCCGGTTCGCCGTGAACATATCGTATAACATCGGGCTGCAGTACGCGGCCGAGCTGCTCCCCACAGTGGTCAGGGCTCAGGGAGTAGCCCTGATCCACATCATGGGATACGTGTCTTCGATCGTCGCTCCGTTTGTTGTTTATCTGGTAAGTTTCCTAAAAACAGGAGTAATACTGGAACTGATGCCGACTAGGAGTAACACTAGGATAGAGATTGACACTGATACTGCGTTTGATACCGGAACTGGTACCAGGCTTGACACTAGGACTGCAGCTGACATGGACACTTACGCTGTCACCTGTTTCTTGTACAATTTACGCAAAAAATAATTCAAATGTTACGTACTAAATCTAGATTCAAATACAAACCCATATAAACCGAAATGATAAACATTTTACCCAGGCCAACTACTCCCAAAATCTTCCCCTTCTGATCCTGGGCGCGCTGGGCGTGGTGGGAGGTCTGCTGTGCCTCTTCCTCCCGGAAACCATGAACACGGAGATGCCCCAGACCCTGGCTGATGGAGAGAACTTCGGCAAGGATCAACAGTTTTGGGACAATCCTTGCTTCCCCAGGTATGTGATTACCAACATACTTTCTGCTTAGGTAAAATAATCCAAGAGTTGGTATTTCATTTAAAATGTTTCTTTTTTTCTTCATTCCTACAGAAAATCGAAAGATGCCCAGCCAGAGAGGTACACGAAGCGCGCTTCAGTTTCAGTCAAAACTGACCAGGAATTCGTCAGGGCGATGCCAAGTGCCATAAGTTCTAGGGCATCCATCAGAGCGTCAGTCAGGGCATCCGCCAGGTCCAGAAGAGAGGAAAGAAGGGAAGAAAGAAGGGAGAATATGGTCTGATCTTCAATAGAATACGAGTCTAACATCTGAGAATAGCAGAATACTTCGGTGAAGTCAGTTCTTTATCTCACAAAAAAATGTACAGTTTTGGTATTTGAATTTACATGAATCGCCCTAGATTTGTACCTCATATTGAGTTACTGATGATATTGTGGGTTCATGATTTTGAAAAACACTGCACTCAATGTCCTTATACCTTTGAAGTTTAATCTTTCAATAATCGCGTGGCCCAAATGGGCCATGACGTCTCCTGCCAAAAACGCGAAAATAGTTTTTATTACCTACCAATATGGTTCTAGTTAAAAAAAAATGCAGTGTTGCCAGAAATTCGACAACTGAAAGAACTGGGTTCCTAAGCATTTAGAGAATGGATCAAACCATCTGATTTTAAAATTGCAGCTTACTGACATGAAAGCATGGTTAATTCAAGTTTTCTAGTAGAAAAGCGAAGTCAGAGAATCTCAGTATAAGAAATCAATTAACAGTTTCTGAAAATGCCTTTATGGTTTTATTTCTTGTGACTTCACTTGATGATATTTTGCGGCGGATAAAGGTTTTACTGCCTTAAGTCCAAGCAGTAAAGAGTGTTATGGAGGTTATTGGATGATATTTGTGTTAAAGATTGATCTCGGATTTTTTTATGTTTTAGGTTTGAGTTATTGTGAGATCATGTGGTCAGAAATTTAGGGTAGACCAAAAAAAATATACAAATTGTACCAGTAGCTGATCAAATTCATATTTATTATTTTTGTGATATTTTATCATAATTATTGGTTTCCTTTTTCTTCCAAATTTTAAATCTAGACAAAATATTACCAGTGGGACACTATTTTAAAAATGTTATATTTTTCCAGATTTCTACTCAAATATCTTTTGTTTTATATGGTTAACTACTGGTGCAATAAATTTATGAGATCATGTAAAACCGCCATAATGAGCGGTAAAAAACTCGCGGCAGGTCACGCGATCGTGTATACCTTGCCTTATAAAGCTTTTACAGTGGGTCTCCCACCCGGAAACGACTATTTTTAATAGTACAAACCGAATTTACAATAGTTTAAATAGTTGATTTTACATAGTATATTTTATTGTTTTTGTTTTTCTCATTTGTTTCGTTTCTATATTAAAAATCTCTGTCTATCCAAATTGTCCTAAATTGATTCTTGTCAAGATCTTAGAAGAATGATCTAAGAATCCAAACGAATGTTATAAATGAATCTTGCCTTATTATAGTTACAGTGTTAAGTACCCATTTGAAATTATATTAGCTCGACTCGGTATAATATTTGTATTTAAAAAAAATATAGGGTTTAATGCAAATACCCTTTTTTTTAAAGAATCTAACGACGCTTTGAACAAGACATGTGGAAAACATGGTAGGTTGGTAAGTATTCAAAATAACTTCACATACAAGGGAGATCATTCGTCACTTATTACACCTAAATAATTATACCTAAAGTAAAAAATGTAAAATGATTACAGGTCAACAACGATCTAACCATGTTCTAATAAACAGTTTACCTATATTAAATTTGATAAGACATTACATAAGATGCTTTTTAGCAATACCAGCTATTCAAGATTCATAAAAAAGTCGATGTAATTTCGAAGTCAAATACTCACAAAAATAAAAAAAAAATCATGTTAAAATATAAAATTTCAATCTCCATACCAGTAAGTAGAGTTTACTGATACCTACTTTTTGTAACATCATGTACTTATAAAAAAAACACATTTAATTGTCTACAATGACGTGTCAAACAGGACTTTTCCTCTTAGATTAAGTAGTTCGTTCTCAGAATAGCAATAGTAAGTTATGTAACTTAATTTTGCTATAATTATTTAAATAGTTTTAAGGTTAGCGTATTTTTGAAATGTCTTAATTGACAGCTGTCATTTTGACATTAAAGTGGCTGTCGAGGGATGAAATCGGAATGCCCAATCAAATTGCTGAAGTTATGTAATGTTGTCATGTGGCATATTGTAATTTGACGTAAAAAACATTTCTTATTAATCGTGCCCGATGTTATTCATAAAAAATGACAGCGGAATACAAATTTTAAATAGACCTAATTATACTGTTTTGAAAGCGCATTTTCTGTTCCATGTAGAGAATGTTATCATTACCAAATTTGAGTGGATGAGCATAAAATTCAATTTCATCCCTTTTCCGAAATTTAATCATAGTGATTGTGAAAAATGTGATTTGTAGAGAATAAGCAGAAATAACTGTTGCCATTTATGTTCGGGTCGATATATGTGAACATTGGAATGATTCTGTGATATGTAATAAACATAATGATATTAACATGTTCCTTGTTTTATTTATATTTACTGATTGTAATAGATAATAAAATAAACGAATAAAGTGGTCGATAGCCTAATTGGGAATGGAACGGTCTGCCAAGACATTGTCTCGGACATTGGTCCGAAGGTTTATCAATTATCGCTTTAACGATGAAGGAAAACATCGTGAGGAAACCGGCATACTTGAGAATTCTCCATTAAAATTTCGAGGGTATGTTAAGTCTGCCAACCCGCACTAGGCCAGCGTGGTGGACTAAGGCCTAACCCATCTCAGTAGCAGAGGAGGCCCGTGCTCAGCAATGGGCAATATAATATAATACAGGATTGATTGCATTGCATTGCAATAAAATAAAACAATCGTTCACTTACCTAGTTATTCTAATAATTGAGTATTCACACAAATAATGACATGGGCACATGTTGACTTGAGAAGCAGCAATTAGAATTGAGTTGCCTTGTCATAGTGCCTTTTGTAATGTCACGTTTTAATTTATATCTAACTAGGTACACCCTATTGCGGTTTGAAGGTCATTATATTCTGGGTACATGTAATATCTCAGGTGCCAAATACAATGCAGTGCCTCGCAATATTTTTTCAGATAATGTAACTGCGGCTGGAGCCAAATGCTTTTCTACAAGCGTTAAGGCCAATAGAATAGAAAATAATGTATTTTATTGACGTATCCTTGGGCTAGACTTGTCGATAAGATATGTCATTCGCATACATTATATTATATTCTATTGGTGTTAACACTTGCAGAAAAGCATTTTGGCTACAGGCCCTGTTGGCAGTGAAAAGATGACTATCTTATTCGTCGGGTGGTTTACAGCCATGAACAATTGTAACCACTGCTGGCGACCACGTAACTAGGTCTCTTGATATCATGCTGCAACTTGACGTATTTGAGCATTTGGCCAATGCAACATCAACTTTAAACATCACACAACGCCTATATTGCTTTGCTCAAAAGGTACAAATATCTTGACGAATATAAAGTGTAGTGCTACCATCACATAATCTCTTCCGCCCGTAAACACCCACAATCAGTCAATCCTTAGAGTGTAGCGATGGACAATCGCCTAGGGCTTCGCGCTTGCAAGGTGCACAAAGAAAATCATTACCCTCATTCATTAATTGGGTAAAACGGCCTCGCAAAGATCAGCCGTCCAGAGACTCGCATTGGTTATGGCCGCCAATGCCAAGAATTCAAAAGTAATGAATGCTCTGCCGCAATTCACACTCAATTTAATAGTGTCAAAAATATTGAAAGTGTGTTTTCTTAGTACATAATTGGAACTTGTGGAAGGTTTACCGACCTTCCATGTATGTATGGGACCCTAAAAAACGTTAATACAACGCTAATTGGATGATGTCATGCACACGCGACACAGACGCGAAATGATCAAACCAATTCCAATTGAACGCGGAACACTTAACTAGATATTTTTAATTACTTAAAATAGATAAGTGGGTATAAATCATATATATTGTTTAAGTATTTTAAGTTGCATGTTTTGTCTAATATTAAAAAGATTAGATTTTTTTGTATGTTAGTTTCCAATGGATGAACTAAAAAACGAATTGAGCGATTATAAAAATTCTTGCATTGATAATTTAATAAGCTACATTTTCCCTAACTATTATAGGCTACGTCTTAAAACGGGATTGGGAAACCGCGGGAGGAGCCGCGAACGAAAGCTAGTCTCAATAAAAGAAAATTATTTTCATTATATTATGTAAATAGCTATCGATTTTAAGGTATTTTTAATTACTTACCTTATATTTTTTTATCTATTTTCTTAACCGTTAAAGCCAGCGAATAGACATAAAAGTAAACTAGCTTTTGTCCGCGGCTACACCCGCACGAAACAGTTTTTCCTGGATGAAAGACCGCTATACATTTTCCCGGGATAAAAAGGTAGTCGGTAGTCTTTGAGTTTATCGCGTACCAACTTCGCCACCCCTTTTCACCCCCTTAGGCGATGAATTTCAATTAAATACGAAACAAGTCTTCCCTCAATTCTGTTAAAAAAGGTTTAAGCAAAATTAGAAGCAGATTGGACCAAGGAATCACTTTGTCCCATACAAACTTTACCCCCTTTTTCACCCCCTTAGGGGTAGAATTTCGGAAAATCCTTTCTTATTGGATGCCTTCGTCATACAAAGAACACGCTCCAAGTTTCAGGTCTACGATTAGCGGTTTAGGCTGTGCGTTGATCCGTCAGTCAGTCATTCAGGACAAAGCATTTTATATGTATAGATGACATGAGACTTCACGCTGTCCGTTTCACTTCAATTAAGCTAGCAGTTTAATAATTGCTGTATTTTTTAATTGACCATCTTTTAATTCTGATTCTAGCTGCTTTTAACAAGTCGATTCTGTTCAGCTTTTGTGTAACTAACCTCTATGGTAGTTGTACTAAAATGAGCATACTTACTTATCTATACTGATATTATAAAGCTGAAGAGTTTGTTTGTTTGTTTGAACGCGCTAATCTCAGGAACTAATGAACCGATTTTTAAAATTCTTTCACTAATAGGAAGCTACATTACTCCTGAGTGCTATAGGCTATTTTTTTATCCCGGAAAAACTTTACCACGCGGGCGGAGCCGCGCGCAATGCAAGTACTTACATAAAACAATACTTAGCTTCGGTCGTATATTCGACACCACGCAGCATTGATTGATGAGACCACAGATGAGACGAGCATGCCGTTCGCCTGATGGTAAGCGATACGACCACCCATAAACAGTAGCAACACCATCCAGCATCTTGAGTTACAAAGTATTGTGTGGCATTCCACTGCGCTCGTCATCCTGAGACACAAGATGTTAAGTCTCACTATGTCCTGTAGTTACACTGGCTACCACCAGTAACTAGGTAAAGACCTTTCGATGAGATTTCGATATACATTTCGACAGTTAATTTCTTTGTACGTAAAGTTAAGCACATTATTAGGACTTAACTTGTGCAAAATAATGATACTTATTCACCCCAAACTCGGTGGCAATGTCATGATGGTGAAATACATGTTGTTGATTATTCCAGAGAGTATTTGGTTTAGTGTTAATGGCCGGCCACCTGAAGGCAAAATAATCCAAATCCGCGCAAAATATCAAAAACCGGCACAAAATGTTTCCAATGAATCGAACCCGGAACTTCTCAGACCACATCCCAAAGCTGCCAATATACCAAGCGAGTATGTAGTGTTGTTTACTATCAATAAGTATCTTGATTGATTTAATACCCACTTCATCGTACCTAGTAGTTAGAGGAACGAGTAGATACGGCCATGGGTCATGCCTCGCGGATTTCTAAATAGAACAGCATTTTATTTGCTTTTGCTATTTTATATAACTGTATGGATAAACGCGGACTTAGGCATTTTCTACCAATTAAGCATTTGGGTGATGCAGAGATAAAACAATGTAGGTAGATTACTAATGATCAATATTATGACAAAATACATAATAATACCAGCTTTTACTCACGGCTCCGACCGCGTGGAAATTTTTTTCCGGGATAAAAGTCCCGCTTTATATTTTCCAGGGATAAAATTAGCCTATGTGTTAAACCAGGACATGATCTACCCGTGTGGCAAGTTTAATCGAAATTCGTTCAGTAATTTTGGAGATGTGGAGTAACAAACAAACAGAAAAACAGATAGACAGACAAAAAAGAATTATAAAAATCACTGATTTGTGTTCCATTACCCTTCTTTAGTCACCCCCTTTATTTTTATCACATTTCTTTAAACGTACAGATACACTGGTTCTAATGCTTTATTATACGTATAGATATGCGTAGCTTCTCTAAGTAATCTGTGATAGATATATAGATAGATCACATTTTTATATTCTAGTAGTCACACTGGATCTGACTCTAAATGAAGTCCCGATTTTATACTGTCCACCTCCGAGAAAAACTATTATGTATTTCTTTGAACCATGTTGGCCTTTTTACTGGATGCACATACACTAGCAGATGATCATAAGAAAGCAACGCACAGAAAAGAGCCACTGTGTTGGATATTTTTGATGTTATACTTTTTTTGGCGCGTTACGGGAAAATGATGAGAGTAAATTTTTACGATGCGCGCGCACATTCACGAAATACCGACACCCTGAAGTTAGCTATAGTCAACATTTTAGTTTTGAATTTTGAACGTAGAATAAGGCGAAAGAAAACCGACACCCTGAAGTTAGCTATAGTCAACATTTTAGTTTTGAATTTTGAACGTAGAATAAGGCGAAAGAAAACCGACACCCTGAAGTTAGCTATAGTCAAAATTTTAGTTTTGAATTTTGAACGTAGCATAAGGCGATGGATAATTTTTTTAAAAAGATTTTTATCTTGTTACGCCAAAGAAGTATAACTTCTAACGCGTGTACATAAGTACACACACACTTTTTTATCATATAACCTTGCCTTGCGGCAATCAACTCAGAAATTGCTCAAACCTCTTGAACTGTATCAAGTCTCAGCCACATTATTTTAGTGTACTCAAAAATATTGCATAAGTGACGACAATAAATTAGATTCTTCCCAGTGTATATAGTAATTAATTTATTTACTTAACAACGTGCGTAAACTGCTAATAACCGGCATCAACTGGTATTACGTTATCTTGTTACTTGTACGTGTCAGATCGGATGAGAAATGAATCAGGGGAAGCTAAATAACTCAAATTATGAAATAAATGTTTATGATCGGATAATGTGCAACTTAAAAATTCCCGAAATATTCATGAAGATATGCACAAAAAATGCTTAAAATATGCATGTAAAACTTCAAAATATGAAACATCAATGAATGAAAATTAACTAACGATTAATCAAACAATTTGCGAGAGCAAAAAAAAGTTCCTACTTGCAACCAATTTGTACGTAACATAGTTTTTTTAAACGCTTTCCAAAAGGAAGAGGTTATCAATTCGTGTGTTTGTATTCTTTTTTTTATGTATGTACACTGATTTCTCTGAAAATTGGGAGCGTATTTCCTCGATTCCTTCTTTGTTTAGTAAATAAGGGTCTCGAAGTGGTCCCATTTCAATATATTTTGGTTTAGGGTTCATCATTTTATGGAACAGACTGAATAGACCTGAATCATACGAGTAATGTTTAATAGAGTGGTGACCATACTGGTGGTAGGTCTCTCATTATGTAAGAGGCCGTCTGGGTGGGTACCACCGCAATGTCTATTTCTACCGCCAAGCAACAGTGTGCATGCACTGTTGTGTTTCGGTTTGAAGGATATTGTAGCCAGTATAACTACTGGACATAATGAGACTTAACATCTTATGTCTCAGGATGACGAGCGCAGTGGAATGCCACTCAGTATTTTGTCAGTCAAGGTGCTGGATGGTGTTGCTACTGTTTATGGGTGGTCGTATCGCTTACCATCAGGCGAACGGCATGCTCGTCTCGTCATTCAAAGCAATAAAAAAAAAAAAAAAAACCTAAAAAAAGTTCACCAGGTAAATACACAAAATGTCCTGGAAATGTCATTCATTTGTATTTCACTTATTTTTAGTTATTCTAATGAAAAGTAGTAATATAATTTCGCCTAAGATAGCGACAATATGCACTTTGAATTGACTTTGATTTTGGGCATTATATGCAGAGATGAGACATTTTAAAAATACAGTATTTAAAATGCAAAATACACAATACCTATATCCATTTTGTATTTAAATACTTTTTTTAGAAAAGTATTTTCTATTTTATTTGAAATACTTTTTAGGACATATTTTGTATTTGCAAATACAAAATACTTTTTGATAAGTTTTGTTAACAACAATACCATGTTAATGCGATAAAATAAATTAACAGAAGCGGTTGATCATTTTACCCACTACGCCCAACAAGCCGCCTGGCTCGCTACACCTGAATCAGCGGATACATATTACATTCAACATAAATGCCCCCTTAAAATCAGGGATATCCGAGCTCTAAAACGTAGTATACAAAAACGATGGCAGCAAACACGATATCCTGCAGATAAAATTCTTTTAAATTCTCTAACATCTAGGCTAAAACACTTAAAACACAGCGAACACCGAAATCAGAGCGTCCAAACAAGTCTAAAAAATCTAGACCCCACTGCTGCAACTGACTATTCCTTATGGAAGACGACAAAGTATTTAAAGCGTCCTACAACATCGCGACCTCCCATACGAAAAGCGGATAACTGTTGGGCTGTGAATGACTCTGAAAAGGCACAGACTTTTGCTGAACATCTAAAAACTGTCTTTATGCGGAACTCGGACCAGGGATCGTCACAGATCAAAGAAGTATCGAGTTTCCTAGAACAAACACAACAGCTAGATTGCCCAATAAAGAGTTTTTCAAGTCTCGAAGTAATACAAGCAATAACAAAACTCAATATAAATAAGGCTCCTTATGACCTCATTTCAAAGATCCTTAGATAATTACCAAAAGAAGGCATAGTTTTCGTGAAGTCCATCTATAATAAAATTTTAATAACAGCTTTGGTACCTAAACAGTGGAAAGTGGCACAAATAATAATGATCAGAAAACCTAGTAAAAGCCCAGATGACGTTAAATCATACAGACCTATTAGCCTGCTGCCGATCCCATCCAAAATATTGGAGGTGTTGTTCTTGAGCATACTAATGACTATAATAAAAGACAAAAATATCATTCCCGAGCACCAGTTTGGCTTCCGCCAAAAACACGGCACTATAGAACAAGTCCACAGACTTGTTGACAATATAAACACAGCTTTTGAAAGGATATTGGATATTGCATTGCATTGATCCAATATTGCAGTCACCTTTTTAGACATTTCACAAGCCTTTGACCGCGTTTGGCACGAAGGCCTCGTGTTTAAAATTAGAAAAAAAACCTTCCCATAAACTACCATAAATTTATTAAATCATATCTGGAAAAATTACACTTTTTCGTAAAACAAGGAGAATACATAACGCCGTCCCAAAAATTAGAAAATAGCCTTAATGAAATCTCGGCCTGGCTCAAAGATTGGCGAATAAGGACAAAAGAAAGCAAATCCGTACAAGTCACCTTCACTATTCGTAAAAACTCGTGTCCACCAGTAACTTTAAATGGAGTACAAGTCCCACAAGCTGATGAAGCTAAATATTTGGGAATGCACCTTGATAGACGACTGACATGGAGAAAACATATTTATACCAAACGCCTGGCAATGGGTCAACAAATACGTAAAATGTATTGGATGATTAGGCGGGAGTCGCAGCTTTCACTTGAAAACAAATTGTCATTCTATAAGTGTACCTATAGATAAAACTAGTCTGGACCTACGGCCTGCAACTATGGAAAACGTCCGCAAATACCAACGTTGAAATAATACAAATATTTCAGTCAAAAATGTTACACATGACCACCACCAGCTGCACCATGGCATGTGACCAATGATAGGCTACACCATGACCTAAATGTAAAAACAATTAAACAAGAAGTTAAACAAATTACTGAAACATACAAAATCAGACTATTGCAGCATCCAAATACACTTGCAAAGCATCTAATGAAGAAGCCAACTCTACCTCGGCGTTTGAAAGGAAAGATACCTCAAGATCTATAATAAATTATGTACTAAAACCTTCCCTGAAAAATATACATTTGAATAACGAAAGCCCCATCCAAATCAGGTCAGTACTTTTTAAGAAAATCGCGGCCATACAAACTTACATACATACGGGTCGAATACAGATCCTCCTTTTTTGAAGTCGGTTATATAAAATAATCATAGATGGAACATTAAAATAGCGGATGTGTCAGTGGACATGCTCCGTACACGTTAAATTCATATGTATATACCCACCGATTACTGAATTTCACCTAGGTATATAAGATTGCAAGATAACATAAAAAATAATAACTCAAAATCGGAGGTCTTTAAAATTAAACGATTTTGGACATGTCCTTTACTTTGATAAAAAGAAACACTAATAAAATAAATAAAGTTTTAAACCAAAGGTATTTTATTTTAATAAAGTATTTTGGAAATACGTATTTTGTATTTAGTATTTTAAATATAAAATGAAAAACTATTTTGTATTTTGTATTTGAGATTAAAAAAAAAGAAAAGTATTTACATTATTTACATATTTAAATACATTTTATAATCTATTTTGCACATCTCTGATTATATGCAAAAACCAGCAAAAATGGCCAAAATATGCAAATACATATAATACGCTATTTAAGTAATTATAATTATACTTTATACGCGTTATCGCTACCACAACTGAGGGTGGGTAGTGGAACGGTCATGTTGTTTTCACACAGTTTTACGGCCGCATGTCGACAATCGGGAGTATAGCATCATCCGAAAGAGCATTGGACCGAGTCCCTAACACTATGTACACCCTACACCGGCATACCAACCAAAACCCTTAGTAAGTAAGTTGCTTCAGCAACTTCTTCTGGCCCCTCTGTGCAACAAAAATACGTTAAAGGGTCCCAAAACCATTATCAAAACATCCAGGTCTAAAAATTCCTTTGTCTATGGCAAGGGTCGAATGCATTTAATTGGCGTTATTGATGTAACTGTCGCGGTTACTTACTGATAATACAAACCTACACGCCAACAATATTATAAAATGCGATTGTTTTATCTTGCGATTCAGTTTCATGAAAATCTGCTAGTAATGCCGTGTTTTTTTTGCCGAAAAAAGAGGTCCATTTGTCCTCTTAATTTTTTAAATTTTAAAAGCTATGTTTAGTTGAGTTTGGGGTAACATAGTAATTTATTCGGCCATTTTTATACGTAATTATCAGACTACCTACAATTTTTTAAAATATAGTGCTTTCTCACGGCTTCGCGCGCTATAATTTGGTGTTATATAATTAGCTTATTTCATCAAAATCGCACACACAGAGTTACTTTCGCAGTTTAATTATATAAGTACAATGTACAGATTCTACTGTTCAACCTATGCCCGTATATGCACTTATTATTCGTATTTCCAATGGTAACTGAAGGTTGTACCTAGTTATTCGCCATGGACTGTAGAGTTTAATATAAGAAACAAATAACGCTTTTACGATTCTATTATGATTACTGTAAAATAGAAATTCAAACAGTAGTTTATTTATTTAACAGTGACGATAGGGCTACAGATATATTTATCTTCATTATAGGTGGGACAAACATAGCTAGCCGGTTCGCGAACCAACGGCTCTACGAACCAGCTTGAGATTTTGCATAGTTTTAGGTCTGGGAGTGACATAATATCTTTATGTCATACTGTCTGTATATCATATTTTATTTTTATGGCATTGAATGACGAGACGAGCATGTCGTTCGCCTGATGGTAAGCGATGCGACCACCAATAAACAGTAGCAACACCATCCAGCACTTTGAGTTACAAAGTACTGTATGGCATTCCACTGCGCTCGTCATCCTGAGACATAAGATGTTCAGCTCACTATGTCCTGTATATACACTGTCTACAATGTCCTTCAAATCGAAATACAACAGTGCATGCACACTGCTGCTTGGCGGTAGAAATAGACATTGCGGTGGTACCCACCCAGACGGACTCTTACATATAATGAGAGACCTACTTAATGTAGAGTAAGCATACACTTTTATGGTATTGCATGAATCGTTCGATGATATTATAATGAAAATAATATCTTGAAACATCAGTTGAAGCGACTATCAATTAATCAAATGGAAACGAAATATTGACGCCCGGTGCCGCCATTTTGTGTCGAGTGTCTGGTGTTACAAGTTGACTGCGCGGGAATTTAATATAATATATACGTTTTGTGTTAACAAAAACACAATTAGCTCAAAATAAACATAACACGTGACGTATAATCATTACACGTAGATTGGCCTTCTTTGTCTAGTAACTGCACAGAATCGAAGCGAAAGTTCCTAAGTTTGATTACAAGTACAATGCTTTGCAGAAATTGGACTATGTTTTTCTTACGGACAGAGACGTAAAAGATTTAAAATAGAACATCTCTCAGTTCTATACAAGGCCTGGTACAGGGCAATACAGGGCTGGTTTGGTGGTGGTGGTGGCGGTTAAGTACTAGGTACGTACGTACTAGCCATGTACGCGGTTTTTTAAGTAATACCTAGGTATTACAGACGATTAAAAAAATAACAAGAGGTTATTGGTAGAACCTAATTCATTATTTTGTTTCTTTGACGCTCAAATCAATTTGCGTAAGAAAAAAAGCGATGAAACAGTTGATGGATATAAATAATAAGGTTATTGGAGAAGGAATTGTAAATATTTCAAGTCTGACAGGTCAGGATCAACGCAAGTCACAAACACTGTAGAACTATTTATATCTTATCATTCTTAAAAACTAAACGAAACAACACAGCAATAACTAGTGAAACCGACATAATTCTAAAACAAACCGAATTATGTCAACAGTTAGTTTTATAAAGCATCCATCGATGTAACACCACGCTATTCATTCTAACGCCGGCACTCGTGGAGTCTACACATCTCAACTACTACACGTGTTCCTTCTAGCGTCTTTGGTGGCAAACAAGGAAAACCGGGGTAAGTTCCATATATCTGAATCACTTGGTTGAATAGTAAGCTCTATAGACTATAAACAGTATTCCAGGATTATGAGTAATTCATGGTACTATCGTGTGCTCATCTAGTCGCAACTTTGAGGTTAAATTTCATAATATCTATTATTTTATTATTGACAGTAATGTTAGACTAAATTCTCTAAGGTTTAGACTCAAGCACGAAGAAATAGACAGAGCGTTGCTGTGTAAGTACTCGTGCTGATATACGATAATTTCGGTATTTTAGCCGAAAATTGGCTGACGGTTTCGAAATATTTTTTTATTTTCGGTTTGAGCGTTGTAAACTTCTTTGTTGTATATACCCACGATACAAGATTTACAGCATATATGGGCCGTTTCGACTGGCGCCACAGAAAAGCAACAGTTTATTGTTACGTTCACGCAATTAGTAAGGTTGTCGGAAGTCCATTCAGCTATAAAATTTCTCTGACATTAAAGGTCTTATCTCCAAACACCCTTTACCATCGCGTTGAATATAATTCCCGACTGCCGCGGTGGCATAGTTCTATTGAGGTACAGCTGCAGTACTTAGGCCTCGGGCTCGATCCCCGGGTCGGGCAAAGTGGTATTGGGTTGCTCTATTCAGTATGTGCCCGGAGTCTGAAATTATTGCCCGATATGGCGATAGAGTCGAGCCCTATCACATCATGGGACAGAATACGCACGGTGAAGGGTGGGTACACTAGTTGCGCCTCTGCCTACCCCTTCGGGGATAAAAGGCATGAGTATGTGTGCTGAATATGATTATCGCTCTTTTATATTATTTATATTAAGTGGTTCGCACTCCACGCAGTGTTCATCGATTGTTTATTTATAATTTTCATTCATTGCCTTGAACTGATTTGCGCATGTCTGTTTTGTCACGTCATTAATTTTCAACATATCTAAGTATAAACTTTTGAGTCATTGTCTCCAGGCAATTATTATGGCTCATTTACACTCTTGCCTCGTAGTTCGGATCGTGTTCGCCTCGCAGCTCGCGTGATGCGAATTTCTGTTTATACTTTTGCGGTAGGTTCATTTGTTTCAGGCGAGCGCCGCGAGTCGCGAGGCGAAGCGCGTGGCGAGTCGCAAGCGCACTGTTTACACTCCCGTCTCGTGGTTCGCCCCGCGACTCGTCTCGCCGTACGCGCAAGAGTGTAAATGAGCCATTAGGATTTAAGTACCTATATTACCTACTAGCCTTTGCCCGCAGCTTCACCCGCGTGTAAGAGTTTTTCTGGGATAAAAGTCCCGCTATATATTCTCCCGGGATAAAAAGTACGCTAAAACTTCACAGGTTCTCAAAATATCTCTATAAGTGCCAAATTTCATCGTTCGGTAGTTTTTGGGTTTATCGCGTAGAGAACTTGTATTATACTATACGTAAGGAAGGAAGGAAGGATAAGGACACCAGTATCTATTTTTCAGGATTTTTTGTAAAACAAGCACAAGTTGGTACTTATTACGCAATATTATTTTGCCATTAGGTACACATAGCCAAACCACGTGGTCAGTGGACACCGGGTATGTTTTATATGTGAGTAAATAACGACCATAAATGTAGTGGAAAAATTGTCTACAGGCGGACATCTTGCTATCAGCATTTCCATGAGATACCTACTATAAAAAATAGCATCACATCGGACACAGATTCAATTATATAAGATGTTTAGTATATTCGAAAATTGAGCAACGGTAGTATAGTGAAAGGGAAACGGACATGAGTCAGAAATCCTGGATTCTTTTCCCGCTTCTCACAAAGCATCATTTTATTATTAAGTTTTTATAACTCTTTACAAATGCTTTTACTGAGAAAGAGATATATGTAGTAAATAAGCGTTTTTTTTAATAATCTCGAATGTAGAGTCTAGCAATTCGCATTATGTCGCATTTACTCTACCAAAGAGTATCCCATGCCCAGCTGTGGGACATCGCAGGGCCGATATTTACAACAATTACTTGAGTTTATAGTTTAATTGATAACTGCAAGCACGTTAGAACATCATGGAATCGCGTGGAGATCTACAGCGAACCATCACGAATGTATTGACTATTTAATAATGATGGACTGCACTTAACTTCAGGTCATAGAGAATTAACTGAGTGGTTCTAACGGGTTGTCAAGTGAGTAGGTACTGGCAGAGTGAGAGAGATAAAGCTATATTGCGGCCAGTAGATGTAACAATGACTACGCTACAGATATTCCGTTGTTTTGTCTCTTTCTACGGTTAATTCTGTGAAAATATTACTTGTTGTAATTGTCAACATCGTATACCTAGCCTGAAAGGTAATTTGTATTGAAATTGGAGTTTTTAATACAACGTGAATTATTTTTTTAACAAAGTAGATATGTAATGCAGTATCGTCGATGCCAGAAAGTAATATAGATTTTTTTAGGTATTATATATAGATTATGTATAAGTTCCCTTTTAGTTAAGAGGCCGTATCTAAAATTTCAACTATTTCAGTCAACTTTTCATCGTGATTATTCAAAAAATAAACTGATCTGTTTAAGTTCTAATACATCATCGGAAAGACCATTTCAACACTAATAAAATAGGTAAACGAGCCACATTTTTCATATCTTTCTTTAACTTCAATCCATCCACCAAGTTCCAACGTCTGTTTCAGAAATTTTGTTTTACGGAGACTCAAACATGTCGAGTTAACACGTTAACACTATAACACTTTCATTTTGTATGATTTTACGTTGAAAATACAGAAATTATCTCTTTCATAATTAAGGTGACTTTTACACCAATAAACAGTAGTTTAGATTAGTTAGTTTAAAACACGGTTTTGATTGAAAACGGCAACATGTTTTAGTCTCCGTACAAAAAAAAATCGGAAACAGACGTTGGAACTTAGCGGATGGAACGGTTCCAGCGTTATTTTTTACCAAGTACGTGTAAGCTCTGAAATGAACTACCTGTGTCGGTGTTCCCTGGGCGCTGTGACCTGTCCTTCAAACGAGGCTTAAAAAGAGTATTGTCCCTACGGTAGGCAGCGGCTTGTCTGTGTCCCTGGCATCGCCGAGTCCATGAGCAGCGGTGGCCGCTTACCATCAGGCGGGCCGCTAGCTCGCCTACCTAAACTAGCATAAAAAAAAATTAGATATAATTTTGTCGATAGCATAATCCGTCTCAACCAGTGTAAACTACCTACCAAATATCTTAGCAATGTAGCATCATTATTGTTTCATCGCAGAGAGGTAAGATCCAAAAGACGTTCACCTATCTACTACCAAAAAGGATTCGGTATAAGTTATTTACAATTTTATTAGCCTAATGATATCTTATGTCTACGCGAACGTTAGACATCGAAATAAAAGTATTATATTTCAGATTTATTACTCTGCTATGCGCATCTTTCAATAAATAAACATTATCATAATTAAGTAATAAACTTAGGAGATTTTAGTCAAATACCAGTGTATTTTGATTTTATAGTAAAATCGTGTGTGTTTTAAGCTTCAACAAATCAAAAGAGGCGTTCATTAGTACGCGAGTAATAAAATATGATAGCTGTTTTATTATCTCGTATGCGTACGATTACTGAGTACATAGAATTTAACTATGCTATAAATGATAACATTAATATACAGTTACTGTTGCTACAGCCACCATAGCCATATACTCGTTGCAAGGGTCGCTCGCTCAAAAATTACAGAATAGTCAATAGTAGGTACTGATGCACCAATAAATATGATATGCCGAAGCATGGTGAGCAAAGCACGGTACGGGGGTCCTATCAGTTGTGTAAATACATCTGTGTAGGCAAATTCATGGAATCGGGCCCCTCGGCAGTGCAAAATCCGTTAACTTTTTTAGGGTTCTTCTGAACCGTCCTCTTCTTCTCGGGTCAGGACCCCCTCAAGTCGGGGGCCCGTGGCATTTTGCCGTTATACCACCTTATAGGTACGCCACTGAGTCCTATATAGAGTTTGTTCCGTACTCTACATCGCGAAATATCATAGATCCTACCTACTTTGTAATTAAGAATTTGTAGCTGTGATACTGTTTATAGACAATTGTTATAATTACTATGAAGAAAGAATCAAAAAGCAAAGAAAAAAAACCATACGACACTTAATATATAAATACCAACTCTATTGTTACAGGCGCAACTTCCCGCTTGAAGTTTCCGTAATCAGAAATCACGTCGGAAAAAGTGTCTTTTAAGGAACAAACCCTTTTCCAAAATGGCATCACGTGACTATAGTGTGCAGGGCCCGGGGCAGCAGCCCCGCGGGCCCGCCACTGACTTGGAAATGCAAGAAGCACCGAAAAGTAAGTTTTATTCCCTGCCGAATGCCAGTGTTTGAATGATACTTGGGCAGTTCTTATTATTTGTTCTTTTACCTAAGAATATACAGTATTTTATTTTTAAAGAAACTTGTGTATTTTTTTAATCGAATAAGAAAAATTAAAGCCGCGTGCACTCCCAGATGTCCTATAGAACCCTCAATTCAAAGATATGATCTTATCTTTCAAAGACTAAAGCATCCCTAAACTCCATCATCAGAAAACGATCCTAATCGCTATATCTTCGGATCTACCTCACGAACAAACCGATGAAAATAATCTATAAACCTGCCTATTCCGATTGGTCCATTTTCTTCAAAATATCTTAGATTGTCTATCATGGATTAGAATCTTTGATGGATGTCTTAACAATTATTATACTTGCAGATAACGGTGTCCACCGCCGCCGCCTCAAGGACCTGGACGACATCTTCCCTTACATGGGCCACTTCGGCTGGTACCAACGCCTTCTCTTCCTGCTCATGATACCGTACGCGTTCTTCTTCGCGTTCGTGTACTTCGGGCAGATATTCATGGCGATAGTGCCTTCTGAGCACTGGTGTCATGTCCCGGAGCTGGCCAATCTGACTGTTGAGGATCGGTGAGTTACTTTACAGCAGAAAATGGTGGATATCTTTTTTCTTGGCAACAGCATGACGCCAGTCAGCTTATTCAGTGAAGACTGAGTTTTGGGCGAGCGCTTTAGGTACTCTCAACCCTTAGGTAACCATGCTGAGATCTCCCCAGGTGGAGTACGGGCCTCGGCTCAGGAGTCAGGACGGTCGTAAAGGAGCAGAGACATCTACGATAGAGGGGACGATTTAATCTTAATTACAGAGATGTGCAAAATAGATAATTTTTTTGTATTTCAAATACAAAATAGTTTTTCAATTTATATTTAAAATACTAAATACAAAATACGTATTTTCAAAATACTTTATTAAAATAAAATACCTTTCGTTTAAACTTTATTTATTTTATTAGTGTTTTTTTTTATCATAGTAAAGGACATGTCCAAAAACGGCCCTAAAATTTTAACCAAGACAGTTTATATATATTTGGATAGAACTCCTAAAAACTAGCCTTTTACAATAAATCGTTTAATTTTAAAGTCCTCCAATTTTGAGATACTTTTTTTTAAGTTATCTTGCAATCTGTCGTATAGGCACAGTACACAGATATATATTACCGTGGTATAGGTGACATTCAGCAATCGGTGGGTACCAGCGACTAGAGCCTACCTATATGGTCGCTGGTGGGTACATATGAATTGAGCGTGTACGGAGCATTTCCACTGACACATCTGCTATTTTTATGTTCCATCTATGATTATTTTAATTAACCAACTTCAAAAAAGGAGGGTCTGTATTTGACCATATATGTAATATGCATGTATGTAAGTTTGTATGACCGCGATTTTCGTAAAAACTAGTGATCCGATTTGGATGGGGTTTTCGTTATTCAAATGTATATTTTTCAGAGAAAGTTTTAGTATATAATTTATTATAGATCTTGAGGTATCTTTCTTTTCAAGCGCCGAGGCAGAGTTGGTTTCTTCATTAGGTGCTTTGCAAGTGCATTTGGATGCTGCGATAGTCTGGTTTTGTATGTTTCAGAAATATGTTTAACTTCTTGTTTATTTGTTTTTACGTTTAGGTCATGGTGTAGCCTATCATTGGTCACATGCCATGGTGCAACTGCTATCATGCGTAATATGTTTGACTGAAATCTTTGTATTATTCAACTATGGAATTTGCGGACGTTTTCCATAGTTGCAGGCCGTAGGTCCAGACTGGTTTTATTATACACTTATAGAATAACAATTTGTTTTCATTGAAATAAAACTATTTTGCGGATTTTATAGCGGTTTTTTAATTAATATTTTCTCCCGATGTTTCGAAGGCTTTGCAGCACTTCGTGGTCACGGGGCGGACTGAGGTGTTGGCGGTCCGAAAAGTTAATGTTACAATATCTGTTTTGCGTAAATCGGACCGTCATTAACAACAAATTTTTAAAAATTTATAATTTAAAATGAAGGTAGATATTGTAACATTTTGTATGGGAGATTGCGATGTTGTAGGACGCTTTAAATACATTTTCGCGTTCCATAAGGAATAGTCAGTTGCAGCAGTGGGGTCTAGATTTTTAGATATGTTTGGACCCTCTGATTTCGGTTTTCGCTTAATAAGTGTTTTAGCCTGGATGTTAGAGAATTTAAGAGAGCTTTATCTGCGAGATATCGTGTTTGCTGCCATCGTTTTCGTATACTGCGTTTTAGAGCTAGGACATCCCTGATTTTGAGGGGGCATTTATGTTGAATGTAATATGTATCCGCTGATTCAGGTGTAGCGAGCCAGGCGGCTTGTTGGACGCAGTGGGTAAAATGTTCAACAGCTTCCGTTCAAATTTTTTATCGCACTAATTTCTTGGTATTGGTGTTAACAAAACTTATCAAAAAGTATTTTGCATTTCGCAAATACAAAATATGTCCTAAAAAGTATTTCAAATAAAATACAAAATGCTTTTCTAAAAAAAGTAGTGGTAATGGAAATAGGTATTTTGTATTTTTTATTTTGCATTTGAAATACTTTATTTTCAAAATGTCGGCCGGTACTAGGGTCAGAGAAGTGGGCAACGCAACGAGAACGGAACTGCTGTCGTGTGGAGTATAAGAGTTATCAGAACTCGTTCAAACGTATAGTGGCTAGAGTGGTTTTGTTATCCAGGTCTTTAGGGACTGATCTCGGTGTTCTCTATTTCGTTTGGTCAAAATATGAAGTGTAAATGGACGCTTGGCGAATAAGCGTATTCGGATGTTGGGTGGCGCAAGCGAAATAGCGTCGGCTGCCTCCTTATTCTCTATGACAGTGTTACCATAAAACGCGGCCGCGTTACGTTAACTTCGTGTAATTAGCGTTAAATGGTATTCTGTATGCCAATTTTCATAGTGATAAACGCGATGAGTTACGTTATGCGCTTGTTACGAGCGGCGAAAATAACGTGTCACAGAGAATAAGGGGGCTGGTCATTTTTATGTGTATTTTGGTCGGTCGGTCAATGCCTACTGGTCAGTATGTTGGTGTCTATGTGGAGGTTGCTGTTACGCACGTACCACGGGGCACCAAGGATCTCACGTGAGAAGGTAGTCTTATATAGGTACTTACTTATAATAAACTAGCTAGACGGAGGTTGTACTTATATGGCTAACTGTACCTACTACTGTTTTATGTAGAGATCTTTCGATTCACAGGTAAGTACCTATATGATTCTTTTAAAATTACGGTTGCTCACTTTCAGTACTAAGTTATTAGTATTTACTACGAGGATAATTTTTTTAAATCTTTGTTTTAATAAATTAGTAAATATTTAAACTCATGCGACATCGACGTCAACGACTGCCTCGGTGGCGTAGTTGTATTACGGTTCGTAATGCTGAACTCTCGGGTTAGATCTCCGGGTCGGGCAGTGATATTGGGTTTTTCTATTCAGTATCAGCCCGGAGTCTGAAATTTGTGCCCGATGTGGCGATGGGCTCGCCCCCTATCACATAATGGGACGGAGTACGCACGGCGAACGATGCGTTCATTAGTTGCGCCTGTGCCTGCCCCTTCGGGGATGAAGGGCGTGAGTGTGTGCATTTAAACTCCATAACTTCTATGAAATTCCATGGCTAGCAATTTATTAAAAATTTAAATCATTTTTAAGCTTTGGTGGATATTTTAAGTATAAAAATATGATGAATGCCAAAAAACATAGTAGAAATTTGAATATAACTGCAGGAAGCATAAATTTGGAATAAATTAATTACTCTTAGTCTGTGATCTGATAATAACATACATTTTAATAGAAAAAACTGTACCTATTTCATTGTGTAAAGTAGAACAAAAGAAATATGCTTATCAACTACTGTTTTAAAATAATAAAAAAAGAAACTATTCATCACGTAGACGAACATAATTTTACTTATGATAAGTCAGGATACATGATACCTAATACTTAATCATTAGTCCAATATATAAATATAGAAACATAAATTATTGTTAAATAGGTACCCAAAGAAGCCAGCTCGGTCTAGCAGGATAGACGTGACAAAATAACATGATGAAAGCGTTTCGATCCTCACCGGTGAGGACGACAAAGGCACTAACCTATCAGCCTTCCACTAGCTACCTAAGCGATAACTACCCGGAGAAGAAAGGCAAAAAGAAACTCCGGGCTTACTTTTATGTCATCATTTGTCCATTGAATCTATTGTAAACATCAATCCAAGTCTATTGTATACAAAGTCAGATTAATTATATAAAGCTAATGTCTACACATCATCTTCAAAGTGGGGTAAAATCCAATAGGGTAGTTTCCTATGTTTGATTTTGTCCATTATTTTAGATGTAACAGAAAATAATACGAAAAAGAAATTCTTCTGTGCAATCAGCATCTAAATCGATTGAAAAATAAAGCAGTTATTCAATTTTGAAAAAATCTTGTGAGCAAAAGTGGGGCCGTGGCGGGGATATCGCGCTATCTCTTTCGCACGCAGGGAGCGTTATGGCCGACGGCGCTTGGTGACGTCGCAGCCTAGTATTGCTGTTATTTGACAGCTACCCCTTCCACCAAATTTCAAAGCTTTATAACTTACTTACTATTGCACCAATTTTGAAGTCTTTTTCCATTAGATTTTGGATAGCATACATTTTTCATAATTGTATTTTTAAAAAAAATGTCAACTATCCTATTGAAGGAATTTCACAAACATCAATTTCCTGAGACTTCCTGTAGCTCTTAATATTGCAGAACACACTGCTCAAGGTCAATTTTTTATCAACAAATAACCGTCTGATTCATTGACACCTGATTATATAAAAGTAAACAATGGAACTATTTAATTTATAGTTACGTAAGCTAATACCTCTTACCCCAGAAGTGTAGGTAGAGAGGCAACTCACGGATCACCCACGATGCGTAGAGCTAATTTCAGGCTCATAATATGATAGGTGGCGACAACGTCAAAAAAAGCAAAGTAATTTAAAGTAATATAGGTAGTATATTATAATTGAAAAAAAACAATAATAGTAGGTATATCATTTTCAGTCGAAGCCTGTCCATACCATTGGCAGAAGATGGAAAATTCGAGAGATGTGTAGTATACGACGTGGATTGGAAGAAAATAATTCAAGATGGCGTCCGAGTGTCGGATCCAAAATGGCCGACGAAGAAGTGTGTCGGACAGTGGGAGTTCAACTTCACTGACGTGCCTTATGAAACTATTGCTACTCAGGTAAAAATACTGGCAGAAGAATATTATTAAGTTATGGGTACATAATATATGTCTATTAATCGGTCAAGATATATCTTATTTGGACTGTGACCCCGAGGTCAGTAGTAAGGGATTCACCGATACTGGAGCAGGTTCGACGGCCGGTCCGCGGCGCTCCGGCGGCTAATGGCCGACGTTTTTGATTGCTCCAGATTCGGCCCGCGGAACCCGCGAATAAATCCGCGGATTACTTTAATACCTACCGCGAATTAATTTGATACCTACCGCGGATTAATTTGATACCTACCGCGGATTAACTTGATACCTACCGCGGATTAATTTGATATCACCCGCGAATAAAAATTATATCGTCCGCGGAATCCGTATCATATCACCCGCGAGGTAGGTATGAACCACGAATTTGTTCATGGTCTACGGTTCCCTTAAGCTTCTACTTTTTCCCTGTTCGTTGTGCTTTTAACTTTCTACTTTCTATCGGCGATCCTTTTTTTATTTGAAGGATGCAAAGGTCTTTGTCGCGTATTTCTATTAACTCGTGTTTCTACGCAAAAGCCGTTTAAAATTACTTAATAGTTACCCTTTACGCATTACGAGCATTGTTTATGATAGATAAAGCAACATTTTCCCTGTTTCGTTGTGTTATTGACTTTCTACTTTCTATCGGCGACCCTTTTTTATTTGAAGGATGCAAAGGTCTTTGTCTCGTATTTCTATTAACTCGTGTTTCTACTTAAAAGCCGTTTAAAATTACTTAATAGTCGCCCTTTACGCATTACGGGCATTGTTTATTATAGATAAAGCAATCGTTACAATACACCATACCTTTCTCAAATTCTAGGTAAAACCCTTTGGGTCTTCTCATTGTCATAATAATTACGGTTCCCATTATTCACATTACCTGATATTACGTATTCAACGGAACATTTAAGGTGAAAGTCGAAACATGTTGGATCTTGTCTGCAAGGAAACAATACTCCCTCTCCATATAAAAGACCGACTCAAAATCACATGGTATCGTATTCCGCTCTGTGCTCTGCTCGAAGTGTGATCTCCAGTTGTGTGTAACAGTGAAGTGATAGTAAAATTGTGAAATAGTTAAATAGTGAAAGTGTTATAAAAATGAATGTAAGTACCTTTATATACTTTGATCTAAAAGTGTTGTAACCAGATGTTTCATTAATTGTTTATGCCATGTGTTGTCCACCAGGTTAATACATTTTAGCTATCTTTGATGTCTTATTAATTTATCATTGTTACTAATGTGTACATGTATACTTCGCATACCTATAAGTATTTATCATACAGTACTTACTTAACCGATAATTAAAACAGTTTCATTTCATTTTGTTACAGTTTTCTGAAAATACTTACAAAAACTACTATTATGCTGAAGAAATCGACGAACCTAGTGATGAAGAAGGTACACTCGCTTTTAAAGTAAAAAAAGCGATAATAGCAAATAAAAGACCGATCGAATGCAACAGCATTGATGAGTTCTTCGAAAAACCAAAAAAGAAGAAGACAACAACAAGAAAGTCATCCAGTGTTGGTCGATCGACGAGCGGGGGTGTTTCATACATCCGATCAAACAGCGATGACAACAGTTCTGCATCACATCTCATAAAAATTGAGGTGTATGAAGTGAATAAAATAAAAAACATCGCACCGACGGAACATTGGAAACACGCTGATGTGCGAGTCAAATATTACGCGGAAACCGACAGTGATAAGAACTTGCAAAGTGTTAAGGACACTATATACAATATAACTAAACAGTTGGCTAGTAAGGACGATTGTGTGAAATATTTTATAGACACAGACAAATGAACAAAAGTGCCAGTGCGTGTTAATGTTTTAATATCATAACTTTAATCATATGCTTTGTACTACTATTATTGAAATAAGAAACTATTATTGTAATAACTGTACTTAAGAATCTACCTGTTTAAATTTAACTTACATTGTATTGTATTTAAACTTTGTACTCTTTTAAGTTACATACTTAATAGATTAATTTGTTTTTGATTCTAGAACTCTTTGTGAATTGTGTTATTGCTAAGTATTATTGTAAATAGTTATAAGTCTTTTTAGTGTTTTTTCATGCTCATGCTTACGATTGTAAAGTTATTGGGAACATTCATAAATTGTTTGGAAGAATTATAAGTATTGTATGGGGTTATTAATCTTCAATAAAGAAAAATCATTCATTCATTTTCATATTTCATTTATTCACCTCAAAACATGATTTAAATAAACCATTTAAAAACACATCATTGCATATTGTATTATCACTAAATAATACTTGAAAATCTTTGAGACTCTTACCATAGTATTTATAATACAGATACATTAAACAGTACTCTCCACAAACTATAGTAAAGTCATTTTGAATTCGACTTGTATTGTAATTCCACATTCTAGAATTTCTCGCTAAAAACATTCGGTGGTATCCTTGAGGTGGTCGACCGTATGAATCAAAGTACTGTCCAAAACCATTCTTATCTATGTGTATGGCGACCCAGTGAGAACCTGGTTTGTTATCAGAGTCTAAGTTGCTAACTACGTATGTAGGAGTTACCACATATATTGGTAGACGATTGGCTGCATATACATTATATTCAATACTTGGATCAATTTTCTTTAAGTAATTCTGTATTTCTATTGTATTCATTTTTATTCACCGTATCGCTGCAGAATCTTATCAGGTCGAATGATAAAGTGGTAATGTCTTATATAAGGTTAACAAGACACTATTATGGTACTTATAAGCCAAGTTGACTCTTGTTGTGGGGTTGCAAGGATTATAGTAAAACAAAGAACTTAATATTTTGTGAATTCGTTTTATTGGTAACTTAAATCTAACAACAAATCTGAATTAAATTATTCACGCTTAATCTAATCTTAAACAGTTAATTTTGTGTTCTTAACTACTATAATCTACTGAAATATTGCGGTTTTTATCTATTTCAATAACATTATCAAACTCCGCATAAACAATGCAATTAATAGTTTGTGATAAAGCTGTTTCAAAACGCACTTCTAATCTCACACTACCATGCTTTACAAGATTCCAATGACTTGCAGAGTTTGCTGATAAATCAGGTGTCAAATCAAACGCTAACATACAATACCCTTCAGCGTATTGTTCTCGGGATATCCCATTACCTTCATTGAGAAAGTGTATACCTGTTCCAGAAAACAATGTATGATATACTGAAGTAAAAATTTTGTTCTCAAATGAGGGTTGTAAAGCCTTTGATGGTATTTGTTGACCGTCTATATATAAACTAAAAGTATTGATGTCGTAATTTTGAAAGTTAAATGGGTTCTTAGTGAGGTTTCCATTGAAAGCAGCGTTATTTACAAATCCCACTATACACCTTTTAGGTAATTGTCCTAAGAAAATGTTATCTAGAGTTTTTCCTTGAACACCTGATGGTATTGTTAAAACTTTAACTTCAGCTCGAGTAATGGGGTATTTAGCTGTGGTAGAAGCTAAGACCTTTTGATGAGCAAGTAACACGCTGGGATTGATTCGTGCTCTACGAATAATCAAAGATGCATCCGTAATAGATACCTTTAATTTAAGGTCACCTGTAGAGGCCATGAGATTGAAATTTTCTCTAGAACGAATTAACTTAACACATATATCAACACCATTGATTAAAAATTTTTCTTGATTGAATAAATCACCATGTAAGTGACCAATCATTTCCATTTCTTTACTTTCACTAGATAATTCTTGCCTCTTAGTAAATCCTTTATTAGTATCATCGGTGGAATCCATTTTTCCAGCTGTATCTTCATACCATAAACCACAGGTGAGGTGAGATTTTTTTGCTGCAGGAGCATAGTTCAATAAGTTTTCTATATACGCACGATAAGCATATGTGTTATTGGGTGGTGATACAAGTTTTTGATTTAAGTAGACATCAAGTTGACTGAAGAGTGAGTGCAACCAATTATTCACCGGAGCAACGACTGTAGATGCGGTTAGTTTGGTGTTATCTTGATTTACTATTTTCGCTTTCAAGTGAAGTAACGTATGAGATAAATCTATGTAGTCATCTCCTGCTCCAGGAATTTGAAATTCTATAGGACCATCATCGGCAAGAGATGAAATTGGTTTATAATGGATCCAAATTCCACTTTCAATGCTAGTTTGAGTTGACGGCAATGCAAACAAATCCAATTCGGACTTTATACATTCACAGGAATGACTATGTAAAAAAGACATTTTGATTAATTGCTAGAAAATATGTCCTTGATTTGTTTTTGAGTAATTTTTGATTTTTTTAGAGCTTTCACTTTCGCGGTCAACGACGGACTGACTCCAGGTAGACGTTTTCGTTTTGTTATATATCCGGATCCAGACATATTGATTTTATCTATTTTTTCATCAGCCTTGCGTTTTAAGTTGGAACCAACTTCTTTAAGACGTGCTTTTATTGAATCTTCCATTGGTCGCGCACTAACCATATCTGTCAATAGACCAACACCAGCGCTCAATGCCTCTTTACCAACAGATCGAACACCGCTACATAATAATGGTAAAACTGACCTAAACAATCCCCCAAGAAAACTACCAATTCCATGTCCTTTTTGATAAGGCGCCCCTTTATATACCACCCCTATACCTGAACCAGCCTGATGAGAATAATAGCGTTGATAAGGACATATCATGTTGGAGCGTTCAAAATGCATTATAATTTTTTAAAATGTAGTTTAACACACACCGTTCCAAATTGAAATGGTATCTTTTGTCCGGTGCTTGACCTTATATCTATTTCAATGGTATCGAATTCTCTTCGCATTACCGATAAGTAATGAGGAGGTGAAAATACATGCATTTTATTGGCACCATAGATGTATTTTGAAGGATCTAATGGTATTACTCTCAGAAGAGGTGTCATTACATCACCTACAATTTGAGGTTCAACTATATCACAGTAAACGAATAGTTGAGATGGTAACCCTAAATGTAAATTAGCTGGACATTTAGCTAAATTCTTTTCAACAAGGTTTCTGTTTGGTTCAAATCCCAACTGTAAGCCTAGTTTAGGAGATAATGTTACAGATTTTATTGATTCGTCTAACACAGAAACAGAAACAAATTTAGATATATTATCGTAGCGGAATTTGATTTTTTCTCTTATATTATTTAATGCTGACAAAATATGGTTAATATTATCATAGTTTGTGGCAGGTATGTGAGTCTTATAATAAACTGTAGATAGTTTGTCTTCATTGGGCATTTTCATGATTTTTGTTATGTAAATAACATTCTCATGATCTTGAACAGTAAACATGGTGCATGGATATTGGAATTCAACGATTCCTACACACCATTCTCCTTCCAATATTATGGGTTTGGGTAATTTTGTTGAAAAAATTGATGTTTTGTTCTCAGGAAAATATTCCATTGAACTATTGCTAAGTAAAGTTAAATAAAAATCTTTAATCATATTTTTTTTAAACTGGAAGCTAAAATCCAACTATTAAATTTGTTTGGATAACCTTTCCACTTAACTAACACTTGTTGTCTGCTGCCAGAATAACGAGAGCGAATTATTTTATCAATCTTGTGTTCAATGGTGGGGTCATAAATGACCTTTTGTAATTCTCGTTCATAAAACGTTCCTACTATCTCCTCACCATCTAAATCTTTTATAGTATAAACGGGCCACGGAGTACGTTCTATTATAGAAGAAATCACAAATATTTCATCGCTCCAATTAGATTCATAACCTTTTTGGAATACGTGTTTATATTTAGTTATTCTGACATGGTCACCGACATGAAACATAGGTAGTATAGTTTTTGATGATTTTTCAGATTTTTCATATAAATTACTCCAAACTGTCATTATATTATTAGAATTAACATCTGAAGGACACATTTTAATACTAGAATGGAAACTAAGATTGTAAGAGTGTATCAAATTCTGCAAAATATCAATATATTTATGTGTATTCTTGTGTGTAAAATAGCGCCACATCTTCATTTTTAGCGTTCTTTGAAATCTTTCTACAATGCTTGCTTTGATGTCTGGATTATTTGTCGTATAGTAATTTATGTTTTTTGTTTTAAAGTATCTTTGAACATCTTTCGATACAAATTCAGTGCCTTTATCAGATTGAATGTGAGTGGGTGTAGTATTAGCTTCATTAAATATACTGTCGAAACACTTTTTTACGGTTTCTGAATTTTTCTTTTTCAAGGGTCTAGCATATGCATATTTGCTAAAAACATCAATAACACAAAGAATTTAGTTGAAACCTTTATTATCTTTAGAATAAGTCCGCATGTCGCTTAAGTCAGCTTGCCAAAGTTCATTGAGATTAGAGAGAACGTATTTGTTCCGAGCGAATTTTCTATGTACTGGTTTGTGGAGTGTATACGTAGATTGGGATTGCAACCAGTTTTTAACTTCTTCCTTTTTCATTTTACCTTTCATAGCTTTTGATAATTTGTCGATATTGCTATATCCAGCTGGGTGTGATACATCATAATAAATTTGATCTATTTCTAATAAGGGGTCCATTTTTCCCAATCAATCTTTTTCTTAATTTTATTTGCGTGTTTATCTTCGCTCGTTGGCGTCAAATATACCTCTGTGTTTTGTGGCGGTTGTTCTTCGATGGCTTTTTGAAGTCGAGCTATGTACTCACGTCTTTTTGGATTGCCAATATATGTTAAAGGTACTTTTAAATCGTTTAACGCTTTAGCAAATTTTTCCCAACCAGGTGGGTCGTTGTTTTTTAATGGTCGCAGTGTATCGCTTACTAAATCGATAATGTTACTGTTAGGAATCACTTCATTATCTACAATCACTGTGCCAGCATCATTCCAATAAATTTTGTTTTTATTTAGTGACACCGAATTCAATAACAACTCACCTTTTTTTACATATGTTTTTGGTATTAAATTTAAAATTTGTTTTGTTGAGTAGGAAGGTTTTTTTTCGAGTGTAAAACTTTCTTGTTGCTTCTCTTCATCACTCAGTGTCTGACTGACAACTACATCTTTATTCTTGATATCATTATTTATATTAAAAAATTTCCAGCTTTCAGATGTGGGTTTAATGTTATCGTCATTTGAAGTTATTATAGGGAGTTCAATGGGACGACGATCTTCTTCCATAAAGTGAAGATATCTTTGTAAAATTTGTAAGTATAATTTACACTTTTTTCGATCATCCATATTACTGTCGAGTATTTTTTCCATTTCACTATCTAAACGAGAGGTAGGATTTTCATTTCTTTTTTGATTTAACTTATCTATTAAGCTTGGATCAACTAACAGCATTTTTTTGGCGTGTTCCATTTTTAAACTAGTCCACTTATCAATCCACTCAAAATAGAACCCAATATAATCGGAAGAAATGCACCACCTTTTTGAACTATAATATTCTTTCTTATTTTATTTGTACTTTTACGTACCAATTTTCGTAGTAGATTTTTATACTTTTTTAGTTTACTCTTTGATTTTTCTTCAAGTTTTATATTTCCTTGTAAAACGTTATGAATACATTCACATATAAAATTAATTTCGTTTTCGTTACAGACTTTTAAAAGAGCTTGTTGATGTTTTGGTTTAAGTTTATAAAGAGCATTTAATAAGTGTTCATGCGTCTTTAAGCGTCGATCCATCATTTGTAAATGACGGGTATTGGTTGGTTCTTGACATATTTAAACTCTTTTGTGGGAATGTACACTGTAGAATGACCATCAGATGGAAATATCTTTGATTTAATTCGACACATGTCAAAAGTGTCTTGTTTTAGATCTATCATCAAATAGCCATGTGCTTCTTTTGTAGCATCTCTGTAAGCATCTTCTATGAATTTGCTATTTTCTGGTGATACTTGCCGTGCTAAGTAACGTATTTGAGTTTTATCACGTGGGTTTTTAAAATAAATTATGTAGTTTGAATTCAAAGAAATGTCTCTTTGTCCTTTACCTTGATGAAATAAATTTTGAGTAATGTAAAATACACTCAAGTTCCTATGATGACTACCTTTGGTAAATATGTCAACAATGCGACCATCAGATTCCCTCATGAGATCATCGATAATAATAAGGTTAGCTTCCTTTCCATCAAACATATTCAAATCTGGTATACCCTGATAATAGTTTACATTTGGTAAATTATATAAGGGCTGCATTTCATCAAAACACCAAGTAATTTGATGAAAATTTGTGTTGCACACCTCATTAATATGTTTAATAAAGTTTGTTACAAAATTAGACTTTCCACATCCACTTGGACCTGCAACTATGGCAGTAAAAGGATGATAAAAATGAAACATTTTTAAATGCACGTGTGAACTCGAAAAGCGTTTCGGAATGAATAAAACTAGAAGTTACGATTGAATGTATTATATTTGATTTTGTTTTATATACAAAGATTACATACACAAATAGTTTGAAAAATGATCACATACAGTTCATAGCTGTTTTGAAAAATATTACAGTAAGAAAATTATTATAAAATAAAGTTAAATCAGGTATAACAAATAACTAACTACATACATTAAAATTTACATCTAATTTTTCATGATATTATACAAAACAGTTGTCATAGTAAAAAAATAAAGAAAAAAGATAGTACATAATAAAGACAGAACTTTAAGTTATTAAAAACCACAATTAAAACACACACACATTAACATACATATTTTCGTTGTACAGAAATCGTTGATAAAATCAAATGTCCTTTATTTTATAATGACCCCATGCAAGAGTATCTGTTGAATTTTCTATTAAATAACGTTTTGTGTCATTGTGTGATAAAGATATTTTATTAATTTTTTGTGTATATATAGCATGTTTAATTGATTTAAATCTTATCATTTCACTGTATTGCGTTTTCTTTTCATATAAACATGATTTATAATCGGTAAGACAAAATTTTTTTGTTACACTTTTGTTAATCCCTTTTGCTTTACATATACATTTATTCTGCACATCCATTGCATACATTTTAGAGCGAAGACCTACAAACTCTTTAAGAATTTTACCGTTATTTTCGTCTTTAAAAAAACCTAACCGTTTTTTATTCAATAATGGTAAACCATATTGATTATTTGGTGGATAGTCGGACGTATCAAAGTAGTTGACTAAATCAAGTTTTATATCAGCATAATAATTTTGCGTAAATATTTGATATATTAAGCTATCGGTATCAGTATATAGTAACTTAATATTATCTTGATATTTCATTTTCATATAATCGTAATGGAAATCGTATAGTAATGTTTTAGATATATCTAAAATACAAAAACCGAGGTAAATTGGTTTATTATATAAAACGTTAGTTTTATTTAATTGTATTGCAACTAAGCTCTCTGAGAATATAGATAAACTATGGAATTCTGGTCTTGCTATCAAAGATTGAGCACCTTGAGTTTTGCCACGATTTAACCAATGATTAATTAATTTGACATTAACTCGTTTTCTTACATTTTCCATTGTTTTACCAAAAACAGAATTATTCATAAGTTTAAAAAAATCTTTCTCAAAATCTGAAGTGGCTAATGAACGCATATGAGTATTCAAGTCTATGTAACTTTTCAACCACGCGGATTGTTCAAATTTTAAAATTCTATGTACTTTAACCAATCGGAGACCATTTTTTAAACATTGCTTAAGGTTTCTATAATGAATGACGTAATTTTTTTTATTTTTTAAATTTGGGATCAGTTTCCTGTCTTTGCTGTTTCCTAAACATACGTTTTCTGGACAAAATGGAAAATCTGAATGAAAATCATGTAAATTTTTTGAATATTCTAAATCTACTTCCAATATTAAACCATGTTTGGCATCATCGGCTATATTAAAATCTGTATTTATATCGACCCATTCAAATTTGGCTGTTGGGAGACATTGGGACATAGCCCAACCATAAAGGTTATTTGCGTCTAAGTACATCAAAAATGAAGATGGTTTATCTGAATCGTATTCCGACATAAACATGTTATTTGCCACTGCATGTCTATTGCTGCATTGTGATATACCCCCCCGAATATTATTCGCTATAAACGTAACCTTGTCGATATCTGTTAAAAGTTCCAAATTTATTTTGGTAAAATTTAACATAGCATCCCAACTTAAACCAGGTGCTGTATAATAGTGGGCAGGATCTAAACCGTATGTTTTAAGACAGACATCCCTAAAGTTTTCAAATATATCTGCTAACAACAATACATCTGTTTTTAAATACAGGTCTGAATATTCACCCATGTTTTTACAATTAAAATGATTCCACACGTCTTGAGCATGATGGTATTCACTTTCTGTAATGTGACTATCATTTAAAGAACTATAAAATTGATCGCGAGTGGGAAGAGAAGTTATTTTTAAAGAATCAAATGTCGTCATGTATTCGTATGGATAAACACCTTTTCTTATTAAACGTTTAAAATCTTCTTCACATGGATATTTTAATTTGAGTTCACGAAATTGTTCAAGTAATAAGTTCTGAGCTAATTTGTTAAGGCTACTTGACATAAATTTAAAAGAATCAAGAAATCGTAATTTTATAACTCTGTTATTGATTTGTAAAACTTTAGAAAAAGAAATATATTTTTCCTTGTTCTCAGGAATAAGTTCAATGTCACCTTTCTCGAAATCAAGACCATGCACTATGAAATGAGCGTCATAATTACTTAAATTATGTAAAAACACTGGCACAAAATTAGGAGCTTTGTATTTCTGAGAGCATACTCTATGAGCTACACCTTCATATGCACCAGTATGCCAATTATATGATATTGTTCTATCCACGTTTAATTTAGTAGCACAAATGTAACAAGACTCACTTTGATTGATATTTATTTTATTTTCTTCAGTTAACGGTAATGGTGATTTGACAAAAGAATTCTTTTTACAAATATTTTCTAAATCTGCGTAAATGAATTGCATAAATTTTAGCGCACAATCTTGCCCTGTATAAGACCTATATACTGAAAGATTATCATCATAAGAACATTTAACATAATACCCAAAACTATACGTTTCATGTTTTTGGATATTAACAGTTGATGATTGATTTGGATTGTTAGAACAACTCTCTATTGGTTTTAAAAATGCTTCAAAGTCAGCATACACAACGAATGGAACTCTTAATTTACGTTCATAGTTGTTAAATGAAATTTGGTTTGATGGTATTAATTCATTAAACCAGTTTCTTTTTCTATCGTTTTCCGATGGTAAATTTGTACACACATTGAAACAGTCATTTTCTTGGTGTCGTTTTAAATTATCTAATGACGTGAAATTTAATAAACACCCATCACAAATATGAACTGCATGTTCAGAAGTCGATAACTGTTTAGATAATAATCTCGAGAGGTTTTTAATATAACAGAAATGACCTTTGGAACCTTGAGATATATACAATAAGTTTAAGTGAGTAATTTTACGGTGTTTCGTAAAGTGTAATGGACCCACAACTTTATTTGATTTGCTTATTGAATCATATTGTAATCCAAAAACATTAATACTTATACTATTTAATTTTTCAAACTTATGGATGTCATTAATTTTTATAGGAAACGATAGGTTATCAAATTTTAGTTTGTTTTTGTGTATTATATAAGAAGATACCCTATTGGAACTATGAGTAGCTGGAAATAATCCTGACAAAACTGCCCAACGAAAGCATTCATGATCGTTATTTTGAACATTGATTACAGCTTTCTTATGTTTTATATCTAACGGTAGGTCTATGTATGAAGATCCACGCAATGGGTTAAATTTGTTGACATTCATATCCAAGTGATTTATTTTAACTAAACTCCATCCACTACCTTTTTTTTGGAAATTGGTCATTTTGTTTGTTATTTCGGTAATTATAGATGAGAAAATAATATCTTTGTCATCACCTTGACAAACAAGATAGTTTGAAATTTG
Source organism: Sphinx pinastri (assembly GCA_947568825.1). NCBI lineage: Eukaryota > Metazoa > Arthropoda > Insecta > Lepidoptera > Sphingidae > Sphinx > Sphinx pinastri. The sequence goes on from OX387615.1 coordinate 24,255,289, forward strand.
AAAATCAAAAATATTGTGTAGATTTTTTGTTTCTTGTGTGAAATCCGCATTGAGAATAAAATTAACTTTTACAACAGAATATTCTAAGATAGATCGTTCTAGTAATGTATAAATTATTTTTTTAATATTTTGTAAAAATAATTCAGGTGATTCAAGCTGTGTATCAGAAACTAAACTAGATTTCACTCGATATGTAATAATTCTATTACCGAAAGCACTATCAATGAATTGAACATTAGGTAGATTATTATCTCGTCTAATTAAATTATTTTTATGTTTATTGCTCTTATAGTGACTGGTCATATATTTTTTTGACACATATATGTGACACTCAGGACATTCAATTTTATCATTATGCTGTTCTGTACTTACATTTAAAATGTTATCCAGCGACGATGTAGATGTCGAAGGAGCTTCAAGACGAATATTTTTTCTTCTCTTTAATGGATCCTCTTCAAACAATTCAGTTGGCGCTAATCTTTTCCTGCTGCCTTCTCCATTCTGCATAGATCTGATGGATAAGAAAACTGTTAAAAAAATGTTATCTCACGAAATAAATATGCTATGTTTCTATTATTTAAATAGATACTAACATTATTTGTTATTTACACTGCAAACAATATGCTTTCATTGATAATACACCATCAATATCATCCTCATCGGAATGAGTTTGTTTTGAGATTTTATGCCCACTACATGGTGTATAATAAGGAGAAATATCAGGATCTCCCAACATTGATTCTGGCAAAACATTTAATATATACCAAAACCGTATGAAACGATGATATTTATGTAAAATTATCTTTTTATCGAAACTCGCAATCTCACTCTGAGATAAACTAGAAATATCAAGTGAGTGGTACATTTTGGTTGCACTTCAATGTTAAAAATATAAACGGAAGAAACAAGTTGAATGGTTGTGCAAGATGTTCGAACCATTATAAATACTTTAAGTGTATCCCCTCTTCATGGATTCCCAAAACATGTTACAACTAGTCTTAACATAATAAAAAATGTTTTACTCACGTTTCGACTTGTCTTTGTTCCATTTTATCACAGAGCTCGTACAGTTCTTTGTCGTATTGCGATGACATCAGATCCATTGATTCGATGTTTTCGAGAAGTGCGACGAGTTCCATGTTGTATAAATCACAGCTTGTATCCATGGTAAGGAATGTCTCAGTATATTTTAAGTTATTTCAACGCTTATATACTACCCAAAACAATGTAATTACATTCTAAGCTATCCACTTTTTTCCAAACAATTTATGAATGTTCCCAATAACTTTACAATCGTAAGCATGAGCATGAAAAAACACTAAAAAGACTTATAACTATTTACAATAATACTTAGCAATAACACAATTCACAAAGAGTTCTAGAATCAAAAACAAATTAATCTATTAAGTATGTAACTTAAAAGAGTACAAAGTTTAAATACAATACAATGTAAGTTAAATTTAAACAGGTAGATTCTTAAGTACAGTTATTACAATAATAGTTTCTTATTTCAATAATAGTAGTACAAAGCATATGATTAAAGTTATGATATTAAAACATTAACACGCACTGGCACTTTTGTTCATTTGTCTGTGTCTATAAAATATTTCACACAATCGTCCTTACTAGCCAACTGTTTAGTTATATTGTATATAGTGTCCTTAACACTTTGCAAGTTCTTATCACTGTCGGTTTCCGCGTAATATTTGACTCGCACATCAGCGTGTTTCCAATGTTCCGTCGGTGCGATGTTTTTTATTTTATTCACTTCATACACCTCAATTTTTATGAGATGTGATGCAGAACTGTTGTCATCGCTGTTTGATCGGATGTATGAAACACCCCCGCTCGTCGATCGACCAACACTGGATGACTTTCTTGTTGTTGTCTTCTTCTTTTTTGGTTTTTCGAAGAACTCATCAATGCTGTTGCATTCGATCGGTCTTTTATTTGCTATTATCGCTTTTTTTACTTTAAAAGCGAGTGTACCTTCTTCATCACTAGGTTCGTCGATTTCTTCAGCATAATAGTAGTTTTTGTAAGTATTTTCAGAAAACTGTAACAAAATGAAATGAAACTGTTTTAATTATCGGTTAAGTAAGTACTGTATGATAAATACTTATAGGTATGCGAAGTATACATGTACACATTAGTAACAATGATAAATTAATAAGACATCAAAGATAGCTAAAATGTATTAACCTGGTGGACAACACATGGCATAAACAATTAATGAAACATCTGGTTACAACACTTTTAGATCAAAGTATATAAAGGTACTTACATTCATTTTTATAACACTTTCACTATTTAACTATTTCACAATTTTACTATCACTTCACTGTTACACACAACTGGAGATCACACTTCGAGCAGAGCACAGAGCGGAATACGATACCATGTGATTTTGAGTCGGTCTTTTATATGGAGAGGGAGTATTGTTTCCTTGCAGACAAGATCCAACATGTTTCGACTTTCACCTTAAATGTTCCGTTGAATACGTAATATCAGGTAATGTGAATAATGGGAACCGTAATTATTATGACAATGAGAAGACCCAAAGGGTTTTACCTAGAATTTGAGAAAGGTATGGTGTATTGTAACGATTGCTTTATCTATAATAAACAATGCCCGTAATGCGTAAAGGGCGACTATTAAGTAATTTTAAACGGCTTTTAAGTAGAAACACGAGTTAATAGAAATACGAGACAAAGACCTTTGCATCCTTCAAATAAAAAAGGGTCGCCGATAGAAAGTAGAAAGTCAATAACACAACGAAACAGGGAAAATGTTGCTTTATCTATCATAAACAATGCTCGTAATGCGTAAAGGGTAACTATTAAGTAATTTTAAACGGCTTTTGCGTAGAAACACGAGTTAATAGAAATACGCGACAAAGACCTTTGCATCCTTCAAATAAAAAAAGGATCGCCGATAGAAAGTAGAAAGTTAAAAGCACAACGAACAGGGAAAAAGTAGAAGCTTAAGGGAACCGTAGACCATGAACAAATTCGTGGTTCATACCTACCTCGCGGGTGATATGATACGGATTCCGCGGACGATATAATTTTTATTCGCGGGTGATATCAAATTAATCCGCGGTAGGTATCAAGTTAATCCGCGGTAGGTATCAAATTAATCCGCGGTAGGTATCAAATTAATTCGCGGTAGGTACTAAAGTAATCCGCGGATTTATTCGCGGGTTCCGCGGGCCGAATCTGGAGCAATCAAAAACGTCGGCCATTAGCCGCCGGAGCGCCGCGGACCGGCCGTCGAACCTGCTCCAGTATCGGTGAATCCCTTACTACTGAGGTCCGATTTCTAGGTTGGTTTTTAGCTTCGGATGAATTAATGCTATTTGTCCGGCATCAAAAATCAGTTGTCGTATCGCTTACTATCAGGCGAACGGCATGCTCCTATCGTCATTCAATGCAATAATAAAAAAAAAAAGATGGAGCAAAAAAGTTCTCGAGTAGAGGCCACGTAGGTACTGGCGACCGCAGCGTCGGACGTCCGCCTGCAAGATCGACGGATGACTTGATAAAGTTCGCAGGAACACGCTGCATGCAGGCTGCTTTTGACAGGTCTGTCTGGAAATTTTTATTGGAGGCCTACGTTCAGCAGTGGACGTCATATAGCGAACGATGATGATGAAAATTGAGCGAAAAAAAAGATTAAACTCACCCAGGGTTATGTCATGGAACTCATAGTCAGCGAACTGGCTGCATTAATTGCTTCCCTGCTCTCATCCTTCATCCCTCATCTCTGTAGTCTAGAGTCGTGGGATCATATATTTTTATAATCTTACAGCAAGGATGGGTGTGCGACAGAGATAACTATCCAGCGACTGCCCAGTCTATCTTCTTCTGCGGGGCAATTGTTGGTGGGCTGATCTTTGGCTGGGTAGCTGACAAATATGGCAGGATACCAGCCTTAGTTGGTACGTTATTTTCTATTAAAAACTCTTTAAGCTATGTTTAAAATATATTTTTTTTCTTCAGCTAATTGTCACGACTACTCAAACAGTTTTAAAATCTATAAACCTTTACATTACAAACATGGAGGCTATGGTTACAAAGCATTGCACAACAGCATTAACGGCCGTGGCTAAGATGCTTTTCTACAAGCGTTAATGCCAATAGAATAGAAAATAAAATATGGGAATGACATATCCTTGCGATAGACTTACCTATCGATCAGACATGTCATTCGCATACATTATTTTCTATTCTATTGGCGTTAACGCTTGTAGAAAAGCATGTTGGCTACAGTCCTAGGTATCGTTAGATGCGGTCAACTGTATACACTGTGCAATACACTATAGAAAAGGGCAGAAACAAGCTGTCGATACTTTACTTATTTCTTCAATAACTTATTTAAAAAGCGGCGGTAGCCTAGTTGGGACGGGAACGGACTGCCGCGTGCTGAGACAAATGTCCGTAGGTTTCAACGGCACACACCTCTTAGTAGGTACATATAGCTTTCATTGTTTTTTATTTCCCAGGAACTAATTTGGCAGGGTTCGTCGGGGGCGTGGGCACGGTGTTCACCAACTCTTTCTGGTCGTTCTGTCTGTGCCGGTTCATAGTCGGCCTCGCGTATGACAACTGTTTCCTCATTATGTATATTGTTGGTAAGATATTTTCAAATATCACAATATTTTTTCTTACACTTACAAAAATATTATCTTAAATATTTTTTAGAAAGGGCACTCATGATTAATAATACCAGCAGTATTCTGTACTACTCACTGCTGAACACGGGCCTTCTCTACTACTAAGAGGATTTAGACCTTAGACCACAACGTAGGCCTAGAACAGGTTCGCATACTTTATATAGGTTAGGTATAGGTAGGTTTCCTCAAGATGTTTTCCTTCACCTTTAAACCGAGCGATAATCGATAAACAACACACGTATCTTAGAAAAGTTAGATTTGAGCACACTAACGGAGCTGCATTATTTCAGTGGTGGAGTACGTGGGGCTGAAATGGCGCACGTTCGTAGCGAACATGTCGATCGCGGTGTACTTCACGTTCGCGGCATGCCTCCTGCCCTGGATCGCGTTGGCCGTGGCAGACTGGAAGGTGTACACCATGATCATCAGCGCGCCGCTCATACTGGCCATACTCACTCCCTGCGTCGTACCAGAGAGCGCTAGGTACGTTCATGATTTATTTTCTGTACTTTGAATTGATTATTGAAGAAGGTATATAAGGCGATTGTTAAGAAGAGCCGATATAGGGTCGAACACACTGAACCTTTGAATGCCAGATATCTGACAAAGTGAAAGCCAGTTCAAAAGTATCCTGGAATGCATGAGGAAATTGATAAAAGTGGAAGCAGCGAAATAATTGCGACAGAATCGGGCAAAAGGGCAATTCATATTCTCTACCTACCCATGTGGGATAGAGGCGTGATATTTTCTATGTAGCCGTGTATAACCTGTAACCCTATTTCCAGGTGGTTAATTTCACAAGGAAGAATAGAGGAAGCTATCAAAATAATGTTAAGATGCGCAAAAGTGAACGGAAACAAGATACCCGACGAAATATTAAACGAGTTCAGGGTACGTTCGATTGTTTTATATAATTATCTATTTATAGCTAGTTAGGTTAGACCTGGACCAGAAGATTTTTAGCTGGTGGGAAAGAGCTCAAGATACTGAATATTACTACTGGTGGTAGGTCTCTCATATGTATGAGACCGTCTGGGTGGGTACCACCGCAATGTCTTTTTCTACCGCCAAGCAGCAGTGTGCATGCACTGTTGTGTTTCGGTTTGAAGGACATTGTAGCCAGTGTAACTACTGGACATAATGAGACTTAACATCTTATGTCTCAGGTTGACGAGCGCAGTGGAATGCCACACAGTACTTTGTAACTCAAGGTGCTGTATGGTGCTACTACTGTTTATGGGCAGCCGTATCGCTTACCATCAGGCGAACGGCATGCTCGTCTCGTCATTCTATGCCATAAAAAAAAATCTACTGGATAGCTAATTTTCATGGTTGAAATACTATTCAAAACACTTATAACATCATCCAATGCTGTAAGATCACTTTGCTGTTACATTGTAGATTCTTTTCTTTGAGAAAATGCCTCATACAAGTCAATTCCAAAATATTCAACCACAAAAGCCAGTTGGTCCATCAAATCAAATGTCTAAATCCAGGAGACAGCAGCAGAAATGGCGAAAGCAGAGGAAGAAAACAAAAACTACAGCGTGTTGGATCTCTTCAAAACCCCTCGTCTGCGGCGGCATAGCATCCTCATGGTGGTTATCTGGATGTCCATCGCGATGGTGTTCGACGGGCATGTGAGGAACGTAGGCTCGCTGGGTTTGGACATGTTCCTCACCTTCACGGTCGCGACGGCAACTGAGTTCCCTGCTGACGTGCTCCTTACCTTGACTTTAGATATGTGAGTTTAGATTTCTGGAGTATTTTACAATCTCGTTTCATAGACAAAGTACCTTCTTATTAGGATTTTCGTATTTGCTGTTTATTCCGCGGGCATACCCAATTACGTAATTCCCATAACTATGAACTAAATTGTACTTCAATCTATACAATTGTAGATTTTCTTTGTTTGAACATTAAATACTGATGTAATAAAAACCTGGAAGTTGCAAGGAATAGGTAATAGAACATAAAATAACTTTTTAATTCTTCGCCTGTTCGTGTATGTGCTCAAATTTTTATTTAAGTATCACACCAAATCATTCATTGGATTCAAAATCGAATAACTGAAAAATAGTTGCTGAGGCGTATCTCTACTTATTTACAGTAGGTATTTCATTGGTTCAATATATTTATTTCATATCATAAGATTTAATATTTGTCCTTATTTCCAGCATCGGTCGAAGATGGCTGGCGTTTGGAACAATGATCTGGAGCGGAGTTTTCAGTTTTTTGGCTACCACTGTCCCGATCGGTAATCCTACTTACGTAAACATAGAAGTTCATGATACTCGAAAAAGTATTTATTAGCGTATCGATCAGTCATAAATCACTGGTGGTAGGATACTGGTATCCGCCAGGATAGCTATCGTACACAAGGTTTTAAAACCTCCATAGGGGAACACGTAAGCAAGTCGCGTTCCGGCATCAGCCTGTGTATACCCGTTTTCAAAGAAGCCGGCATTATTATGTCGACTGGCGAGGAATTAACATCTCTCTTCAGTCAATACTCAATCTGGACCCACTCCACTCACTATCAGGATTATTTAGACTCACTGTATAAAAAAGTAATGTTTCAGATAAAATTTGGCACATAGCCCAAGTCTTGGATTAATAAGGCTACTCTTATTCTCTGCAGGAATCCCATCAGCCTCTCTAGCCATCGCCGGTCGGTTCGCGGTGAACATATCGTACAACATCGGCATGCAGTACGCGGCAGAGTTGCTCCCCACCGTGGTCAGGGCGCAGGGCCTAGCGCTGGTGCATATCAGCGGATACGTGGCCACCATCCTGGTGCCTTACATAGTTTATATGGTAAGCGCGGATTTTTATGACGAGAGTATTCTATGATACAAATACTGTTTAGAACAGTAATGATTTAAGCGCCGCGCCGCTCAGACACTGTCAGCCATTGCGATAGACAAATCACAAAATTGTGGTGACGAAGTCCATATTCAGTTTTGATGTAACTTTACTGATGAATGTCTTTAGTTTTGATATACAATTACTACCCAAGTAACATTTACTCTAACTAAAAAAAATGATTTGAGAAATACCCGAATTGCTCCGGATTGTAATTCGTGCGCGAAATGGCGACAGAGTATCCATCGCCGTTGTAGGAGAGAAATCAGCTCAACAAAGTATATTGTCACTATAACTATCTCTGCCTGATCTCTCGACTTTAAAAGAGCAAGCTTATTATAGTTTACCTCCTGATTTTGACAGGCCACAATAGCAACAGAAATACCGTTGCTGATTCTGGGGGCGTTGGGCATCTTCGGAGGGGTGTTGTGTCTGTTCCTGCCGGAGTCCCTAGGGAAGGATATGCCGCAAACCATCCAGGATGGCGAGGAATATGGGATGGGGCAAAAGTTCTGGGACTTTCCATGCTGCATGTAAGTAACTTTTTTCTTTTTAACCCCCGACAAAAAAGAGGGGCGTTATTATAATAATTGGACAAGTCAATCAAATACGGAGTATTGTCTGATTCAAGACGGTTTGATGAGTCAATGGTACTATTCCTGTCGCATGACGCTTAGAATCAGTGGCGTGGCGCAGTAGGTTGCGGGAGGAGGGGGGGCAGCACTTTTGGAAGGTGGCAAAATCCACGGGAGCAAAAACAGCTCCCCGATTCTTGCTCTACAAGATGTTTTGCATATAATTTGGCACCTCCTACGGCACTGAAACCCCTTAGCCGCGACCTTTTTTTTGCTCTCGCCCGTGGTCTGAGGGTGATACACTGCTTCCGCTCCGGGCGGTATGTACCCACGCTACGCCACTGTCTATAATTATTAGTTGCGGTACCATACAATTGGGTATGAATTGCTAAAGCACCTTCTGATAGTGTTGCAAAAGCGAGGATAGTTTATTTCAGAGTAGAATATGCGCGGAAAATAAATATGAAAATGTGTAATTAAGGTAAAAAATTTATTGATTTATTTTTTCTTTTCAGGAGAAAGGAGGAACCGAAGGAAATAACAGAAAAAATAGAACAACGTTTTTAAACACAAAATGGTGCAAGGGTTTATTGTGATTTCTTCTTAAATAAAAAATCTAAAATAGTTATTTTTCTTTATTATATTCTTATGATATGACTCTTTTTGTAAGGGTATTTTTACTATAATACACCTAACATAGAACACCAGCCCCCCGAGGCAATTCTTGTGCTTTGGGTCTTCACACCCAATGCACGCCCATGCGCGGGGGGACATTAGTCGCGGGCCGAGGCACACAGTCAGTGTGTATACCTCTTGGTTGTATAACACATTGAGGCCTAAAAGGGCCCGCGAACATTTCCTGGCACCCTTTTCCTTTCCACCCATCCTGAGAACCTTTCTCCATTCCCCACCTTTCCTTCCATCATCCTATTCCACTTCCTTCCCAGGCCCCTGCAGTCGCCAAGCCGGGGGACTCCAGTATCCCATTCGCAGGTTCCCCCGGTGTTGACTGCAGGATTGCCTATCCAAAAAAAAAAACATAGAACACCATGAGAAGTCGTTCAATGCCTCTCGTACCGATTGGTTGGTTAGGGACATCCCTAAATCCTAAAATCCAAGTAAAAATATTTTTTGGAAATACCTCTGTGAGATATATTGTAGATTTCTTTATACAAAACCGATCATGATTCTAACAATATTTTATTACAAAGATTATTCACAATAATACTATTTTTATAAACAAACTTATCTTATTTTTATTTCCTCAGTTACAATAAGAAACTTTTGTTCTATTTACAATTATTATATTCATTCCATTTTCATCCTAAATTCATCCTTTTTAGTATATTTGCGTTTAATCTGAAAATTAAAATAATGTAATTAATTAAATGTGTCAATAAAATCTATTATTTTTTATAAATCAATGTCGCAGCCCGTGTCTGTTGGAACACTTTCCGTGTTCTAAACCATACAACGCATTTTCATACGGTTTTCTCTTTCATTTAGACACTTTTCCGGACGGAATTTATAAAATATCATAGGCACGTTTCAATATAGTTTTTGTTAATTCAAAAACTCGTCACACTCTATATCTATTATATAAATATTGATATGCCTTAAAATTAACTTGAATATATAAAAAATAAGAGAATCAACAACTTAACAATACTTATGTAAAAACATGTAGTATAATATTTAAAGCTCCACACCTTTTCACGAATGCCCGTCTCCTGGCGTCAAGATCGAACGCCAGAGGATCTACGTCCACCTTGGAGTTGCTATCCAATCCTGGCATTATATCTGATACGCTCCCCGTATCTGGGCCCACTGGAAACATACAAAATTAATAGGTAGAGTCAAAATAGAGTAGTTTTTCAAGACATAGAAAGACAAGAGGCAAAGGATTTATTACGGGCAGCAAAGCTATATAAATAAATAAATAAAAAAAACACTGGTTGTGCGAAAATTCTGAAACCACAAGTTTTTGATAATATGAGAAAACATTTACACATACCAAAATCGCTAACATGGAGACTCCCATCATAATAAACGTTGCCTTCTGTGTCAGGCTTCAGGTCTTTAAAAAGAAATACAAGGGTAATTAAAATAAGGTACTTAATTCTATTAAACTTAATTGTAGGTAGAAAGTTCCAAGCAATTTAGTATCAGCACAGAAAAGAATATAGAAAATAATGACATCGTCTGTTCTGGGGCAGAACACAAGATATCTTTCTACAATCGTTGACGCTAAAAGGAAACAAAAAATATATGGGAATGACGTATCCCTACGATAAAACAAAATAAAATACTTTATTCATCACGTAGGCGAACATAGTTGCACTTATGATAAGTCAAGATACATTTATTTGATTATAGTAATTATTATTAATACCAAAGCTAAGGTAACTTATATAACTGGGTAACTTGGGTAATTCCTGTAAAGATAATATTGTAAATAAAATAAATAAATAAATAAATAAATAAATAAACTACCGACATTTTTATTGGGAGTAAAATCAATGATGAAAAATAAAAAGATAATGGGAGGAACGCGTCGCGATCCTCACCAGTGAGGACACTACAGGCCCTAGTCTAGCTAACCTACGAGCCTTTCACTAGCTACCTAAGCGATGACGACCCGAAGAAGAAAGGCGGAAAGAAACTCCGGGCTTACTTTTTTGTCATCAATTGTTCATTGTTTCTTTTTTTTTCAATACTTTTGTGCTGTATACAAAGTCGGATTAGTTATATAAGCTAATGCACACACATCACCGTTTATAAGCACTATCGCTAGAATATGTCATTCCCATACACTTTTGTTTCTGTTAGCTTTAATGATTGTAAGAAAGACACCCCGGCTACGGCCTCTAATCACCAATAAACTGCAAGTTGCAACTGCTTTTAGTGTTTCCAAAATCAATTTAGTATATATATCTGATAACCTAATCGTCAAACTAAAATCAAACTCACCGTATCTCTTCAGGTTCGATTCCAGTTCTTCATTATCTGCAAGATAATGTATTTTTTTAATTATAACTGAGATGAAAATGTTCGCCTGAGGGTAATTAGACTGTCAGGATGTCGTCAGTCAGCAGACTTTTCAATAATAATAATTATTGGTGTCGCTACCTATAACCGTGATCAGACGTGGTGAGGAAAGAAATCTGCTCGTATTATTATGGATATAAAAAAATCAAAGTAGTGACGGTAAAAAAGGTATATATTTTTTCTACTAATATGTTTCTTTAACGTAATGCCAGCGACTGTCTATAGACTTCGAGATCCTTGGTTCGATTCCAATATCAGGCAAAAGTATATTATGTGGAATAATGGTTTTTGTTTTTACGCCAACACGGCAAAGCGACTCCACTGCACCTGATGGTGACTGAAGGGGGGGCCCAGATAGAACATCTATTAACGATAGATGATTACCCCCACCAGTCGACACAATAGGGTAGTTGACTACTTTTTTAAAATACAATTATGAAAAATGTATGCTATCCAAAATCTAATGAAAAAAGAATTTTCAAAATTGGCGCAATACTAAGTAAGTTATAATGCTTTGAAATTTGGTGTAAAGGGTAGCTGTCAAATAACAGCAATACTAGGCTGTGACGTCACCAAGCGCCGTCGGCCATAACGCTGCCTGCGTGCGAAAGAGATAGCGCGATATCCCCGCCACGCCACTTTTGCTCAAAATAATATTTCAAAATTGAATAACTGCTTTATTTTTCAATCGACTTTGATGCTGATTTCCCAGAAGAATTTCTTTTTCGTATTATTTTCTGTTACATCTAAAATAATGTACAAAATCAAACATAGGAAACTGCCCTATTATACCGGCCTGTTCGAAACGGGATATACGCACCCCGATCTCGGAACGTGACAAACGTGATCTTAGATACGATTATCCTACCTATCTACGATTTTCCTGGGATTGGATACCTAGAGGAGGTTATCATTATTCAGACAGTCAGCAGTCAATGCTAAACCGAATTATTCTCAGGCCAGATGTCTCAAAAAGTTTGTTGCGCTGACCCTAAATTTGAACGGGATGAGGGCAAGACGTGAGTTAAAAACGAGGACTAATAAAAACTCACCTGGGAAGAACATGCCATTTTGTATATCTTCGGGTACGTGTGTATTTGGAGGCACTTGAGATGTCTGCTCCATCTTCAAGGTTGTCGGTACTACTACAAATAAATACAGTAAGACACAAAGACTACTAAGTCACTACACTACGAGGGATTGCGATACAATTTCAGATTGCCTTAGCATTATTTAAAATTGTGGTACCTTCAGTTGGTATTAATTTAGAATAATTTATTGTAGTTAGTAGTTCTAAATAAAGTCATATATTAGGTAGATATATGACTGCCTCGGTGGCGTAGTTGTATTACGGTACGACTGCAATGCTGAGGTCTCGGGCTCGATCCCCGGGTCGGGCAAAGTGATATTGGATTTTTCTATTCAGTATCAGCCCGGAGTCTGGAATTTGTGCCGGATATGGCGATAGGCTCGCCCCCTATCACATCATGGGACGGAATTCGTACTACGAAAAATGGGTACAGTAGTTGCGCCTCTGCCTACCCACTCGGGGATAAAAGGCGTGAGTGTGTGTAGGTTGATATATAAGTCACATAATATAGGTAATATACCTGTTGTTGATTCTGCTACATTATTAAACTTTATTCTCGCTTCCTCTGTTTTGTTAATTTTTACTTCTTTCTCTTTATTCACGATAGTATTTGATGGAATTTCAAACATTTTCGTATCTGAAAAATATTGAGATTATTATTTTATTTTACAATAAATATTAGTACCGTGGTTTGTGCGCGTTGAGCTAATTAAATATGTGCAGGTGAAGTGCTATGCAGAGTTTTAATATTTATTTGACTGACTGACTGACTGACTGGAGTGACTTGTTCGAGTGGTCATTCAATCATATAAAAAAAATTATTAACACTAACCCATATACCGAAGTCTACGCAAGGCCTTCTCAACACACCATCCTAAGATCTGCTGGTTGCTGTTTTGACCAATTTGGTTGCAAAAACTCATAGCCATCGTCAAAAATGGATCTGTCTTTATTTTGTCCTCATTAGTGGTGTTTTGGGTATGATTTTTAATTTCCTGTTTCTTAACTGTATCTTTTACTCCGGACTTTGAATGACTTTTCCTTTTTGTGTTTCTCATTCTATGGCTAATCCATCTTTTGTTTCTTTTAAGAGGTTTTGAAATGACTGTTAAATTAACTTTTTTAACTGGTATTAAAAGAGTTGTCATTTCATCCCTTTTATTCTTCAAATTATTCCCAACTTCACGGCTTTGTGGTGTAAAGGTATTGAAAATTTTACTCCTCATAAAATTATCAATAAATGTGTTATTGAAATAGAATTTGTAAACCAAATCGTCGATCGCTTGATCATCCTTTTCCTTAATGATCATTTCGTCTTGATTTTCTATTTTATTAGTTGTTGGGATTGCAAATAAATTGATCTTTACTGATTCGGTTACCTCAGGTAATGTCGTAGTATGTGTAACTTTATCATTAACATTAGAATAATTATACTTAACATTCGAAACCACTTTCGAAGAACCCGTTTTGATATCTATTATCTGTTTAGCTTTCTTTAATATTCTTGCGAAGTTGTTTTGTCTGTGGGAAATCTCGCTTTGAGTCTTTGCTATTAAATTTTGTTTCATGTTAATCTTCTCGTTTTGTTCCAGCATGAATTTTTGTACAGAATAAAACTGTTTTTGTTGAATTAAAAACTTTTTCTGCTGATTTTCAAATTCGATTAGATTTTTCATCATTTCTTTTTGTCTGATTTTGAAACGTTCTTCCCTTTCAAGTAAATTGTGTTCAATAGACTTCAGATTTTCGTTTGATTTTATTAAATAATTGTATTTATTATCAAAGTCTTGAAATTTATGTGTTACGGTAACTATATTTTTTAGGAAATCATCATTTATATTTTGTAATTGCTCATGAATGGTTTTAATTTCGTTGTGCTGTTTCATTATCTTTTTAAATGTTTTCGTTAGCATAGATATTACCTTGATCAAACCTCTTTCGTTAATGGGCTTACTTTGTTTTTGTTTGGGTAAAACTTTATACATATTATCTATTCCGGTCACGGGAACGTTTTGATGCCAAGCGTTATCATCTTTATCAAAAACGCTTCTTTCTTTGTCATTTTCGATAATTGCAGTCTTGTTATAATCGTCTATAAGGACAAAATTTTTATAATCTTCTGTATCATAATCAAATTTCGTGTTTCTTTTTGGATTGCTAGTATTGTGGTTAGATTCATTTAAATCAACTTTTAGTTTTTCTTCTGCTATCTGAACTACGTCATCCATATTTTTATTTATTATTGTGTTGTTAGTGGTTTCGTTTTTGCTACTTATTTTATAGTTTTTACTGTCGTTTTCAGCCTTTAATTTACTGTTTAATAAGATGGCAACTTCATAAGGATAATCATTAAATACCGAAGCGGGTTTAAAATCCGAAATAAATGATTCTTTTACGTCTGAATCGTCATTCAAGGTATTTTTGGATTTTTTACAATTGTTTTTGTTTTTACATTTCTTCATACTCTTTCTGGGATGGCGTTTTCGTATATCTGTAAAAGATTCAGTTTTGTCGCGTCATTATCACGGCGAGGTTTACTACAATTACAATTAATACAATTTTCTGGGAATATTTTTTTTGATATTAAAAACAAATTCAGTTATCATATCTTAAAGTATAGACGTATTAAAATGATTAAGATGTAAATATTAATATGTTTACTCACGGTTAACTGCCCTCTTCGCCCTTTCAACATAGCTCGAAAGAAACGGAGAGTCCTGCAAAAAATTCTCACCAAAGGCATCGAAATTATTCTGCAATATATTATCGACATCCGCTGAGTTCGGTCTGAATATAAAGTCTCCAGCACTTGGCTTTTCAAATGTATTGTCTTTCAATTTATTCTTCACCCAAACACCTTTGTTTACGATATTGTTTCGTTCCAATTTCGGTTTCAGGAAGTTCGCTTCGGCTTCTAAGTAGTTAGCCGAATTCGTATGGATTATAACAAATAACAGTATAATTGGTGAGTACATCACTGATGTCGGTATCGCATGTCAATGCGACCGAATGGATGGAATTTGGGATGTGCTACAATTGTAATCTGATAGGTTTAGGTTTATTTGTAAACTCTGTTTTGTGGCTTTAGTGACGCGAATGGTCGACAAAGTGATATCGATGGTTAATTTTTTAACTTAATTGTATGGCATTGTGGTTGTGCATAAAATGTACTCACTGATGATAAAGAGTGTGTAAGAATATTTGTGTTCCAGAGTAATTGGATATTTTGTGACGTAAAATATAATGTTCTAAGATGACGAATGTATATTGGTGTTTTGTAATTTAGTTTTGGGAAATAAAAATTGGGTATGACTTTGACCATCAAGCGACCTACTCTGTTGTCATTCATCAGATGCACTAATTACCATTAATTACAAATATTTACATACCTAACAACGGCTTAGCTTTACAATAATTATATTCTTTAAAATATTGTGCTCTTTAAATGATATGACATGGTTATGAAAGGCATCAAAACTAACAGCGAATACCTTTGAAAACTTTAATGGAATCAGTTATACGTCAGTCAGCCATAAATTATTTTATCGATAAATCATATCGACGCCATCACCTCCCTAAACCAATGTTTACGCACTCCACTCAAAACATCGATGTTATTGTTTACAATATCGACTTATTTTTGTATTTTTACACACTATCGAGGATTTGTTTCAAGGTAAAAATAGAGAAACGCCATGTTTAGGAAATGGAGGACTTTTCAGTTTTTAGTTGGTTTTAACTTGAGGGAGGCATGTACGTACCTAACATTTATCTTACTAATATAATCACGAAACATTGTTTGTTTATTTATATAGATAACAGAGCGGAGAGTGATCTATAGTATTTTCTATACTGGAAATACTTTGCTCCTAAGGGCTATTTCGAGAAAAATATTCAGGCGAGCAAATCTGTGATATTTTTCAATATTCTTCAAACTGGAACCCAACAGTGCTATAATTTTGTTAGTCAGCTGTGCCTATCTAGTAACCTTTTGTTATAGCTGTATCATCCCACATGTCGCGATGCGCGAGCGATGCGTTCTATCGGGTGCTGTGTGTGTCGCTGCTGGCGGTCGCTGCCGCTTTCTGTCTAGTCATCACCGACGTGTTCATTGATATTGATGGCTTGATGCGGGTTAAGAAAGGTAAGGCTGTATGGCTGTAGGTATGCGGAGTACGAGGGGTAATAATATATTTTTCTTTTGCACAGACTGTACAGTAGGCAAATAGAGGCGGCATGAACTCTATTATTATATATAGGTAGTTCCATGTTAAATGTTAGTCCGGTCTAGCGAAAAGGGAGTAGAATATTGCTAAAAAATATTTAAAAAGCTTGTATTTCTGAACTTTAAGCTGATTTTACTTTTAATTTGATAAATTATACAATAATATAACACTACTCAATACTTGATTTTTTTATTTGCAGATAAAATTCCTAAGCTACAAACAACTATCAAACCAGTAGAAATAACAGTTACTCCTAAAGATGGCACTACAGACAAATACGATAATACAGAAATAAATTATGATATAGACTACAATTATAGAACAAAAAGATCATCAGGTAAAGCAAATAATTCATCATACATTATCCAAAATAGAGCCAAAATAAGAGGCGATACAGCCGAAAATAAATCAAGAGTGTGATCGAGTGTCTTCATGAGTCGTGCTATGAAAATCACTCCTAATACTTACCTATGCAATTATTTTTAAGCTTAATCTGAATATTTTAACAATTAATTACCGAGCTCCACTAACCCTGCTAGGCTCCAAAATGTTACAATCTAACCATCTCATCTTTTAGAAACCCAAAACCTCCTCCTCCAAATGAAACAATCCAACATGAAGAACTTGCTCACTCATCGCTTAGCAAGGCTTCTGGATCAATTGGATGCTGAGGAGACTACTGAACTCACAACAAACAGGATTACGGAGAGAGTGAGCAATGAAAGGAGTAAAGGTTAGTTTTACGCCTCTCACTACATGCATATACAGCCAATACAGTAGAGGGTAACTTTATTTGCGCGTATTGGTTGAGGTCAATGTCCAGCACTGGACTGCTATAGGCCGATGATGATGATGATGACAACTGTATTTAATAAGACCAAGGTACCGTCTGATGGTACCACAACATCCATAAACAGTAGCAACACAATGCAGAACATTGAAATATATACTGCATGGATGAGCAGCTGCTTTAAAATCATTGAACCCGTGTTATTACTGGGCCTTATATGACTTAACATTTAATGCCCCACGGTCATGAACGCAGTGCAGCGCACGAAGTGATTATTAGTTCAAAGACGGACGGTATTACAATATGGGCAGTCGTGTAAAATGTATTTCTGTTGTGCACAACAAACATAATTTATCTGTATATCACTTATAGAAATTAAAGAAATCCAAAAAGAAGATATTAAGCTACGAACAGAAGATAAAGATGATTTTCTACACTCGGCAATGCACGAGATTCTTCTGCTGGGTTTGAGAGGACATATGGATTTCAATGAAGTATATGACAGGATTCACAGATTAACAGCGGATTTTGATAAAGGGAGTAAAGGTAAATTATACGTTGTATGTAGAAATTAAATAAGATAGTTATTTAGGTAGTAGTTCATCTGTTTCTTTAATTTTTTTTTCAGCAAAGGTTGAATTAAAGTTGTTAGAAATCAAGTGTTATGTTCCTTTTAAAACTATGTTTAAGAACGAATTATACATGCCACTTTTATTCTGAATTGAACCCGACGTAATAAAATATTTTAATTTTAGAAACTGTACAACCATTAAAGTCGAATACAGAACCTCCAAAATTAGAGGAAATGAAATATCCCAGAGCAGATTTAAGTAACGAAAGGAAACTATTAGATGAAATTTTACACTGCAAGAAGCTTCATGATGATATCTATGAGAATACTTCTAAACTAAATGTGGAAACTAGAAGAAAATCTCAAGGTACGAAGACGTTTAAATTTATCTTATTTGCTACATCTAATGCATTCTAACTTTCTCGATATTAGCATAAAAAGAATTTGCCGTTATAACATTACATTTTTTTTTACAGTGCCGAAAATAATAATCAAAACAGTTATAGACATAAACTCATTAATAGACGGGAAACGCAAAATGGAAAATGAATCGTAAGTAAAATAATTCTTAATTACTCGGTCACAAATAAAACATAAAAAAAATTATTTTATATTTTCACACCTACCCCTTCCGGTAAATAGGGACATTTTTATCATTGACCGAATATTGCTTTTCATATTTTTGTAATATCTCTCTTACTTCACAGGAATTCAAGAGAAAACGTCAAAGGTCTAGTAAAATTGGTATACAACGGAAAATCAATTAAATTCACCAGAGTAGAAGACGATGAAAAACAAACAAACGAAAATAAAGAAATTTATCCCAAATTAGACACTGAACCAATCAAAGAAACTCCAAAATACAACGAAATAGCGGATCTTTTAAACAGATATACATCACAAACAAAAAATAACTATATTAACGACTATTTGAAAAATTACGATCATTCTGAAATCAAAAACACCAAACGTTTAAAACGGCATATTAAAATACGATACCAAAATGATGAGGTTACAGAAAAGGCCAAAAAGAAAAAGGATGATGACGAACTATTTGTTGAGATAGAAACCCATTTTGATGGAAAAGGCATGAAAGGAGATAAAAAGAAGAAATTGATTAGTAACTTAGTAGAGAAGATACAGAAAGCCATACACTTAGGTTCTGACAAGAAGGAAAATAAGAAACCGAATGTTACGACCAAAAATGAGAAGCAGAAGAAACGTAGACATATACATGTTAAAAAGAGAATACAAAATCCCCTGACTAGGGATAACTTAGTGGTATTAAAAAACAACGATGTATTGACTTACGACGCTATAATTCATAGGCAATTAAATCCTATAGATAAAGCAGTACCTTTACAAGAACCTTTGCCATACGTAAGCGACAAAAACGGCCAATCCTGGAACAGAAAGTATTACGGTCCTGGATTTCTAGCTGTGACTAAATCCATAAATTCAGCTGAAATGAGCGAAGTAGAAGTTGACTATAATAAAGCTAATAATAATGGGGTATCACAAAGAATACAAAAACCTTTAAACAATGAAATTACTGAGAAGGAAGCCACACCCAACGCATTTAATGATTTAGGGAAACTTAAATTCTTTATGAAGGATATAGATGGAAGTGGATTTTCAGTAGGATTTAATCAATATGTTGATGAACAACCAGACCCTGAGACGATGAAACTGTTTACAGGAATTGAAAATATATTACAAACGTATCACCAAAAGTATGATCAAACTCCGGAGAACGAAGTCGATAGTACAGAAAAACCAAACGAAGTTCATGAAGTAGATTACGAACAAAATGAACACACGATATCTCGTCGATCCATCCAAAGACCACCTAAACCTGACCACCATTCCAATGAATATAATAGGGTTATATTCGAAAATAATTTTTTGCCTTATGAAAACTATGAAGATATATTTAAAGGCGCTGCAAAAGCAAACAAACTTACTGCTAGTCATAAGATAAAGAATCTTAATACAATAAAAACCATTTTTAAATCTAAAGCATCACGTTTTATTGTAGACGAAGATTTATTTGGTAAAAACTTAAAACCGGCAGAAATATTTGGCCTCGCAAATTTATTACAAAGAAAGAAACGAAGTATAAACGTGCAGAAAATATCAAGTTTAAAAAACAAGATCAAGCTTAATCGTTATTTGAACACAAAGGCGATGGCTACCAAGCGAATATTTTTAAATAAAAAGAGAAGTAAAAGGCAAGTTGATAAAGTAAGAATTATAGCGACGGACGACATGCCCAATATGCATAGACATTCAGATGAAATCTTTGTTGTATCTGACGAAAATGTATTAGCTGACAGAGCAGTTGTCAGAGAAGTAGAAACCCCCGATATGGAGCCTGAAAAAGTCATAGAAGATCATTACGATGTAATATCACCTATGGGATCAATGCCACTTGTGGAACCAGCACCACAAATGCCATATGGCTACGAAGAACCCATGGAGCAACCATTAGAGACAAACGTTTTTGATGGAAGATCAAGACATAATTCTCTTATGTCTAAATATCCTCATATACTATTGGAGGAACTAGCCAGATCTAGGGAAGAAGATGTAGTAGAAAATTCATTTAATTTTAATAAAATTGCGGAGCCTCATCCTATTGAAATTCCGGTAAAAACTACGGCTGCGCCAACACCGAATATAAGGAATATTCCTCCTCCGAAAATGGAAGAAATAGTCAAAGCTATAACGCCTGAAAATGCCAAAACAAACTACCGAGTAACAGTCAAGATTTTACCTAAAAACATCAGTGATTTAAACTCTGGATTCAAAGAAATACATACTAGTATTAATAAGAGTTACAACAGAAATGGTTTATTGTATTCATCCTTAGTTAATGTTTCGGAAATATCCAAAATAGTCAAAATTAACAAAACGCACGAAATTGTAAGGACTACCACTACACAGTCCCCAATAATTACAAATTTTAGGAGACAACAGGAAACTATGAATCAAATTTTGAGACAGCATAAACATCGTATTGAGCAACAATTAAATCATTTACATAGAGAAAAGGAGAGATTAGAAAATTTATCGATGAAAAATGAATCAGAATTTGAGGAACCCAAACAAAACGAAATTATTGAAGTAGTAATACCGTCGAATCCACCAAAAGTACTCCGATTGACTAAAGAAGAAGTAAGTCGACTTGCTCTTGCTACGCTGATGAATTTCAATCAAAGGACAGTTACTACAACAACCACAATGCCTACCACTACAACTACAGTTATAATACCATACACAACAGAACCGGCACAAATAGACACAGAAAGAACACAAATAATCAACAAAATGGAACGAAACGAAAACGTGACCAACGAAATTTTGAAAAAAATAGACAAAAACACAGAAATCTTGCAAATGTTTCTTCAAAAATTGACCGATAAGATCACCACTCCTAAAATAGAAAAAGACATTAAAGTAAGACAAGATTTTGAAAATATGCGAGCTTTTAAACACATACCAGCTCCGTTTAATCAAGTAATGCCAAATATGGAAGGAAATGGGACGCATGTGGCAATACCTTTTATTTATGCTTATCAACAACCTTACTCTCTTCCTGTGAACAAGCCAGAGGTTCCCGTCGCTAGTGTTGTATACCACGGCCATATACACACAAATACTTTAAATAGGAAACAGGAATGGCCCGAAAAGGATGTAAAGAAAGAAGCAGATATCAATAAAGCGAATCAAACTAGATTTTTCATTGATGAATTGGAAAATGATTATAAAATAATTCCTACTAATGTTAAGAAACCATTTTCAAGTGTAAGGAATAATACTGGTGTGCAATAAATTATTTTAAAATTATTTGTTGTATAATTTAGCCATATTTTCTGTATGAACAGCGGCCTAGAACCAGAGATTTAATAAAACACTAGGTAGAACTAACGGCAAGTGTGGCGCTTACTATTCGGTGCGCAACCCGCTGAGTCTTTACACTGTCCTTTCGTCATATAATATTAAAAAGTACATAAACTCAAATAATATAATCCTTCCGTTAATGCATAGTCAATGAAGTAGGTACTTGTCTTTGATACTATGTATATTTAATTGCCCAAACAAATAATGATTATGTCATTAATAAGTCATTAATTTCCGGTATTTTCATTATTATAGGAATTTCTTAGACTGAGTCATAGTTTTAATTTTGATTAGTTTTTGCCGTCGATCGAATGACCATACTACTCCCGGTTCCCAGTCATACGACCATTAAACTCAGCCGTCTCAGCAAAGCCTTCGCGGTGCCTATATTATCAAAATATACGACTGTTTAAGATGAGATAAAAAATCACACACACACACACACACACTCACGCCCCCCATCCCCGAAGGGGTAGGCGCAACTAGTGCACCCACTTTTCGCCGTGCGTATCCCGTCCCATGATGTGATAGGGGGCGAGGCGATCGCCATATCGGGCACAAATTCCAGACTCCGGGCTGATACTGAATAGAAAAACCCAATATCACTTTGCCCGACCCGGAGATCGAACCCAAGACCACAGCATTGCAGTTGTACCGTAATCAAATCAATAATTTTATCTAAGTATGCATATCAAAGATAACTATCACCTGTATCTCATAAATAAATAATTTTAAATTAACGGTGCTAGACCACAAAATAGATAAAAGATTTTAGATAAAACTATTGTCGATAAAGTAATTTGAATAAGTATATAAACGTTTGAAATTCGAACGACTAGCATATTATGTGTTTAGTGTATGTAGTGATTGGTGGATTCCGTAAACAATGAAAAGCTTTATGGTAAGTAATATACACAGATTATTTGTTATACTAAGTATATATATATCACACACACACTCACGCCTTTTATCCCCGAAGGGGTAGTTAGAGGCGCAACTAGTGCACCCACTTTTCGCCGTTATTCCGTCCCATGATGTGATAGGGGGCGAGCCTATCGCCATATCGGGCACAAATTCCAGACTCCGGGCTGATATTCAATAGAAAAACTCAATATCACTTTGCCCGACCCGGGGATCGAACCCGAGACCTCAGCATTGCAGTCGTACCGTAATACAACTACGCCACCGAGGCAGTCTATATATATATATTATACTATATTAATGTAAGTTTTATATATATATTTTTATCCATTTCCAATCATCTCAGAATACTCAAAAGTTTTCGAATGTTTTAGTTATTAATATTAGAGACAACCAAAACTAAGACTCAATTATGAATTCCTTTACTTTCCAGTACAGTACAATAAGCAAATAAAACAACTGATTCTTGGGGATTCAATGATAGAGTCAGAAGGAAAATTCACTAATTTATCTCGTCCAATAGATTTACTCCGATAGATTATCTATTATTTTTTACAAACTTGAAGCTCAAGTACCCTGTTTTTGCTTGCAGTTAATAATTCTCCTATTCGGATTACATTATGGAAACACGCTGTCTAATATGCAGGTAAGGCAAATTGGTGATTATTATCAAAGTTTTGGTTACTGCTCAATGGGAAGAAAAAACATTTCCGAAAGACTAGAATAGTAGTCAAACAAAATCCAACTCAGTAGAATGTTTTTTTTTTAAAGCATTGAATGACGAGACGAGCGTGCCGTTCGCCTGATGGTAAGCGATACGACCACCCATAAACAGTAGCAACACCATCCAGCAACTTGAATTACAAAGTACTCTGTGGCATTCCACTGCGCTCGTCAACCTGAGACATAAGATGTTAAGTCTCATTATGGGCAGTAGTTACACTGGCTACAATGTCCTTCAAACCGAAACACAACAGCGCAAGCACACTGCTGCTTGGCGGTAGAAATAGACATTGCGGTGGTACCCACCCAGACGGACTCTGAGAGACCTACCACCAATAAAGTAAATGTGAAATAAATGTATTTGTTTTGAAGTTTATTTATAATCTATACTAATATTATAAAGAGAAAAAGTTTGTGGGTTTGTAGGAGCAAATGTTTCGAACTACTGAAAGGATTTAGATTTTTTTTCACTAATAGGAAGCTACATTACGCTTGAGTGCTATAGGCTACTTTTTATCTCGGGAAAATATTTATCCCGGAAAAACTTTTACATGCGGACGGAACCGCAAGAAAAAGATAATAATATATAAAGGTGTATTTATCTAGAGGTATTTTCACCAGTCTCATAAATATTTGTAAACAACAGCTATTTTATTCATCCCCTAATCATATTTTTAAGGAAATCCCAGAAGCACCCAGATTACCAGATTTGGACTACAACAGCCTGCCAGAATTTATTAGGAAATACTTGCCTACAGAGAAACCGGTGAGTCAAAAAAAATATTAATTACAATCATAAAATTCGCCAGGGTAGGTAACGGTGTCCATCATTATTATGTACTTTAATGGAGTGACCACCATACTCATTATAATTAAAACTGCGCAGAACACGTTCTCAGTTAGCCTGTATTCTTTCGTCCATGGCCTAGTTAACGGTCTTATTACACTGGACGATCGTGCAGCGTCTGCGTCTTGCTGTAAATTTGCCAGTTTCATGAGAGCCTTAACTTTACCAATCAACAAGCCGGTGTTAGTCGATGACCAGATCCGATCAGAGGCACCAACAGAGTCTCACTTCACTGGCTGTATACCGACTGAAATCAGAACACGACTTGCTACGATGAGCCACGATGCTTTCTTTCTTGGTATGCTATCCAATCGAGGACAAATAATTTCGGATGCCATGCCAAGATTTATTGAAATGCCCTTAAATTACTTTTTTATTTGAATTTTCAGACATCAAGAATACAACCAAAACAAGCTAAAGAGAAGACAGCTCCAAAAACGTATGGTATGAAGCTAAATAATGGTGAAGGCGTTGTATGGAATGTAAGTACATAGATACGCCGACAGTGAAACATTTCTGATCCTAACCTAATACATAAGTCTTGTGACGGGTATAAATAATCAGGGACCCAGTATTCCAATCTAAGACACCTCGTGTACTTCATAAATGAAAAATATGAATTAAAAAAAATTACCAATCTAGCGATGAGACTAAGAGCTTCACAAAAATATGGTTATTATTGGTACAAAAGACCATATTTTTTAACTATACGGGTAAGGAAAAGCGCATCTACTGCACCTAAAGTTCATTCAGATCCTAACCTAACCTAATAGAGTATCTCCAATCCCCGCTTAACTCGGTAGAGTTTTTCGCATCTAAAAACACACTCTATAAGTAGATTCCATAACAAACAATAGAAACTAAATCCTAATGGAAATAATTGTTTTTTTCTAGGATCTATTACCGGCGAGAATGTCGTATTATGTCGGCGACAAGGTAAGCATTATATTTGAATGAATTATGAAATATGTTTTATAGTACATATCAGGCTTTTTTTAATGAATAACGAATATAGAAATAATTACCATTTTCAGAAAACTGCTCAAAACAGCGGAAAAGAAATCGATGATATAATAGACGAAATGATAAATAAAATAGATAATTACACACCAAAACCAGAAGATACCACTAAAGTTAATGAAGTAACGACAAGCGCGTATGAAAAGACAACGCCAAAAAAAAGCATTTTTAGAACCACTGAGACTCCAAAAACTACTGTGATACCAGAAAAAGAAGCAGGCGAAAAGGAATTACTAAATGAAATTGAGAGTAAACTAGATGTTATACTGAAAAATGTAAGTAAGTTAGTGAAACTACCGCATGAAGGTGGGAAAGACAAAATTGAGGACAAGCCAAGTGATGACACTAAAGGTGATAAGGGAACTAGTGAAAATAATAAATCTGATAGCGGAAAAGATGTAGCAAAGAATAAAGTTACGGTAAGTTTCATATTATACGTTGCCTAATAAGTTCTAAAGGCCTTTTTCAATTACCAATTCACCACCACATAATTTCAGATACAAAGTTTTGCGTGGCTTTCTCATCCTGAGATCTGAACCTTACACATATATTTTGACAAGTAATATTATATTAAGCTATACCTGCATATTATATTAAATCACGAATAGAATTTTCACTACGTTTGATTTAATAGATATACCACATTTTTTTATTTTATGGAACAAAATGTTTTTAACATTTCAGGGTAAACCAGAGCGCGAAGAGCAGAAACCAGATTTACCGTATATTTTAGAACTATTGATTCAAAATGTAAGTAATTTACATTTTCTAAGAAAGCTAGTTTTGATATCAAATTAAGAAAAAAAACTCTATAACAAGTATAAGCCCCATCACATACACTGTTATTAAACAACCCGGGGAAAACAGGCGATGGCATAATTAATCTATCTGCCCCAGGTAGTATAACCCTGAAGTGTAAGGAGTTTAAATCAGGGCAGGCCTTATGCCAAAAACATTAACATAACGCTATGAAATATTTAATCAAATTAATACATACAATTTTTTTTCAGGATGAACTGTGGCAGTGGCTGAGTGATACCATTGCAAAATACTTAGACATTCTTATAGGGGTAAGGAAACGTTCTATTTCGGGACTAATGTAAATATGAAACTAATTACGATGTTTGGATGTTTGTCAGAAGTTAACGCATAATTATAGTAAGTCACTTTCATTCTGAAAAGTGAACGGTTTTATTTTCTACCAAATTAAACCTATAAGCGAGCAAAGTAATAGGAATAATTATGCTAGGCGAACAACCACCTCGTTTCCTTGCTTAATAAGATTTATTGAAATAATCTTGGATATTACATAGATTTAAAGCAATTAGTTTGTATAACAATGTCTTCTCTAATAAGAGTCAATTTTCAGCGTATCGGCGGAGTAATACAAGAAGAAGTAGAAGTATTGATGCAAGAATATTTCGAAACACACGATTGCGGGTGTAAAGCAAACAATAAGTCCAGACACGATGCCAATGGAAATGGCCATAATAAACTTGACTCTGACAAAAAGGAAGACGGTCAGAAAAATATAACAAATATTAACGAAGAAATAACGGATTCTGACAGCAAGAATAAGACTGAAAGAGATAATATTGAATCCAAGCACAATAAAGACAAACATCCGGAATCAAACAAAGGGGATAATAAAACTAATAAAGAAACATCACACGAAAAAACTATTATATATGGTAATTCCGTTGGAAATGAGAGAGTAACTAACGTTTTCATATTTCATATGAATTCCGACGTTGAACCTTCTGTAAGTACCAATAATAGCAGTGGTTCACATAATATTAATTTTGATAAAAACCCTTCAAATAAAGATGATAAAAATAAACCATATCAGGATAACTCAGAAACAGGAACCGTCACTACAGAAAGTACAAAACAATCAAATGATACCAAAGAAAGTGATAAAGTGACTACAAAAAGTGCAACAGATACAGAAAAAGACATCGTGTCTAAAGATACCGAAGTAACTACTCAAATGACACCCGAGATGGACGAAAACGACTCTAAAGAAGCGACAACTGAAGCTATTACTACTGAAAAAGAGGTTGATTTAGAAGAAGGAAAAGATAGTACAGAGGTTACAGAGGAAGAAACTACAATAGAAAATGACACAACAGTAAGTCCTGCAGAAGAACCTGAAGAATAAGTGACTAGAATAAGAATTTATGAATAATGAAATGAAATTATTTAATAGATAAAAGCAGAAATAAATGTACTAATAAGACTGCGAAAATAAGCCAGCGGTCTTTTAACCA
The DNA here is from genome assembly GCA_947568825.1 of Sphinx pinastri. NCBI lineage: Eukaryota > Metazoa > Arthropoda > Insecta > Lepidoptera > Sphingidae > Sphinx > Sphinx pinastri. The sequence continues at coordinate 24,282,813 of OX387615.1, forward strand.
TTGAAATGAGTGAAAATTTGACGCATTAGGTCAGAGCTTTATACTTAATTGAACTTAAAAAAGGGTTTTTCTGCAATGCCCGACCTACATTCCCTTCCAAATATCGGCAACGAACTAAAATCTTAAAAAAATAACAAATGTAACAAATTATTGTAAATATCTAGTATTTAATAAAGTATTGTAAGGTATTGGTATTTATTTACTCATATCCCAAATTTCGAAAATTCGATATGCAATCACCACATCATTATGTGAAGAACAATGAAACCTGTTTATAGTAAGAAATGATTTGATAAGGATGGTTTCGATAACCAAAAAAACAAGAAAAATTAGTGCCGTTTTGTGCGATCAGCTATGACTTTCCATATTATACTACTCTGGCTGTGACGTTAGATTCCGTTAGAGGCCAGTGATCGAAAAAAGGACTTCGTCCAAACTTTTCGTTCTTTTTCTTGTTTCTCGGTAAAGCTACCGAAATAATTGATCACTTTCAATTTGCTTGTTCTATCATAGATTAAATAACTATCCCAAGGTGATTAAAAAAATCATTAAATATAACACAATCTTTATTACTACAAACACTAAGTAACAATATCGGATTTTATGGCACGGACACAAAAATAATTCGTTTCTCAGACTTCACGCACTATTTGAATCGTTTTAATTTGCAACTACTGCTAAATACAAACATGACTTATAATCTCCGCCATATTGGAAACCGCATTCTATACTCAAACTAGCGTAATTGCAATTTAAACCGATAGATGGCAGTAATATGATATAATTCTAATTTTAAGCTTATTGTAGTGAAAACGAATCGAGGCAACCGTTTTTTATATTTTTTTATATAAAGGCATTTTGACGCGCTTTTATAAAAATAGTTGTACATACATTCTCAAAGACTGAATTAATTGGTTTTCACTCTATACTTAAATAAATTATTATAATAATATAATCGAATTACATACTTAAAAAAAATTCCAAATAGTATTTAATTATTAAAACAAATGTGGCTATAAAGCGATTTAGTATGCTAAAACGTAAGAAAAAAAATGCCCGCCATTATACAGCGCACCAAAATGTGTCTAAAGAGTGCATTCGTTTCAATACGTGAGTGGTGCACGTGGAATTTCAGACCTTAGGACAACAGGGTTCTATGTGGAAATATATTAAATAGCCAGATGCAACCTTGTTACCCCAAATCGACGATTTACTCTGTGGGTAACGAAATAAATACCGATTCGTAGAAGGGTACCACTGTTCCACTACCCACAGCGAAGCGCGTCTACAGGCCATAACTTTATTGACCACAAATTATTTTGGAAAGGCATATAAAAATTGGAGTTACAATTTTTTTATATCTAAATAGCTTATTCTAGCAACTTATATAAAATATAAATACTTCATAACCGAAGTACAATATTTGCGCGTTAATGCTTTGAACTGATATCAAATATATTTTTAAATTTGATTGATTAAATATTTTCTTATATTTTATAAAATATTTTTATGTACAGGTTGTTTCTTTAACGACGTATAATTTTAATGTAATCAAAGCATAGATATTTAAGTAATTTATTAAAATTGAAAAATACTATAATGTTATTAATATTAATGGTACATTAGTGAAATAATCACATTTTAGCCCCAATCTAGCATTAAAATGTAAGCCATTATTTGAAACAACCTGTTTTTAACCATGACTTAACTGAATAGTAATAGTAACTCTTTTATAGTTTAAATGATTGCTTAAATTTTGTCATAAAATCTATTTATTTTCAACTGTGACACGATAAACTTCAACCATGTTGTGGTTGTAATCGGGTTAAAATGTTTCATTGTAAATTTCTATAAATTAATATACATATAATGAAGTTACAAAAATCGAAAATTAATGTAAGGAATAATGTAAAAAAAACGCTCGTTTTTAAATAATCGCATAGTTTTTTTCATTATTTTGTCATATTTAATAAACATTTATTTAAGATCACACACGCTGTAGATTACAATATCAAAGCAGACATTTCGCACCTTTAGGACGAAAACGACACAATTCAAAAAAAATGAAAATTGAGTTATCGTCATAAAATTACCTATAACGAAATTTTCATTACAACAATAGTTCAAACACCGCCATATTCATGCGGGAAAGGGACAAAACTATTATATCGGTACCTTTTTTATTATATTTTCATAAAAAGGGACCAGTTTTAAGTCATTTTATGACGACAACTCATTTTTTTTTTTTGAATTGCCTCGTTTTCGTCCTAAAGGTGCGATTTGATGTAACATAAAAGTACATATCGCACTCTTAATAAAACAATGACCTAATCCAAAATCGTTGACTTGTGGGAATCGTCGCAAAGACTAACTGTATACGATTTTTTTTTTAAGTTTGGCGGGGAACGAATTTAATTTCAAACAATTTTGACCCTATTCCCAATGTTGAAAAGACGCATTTCTTTCTTAGTCGATGCAGCTTGCCCTTTTGGGTCCATAATTTGCTAAAACTAATCTAGCCAAAATTTTGGATTAGGTCATTGTTTTATTAGAAGAGCCATATATAGATGCATGTATTAAAATTCTGCAGTAAAAATAAAATGATTATAAAATAAAAGTGAATAACCGAAAATTTAAATAATAAAAATAAATTCGTCGTTGTTGCGTAAATTCGTGAATCCTGTAGGTAATAATATAAATTATCTTAGGTATATTATTATATTTGATTTTTTAATATAATATCACTGGTTTACATTTTGCATGCTATGATTTATATTTTTAATTAAAATTTAAAATATTTTCCTTTACGGGGAATTGAATTGCATAATATTAATATAAATTCAAATATATTATTTCTTAATAAAAATTTCATTTAAGAAATATTATGAGACAAATACAAAATTATGGCAAGAATTTCAATAATATAAAGCCATACTCTATCAATTTAAAAAGATATAAAAATATATAAAATACGCTTTAAAAATATTATAAGTATAACATGCGAAGAAGACAAAACTTTTTTCATAAAATTTTACACAGATTATAACGTTGTAAAACCGCTTATTGAAATATAACATCAATACTGTATATAGTATAACAATTTATTTTATAAGACTTTCTGTAAAACTCCTTGGAATATCGAATAAACGGAAGAAGTTTTTTGTGGATTTATAATAAATATTTCATACCATTATCGTAACATCCTATATCATTCGGAATTGGAAATCTACTCCTAATGTTTTTAAGACTTAGAACGTCTTAAATTGGCACTTAATTATAACATTAGACACGATATCATACTGAACTTACTTTAAAGGGTATTATTTTTGGTTATAATTCTTTTCATTTTGAAAACCGCTGTAGGTATATGACCAGCCCTAAGAACTCAAAAGAAAAAATATCCGGCAAACTTGAAATAAAAGTATGATACCAATATTGATATCAAAAATATTTGATATATCTATTTATCGAAATTAAATAGTAAGTACAGTAGGATAACGCTTCTTAGGCAATACTGAACGCCTTCCAAAATATGCCAAGAAATCGCTTTATTTGGCTATCTATATGTGAGAGATACATCTAAATTTAATTCTTAAAAAACAATTATATATTTTTGCAATATAATTTTGGCGAAATAAAATCAACCTGTATATGAATAAATAAAAATAAAAGCAACCTGTATATGAAAATACAAATATGAAGGAAATAAGAAAGAAAAAACATAAACATACTTAAATAAGACTCAAAGGTTTGGTTAGCGTAGCAAAGGAGCTGTCTTAAATTAAAAAAAACCGAAAAGAATATTTAATAAATAGCTTTTAAGTCTTAAAAACCTGATGTATTATGGCAGGTAATTATGCACGTTAGAACAATGAAGTCACTGAGAATACAGTGCGCGAGAGATTTTGATGAAACTCTCACTTATAGATAGCCAGTTCTCTATTGATCGGCATAACATCCTAGTGCCAGTTCCAAGAGATGACAAACTTCGTAAGCATTCAGACTGGGTTACTAAATACATAATAATTATAGTTATTTATTTATCTGCGATCCTCAATTCCGCTAGTTCTTTCTCCTCGTCGACCTCGTCCTCATCGTCTGAGCCGTGCACGGAAGCGGCGGGCGTTGTACCTCCTGCAATATCGATAATGTATTTGCCACATCACTATTGATAGTTTCATATTATAATGACGTTAGATTTATTACACGTTTCAATGTATGCCAACTGATCTATTATATTATTATAAGTATTGGTTTTTAGTGTAAATAATATCAGTTTATTCCAAAATAATCGATATAAATATTTATATTTATACTATTTATATTGACGGAATAAAGAATCTTTAATAATATAAATTATAAATGAGGCGGACATATCGCGCCCCTGATGGTGAGCCTGTAAAAAGAATAAACACAACCCAAAACTTCGAATTACCATCTACATGTCAGCACACTCCACTCATACTGTGACATTATAATTTATTCCCAGTAATAAGAAAATAGTGAGTATAACACAAAAATCTTAACTAGAAACACATGACGCAATAAAAACTCCCACCACCAATAACAATCATCCAAATGCTATGCATACGACATCGGTATCGATACTTTAATATCGATAAAAGATCATCAGCTTAAAAATACAATATCAACGATATTGAACAAAAAATAAATAAATATAAATAAATACATCCCAGTAACACCAATTAGAAAATGAATTTCAAAGATTGATACCACAAAATTTCAAACCTTTACACACGTCCACATATTATATTGTTACATATACGTTATATGCCGATAAATACTAAGGCGAAATTTTAGCGATACTTTACTCGTCGACTATTCGAATAGCACGAATTTAAATATCGCAAAACTCGATAACTCTCCATTTAAAAATGAGACAAGTGTCGACAAATACAATAAACGTGATTTTAAATGTCGATGAACCCAACTATATCGATGAAAGCCTCTCTAAATGTCGATGAAATCACACAGCGACACTACGCTACCGCCCGGCTAACTACGTGCAGTATAAATAGTATAGACCTCGCTAAAACAACTCCGAAGTGCGTGTGCAACTGTATTCGATTGATGCCCAAGTTAAAGGCGGCCATCTTTTCCAACGCGGCGGCGCTTCGCTCGTTTAAAAACACGACCACTACGCCACCTGCCGAAATCGTGCACTTGTGTTACTAACTCAGTTTTTTTAAACTACATGTATTTTTTTAACGAAGTGGTTGTGATGATAAATGGTTTTGAGATGAAGATGGATTTTCAATGATTAATCTGACAAAATGCTGGTTTATAAATCTAAATATCTTTTTATTTTATAATTTTTTGAAATAAAACTATTTTGCGGATTTTATCGCGGTTTTTTAATTATTATTTTCTCCCGACGTTTCGAAGGCTTTGCAGCATTTCGTGGTCACGGGGCGGACTGAGGTGTTGGTGGTCCGAAAAGTTAATGTTACAATATCTACCTTCATTTTTTATTTCAATGTCTAACATTCGCGGAAATATAAGAAGTCTTTATAATTCTTATTAAAAACTACTTCGTCTAACAGAACATAATAGAACGTGTTCAGATAATCGAAAATCTCTAAATCAGAAAAAAAAACTAGTTCGATGAGAGTGGAATTTGTTTCAAAAGGATGTAAATTGCATCTATAAGAAATATTTTTTTAGAAAGTTATCTTCAAATATTGAATATTTTTTTTACCAAGTACACGTTTCCGACAAGTGGGTCAAGCATTCATTATGTAACCTTTTACTTTATCACATAATTGTTCAATAAATCATAAATTATAGTCAGTATAATTTCTAACATAACCTTTATTTTTTACGGATGGCAACCCTTACAAACGTGAAAATGTGTCTGTATCACACCTATTCATGCGCTGCCTCGGCGCAATCGTTCAGTTTGGCGATCAGTTGGTCGATCTGTTCAGCGACCGCCTCGTTCAACGGCTCTAGGAAGCTCTCGTTCGGCGTTCGATAATTCTCGTGTTCGGATTCGGCGAAATTCGGTTTCTCGAAGCTCACTTCTATGCCTCCGTCATCTCCATCGTCGGTCAAATCGAGTATTTCGAGTGATTTTTGTACGTCGAGGGTCGCCTTTCTGCCTTCCTCGCCGTTGGTTTGGACCTGTTCGTCTTTTGTCTCTTTCTCTTGTTCCTCGCGGTATGAGGCGGCAAGATGGCTCGTTTCGTGATGACGAACTACATTTACATAATTGATGTAGGGTGGGGGAAAATGGTCCTATGTTAAATATGACATAAATGACCTACAGCATAACGTACTTAAAGTACTCTAGCCGTTACGTACTCTACCTAGGCGTACGGATCTTCGGGCATACTTTCTTTCATCAATAACTGAATTTATTATAACTACACCAATGTTATTTTTTAGCGCATGAATACATTTCTTTATGAAAATAATCTTACAACTTACCTACTATTTTATTTTCTCCCTAAAATGGTATTAATTGATTCACAATTCTAGCAACCCAAAAATCAATTAAAAGCCTTAATTTAGGCCTCCGGTAATCCCACTGTCAAAGTCCAGATCATATAAAAGATAACGATACCCCGAACTGGCCCATTCATTGAACATTATTATGAGGTCTAGAACAAGAATAAAAAAAAACTATTGCGGGATCAGAAATGTTTTATCCCAAAATATCTACTAGCATTATCTATAAACGAAACCGCTATTTTCTGATTCGAAACCCAAATAGGCCAATCAGAATGAACTATGCTTACAGTGATTTTGATTGGTTTACCGCAGCTTTCAATAAATAATCTAAGGACACAATAAATAATTTCGGCAATTTCATAGTTTTATTTGGCTTTGTACAGCTTTGTTTATCGGAAAGCCAAGTGAAGCAAAGTTGTTACTCTATATTAGTCAATCACAATGCCCTTCTGCCTACGCACTGTGACGGTTTTATCGTAAGCACTGAGAAATAGACTTCATATAGCATCCGTACTTAGCAAAGTAACGTTTGTGAATTATAGGTCGATTACCGAAAGCAGGCGCGTACAATACATTATCCAGCTGCGCGTATGTATGACTGCCTCGGTGGCGTAGTTGTATTACGATACGACTGCAATGCTGATGTCTTAGCTTCGATCCCCGGATCGGATATTATATTAAGTTATATTGGGAGTTTTCTATTCAGTATCAGCCCGGAGTCTGGAATTTGTGCCCGATCTGGCGATAGGCTCGCCTCCTATCACATCATGGGACGGAATACGCACGGCCAAAAAGTGGGTGCATTAATTGCGCCTCTGTCTACCCCTTCGCGGATAAAAGGCGTGGGTGTGTGTGTGCGTGTGTGTGCGTGCGTGCGTGTGTGTGTGTGTGTGCGTCTGTGTGTGTGCGTCTGTGTATGTGCGTCTGTGTGTGTGCGTCTGTGTGTGTGCGTCTGTGTGTGTGCGTCTGTGTGTGCGTCTGTGTGTGTGCGTCTGTGTGTGTGCGTTAGTGTCTGTGAATGAAAAGAAGTCAGTCGCCATGACGACACATTGCTCACGCTTCAACAAAGTAAAAAAAATAGCTTGATGTCTTATTGACATCTATGTACCTATCCCTTCAATTATAATAAATGTAACTTTTTTAAAATTGTACCCAATTGTGAACGTGCCCGCTTTCGGTAATTTATCAATACGGGCGTAATAAAACAACACTTACTGGAATGCGTGGGGCTGGGGGGTTCAGAGATGGGTCTGGGGTAGTTGAAGCGCTTCTCCAACTGCTGGTCCATGTGGTCCACGTAGTCGGGGTACACTATCTTAAGAGCCTGCGCACGAGCTTGCCGGTAGTACTGGAATGGAGAGCTTTGGTATACTGGTGGGCGTTTATTACAACATGTTAAATGGTTTTAAGCGACATTTTTAGGAAAAAATGTAACTAGTTTCAAAAAACACAGAAACTGTACTGATTCCAAAAATTTATAAAACTTAGTGTCGGGTAGCTTTGACTAGTTTTAAAAGACAAAGAAAAATGTGCTGATTCCAAATATGTATAAAACTTATTGCGGCATAAAAATGTCGCTTAAGTCAATTGGCCTATGTCTCGTCGATTTAGATATTTTGTTCCAAAATGGTCTTATATATCATGAGTTGAATAAAAAGATTGGGGTAGAGTGGGTCGCTAGAATGATGGTAAACGTGCCTCGGATACCTATTTGTACAAATTAATCTAAATGACCATTTGACCAACTTGCTTTTTGTATAGTAAGTTCCTGGCATGATTTTTTTTTTATGAATGACGAGTCGAGCTTGCCGTTTGCCTGATGGTATGCGATACAACCACCCATAAACAGTAGCAACACCATCCAGCACCTTGACTTACAAAGTACTGTGTGGCATTCCACTGCGCTCGTCATCCTGAGACATAAGATGTTAAGTCTCATTATGTCCAGTAGTTACACTGGCTACAATGTCCTTCAAAGCGAAACACAACAGTGCATGCACACTGCTGCTTGGCGGTAGAAATAGACATTGCGGTGGTACCCACCCAGACGGACTCTTACATGTGTGAGACCTACCACCAGTCTATTGCGTTTAATATTCACCAGAATATTGTTTTAATGTGGCCATTAAAGAAGTTACCGAACACCAACTATGTTAAATAAGGAAAAAAGCTTACAATGCCCAAATTCCTCCAGTCCATTAGATCGGAGAGACGTTCGGTTCTGTTCCTTTGGATGATACGCTGCCGCCGGGTCAGTCTAGAACAAACGCATATTAGAGAACCATGTGAAAAAGTTAAAACGTTTTAATCGATACATGATAAATGTATATGCAAATGTTCGACATTGTAATGTCTACTATGTAACGGTTTTTTTTTTCAATAATTTTGTTTCATTTTTTATCGAAACTCCAATTTCCAGCCGTCAAGACCCTCTGTATTCCTACTGCGTAAATCGAACCCTCAAAAAGGTTATTTTTTTTTAAATGAAGGTATATATAGTAAGGTTCAATTTTCGGACAACCAACATCTCAGTCCGCCCGCGACCATGAAGGCTAACAAAAAAAAATCGGAAAAAAATAGTTTTAATTTCTACGCATATACTTACTTGGTGAAATCAAACATGTACTGCGCCAGCTGCTGTACCGACCCCTCTAGCGATATGTAACGCCGGTCTACTACGTAAATGCCGTACGACATCGGATCCGCTATGTGCTCTTGCATGAAACACCCGAAACCTGGCAAAAAAATGTTTTTTTCTTATTTTGACGGGACAGATCAGGTAAAGGTATCATAAATTTGGTAAAAGTTTTTATGTTTTTTTATAAGATGGGCGAGGTAGGTCAAGTCAAGGTAACATAAATTTTGGTAAAAAAAGGTTTTTTTTATAGAAAAACACGATCGACTATCCCCCATCATTACAGGAACTAACATAAAAAAATCCTTTTTGTTTTAAAGGTAGGTTATACCATACCAGCCCTGTATTATATACTGCCCACTGCTGAGCACGGGCCTCCTCTATTACTGATAGGGTTAGGCCTTAGTCCACCACGCTGGGCTAGTGCAGGTTGGCAGACTTCACATACCTTCAAAATTCCTATAGAGAACTTTTCAGATATGCAGGTTTCCTCACGATGTTTTCCTTCACCGTTAAAGCGAGCGATAATTCACAAAGAATACACACATAACTTTTTAGAAAAGTGCCCTTGGATTTTGAACCTGCGGACATTCGTCTCGGCGGCCCGTTCCACTCCCAACTAGGCTATGACTAAGGTTATAACTTCATCAAACTCACAGACAGTGAAAACATCCACATCACAATATCTGTTTAATATTTATGGGCATTGATCGGAAGCACATTAGACCGAATGAATTTAGGCATACATACAAACACTAATATATATATATATTGTAGTTTATTAGTTTATTTCCTCTTTTGTGGAAACAATTAAAAATTAAAAAAGAACAAGTGCGGTGCGCCAAAATACGTCAAAAATGAGTGTGTGAAAAATATCGGGACGAGACGGTTCGTCAGCTCGCGGGAGCAAAACCAAAGAATATTTTTAATACCACGGAACAGCAAAGGGGTTGCAACCCAAAGAAGCCACAACCAGCCGCACATGTGAGTGACTTTATTTATTATTAAGTATTGATATCGCACACAAGGACGAGAAGTTCGACACGGCGGCCGAGGTCTCAGTTGCCACCAGCCAGATCACGCATATTCATGTATGAACATCTTAAATACATAACACTACTCATATACTCTTCTTCTTCTTCTTTTAAAAATGGCTCCACCGTGTCATCGGTGATTTTGCCAATGTCAAGTGGGTAGATGTTAAAATAATATAACTTTTTTAAGAATAACTTTCGACCCGAGGAAAACCAAGAAAAGATGGCAGCAAAGAGCAATACAACTAAAATATTTGACATTAGTTACGCCAATGAGAATGTAAACAGTACGTTAATTTAGAACCCATTTAGAACCAAGCACACTTGACAGGAGCGTACTGCATAGATATCATATACTCTTATTCCTTGCCTTACCTGACAGATTGGTGGTGACGCTGGGTATCCCCATGACGGTACACTCCGCGGGAGTGTATCCCCAGGGTTCGTAGTACGACGGGAACACTCCCAGGTGACACCCTCGCACGAACTCCTCGTAATCCAGACCGAAGAGCGGGTTCGTGGACGTCAAGAACTCTGGATGGAAGATTACCTGTGGGAATACAGGAGTAAAGCATGTTTAGTTGGTAAAGGCCGATCTTAACCGCTAACTACACGTAAATGGTAAGAATAAACCTATCAAAATAAAGCTTTAGTCTGGTTTATTTACGCTATGAACTTGGCATTATTATAGTTCGGACAAACTAAGCTGGCCGGTATGACAATTCAATTTATTTCCCGACGCGATAACTGTGAGAACGTCTACCCAAAAAAATCAAAACCGTGTCATGTCATACCGGCCATATTAGTTTGTCCCTACTATAATCAGTCAGAGGGTACCGGAAATATTTTTTACCCGACTAGAAACACACGCATGGTGGCACAATTTTATGAATATAGGTTATAGTACGTACCAACATGCTTTGAAAAACTGCGTGGCCCTACTTTATAATATAAGGGCAAGAATAAAATAATTTTAGAAAACTTCACATACCTTAACTTTGTCGTTAACTGTGTTGAACAGATGACATCTCCTGATAGAGTCCAGTACCGGGTCAGTCCAATCATCCACCTGCAGGGAAAATGATTATTAGCCTGCCTCATGAGTATTGCACAATGGATTTCGTACTAGGTTATCAAAGGTAAGATTATGTAAAAGCAGGTATGACGTATTAAATGAATGAGTAATGAACGAATGACAAGAGTGCCTTAGTGGCGTAGCTGTAATTTTTTTTTATGATATAGGGGGCAAACGAGCATACGGTTCACCTGATGGTAAGTGATCACCGCCGCCCATGAACATCTGCAATACCAGGTACACACATGTAATACGGTACGACTGCAATGCTGACGTCTCGTGCTCGATTCCCGGGTCGGGCAAACTGATATTGGATTTTTCTATTCAGTATGAGTCCGGAGTCTGGAATTTGTGCCCGATATGGCGATAGGCTCGCCCCCGATCACATTATGGGGCGGAGTACGCACGGCGAAAAATGGGTGCACTAGTTGCGCCTCTGCCTACCCCTTCGGAGATAAAAGGCGTGGTATGCGTAATGAACTATTAAGTGAATGAATGACTCACGATATTGTGCGTGGTGATGGGCGGCAGGCCGTCCCTCTGCAGCGCGTAGATGCATCTCTTGAGGCGAACCGTGTCGTCTTTGTGGAGGAGGTCCGACGCGTCAGGCAGGTGACCTCTGGCGGTACACGTTTATAGTGAAAACCGGTTATACGACATTGAATGACACCTAATCTATGCGCAAAATCTTTTTTTTTTTGGGGCACGGCTATGTGATCCCACTGCATCCGTTGGTAAGCGGACTGGGAGCCAGATAGTGTTGACTGACGAGAGATTACCGCTCCTACAACCAACAAATCTGATGGTCTATATAAACGTTACTTCTTTTTTTATTATTTGCCGCGACCTTGCGATTTAGTTGTTATAACTGATCACCATACCAGCCCTGTATTATATACTGCCCACTGCTGAGCACGGGCCTCCTCTACAACTGAGAGGATTTAGGCCTTAGTCCACCACGCTGGCCTAGTGCAGGTTGGCGGACTTCACATACCTTCGAAATTCAGAGAACTTCTCAGGTATGCAGGTTCCTCACGATGTTTTCGAATAGAAAGCTTATGTTCACGATGGAGTTCATGGGGTTGGTACTGATAATTCCTTCTTACCTGAGGCATATATCGTACATCCGTTTCCCGACCTTCTGCTGTATGTCGTGTATGGTGTCGCGCAGTGCCTTGGTGACGGCGTGGCCGCGCAGACTCTCCACGTTGAAGTTGTTCGTCTTCGCAGGGAAGATTAGGAACGCTACCACCGTCATCTCAGAACCTGACGACTGGATATTTGGCGGTTAGAAATTTTTTTTAGTTGTAAAGCTATTTTACTTAAGCGACATAATCTTTAAATAATTAAAAAAAACAATATTTTCATAACCCCGGGGACAATAACATCAATAACATAGAATGTGTTTATTCGTCGTTTAGCTTTATTATAAGTACCTAGTAATATTGAACCAGGCTTTCTCTCATCGTAGGACCTCTATTATTTACAATCAACACATTGTTCTGTGTTTTGTGAATTTAGTTAAAAAAATCGAAAAAAAAATGTCGCTTGAGTCAATTAGACCCTTCACCAGTTGACATAAATATGATGATGGATGATGGATAGACGGATAGGATATACCTTCAAATAGTGATTTAGTCGAGCCAGCGCCTCGATGAATATATCCGCGCCCTTGTTGCCAAACTCGTAACGGCCCGCGATGAAGAAGTACAACGTCTTATCTAGATCGAAGTTGAAGTGACTGGAAAACAGTAACAAAATAAGAAAATAAATTTAAAACTGAAAAAATACTATATAAAGAAATTAGTTTCTTGAGTTTAAAAGTGTCCGGAAGTAAATGAATATGTCCCTCTTTCAAAAAAAGTTTTTTTTTAACTGTCAGGTGATTGTTCTTGTTTGGTACGGAGGATGGAGATCGCTAAGTATCAGACAGTTTTTAGAGGGGTAAAAACGCGTTATCGCTACCACCACTGGGGGGTGAGTGGAACGGTTATGTTGGTTTCACACGGTCTTACGGCCCAATGTCGACACTCGGGAGTATGGCATCATCCGAGCGAGCATTGGACCGAGTCCCTAACACTATGTACACCCTACACCGGCATACCAACCAAAACCCGCGGTGGCCTTCTTCGGCGCATACGAGACGGCCCCGGGGTATCTTGTTGCACTAAGATAGCTGCACGGAACCGTCCCTGAAATATCAGACACTCTTGCCCCATTAGTACACTATTCTGTTTATTGCATTTGTATGACGAGATGGGCATGGTAAGCGATTCGACCGCCCATAAACAGTAGCACCACCACACAGAACCTTGAATTACAAAACTGTGTAGCACACTGCGCTCGTCACTCTGAGACGTAAGATGTTAAGTCTCGTAATGCCAAGTAATTACGTTGGCTACAATGCCCTTCAAACTACACAGGCAGGTACGAGAGTCCTATTAACAGTGAATTTTATAAAAACCCAGTCTCACCCATAAAAATGTCCCCTGGTGAACTCGTTGATCTTCTCTTTAGCAAGTGCGTGCAGGTTCTGGAACTCGTGCAGGGCGGAGAACTTCTTCACGTTGAGCCCGTTGGGCGTGATGATGTCCGCCTTGCGCTTCAGCAGGTGCTCCGCCTCGTACCCTGGAAACGGAAGTGGTACAGTCTGGACACAGAGCAATAGTGTTACAACTCATCACCGCCAATGACTCACCATAGGTATAAAAAGAATTAGCACTAATGTCTAATATCATAAATAATTATCGCCTTTGATTAATTATATACCTAGATAGAGTGACGCGCTACAGTGAAACTAAAACAAACAGTCCAACTTTTCTTAAGCTAGTATGCGTGACAGCTGTGTCATACGCTATCGCTGCATCATTCTGCATATCCTTGAGTGCGCGCATAATGATAACAGTTATTACATGGTTTCTATTAAAACGGGGAGATAATTATATCCATGAAAAACAACAAAAAATAATTCACTCGAACTCATTTAGTGGGCAACAGTTGGCCTCTATTTTTTTCGACGCGTTTGAAACGTTTAGTGTCTATCTAGGTGTATAATTAATCAAAGATTATCACAGTAATAGTGCCACAAATTATAATTAAATTATTCATATGTTAACACAAAGTTTGTGTGGCGCCAGCATTAAAGAAAAGGAATAGAGATACAGAGAGAAGCCCGAGACGTGAGCACTCGTGATTGGTCGATTTGACGTCGTTATCGAACCCAAGACCTCAGCACTGCAGTCGTACCGTAATACAACTACGCCACCGAGGCAGTCGATCGATAAGTCTATCGTTACGTCAATCACGTTCACGATTGTACAAAGGCATCTGGTCTACGGCCCCAGAATACCTTGTTTTAATATTGACCCTTATACTGCCTCGGTGGCGTAGTTGTATTACGGTATGACTGCAATGCTTGGGTTCGATTCCCGGGTCGGGCAAAATGATATTGGGTTTTAAATTCATTATGAGCCCGGAGTCTGGAATTTGTACCTGATATGGCGATAGGCCCGCTCCCTATCACATCATGGGACGGTATACGTACGGCGAAAAATGGGTGCACTAGTTGCGCCTCTGCCTACCCCTTCGGGGATAAACGGCGTTGTGTGTGTAATATTGACGCTTATACCTGTTATGTCTGAAACGGTGGTGAATATATGCGTCATGTGTGCGGCGGCTCGCTCCATGCAGTAGCGGTGGTATATCTGTCTCTTTCCCGCCTCCTCGTCTACCGAAAACTGCAAAAAAAAACTTTTATCACAAAAATGTGTATGCAAAATTAGTTATATACTGTTCCATTGCTGGGCACGGGCCACCTCTACAACTAGGAGGGTTTAGGCCTTAGTCCTGTATATCTTGAACCAGTTAGAAAAAAGAAGTTATATCTCTGACTCGTAAACTATATTTGAAGAACTCTGTGTTAAGAGTCAGATTTTTTTAATTTAGACTCTCTTCATCTTGCGATGCTTGGCAGTAAGCTCATGTTGTTTGCCGGTTATTATACCTATAATATTAATAGGATTTTTTTACATTTTAATAGCCACACATACTTTATCTAAATTATTGTAGAAGTCCGTGTTGCCAGCGCACAGATATCTGCCGAGCAGCGTGGCGTGGGTCGTGAACACCGTGGCGACATCTACGTGACGACATCTGCAACAATAGTTACATGTCAACAAATACAGATGGCGCTGTTAATGGTTTGTAACGGAATCGAGTTATGTTTTCCCTCCATTAACAATATTTAATAGGCATAGTTTTGGAAGCTTGTAGACGCAGTCAACGACAATTCGACAATGAACTAAGATCACGCCACGGGTTGAATTCCAATGATAAAACTATTTGCCTGATTTGTAAATGTTTTGGACGTGGTAGGTATTGTTATTTTCTTGGTAGATACACAAGACTTTAGACTTGTATGTTATGGCGTCAGTATCAGAGGTGTGTGCCTGTTGGATGAATTTTATTTCAAAGATTTTGTTTGTATCCCACTTTTTTTCCTAGATTCAAATTCCATTACCAGGGTCTAAATAAGTATTTTCCTTCCAGGTGATAGTTTTACTATGAGCCAAAATTCTACACAAATGCAAACAAACATCTTTACAAACTTTTACATACATATCAGTAGGATATGAAGAAGCATACCTCAAGACTATGAGCCCGATGCCCGCCTGCCACTCGTGGAAGTGGCACACGACGCGCGGCGGCGTGTCGCTGTACCCCTCGGCCGCGTTTCTGAACTGCAACAATTATTGTTCATCAGATACGGCAGGAGCCGTGCCTGCAGTGTAGTTTTTTGCCTATAATCACCAGATAAGTGCGGGTGGACGAAATATCACGTAATTGTTACCTAAAGAGAAATGAGGCTCCATAGGAGTTTCAGTAACAGTGTTGTGCAATACACAAGATGGCGGTATTTTAAGTGGATTATGTAGAATTTGGTTGATTTTTATTTCAGACAATAACGGCCCAGAGGATATATGCTATTTAACGCAGGGTCCATTATGACCCATGTGAAATAACTTGCGGGTCGATTATGACCCAAACGAAATAACTCGGGGTCAATATGGCCCAAGCTCTCACCTCAGTGACAAACTGCGCCACCATGAAGCCGAGGATGACCGCGTCGTTGGCCTCTACGTCCAAGTGCGGGATGCCCAGCGAGCAAGTGTCCCACAACTCCTGCTTGTACGCGTCCAGCTGCCACGCTCCGGAGCCAATATCGAACAAAATGATCTGAGGGTTGCCGTCCACCAGCCATGTGCCTGTATGCAGCTGAAAAAAGAGTCTATTAGGACTGTTGCTTAACCTAAAATAAATACCTTTTTTATTTGTTATGAGTATAATTTGAGCCTTTAGGCGGACTATATCTAACTTCTTACTGCGATTATTATAAACGCGGAAGTCTATGAAATATATTAATGTTTGAGATTAGTAGGTAAACACAGGAAACACGGAATGGATTTACATGAAATTTTACCATGACCTGAATAAAATGTACCCTACATTTGACCGCGGAAAGTACATAATGTGAATTATACTCTGAGCAAGGTCTTTGACATGGATGAATCCGCGAGAAAAACCTAGTGATAAATAATAAAGTTTTAAAAATTACCTTCAATTTAAAAATCTTTTATGACTGATATTTATTTTCCCTATAAATACTATGTCCAGATTTTTTTCTGTTTATTGAACGTGTACAGTCACCAGCATAAGTAGCTGAACAAATTCAAAATTTCAATTCGCCTACATACTTTTTTGTTCTTGCTAATCTTTTTTTTCTCTTCACAAAAATAAAACAAAAGTGATTTACTTTACTTCAAACAAATATAAAAAGGTTTAGGTTTAACTTAACGCGTATATAGGCGATTTGAAATGTTGATCTTGTACAGATATTTATGCTTCTGACTGTACATAAAAATCAATTCACGCAGTCATTTATAGAATCTCCATTTTTTTACGAAAAATGTATATCAGGGGCGAAATCCTTACAAACCACATAATTGTTTTGTGAATTTTCTCGCTTTAAACATCCTCGGGTCATTTTCGACCCATTGTAAAAACCAACCTTATATCCTTGACTTCGCATGGCGTTGACGGCGGCGGTGAGTGGCGAATTGGGAGGGAACTCTGCCTCCTCCACTTCGGTACGGGCGCACTGCTCTTTATACGGACCTGCGAAACATACGCCCTTGTTCACAAACGTTACTTAGCTAAGTACGACGCAATGCCATTATAAGCCTGTTTCTCAGTGCTTTCGCCATGACAGCCTTCGCTTTGCGAAAGGCAATGCGACTTTGTGGTTGCCTAATATTGAGACACAACTTTAGTTCAGTTGGCTGTCAGATAAACAAAGCTGAACAAGACCAAAGAAATCTATGAAATTCAAGACACTATGCGTTCGGACTCAATGGTTCGGGCGCACTGTGCGTCCTCAAACTATTGTTTATGACACGTGTGAGGCAATGATATCAGATATACACACACACACTCACGCCTTTTATGCCCGAAGGGGTAGGCAGAGGCGCAATTAATGCACCCACTTTTCGCCGTGAGTATTCCGTCCCATGATGTGATAGGGGCGAGCCTATCGCCATATCGGGCACAATTTCCAGACTCCGGGTTGATACTGAAGAGAAAAATCCAATATCACTTTACCCGACCCGGGGATCTAACCCGAGACCTCAGCATTCCAGTCGTACCGTAATACAACTACGCCACCGAGGCAGTCAGGATATCAGATATATTAATATAATACTTAGATATGCCATTAGAACTCGCAATCTGAAGATTCTGCGCGTAAATAACAAATATTAGCTATCTCTTTTGTTCGTACTGCTTTAAATCCATCAACTCTTTCACATGACACATCAATGTCAAGAATGTGTACATTTGAATATGTAATTTGTTAGGATATGGCATATTTATACTTTTTGAATCATATTGAGTATTGGACTTTGGCGCAACATGTATTATGCAAACATTAGTAGCAGATCGTGGATAGAATCCAGAATCATTAGTTTCACAGCCGACTGACCTCCCACTGCGCCATGTAGGCATAACACAGCAGCCGGTATAAGACAGCCCGAAAAAATTCAGGCAACCGTTGAGATACGATATTTCTTTGGCCGAATTATATGGATTAGCAGATCCAGTATACTGAAATACGAATGAGCATAATGAAATGTGATAAAAAAAAACAGTACGCTGTACTCACCAAGTAGGCAGTAATTATCGCCCATTTCCTCAGTGGATACATAGGCCTTCGACCTTATCACGGTGTAGATACCACCGACTGAAAAAAAAAACAAAGTGAAGATGACGAACCTCATTCGTGTTTTGTTAGTGTACTATCAACTTTACCAATTTAATATGGGGTTGATGCTATACGCTTTTTTAACCGACTTCAAAAAGTAGGAGGTTATCTATTCGTTTTTAATTAGTCACCGACTCCAAAATAGGTAACGTTTTCGGTTTTTAGTGGTTTTTGAAGGCGGTTTAATTTTTTTACACATGTTCCCGACAAACTTGTTGACATTGGCCGGCTTGAAGTTATCTATCCCAGGTGGAACAAGAAAACTCTCACATTGTTTCCCGGTAAAGGAATTGAAATCAGGACTTCCCAGTAATGGGCTCGCATTACGCACCAAAAAGCGGGCAAGTTTAGTTTTTACATACGACTGTAACTAGTAAAGCCGATGGGAATTTACATTCTATCCTTCTGGGACCCACAGAGACGTGTTTCTATATTTTTAGATCAACAAAAAATTACACTAAAATATATTAAAAAGTATTTTGTGAAACCAAACATCGTGGACCAATTATGGTTTTAAAAAATAATGTGCAAGTCGAAGTAAAATATTTTTTATGAGAACCCGGGAAGTTCAGTCAGCTTGTAGGAAATTATTCGCCAAGGCTACCACAGAGTATTCGGCATTGCAAAATAACTTATCAAATTATAAACAGAACTTTAGTATTTTTTTCACAAGCACCTTGTAAGGTATCAAAAAAGACTAATGCATTCCCTTTGTTCCAAATCGGACATCTGTCTAGAAATGTGGACAAATAGGTTTCGTTACTTAAGTAAATCATGAAATTCATTATACCGACTTTAGTTTTACGTAACCCATAAAGCTAAAACATCACACAAACGTCCTCTTAAACTGTTACCTTGATACCACGTCCTTTTTTTATATGATGGAATTGTTCGACATATCATACACTACACAATATCTAGACCACCTGATCCCCTAAGAAAACATTTCAATCCAGGTCGCAGAAACTAGTATGGCCAGTTAAGACAACAAACGCACGGCAGTTGGGCAGAGACAATAAAATCTAGGGTTTCATCTTGCAGCCCGCCTTGGCGCCTGCCATCTAGGACATGACTATACGTTACGTAATAGTATAGACAAAAGCAAAACTATGCACTTTTTGTTTTAGCGGGTTAACGAACTTTTAAGGCATATCAAATTGCCATAGACGGAATTATTTTGTGCAATCTATAGGTAGTGGTTTTTGGTTCTTTGAATGCTTTGATTTCTGAAATGACTGATCAGAAACAAATTACTTTGACTAATAGAAAGCTTGTTTATCCAAGTCTATTGTATGTACTTTTTATACAAGGAATGGCATTTAACGTAGGTGCATTCTCTCTATATACATAGGTGATATTGCACGTTGCGTCGATGCGACGTCATTGTAACCCGATGCGAGCGGTTTGTGTAGGCCAGTCTGTGGACTTAGAATGTGACACGAAGACGCAACTCGTAAAACGATGTCGTTTAATTTTGATGTTTGTGATTGATCGAGAGACCAATACGTCAGTCTCTCAACCAATCCCAATAAGACGAAACGGAGACGTGACGTGTTTTTTTGTCACATTCTAAGCCCACTGTACTGTACTGTCAACTTATAAAAAATCTGAATTATCACTTTATAGACCAAACGAAGATAGGCTATAAAACCGCTCAGTGTTTGATCAATAGTTTCTTTATCCTTTTGTGACAGCAGCATCAAAAAATTATAAAAGGGGGTTAAAAATCTCATATCAAATAATGCAGTTTGCAAGAATGTGCATGAATTATTAGTTATCTCGCTATTCTTTCTTACACCCGCCCCGCACCGTAATACCCACTTACGTCACGTCTTAGTCTTAGTACGTTCATCACATTTCAGTTCTTAAACAGTTGCTCTTTCTATATCATTGGAAATGCTTGAATTGTAAGATTTTATTATTCTACTAGTATTGCCCGCGGCTCCCCGCACGCGCGAAAGTTTTGGCGGATAAAAAGGGTAGCCTATAGGACTCAGTAGTAATGTAGCTTCCTATTAGTGAAACAAATCCGTTCAATACTTAGTTCCTGAGATTAGCGCGTTCAACCAAAAACAAACTCTTCAGCTTTATAATAATATTAGTAAGTATAGATTCTACATTTTAGGTGATGTAAATTATTGATGAAGCTTTAAAAAGGAGTCGTTTACTCTATTACGAGGCATTTTAAGATGTAATGTCTGGCATCATGACCGCAGACACTTTGCGGTGGCAGACAGTATTTGGTAACTCAAAGTATGTACTGCGCGCTGTTGCTACTCGTTACTGCTCGTAGGCGGCACTCACAATCAGGTGCTCTTCTGATGGTAAATAAAACGATTACGAGACATATTTTTGATTTCATAGCGACTGAACGTTATGTTGGGATTGCCAGCACACCAACCAAAACCTCGCGGTGAGTATCTTCGGCGCTTGACGGACGCCTATGGGTTTCTGGCAAGAAATGCCTTGTTAAACAACGCAACTGTCCCTGAAGTCACCACGATTACATGTTTGTCATGTCTTAATTGTAAAAAACAAACCATTGCTGCTTGGCGGCAGAAATAGATAATGCGGATTGCGGTGGTCCCCATCCAAATATTTTCCTATACGGAAACCGTACCATCTAGGAAAAAAAGCCGTCTGAGATCAAATATTTTATTACTACAATATAGATATTCCTAGGTCGCCTTATTTGTCCGGTCACAGAACGCGTCGGCCGTCAACCGTAACATAATAAAACATGTGTAATTTTCCGAATGGAATACACATTTGTTCTACGGGATTGGGTGGGTACATGGTGATACGCTCAACCTTTGTCACACCATACTAGTTACCTCTGCAGTCTGCCTAAACTTTAGGAATAATGGCATAGCGCAATGATCATCCGTCTAGACGTCGTTTAGGTGTATTACAAAACAGAGCTGTTTTGTAAAACATTGGGTTAAGCAATCTGACTGCGATATATACCTACGCTCCATTTACCACTATTTTCAAAAAAACGATCCCAATAGCTTTTTTGGTCCATCGCGAAAATGGGTCAATCTCAACAATTTGGATTATTTTCGGGATCGAAGATTAAGATGTGGATCGTTTATTGGAAGCGGCCGATAGATTCCCTTACCTTTATTAGCAGCCTCCCATGCTGTCTCGAAGGTCCATCTGTTCTCATCGCTGGCTGCCTGCCCCCTGTCCATGAACGACATGAGATCGTGCGTCGAATCCGCCCGGTAGAACCGGCGAGACGATCTGTCGCGCGACATGTTGCCTGCGACAAAACATTCTACAGTCAATGAGGGCATCCAGGATTTTTGGCCACCAGGGCGGTCCCACTTTAGTAGACTAGACATAAATAACATAATATTATAAGAATTTAACGACGGATAAAGTCGGTCTCATATGTATTTCTTAAAAAAATACTTTTTTCGTTATTACTTATTCTACTACTTCGCACTAGTTTCTCGCGTCTTCGTCTGCGTTAAGATTTTTACTCAGAATAAAGGTAAAAAGAGGGGTTAAAAAACATATAATAGGCTGGAAAGAAAAAAAATGTAGAGGTATTTTTTTTGTATCAGACGTAAAAAACTTCTATTGGCTGAAATAAAACTATTCTGCGGATTTTATCGCGGTTTTATAATTAATATTTTCTCCCGACGTTTCGAAGGCTTTGCAACACTTCGTGGTCACGGGGCTGACTGATAAAATCCGCTAAATAGTTTTATTTCAATGTCTAACA
Source organism: Sphinx pinastri (assembly GCA_947568825.1). Lineage (NCBI taxonomy): Eukaryota > Metazoa > Arthropoda > Insecta > Lepidoptera > Sphingidae > Sphinx > Sphinx pinastri. Next base: position 24,305,079 of record OX387615.1, read on the forward strand.
TTCGCGTAAATATAAGAAGTCATTATTCTATTGGCTGAATTTTTGAAAGACGTATTTGCACTAAAAATAATTAAGCAAAAATGCACAAGTACGTAATTTATTGCATAACGCTCATTGACGTGCTGGCGTGCGGCCAACGTGACGCAATTTGTTTACTATAAGAGACAAATCATTCATCCTTCCCTTCCTACTCAAATGAGGAGTCGGTACACTTTCATGTTTCAAGTACGCTGGTTAAAGACTGCGCTGGACTGTCGAGATGAGTGGTAGTGATTGATTAATGTTGAAGCTACTGGTGGTAGGTCTCTCATTATGTAAGAGGCCGTCTGGGTGGGTACCACCGCAATGTCTATTTCTACCGCCAAGCAACAGTGTGCATGCACTGTTGTGTTTCGGTTTGAAGGACATTGTAGCCAGTATAACTACTGGACCTAATGAGACTTAACATCTTATGTCTCAGGATGACGAGCGCAGTGGAATGCCACACAGTACTTTGTGAGTCTGGGTGCTGGATGGTGTTGCTACAGTTTATGGGTGGTCGTATCGCTTACCATCAGGCGAACGGCATGCTCGTCTCGTCATTCAATGCAATAAAAAAAAAAAAAGCTATGCGCAAACCGCCAGACGAATTAAACGGTTATAAAGAACCCCCTGACGCTAATAAAGATTTTAAATGAATGCGACAAAAAGGTCTTAAAGTGCGTAGCGTTAGGTGAAAGAGACATAGTTTATTTGGACTGGAAGGAGGCTGAAAGATTCAGCTCTTGGAATATCACATGTCATCATATAGTTACGTCCCAATTTAGGATTAAAGTTATGACAATTTCTTAACGTTTTTATTGACCGTGTTGAATTTGCTCTAGTACTTTTTTGTGCATATCGACGGTTAACGGCCAAAACGTCGTAAGCGACATTTTTTACGAAATAGAGTTATATATACCGTTAGAATCGGCTTTTTTTTCTCCGTCGTTTGGTCTAAGTTTCATGACGCTACAAGAATTTTTTTGTCGCTTAAGCGGGCACAAATTTAGGGCAATACCATTAAATTTGTCGTCGTAAACGACGGACTTATTTGTGTTTTTTTTTATTATGGTAGTTGGACGAAAACAGTTCTTCAAAATTGACAGTTATGCTATTTAGGCTTTATGTAAAATATTGTTTCTTGCACGTTAACCTGTTTGGGCTGGAAACATTTTTTACAAATAAATAGATTACTCCAATTTTGCTTACATATTCTTGGTCTAAATTTCTGCTTAGGACATTAGGTCTCATTCTTAGAAAAAAATAATTTTCATTTAATACGTTTAGATCGAATTTTCAAGACTTTATTTGGCGTTTAGTCCTTTTTTTTCGAGTCCCTATGTCAATTATCCATGACGCTTAATATAAATCGCTCAAACAAACCTCACCTAAAATATTGTCGCTTATCCTTTTTTTTCCCCCCGATAAATTTTAACAGAATGGTGGTTAGATAAAAAGGTAAAACGAAAATTAATAGTTAACCCAATTCGAATAAATCTAATCGTGAAGAATTTGGCGATTGGCTTGTCCAACAAAAATGAAACTCTTTCACTCGTTTGAATCAAATGGGGTTATAGTTGAACAGCGAACATCCAGTGCTCACACGACTACGGCATAAGCACCACATGTGCGCGTGAGTCATTTTGGCACGCGGTCTTGTGTCTACGTAAACTGTTAAAAAGGTAAGTTCATAGTTTATCTTATTGATAATAATTGTATGTAAGTATTGCCATTTATTTATTTAGATATAAATCACACATAATGTCAATATGAGTGGTTAAATGCGTATACGCTATATTAGTTTTTGAATGCTTTATTTGTTAGGTAGCTTTGCTATGCTTTGATTTGGTTGTGATCATCATTATTTTAGCTAGAAAACGAAATATAAGTGTATGTATACTGTATCTTTAGAACAGGTGGTAACAGGTAGCGCAACTTGATGAAGACTAAGATTACTCCATGTTCAGGGGATCACGACCCTCAGCACTGAGGAAAACGATGCAAGGAGGAGGAGGAGATACAATTTTCCTATGTTACTGTAACGATTTTATTGAGATAAAAAACATTCTGCTAGGAAGCTTATTCACTCATTTTGAACGCTTTAGTGTATTGGTGATGTAATGTCATTATTGTATTGCGGTACAACTCTCATGCTCAGCTCTCGGATTCGATTCCTGGGTCGAGTAAAATAATATTTTGATTTTATGCTCAGTATCAGCCTGGTAAATGGCAATTGACTCGCCCCCTATTACATGGGACCTAACAAAGCTGGGTGAAAAATTGCTGTGAGAACACCTCTGCCTACCTTCGAATGTAATTAAGTATGTATACTATTGTATATGTGCCTATATACCTCGCTATTACATAGTATTAGTGACGTCTTGAAAAACACTTGATTAGTAATTGGTAGATTGGTAGGACACCTTATCTTCTAGTCCTGGAGAGCATCCTTGATGTTTCAGCACTTGTTAGATTGTGATATTGTACCTATTATATAATACTATACAATATTATATAGACAAAATAACCCCCGACACAAAAATCTCTAAAAAGTAAAATAATAAAAGTGTCTTTGTCGTTAAGTACCTAGTAATATTTTGACCCAAGCATTGTCGCGTCGGGGGACTGCTAAAGAAGTATTTTCGTCTCCCTAGTCCTGAATTCGGTCCCCCGACGTGAAGACGCTTAGCTCAAACTATTACTAGGTACTTAAACGACAAAGACACTTTTATTATTTTACTTTTTAGAGATTTTTGTGTCGGGGGTTATTTAAATTTTTATTTCGAACTTTTTAAATTACTTTATTCTCCATCATGGGGCCTTGATAATACACTATCTAACACCTACTCGATGAGACCATCCTTATGAGACCAAACACGCTATATCTGCTATAAGTTGCTAAGGAGTTGGGTATCCCGCAGAATACTTGATGCTGCAGCATCAGCTCATGTTTAAAAATATTTCCGAAGTCACAGTACACCAAATTTAAATTTAATCGGGCTTTTTAAATTGGAAACGAGCAGATAATCTTCAAACGCCTGAACAGATCTTCATAAATTATAGCTTAAAACCATCGTGATCATATCAGCTTTCAAACAAAAAAAAACCGCGTCAAGATTGGTCTATTCGTTTGAGAGCTACGATGCGCCAGACAGACATACAGATACACATCCTAAACTTATAACAACCCGCTATTGTGTCGGGGGTTAAAAATTTAAGTACTTAAATCATAATGTATCGCTTTGGATAGTTATCTGTAGTAGTATTAATATAGGTATATACCTAATTAGTTTAGTTACATACACCCATTTAGTACGTAAACCCATAGAGTATAGATGTTGCCCGACTTCATCCGCGTGAAAGACATTTCACGGTGTAAAAATCCTACTGTGTACTTTTCACTGTAGCTATCCATAGTGTTATCGGTACGACGCCATCAACATCACTGCCTAGGTGGCGTAGTTGTATCACGGTACGACTGCAATGCTGAGGTCTCGGGTTCGATCCCCGGGTCGGGCAAAGTGATATTGGACTTTTCTATTTAGTATCAGCCCGGAGTCTGGAATTTGTGCCCGATATGGCGATAGGCTCGCCCCCTATCACATAATGGGACGGAATACGCTCGGCGAAAAGTGGGTGCACTAGTTGCGCCTCTGCCTACCTCTTGCGGGATGAAAGGCGTGAGTATGCGTATGCCATTAACATCAATTACTATACTCAGATAAAAAAAAAAACAAATATTGCCTACGAGTGCAATTAACCATGATTAAAAGTAGCATAACATACGCTAATCTGATATGGTCTATGTCTGTGCCATATATTATGCAAATCCATTCAGCAGTTTGTGTTTATTTCTCACAAACATCCAAATTCATACAAACTTTCGCATTAATATTAATAATTATTATTACATTATAGTAAGACAAGATTTTTCCGTTTCAGGCAGCCCATTTTGTCTCAAAAATCACATCATCGGACATCATCGGCAAAGCATTACATAAATCAAACATATGCCTCCATACTCGAAGAAAACTTTATTTCGATAATCTAGAGAAAATAAAGACTGATTTAAGAAAAACAAAATATTTTTTTTATATCCCAGGTCTCTGGGTGCAGATCCTATGGAATTATGGTTATTTTATAAGAAAATCACACAAAGTGCTTTCTTGTTTTTTAAGGAGCTGAATGTAAGTTTTATAAACTGTTCATTTATTACAATTTCCCTGTCTGTTTGTCACTACCCAAGAGTCGGTTATATGATATTTCGTGCTACTTGATAAACAAAAAAACTCACAGTATGCTCTTTTTCCATCATTTAAACAAAATGAAAAAGGCAGTAACATCATTTAGGCTGGAAGAGGATCAGTGAGTTGTTTCATTTACGACGTTCTTCCTGTTAGTAAAATCAGGTACATTTGAGGGTAAGCGACAGTAAATAGTGTTAAAACGGTGATTTATATTAATTTAACAATGCAGTTTTGAAGAAAACCATTTAAAAGCTATATGGTTAAAATTTGAAACTTTTGGAATCAAAGGAAAAATTTATATGATTTTTTTTCGGTTATTTTCAACTTTAAACCACTCTCCTGTAAAATTTGTAAAGTGGCGGTTATCCCCTTTTGGCCGTTAACCGTCGATATAATTTATCATTTTTTTTATTTATATGTATAATATTAGCTTAACCGACCCTTACCTTTTACATATTAGTCTACTTGCGAAAACTTGTAAATGGCCTTCTTTTACTTATTTTGTATTAATATTGTACACGCCAGCTGTAAGTTTTCCGAATAATTAAAAAAAAAAAAACTATTCGTGAATGAATTTTAAAGGGATATGAAGCTTACGAAATTTGTCCAGCATGGTAGATAAAAGTTTTCTCGTTAGTAAACCCATGAATTTATTATTGACCTATTTAATTATAATAGTAGTTCTGTTGCTCTTGTACATGGGCGGTTGTGACGCTTAGGTACTATCGGGCGAGAGGGTTGCTCGTCTTGTCGTTCAATAGAACACAAACTAATTGTAATCTTTTCATTTACTCCCGTTTCCTCGAAAATCATTGTGCAGAAACGTTCATTTATCTATTTATTTATTAAAAAGGCATGTCAACAACATAAACACTTGCATTACAATTAAAAAAATATATAACCTTACTATCTAGCGTTTATATTTAGAACAGACATGCACAACATTCATATTAGTCTAAAAAATAAAAAGAGCATAATCTAATTAAAATTAATATTAAGATGGTAAATAAATTTCAAATTTATCTCAAGTCTTCACTCCGAATTGCTAATTACCAGCTCGCGCTTCCATCCACGCTCATGACACGCGACTAAGCCTTATCTAATCGTTATCAGCAACTAACAACTAACATCTGTTATCGGACAACGTTATCTTTATCTACTACAATGAACTTTAATAGTAACGCATCGGGGGCACGAGGACATTAGTCGAAGATTTACCGAACGACATTACAAGGTCTTTACTAGATTTGTTTTGGATAACATTGCCCCATTGGTCCAATCCTACTAATATTATAAACGCGAAAGTTTGTAAGTATGGATGTATGGATGTTTGTAACTCTTTCACGCAAAAACTACTGAACGGATTTCGATGAAATTTGGCACACGGGTAGATCATGTCCTGGATTAATACATAGGCTACTTTTTATCGCGGGAAAATATAAAGCAGGACTTTCATCCCGGAAAAACTTTTAACGCTGGCGGAGCCGCGGGCAATAGCTAGTTGTAACATATTTGGACTGTAAGCTGGTCTGTACCTAGATTTTTATTACCGGCACTGTACCTGGTGGTAAGTGGATTAGGGGTCCAGATAAAGTGTCGACTGACGTGGGACGATTATCCCACGCCTTCGCGAGCTTATGGACCTTGGCATATATGAACTACTATTTCTTTCTCCAGCAATATACAAGTCCTTAATGTCGCAGTTAAATCCATTGTTGCCAGTATAGTTACAAGAAATTATTATTATATTAACAAAATGTCGCAGAATTATGTGCCCAGTGCACAATTATGTAACATAGACTTCTGCTCGCGGCTTCGCCCGCGTGAAAAAGTTTTCCCGGGATAAAAAGTAGCCTATGTGTTAATCCAGGACATGATCTACCCGTGTGCCAAATTTCATCGAAATACGTTCAGTAGTTTTTGAGTTTATTCGTTACAAACATACTTACATACTAATGTTTCCTATTTATAATATTAGGATAGATTGAGTAATTTAAAGTCATCATGCGGACGCTAAAGCAACTGACCCGGCAACAATTCGGCAGCGTCTGCGCGGACCTTACATTACGCCCGCTGAATTATTAAAATTAGCCACGGATGGCGACAGTGAGAAGGAAAGAGAAACAATTTTCGAGGGACTAGCGGGTGACGATAGGTGCAGAGAAAGGTCGTAGTTTCTTACTTTGGTCCTGCTAACTGTTGAATTGTCAACGTTCTGGCCAAGAGATTTCTTTGCATTAGTCTTTCCACCGTTTCCTAACCGTCCGAACTCAGTCAGTCACAGGGGCACCGCGACCGTGAATCTTATTCCTAGGTTCCAGATCAATGTGGTGCTAAATCGAATTACTTAAGTGGTGATAGTGATCCCAATACTGTTTATGGTCAAGAAGCTTGAAAAAACTCAAATAGTCACGTAAAACTGATTTCGCCACCCATATCGGAGTGAAGAGCAGCAGTATGTCAAGCCTAGCTTCCTTGGCTGTATGACACTGACTGTTGCCAACCTGTAATTAGGTACAACTTATCACAAGTTCAAGATTACAAGCGTTTGTACTAAACTGTGTTATCGTGCCCAAGCGACGGTTGGAAGATAGCGTGCATGAACCGTGACCTCTCTTATTCCATATGCTTCGGGACACGCGAATCGTATTTTTAATCGTGTCTACTCTGCGAAAACGTAAACATAATATAAGCGTGCAAACAGTACATCCTACATAATATCAATCTGAGATATATTGTAGTTGCGATCAGGCCCCATTTAGCAACATGCTTTGCTAGTGCGTATGTAGTATGTATGTATATATGAATTTCGGTCACGGCGGCCAATTTCAACGGAGATCAGCCAGGTACGCAGGAGATTCGGAGACGCGGAGATCCCTCCCGCCGCCAGACGAGACGCAGGAGGCGCCGGGTGGACGACTGACCGGCGTCTTCCGCCCTGTGGATTGGGGGCGTTTGGAGAATTCCACCACGGTAAAATTCGTAATTTTCCAAACCAATTCGTAAAAGGCGACTAACAGAGGCCACCGGGTGTCGCAGGCGGGTGGCAGGGGGCTGTCCATCTTTAGTGTTGTGTTTTTCTTTTTAGCACATTGCTGCGATCCCTGTGATGGACGATTTGACGCCGACGGCGTTCTTCGATGCGCGAGGGCTTCTCCTCAGGACCTCAGCGCGCATGCGCATATGAGATGCGTAGTACAACCACCATGGATATCTGGTTGTCGTAAAAGGCAAGTAAAGGTCTGTTGCATCAGGGATCACTGACTTCAATATCCTTCAAACCAACGGTGGATCTCTGTTTTGATTGTCTATTTCAAGATTTTACCTGGATTTCACCTGTACTTTCGCATACAAAAGCAGAAATTCAAATTAAAAGTTACATTATTGTTAAATAAGTACTGTTTAGTCACATTTCATCCAGAGAAAGGTCCTTTACGTGGTCCTTGGTTACCCACAACCATGTTAAGCTGCGCCGGAAACACGTTTTTATGCGCTGACGCATACGTTTGCAAATTGAATGACGATATTGTCAAAAATGGCTAACACGCAACTACTGAAAGGCTGAAAGTTTGCGGGTAAAGTCAGAAACTAGTAGGTAAAGTATAAAACCGTTCCTATAGACAGCTGCAAATTTTCAATTATTACTTACGTAATGCATTATCTCTGTGCAATTTATTATATTTAGTACATTTTAATTCTTTTATGAGTTCATAATATGAAATACGAGAATGCAGATGTGATAGCCCAGCGGCGAGTGGAACGGACTGCTTTTTTTTTTTTTTTTTTTTTTTATGGTATAGGGGGCAAACGAGCATACGGTTCACCTGATGGTAAGTGATCACCGCCGCCCATGAACATCTGCAATACCAGGGGGCACAGAGATGCGTTGCCGGCCTTTTAGGTGGGAATACGCTCTTGCTCTTGCTCTCGCTGACCGGAGGTCGCAGTTTCGTTCCCGCCCTCAAGTCACCTCTCACAAAACTATTTGTGTTCATGGGAGTAACCGTACCGTACCGACATTGACCTTACTGTACCATGTATATTTTTTTCGGTACAGGTGTTGAAATTATTTGTTCGTTTTCGAAATTTCGCACCATTCAAATTGACAAATATCAAAAAATGTGTACAAACTATACGTATCAAAGTAAAACAATTGTAAATACAATAAATGTCCATAATAATTGTGATGGTATTTTATTTAACTTTGCTTACGACTCGGTAATGGTAAGGTGCGATTTAGAATAATGGAATAGGGAAGGAAATATAAATATGTAGATCTAACAGTTCTATTTAAATAACTTTAATGATGAGTAACTGACTATCAGATAGGACCATAATTATATAATAAAAACGGGCAGATCCTATTAATATCAACGCGAAAGTTTGTAAGTATGAATGTATGAATGTTTGTTACTCTTTCACGCAAAAACTACTGAACAGATTTCGATGAAATTTGGGACACGTGTAGATTATATCCTGGATTAACACATAGGCTAATTTTTATCCCGGGAAAATATAAAGCGGGACTTTTATCCCGGGAAAACTCATTCACGCGGGCGGAGCCGCGGGCAACAGCTAGTCTATACTAATATTATAAAGAGGAAAGTTTGTGACTTGGTTTGTAGAGGCTAAACTCTGGAGGCCTCTCAGGCAGGTAATCTCTGGAACTACTGAACCGATTTTGAATATTCTTTCACTAATAGGAGGCTACACTACTCGTGAGTGCTAAAAGCTACTTCTAATTCCGTAAAATATAAAGCGGGACTATTATCCCGAAAAAAATTCAAGCGGGCAGACCCGCGGGCAAAAGCTTGTATTATATAATACATAGCTGTTGCCCGCGGCTCCGCCTGCGTGAATGAGTTTTCCCGGGATAAAATTCCCGCTTTATATTTTCCCGGGAAAAAAAGTAGCCTAAGTTACTCTTTATTACATCAGCTACCTGCCAATAAAAGCCCCGTCAAAATCGGTCCAGCTATTTCAGAGATTAGCCGGAACAAACAGACAGACATATAGAGAAAATTGTAAAAAATGACATTTTGGTGTATGTACCGTATATATATTCATATACATGTAGTAAAAAACGGTTATTTCAATATTACAAACAGACACTCCAATTTTATTTATATGTATAGATAATATTATAGTACTTGCTCTTTGATTCTTTTACTTGTACTTGTTCTTTCTTATGCTTCTGGAATTTGTGCCCAATATGCCGATAGGCTTGCCCCTACCATATCATAAGATGGAAAACACATGGAAAAAAATGGGTGACCGGGTTGCACCTCTGCTACCCCTGCAGGGATAACGGTATGACATATGTTTATTTTGTTTTGTACTTGATCTTAATGTGTGTGCATGGAGTTATGTATCTTCTCATCTGCTTTCACACTTGTTTTCATAGGTGATTAAGAAAACTTGTAAGAAAATACTAGGCCCTAGGCAAATGTAACTTCACAACATTTTGATAAGATAAATAGATTAACTAGTAATTTGAAATGTGTTTTACACACAGATATTGTATTTGATAATAAAATCCATAATAGATGTAATAATTATATATTTACAGCACCATCATTACATAATGTCAACAATTCTTGTAGGTAATAAAAGTCGTAGTGATTCTTAAGATTGGTATTTCTCATATTCCTTTGTACAGTCAGCTACATAAGTAGCTGAACAAATTCCTGAATCATATATTTCCTTTGTTTCAAACAAATTAAATCATATATATTTTATTATTGTGAAGAGAAATATATTATAGGAACACAAAAAGTATCGACGATTTGATGATTTTAATTTGTTCAGATACTTATGTGGCCGACTGTACAATGTATTTTCATATTATTTTATTATTATTTGACTAAGTAGTGTGTATTGACAGCTCTGCATATGACAGGACACCACCCTATCGAAGACTATTATCTGAATAAAAAGTATATTAAATTGTATTTGAAACAAAATTAATGAATGGATAAAATTGAGTCATAGGTTTTTGAGTTCCTGGTATGCCAACTTCATATCAATAAAATATTTTATTTATTTTTTAACAAATATTAATTTAGGAAGTATAAATAGATAAAAGATTTTTTAATACTCATTTTGAGAGTATTTATGGTGAACATAGATAATTTTAAAAGAAGCTTGGCTGTGTGGCTGTAGGTAAGAGGCTTTACTTTATATCATAAAACTTGTGTTTGTGGTTCTACTGGCATGTACCTAAGACCCATTCCAAAATGAATTCTCATGGGAACGGTGCATTTCCAGGGATAAGATGGAGTCTATATATTTATTACTTCAATATAAAGTCCATTTGTATACCTAATTTCATCCAAATGCTTTCTAGGTTAAGCTTGGTTGGCTTACACAAACTTTCACCTTTACATGCATTTGACATAAACATGTACATATTATTAAAAAAAAAAGTTTATCTAAGTAATAAATAACTTAAGTTTATTTTTTATTTTGCGTGCGGTTCCGCCCATGTGTAAAAGTTTTCCGGGATAAAAAGCACTCAGGAGTAATGTAGCTTCCTATTAGTGAAAGAATTTTCAAAATCGGTCCAGTAGTTCTTGAGATTAGCGCATTCAAACAAACAAACTCTTCAGCTTTATATAATAGTATAGATATGTATGTACAAGTGGCAAGTAGTAGAAAAGGTAAGTAAAATTTTGCTAATCATAAATTAATAAAACTAATAACTATAGGTATGTAAGTATTATTAAAATGAACCTGTTACCTTGCTAAAATTTAATTAACATAAAATTGATATTTATAGATACCTGCACAATATAAATTGTACATAATTTTGATATCGAACTTAAATTACTAAGTATACCGGTTCATAAAAACTATTAGCGATCATGACCGTTTTCGCAGCAACATCGACTTTAAAAAGTAAAAAACTCATATTCCATTTTTGAATAAATTATCATATCTTTGAATTTAGTAGATGATAACTTTATATTTCTCATATCAACAAATTGTGTTGTAAAGAAGTTTCGAGGGTACTATAAAACAACACATTAAAGATACTATTTTTATCAACGCTGTATGAATGAAATCATGAAAAAAAGTAATAAACTATCACTTACCTCAAAGAAACCAAATGTACAAAGGTGGACACTGAAATATATCGTAAAACACAGAAAAATCACATAAAAGTTCACTAATATCGCAACGTACGGTTGTTTTATTCACAAAATGCGTTTTTGGAAGTTATTTCAGAGTCCGGCATAATACATGCGTGCGCGGGTACGGCATTCGAATGAAATTAAAATTAAAGACGAAATGTCAAATGTGCCCGACCGGGGTCACCTTGAAATGACAGCCGGCTGGCAATAGGGTTGTGCGTATTTATGATCACAGGTAACATATTGGTAAAGAAAGATAGTATTTATTATCTCCGTCACATGATAATATCAAAAATGTTTGTTACTTACTAAGATTACGCCAGCTGTGTAGCAAAGTATACTAACAGTGTTATTATATATCCATGATTATTACAAGAAGCAATTCATAGAATACGAATACTGTAGGTATAGTCACATTTTCAGAGATGTTCAAGATACCTCATAAAAGTATCTGAAATACAAGATACTTTTGAAAATGGTATTTAAGTACTAGATACAAAATACGCATTTTCTATATACTTTTTTCTATCAAAAAACTAATGTTGCTAGCAATTTTCGCGTACGATAATTTCTAGCAATAACTGAATTGTCTAATGGCCCATTCACATGATGCCATTTTCTAGTACATACAATAGCAATAATTTAATGCAATACATTACGCGCGATAATTGACCTTCAAGAATTGTAAACAACTGTTTACACATGGATTTAAGTAAAAAATTGGAATGCAATTATTCAATGAAAGTCTTGACGATAAATAATTGCAAATGTCTTTTGTTTACAATAATACAATTATGTTTAGGTGATTATTGCTAAGAACCGACAACCGCTGGGGTAAACTATTTCTTGAATGGAGACCGCGAGTCGGCAAGCGTAGTGTAGGACGCCCTCCAGCTAGGTGGTGTGAAGAATTGCGAAAGGTCGCTGGCAGAAACTGGATGCGACAGGCCGAAGACCGGGTAAAATGGCGCGTATTGGAGGAGGCATATGTCTAGCACTCAGCAGTGGACTAAAATATAGGCTGATGATGATTATTGCTTACAAGTTTCGACTTGTCTGTACACAGGCTTGTATGTGTATGTGTACCATTTATTGGCGGGTTGCTTGAAGTATTGCATGTATTTGCGTTGGCGAATTTTTAATTCAAATCTTGAACGTTTTACACTTTAGAAGCTACTGTGTTTATTAAAAAATATGAGTAAAATGTATTAAAAGTAGGTTCTGCTGATTTAATAAAGTTCATTGAGATTTATCGCAATCAGGAGAATCACTGAAAATCAAAATTATAAGACTCACTGCTTATCAATTATCGTTCGCTTTAACGGTGAAGGAAAACATCGTGAGGAAACCCGCATACCTGAGAAGTTCTCTATAAGAATTTCGAAGATATGTGAAGTCTGCCAACCCGCACTAGGCCAGCGTGGTGGACTAAGGCCTAAACCCTCTCAGTAGAGAGGAGGCCCGTGCTCAGCAGTGGGCAGTATACAATAAAGGGCTGATTGCATTGCATTGCATTGCAAGACTCACTGCCCTCATGTTTTCAAAAGAAGAGAGAACCCATGTTGGGGTGCTCGTGAGACCGACTGGTATTCACGAGCTTGCTGGGCGTGATCCCGAGTTGAGAAACTCAGGCGCCGGTACCCAGGCCGTTGTTCTTCCCACGTACCAAGACGCCTCGAGAGAGGCGGTTGTATCAAGGCGCCTCGAGAGAGGCGGTTGTATATCTGCGCGTTGTATGTACCCGTGTGTGTATACGACGTACCCGAACAGCGGCGGGTACGAAGTGTGTGAGGTAGAGTGTACGGGATGGCAAGTAAGAAACAATTATTAAACGACGTGCCGATGTGCCGATTTGCCAACCTTACGTCCCTAAGCACCCCCGAGTACCGAATCGAAGCCACCGTACGTCGTGGGCCTTTGATTGTTGCGAGTCTTCCGTCTCGCTCTTCTGTCTTCAGAATTTTCTTTCTTCTGTCTCGCTCTTCCAGTTTTCTTGCAGTTTTCAGGCTTTAGGTTTCTTCAGATTTCTTCGAGTATTTTCTTCGGTAGGACCAGTGTTGCCAGATAAAATCTGGTATAAGTCGCCGAAAATATCGTCCCAAGTAGCCTAATGTCGCCCAATCTATGACGCAGGCCGGAGAGCAAAAAAAAAAAAAAAAGGTCTTTTCCATTATTTCCAATGAAATTGAGTGTTGTGGACAGTGTTGCCAGATGTTTGAGGGATGAAGTCGCCGAAAACTCATGTATATGGCGAGGCAAAGGAGCAAAAAAAAAAAAAACCTCCCAGCCGCCAACACGAAGAGCTAAAAAAAAAAAAAAAAGGTCCCCAATTCCAATTTCTGTCATGTTTTATACTCTCAAAGCTAAAAATATCCTCAAATCCGCCCAAAAAGAAGGTTTATAACCCAAATTTTCCAAAGTAGCCCAAATTGGCGCCTGAGTGCCATTCGCGTAGCCTAACCGTAACGAGAGCCTCGACCCATTAACCCAATTTCTCGATCGATTTTCACTATGGCAATCGGCTATTTCGGCGTTTTATTTATTAAATAAGAACCACACATATACATACATGGTATCAAATTGTAGCTCTTAATTAGCTCTATATAAATAAACAAAAATGAACACTACACATTAAAACTATAAAAAGTTATTAGCAAAATACAGACCAAAATTTACCTTAAACATTAAACTCTAACACATATCACTTTTGCTATTCACATGGTATACTGTCTATATTTTTCGTATAATGTTCCTAACGTCACTGAGGGGTCGGCACATCACTTAAACACCTTGTTTGTAATATTATCACGGCACTTATTGTTCGTGTGAGGGGGTCGGCACGCGGCTAATGGGAGCCGGCGCGTCGCCAACAACCCAGTTGATTACAATGTTTAGTTAACCAATTATAGCATGCGCTTTTTACACAAAAAAGTGTGTGTGTGTGTACTTATGTACACGCGTTTGAAGTTATACTTCTTTGGCGTAACAAGATAAAAATCTTTTTAAATAACGCGCCAAAAGAAGTATAATTTCAACAAATTAAGAATGTTACGTGTTGGTTATGCAACTATGCAAGTCATATATTGCTTCAATTAAATTGTATGCAACAGGCAAGAAACTTGCAACGTGTATATGGGCCTTAAATGAGACGTTAATGTAAAAAATGAATAGGTAATTAGTAAAAGTATTTTAGCAAATTAAGTATTTATAAAATACTAAGATACTAAAACATTGTATCTAAATACAAGATACAAAATAAAAATTAAAAAAGTATTTTAGATACAAGATACTTATTTTGTGTCTTGTATCTGTATTTCAGATACTTGTATCTAGATAAATTACATCTCTGCACATTTTATTTTGTAAACTACTTTTTTCTGCCCCATTAACAACATTACATATAAACTTATTCCATTAATGACGCGTATCACGTAGGTAATCGAAAAATAATCTGTATGCGAAATTATGCGTCCGATACGTTAAAAGAGGCGTTTAGCGCAGCTCTGGTTGCGGGCAATGTAATCATGAAGATAATAATCAATCACAATCTTATTCGCACAAAAATAATGACACTGAAACTGAAACATTAAATGAGACGTTAATGTAAAAAATGAATAGGTAATTAGTAAAAGTATTTTAGCAAATTAAGTATTTATAAAATACTAAGATACTAAAACATTGTATCTAAATACAAGATACAAAATAAAAATTAAAAAAGTATTTTAGATACAAGATACTTATTTTGTGTCTTGTATCTGTATTTCAGATACTTGTATCTAGATAAATTACATCTCTGCATATTTTATTTTGTAAACTACTTTTTTCTGCCCCATTAACAACATTACATATAAACTTATTCCATTAATGACGCGTATCACGTAGGTAATCGAAAAATAATCTGTATGCGAAATTATGCGTCCGATACGTTAAAAGAGGCGTTTAGCGCAGCTCTGGTTGCGGGCAATGTAATCATGAAGATAATAATCAATCACAATCTTATTCGCACAAAAATAATGACACTGAAACTGAAACATTAATGTCAAAATTAAATGATAAATATGTAACGAAAATGCTACCTCGTGTCACGGTGATAAACGAGTGCTGAGAGCGTTACTATGTATAATTACTTATACATATTATTTTGAATGTGATATATTCAAATGACAGTCACAGTGTAGGTACAGTCAGCAGCATAAGTATCTGTACAAATTTTCATATTTGTTACCATACTCCTCCGAAACGGCTGAACCGATTTTGATGAAATTTTATATTAACACTTGGTAGGTCTGAGAATAGGTTATCTATTTTTTTCCCCCTAAGTGATAAGGGTGGCCCACCCCAAATTTTATTTTTTATTTTTCGGACAGACTTTTTTAATTTAGTGGCTTTTTGAAAAATATATACAACCCCACATTTTCTACCTTTTTCCATCATCCCCTATCTTTTAATAGCGATAATAGTAATGTAATCCCTGAACGCCCGCGGTGGACACCGGTGTCCATTTATATAAGGAAACTAGCATTTGCGCACGGCTCCGCCCGCGTGGAAAAGTTTTTCCGGGATAAAAAGTAGCCTATAGCACTCAGGAGTAATGTAGCTTCCTATTAGTGAAAGAATTTTCAAAATCGGTCCAGTAGTTCCTGAGATTAGCGCGTTCAAACAAACAAACAAACTATTCAGCTTTATATATTAAGTATAGCTTAGCTTATAGCTACATATAAGCGGGCGTTGACGGGTTAATAACTTTTAACCCCGGTCGGTAACTGATCAATTATTCATTTTTTTCTACTAAAATAATCTCTAAAAAGATCTTATATGGCAAAACAACGTTTGCCGGGTCAGCTAGTATTGCATAATTATGGTGGTATATTATCCAGTATAGTTATACTAAAGGGCTCAAATGAATTGAATTGAAATAAATGTGCTAATCAAGTGTTTTTTTGTTGCCGCCAAAACTCCTAGATAAAGTTTTGGTAAGGTATAAAAAAAACAACGAAGTATGCGTCTGAAAGACTTGTATCCATGGACAAGAATAAATTAATAATAAAAAAATAAAAACTCCACGCTGACATCGAGTTATGGAAATTGGAATATGTTGTCAATAATATTTCTATTTTTTTTTCCTGGTCATGTAGATTTTTAGAAAAGTATTTGGGGGTAAATCATACCTATATACATACATTCATGGCCTTTGCTTCCCAATTTATATAATACTCTTTGGCCATTGCGCCGTGTCGTGGTTCCAGAGTATGGAGGGTAGAAGTAAGGAGGACCATCTCAGTGTATTTAAAAAGTGTCAGTTGAAAGGGAGCAAATTAAGGTGGCGCTATAGTAGCAAGTGGAAGAATTTTAAATAGAGCGCCACAAATTACTTTTTAATTTTCGCCCATTTGGACAACTTTTCACTGAACAAAGTTTTCCCATTGCTTCTATATTTTTTCTTTTTATATTAACAACAATAAAGTAATTAAATTAAATATGAAATATTAAATTTTTCAACCCAGCACACTTCACTCTGTTTATAACTGCTAAGTTCATATCATTTCCACTTGCTACACTAGCGCTATTTCGGTGAGATTTCGAACAATAATTTGCTGTTTACAAGTGGACACTTCTTCGACTAATCCCCTATACAAGACGATCCTCCTTACTTCTACCCTCCATACTCCAGAGTCATACTTGTGCGCTTAGAGTAAAAAAGTCGGCGTCTTCTCCTCATGCATCTTTATTTTTAACAGACTTCCAAAAGGAGGAGGTTCTCAATTCTTGTGTTTGTATTTTTATTTATGTATGTACACTGAATTCTTTTAGGTTTCAGTTGTGTTTTTACTGGCAAACGCTTTATAATACGTTTGTTCGCCAGAGCGTGATAGATTGCGCTACGTTTCATAGAATACTATATAGGCACCCTATAGCTGGTTGGCCGGTTTAGACCAAGAGCCGGTGCGTATGAAAGTTAGCCATGAGTTGAGTCTACCAAAAGACTACTGGGAGAATTATTTTTTCAGGTCATAACTTTGATGGAATAAATTATTTATAACGAGACCTCTTTAATTAAAAACATAAGTAGTAAAATAAATATTTTTTTATTAGATTTATTTTTTACAGAAATCACATATTTATAATAACAATCAACCAAACTCTAAACAATTTACTTAACAATATAAAGTGTTATGTAACACAGTGTTATGCTTACCAAAATATGACACATTTTCACAGCAACGGGTAGGCAAAGATATCCATCACTCTATGCCACTTGACATTAACATTGGCTTATGTCTCAGCCTATCCAAAAAAAAATCGTACAGGCGCGGGCGGGTTAATGGCAAGTGATCTCTATCGTAGAAAACTTATACAAGCGAGGTGTAGATTAGCATAAAAAAATTATAGAAATCGACTTCCGTATGCATTTTTTACAGGCAATTTTTTTTAAAGGCAAATTGACAAAATTTTCAAGCTGGCGCGATTTGCGGCATGTCGCATGTGTATTGAATTATTTCCGCTAGTGTAAACGCATCGGGAAGTTATTGCGCAATATATTGCTACAAGTTCTTGCGAGTCTAATCCTAGTAGGAGGCTCGTGCCATGATCTGCGTCCCCGAATCAGCCAGTGTAGATTTAGCAGGAGAGACCGACATTATTTTGCAACATGAAATGCAATATTTTATATTGTTGGTCAAAATTATATTTGGACTATACTATTATTGACTATCAATTACATTATAGTCTAACAATGTCAGTCAGGATAAAATAAACTGGAGCCACTTGCTATCTTTACGCACTAGCTAGTGACAATGTCCAATAAATTCATTTCACATGAAATGACTGTAGTTAGTTGGCCACTAAGAAATGTACTGAAAAGTATATACAATGGATGTTTATTGCTTTTCAATCTAAACTCAAAGGCGGACTGGCATCAAACTCCTCAGCAAACTGATCAACCAAATCACTGGCATTATTATCAAAATTCAACTTCACTGGGTTCACTGAACTTTTGACGTACGTTTTGTTCAGTGACGTCACAGGACTATCTTTATTTTCTACCTTTCTATTGAATTTAGAGATGGCAACACTCGCATTGTCTTGTTTTGTCACTGGAGTAGTTTGGTTTTCTACAATTCTACCAATCTCGATATTTTTGTTGCTAGAAACATTAGGGGAAACATCACTGTTTATTAATGGACTTTTGTATGAATTGAATGCATTTTTAGATTTGTTTATTATATGAATAGGAGATAATGCCGGCGGTTCTCCATACATTTTTAATTTATTAATCCTATTATTTACTTCTCTTTTCCTTTTTAATGTTTTAGGCGATAATTCTTCATCTTGTTGTCTAAAAGTTGATTCAAAATCTAAGCCCGTAAGGTTGAGCTCCGCGTAAGCAATATTTTTAACAGAGTCCATGTAGGTTTTATTCTTTCCCAATTCAATATTCATTCTATATGGGGTTATACTTTCATTACTCTTCGTAGAGAAATTATTCTTTAATTTAACACATTCTTCGCAAATTCTTCTCCGATCCAAAACAGATATTTTGTTCAATTCATCAATCATTTCCTTAGCTTGTCGATGCTTAGGCGTCTTGGTGAAGTAGGTGAATTCAGTGGCTCTATACTGCGGTACATTTCTGGTGTTGCCAGCTCGCTTTTGCAAATTTATACAAGCTACCATTTGTTCCGTATCTAGTACGTTTTGAAACCCAAACTTTACCAATCCGCCCCAGAAATTGACGCATATCATATTAAAGTCCTTGTCCGCTAAATATACGTTCTGAAATTGTGATTTTGAGTCAAATTTTTGGACAGGCGGATCTATTAAAAATATCATTCCCGCCGTATCGACTTCGTTATAATCAGTTGTTTGTGGTATATTTAGTTCTTTTATGGTGTAACACTTCCTTTTTAGCGTTTCTATGTGGGTTTTCATACTATCGCTTTCTTTGAACTTCGATTGTTTAAAAACCGATTGTCTGCCAGCTGATATTTGAATTTCAGAATACCTGAAAGAATAATTTTAATACCAATGATATATTTCAAGTAGTTATATTCTGCTAGATTATGAAGTTACATTTACACTAATGTATATTTAATGAAGTGGGCATTATTGCTCCCTTCGCCAGCTGTTCCTACATTATTACTTCAAGAAGAGTCAAATAATAATCTTTCTACCCACCTAATAGCCGTTGGTACCACATTCAACACTTCGATCCAGTAGTCTTCCTTGATCAGATCCAGTAGAGCATCATTTGGCTTCCATACTGACAGCAAACCTATTGACCATATAACATTCATCACACAATGGAACATAACCCAAATTTAGTAACACAGGGGAACATAATTGAACATGATTGACTAATATAACTACTGTTGCACATTTATTTATTTATTTGTACTTTATACATATTATGTAAAGGCGGACTTAATGGAAAAGGCATTATCTAACAACCTGGGGTGGTGCAGAGACAAAACGTGATACTGATTTTAAACATTGTGTCAATGCAGTTAAAATATTAGTAAAACGTGTATTTTTGTTGGTGGGAGGTAACCAGATATATTTCGTAACTATACTCCATCGGTTTAGGTATTTAACTAAATGTAAACAAAAAATGACATGATTCCCAGGTAGTCAACATTTTCTTACGAAAGTGTTTACGACGACTGTTGTGTCAATGAACCTACGGCGTACAACAATTAATTAAACAAATTAAATTGACTTTAAAAACCATAAAAATAACTAACGACATCTAATTATCAGCAATAAAGCACCAGATATGATAATTAAACAATTTTTTACAATGTGGAAATGTGTCGATATTTGGTGTCTAGTTAACCGATTAAATTGAATGGCGTTCGGTTTTAATGGCGTGCTACGTGACAATCGTACTCACAAATTTTGTAGGGTTATCTATTACGATCCATTGGAAAAATGTTTAGCGTGCCTGTCGTATTAGCTCCTTTACAGTTAACAGATCGAGATCCTTTATAAAAGTATTGTAATTTTTAATCATTTATTGTGTACGCGCTTATTAATTAATAACTATAAATTTATAATAACCAACCAACTATAATAAACGGGATTAACACTACTAAGTGCTGTGTACGTTATGAAGACTTTTATTTTGTTTATTGCGTATTTTGTAAAAAGAAATGGACAGGTAAAATATCTTTTTATGATTTGTTTACATTTAGTTAAATACCTAAACCGATGAAGTATAGCTGGATGGCGGTGAAAACCTCACCTTAGTAATATAATATATTGTTGTTTAACCAGTGGCGCAGCGTGAGTTCTTGCCGCCCTAGGCACCAGAGGTAATTTCAACAAATAAGTCATGCGTGCGCAACCTCCCTCCCCCCAGCCCAGCCACCAAAAGTTTAGACATGAAAAGGTTTTATTTTACGCATTTGCCGCCCCTCCCACGCTACGCCACTGAGTTTAAAAATTAGCCAGTGTACATAGTCGGGCCAGCCAGACAATTCGGGTGACCATGGAGTAATGCAATATCTAACTATGCTACACATGCCATAGGGTCCAATTTACTCAACACTCCGGATTACGCTGGATCCTATACCGGCGACCTTAAAATAGCCGCCAAGTCATCTCTAAGACTATCTGGTAGTGGAAATTGCGGTAAAAGTGCTCACTTTGTAGAACTTGGACATTACCAAAATATTGCCATAAATAACTTCATTATCAATCATGTAACTCAATCGCCTGTTTGCTGGCTTATACATAAAAAAAGAAAAAAATCTCACCTCTAGTGACCACACCATTCTTCTCTTCAAGCCCAACAACCCTGATCTTCAGTACTGTCACAACATTCCTGCCTTGCCTCAAGCCGCTCCTGTCAATCTTGTCCATCAGTTTGGCATGAACCTTCCCTAGGAGTTGTTCACGGCGTTTGTTATTGTGGGCTTCAAGGAGTTTGGTTTGCGATGAGGTTAGTTGGTTCTGAAAAATTTATGAAAATACTGGGGACTTCACAAATAACACCTAATCTATACTAATATTATAAAGCTGAAGAGTTTGTTTGTTTGGTTGAACGCATTAATCTCAGGAACTACTCAACCGATTTTGAAAATTGTTTCACTAATAGGAAGCTGCATTACTCCTGAGTGCTATAGACTACTTTTCATCCAGGGAAAATATTTTTATCCCGGAATAACTTTTTCACGCGGCCGGAGCCGCCAGCATCACATAGTATAAATAGGTATCGTATTGCCCCAAAGCCAAGGGAGAAAATAAATTATTTCAACAAATACAGACACAGGAATATGAGTCAAAGGTTAATATGTGTAATAGGTTTTATTTTACGCATTTGCCGCCCCCCTAAAAGGGCCACCACGCTACGCAACTAGGATGGCCAGCTCTGTGATTTTAAAGAACCTCCTTTTTTTGAAGTCGGTTAAAAATATGAGGTTTTGCAATAGCAAAACCCATAGACAATAGTCTATGGGCAATTGTACAGATTGGCATCAGGTGAGTTGCTGGCTGATACAGACTTATTTAGTTCAGACGGGGTAAATTTCTTTAGCAATAAATGATGACATGATATGCATTGTCTTACTCTCAAATCACTTGAATCTTTGCTTCTTTTAACAGCTTCAAATATTTGAGATCCACTTTGCAGACCTGATCTTTTATTAACCCAAGTACTTTCCGAATCCTGAGATTCCTATAAAGAAAAATAACTTTATTCATTAGATACTTTTAAGTAAATATTGGATTATGTAAAACTCATTTATCATCATCATCAGCCACATGACGTCCACTGCTGAACATAGGCCTCCCCCAAAGATTTCCAGACGGACCTGTCAAAAGCGGCCTGCATCCAGCGTGTTCCTGCGACCTTTATCAAGTCGTCTGTCCACCTTGCAGGTGGACGGCGGACGCTGCGCTTGCCAGTACGTGGTCTCCACTCGAGAACTTTTTTGCCCCATCTGCCGTCAGTTCTTCGAACTATGTGCCCTGCCCACTGCCACTTCAGCTTGCTAATCCGCTGGGCTATGTCAGTGACTTTCGTTCTTCTGCGGATCTCCTCATTTCTGATTCGCTCGCGTAGAGAAACACCTAGCATAGCCCTCTCCATAGCTCGCTGAGTGACCGTGAGCCGTCTTAGGCGACCCATAGTCAGAGGCCACGTCTCAGTGCCGTATGTCATCACTGGTAACACACATTGATTGAAGACTTTTGTCTTCAGGCACTGAGGTATTTTGGTACATAGCATTATACTGTTTATTGCAATTATAAATTTTTCAGTGCTAGGCATTATTTTTCTAATGACTAGGTCTTTAGCCAAGCAAGCGGCGATAGCCTAGCTGGTATTGGAACGGACTGCCGAGACGAAAGTCCGCAGGTTCAAAAACCAAGGGCACATACCTCTGACTTTTCTAAAAAGTTATGTGTGTGTTCTTTGTGAATTATCGCTCGCTTTAACGGTGAAGGAAAACATCGTGCGGTATGTGAATTTCGAAGGTATGTGAAGTCTGGCAACCCGCACTAGGCTAGCATGGGGGACTAAGGTCTTAACCCTCTCAGTTGTAGAGGAGGCCCATGCTCAGCAATGAGCAGTATATAATACAGGGCTGGTATGGTATGGTTAGTCAAGCATACTAGCCTAATATGGGTCGGTGGACTGCATATTCATAATTTATTGGTCACGAGAAAAACAAATGTAGAAATACTTCATACCTGATCAGAGAATTCCTTCTCCACTTCCTCATACAGTCTCTCCAAGGTGTTTTGTCTGTCCGCTTCATATTTTATTTGGTGCAGGTGTTCCAGCCGTTCTGAACGGGTCACTATACAAAACAGCATACTGCAGTTGCGCACATGGACAAATGGTTTATAGCATGATATCTTTACTAATATTTAAAAAAACCTAGTTTATGTTTATTCTCTGGAATTACAACTACGATTTTCAAAATTCCTTCACGGATAAGAAGCTACATCATCTCTAAGTGTTATAGACTACTTCGTACCTTCTGTATGTACCTTCAGCAGACGGAACCGCAGACAAAAACTAGTTATAAATAAAAGCTACCTACCAGTACTGCCATCTTCAAACTTTTCGACATACAAAGCCGGGTACACCCTGGCCACAAAAAGCCGCAATTTCGATACCTTCCCGCCGTCTAGCTTGACATTTGACAGCTGGGTCAACATAGCGCCGTTGCCATGGTAACCGAGGCGTGCGTCCCACCGCGCACGGCGGGTTGAGTTGCCGAATATCTTGAGGCGAACTGAAGAAGTGTCCTGTTACAAAACAACTTCTATAAAAAGAAATAAATTCAAATTTATATCTCATTTTTAGTCGCAATAGTTCCTGCAGGTCGTGAAAAGTTGTGCCGACCCCTCATAGGAGTGGGGTTTTGGCAGAAGCATAATAAACTACACCTACCACCAAGTGCAGTATGTTCACTGTATGTACAGAATAAAAAAAAATTACCTCCCATAGAGCAACTCCTTGCTCACAATTCAACAGCTCCGCCCCATTTGTGACGATTTTTGAACCAACAACAATCTTATTGCTCCTCACGAGGCCCAACAGCATTTTGTCTATGCACGTCGTCACGCAGTACCAACCGTCGGTAAGTAGTAGTTCTACATTATCTGCTGTTGTGGTAGCACTGAAAAAATAAATAAATAAGGCATAAATAAATAGGTTACGAATAACTCATAAATCACCCTGCATATACCTATTTAATGATGAGATTATTTATAACGCTTATTTCCAACATTCTACATTCTATAGCAAAATATAATTAGCAGCAAAATACATACCTATTATCAACCTTGATCCCATCCACAAGGATTGCAACCACACATAGTACTAGAGTTTTTGAAGGCACATCATCTTTCTCTAATATCTTTCTTAATGCTGGCCTCTCTGCATTATAAAGTTCTTTATCATATCTATATTTTAACTGATTCACTAAATTTCTAGCAGTACAAACCACACCAAGTTTTGGAAACCTCACTTCATATGAAATAAGTTTCCAGAGAATTAATTGTATGTGATTATCCAACCATCCTTTTGGCACCAATTTTTTGTTAGTTGAACTTAAAAATGTGTCTTTCAATGATTCTATATCCATTTTGTGAGTAGTAATTTCATTTCTTTTGTTTTCAAATTCGAAATTTAGTACAGTATCAAAATCAAAATTAGTGAGGTATGCATCAATTGAGTTATTATCATCTTGTAAGCTTATTAGATCTTTTAATGTATATTTTTTGATTTTCTTATAATTGTTTGTCAAAATTAAGCTTTTATTACATTTAACAGAATTTAGTATGATTTTAGCACTAGTTTCAATTGGATTAGCCTTAAAAGGTGTTTTGAAACGTCTTCTTTTAGCACTTGGACAAGACAGAATAGGACTTCCAGATCTTTTATTTCTTGATAGAACTTCTCGAAAATCTTCCGTGTACAAAGTGTCTTCAAAGTTATTCTGTACTTGGGTATTAATTATGTCTGCTATATTCTCTTTATTAATTCTGTCTGATACATCTTTCACAAAAGAGATATTTTTATCAATGTGTATATCATTAGGCTTAAATCTTTTTGTAACATTGTTACAATCAATATTAGCTGGTGGTGCATTAATGTCAATTTTTTTATCTCTCTTTTCGTTTGGATCAGTTCCATCAATATCATGAAACATTTGCTTTGATTTAGCTAATGCTTCTTCTGATATGTCGACCTTTTTATTGCTGGCTGTTTTAAAACCAGCGAAGCCACTGCCAACCTTATCAATAAATTCTTTAGATTTAGGAGGAACTGGATAAATATCTTTAGTACTAGTGGTATATATTTTATCTCTCCCAATTTCTGCTGTATTATTATGAATATCATCTATGTCCTCAAATGGTCTTTTGCTTCGTGCCAATGACTCCAAAGATACTGGTACCGACTTATTATTAGCAGTTTTAAAACTACACATAGATACTGTTTCAGATTTATTTTCACTAAAAGTTGAGCTTTTAGTAACATCATTTTGGCCATCTAAATCATTAGAGAAGACAATATCTTGAAATATGTTTTTTACTTTGTCTAAAGATTCTTTTGATATTATCACATCTTTTTTACTAGCAGTTTGAAATCCTTTAAAAGTATGTTTAGTATTATTTGAACTGAAGTCTGGTGGTTTGCATTCAATGTCATTCACATCTATATCATTAAAAATACGTTTCGTTTTAGCTAATGCCTCTTGAGATATTTTAACTTCTTTATTACTTGCTGTTTTAAAACCAAATGGTGGTTTATTTTCTGATACCTTGTGTAATTTATGATTAAATTCCACATTACCTAAATTCTGAAATATTTTCCTAGTTCTTTCTAAAGCTTTTTTAGGTATATGTACTGATTTATTATAATTTGTTTGGAAACTTATATTTGGTGCTGATGCTTCTGGTTTAGAAAAACATATATTTTTATTTCTTGAGTCAAAAATTTCTTTCTGGAATATTTCCTTACTTCTTTCCAATGTTTTGACAGATACGTGAACTCGTTTATTATTTGCTGTCTGGAAACCAACTATACTTAAGGGTGACTTTTTAGGTGATACATCCAACTCATTATGTTGGTCTATATCCATAAAAATATTTTTAGTCTTAACTAAAGCTTCTTTGGAAATACCTATCATTTTATTGCTTGCTGTTTTAAATCCTGTACTTGTAGATGGTTTAACAAAATCATCAACCTTTGATTTGTCAGGTTTGATTTCTTTACTAATATCTCGAGTATCTTCACCTGTATGAACCAAATCACCTAATTCAATATCATTAAATAGGTTTCTTGTTTTGGCTATTGCTTGGTATGATATTTTTATGTTTTTGTTGCTAGCAGTTTTAAATCCAATATTTTGTCTGGATTTAGTTTCTGGAGGAATTATTGTTTCTTTTGGGTAGCCACCTTTGTTATTAGTCTCCATAGCTAGTTTTGGTATTGGCTTTAAATTGTCACTACCATCTAAATCTAATTTAATGTCGTCAAATATTTGCTTAGCCTTATCTAAGGCTTTGTCTGAAATTTTTACGTTCTTGTTAATAGCCGTTTGGAAGCCCCTCAACTGCTTTCCATTGATTTCTTTTTCATATACTGTCATTTCGATATTTTCGAATTCTTGTAAAATGATCTCGTCATTTATATGTGTATGTATTGCGTCATTACCAATGTTATGATCTGTTTTAAGACAATTAAGTTGTTCTTCGGGTATTATTTTGGTTACAACTTTCTTACAGGTGGCATTCTTATGATGATTATTTACATCAAAATTTTCATCTAAATTAATATTTTGAAATACTTTCTGACATGTAGCAAGAGCTGCATTTGATAGTTTTATTATTTTGTTACTTGCAGTCTTAAACCCTTGATTGTCATTGTATGATTTCATTTTGAGAACAGATTCTGAAACATCCTCATATTTTTCTGGTGAAATCAACTGATTGTTACGTTCTTTAGATTTTTTACCAATATCTGTATTAAGCATAGACATGTCAATATAAGGAAATTGTGTATTTTCTTCAATTACGTCATTTATACATCCTTTTACACCAGTCATTGTGGCTGATTTATCTTCTACACTTTCGCTTGTCACAATACCTGTTAATTTATTGAGTTTTGTTATACCAAAATCAGGTATTTCAAAACTCGTGTCTTTTTCTATTCGATTAAGGTTTTCTTGGTGTCTTATTTTCTGTCTGTTTTGTTCACTTTTAGTTACACTGTCACACATATTGACCAATTCCGTTAAAGGTAGTTCTTTCTTTCCATTTGTATCTATTTCGTTTAATATACTTTTGGCTTTAGTAAAAGAGTCGGTATGCACTTGTATCGATTTATTACTCGCAGTCTGAAATCCAACATACATGGTTGTGTCTAATATATCGGGTTGTTCGTAAAACGAGGTCTCCAGAGCACATGTAAATGGTAAATCTTGTATTTCTTTATGTTCATAAATTTCTTCATCACTGCTAAACAATATTTCGTCTTCTAGCATACTGCTATGCTTTTCTCTATCATCTTTTACCTTAAAGTCACCACTATTTGTGATGCTTGTTTTCTCATCTTCAAGATTTTCATGATTTGCACCCATATTTAGCCCAGTATCTACTTTTTCTAATGGGGTAGTATGTGGTGCAATATCTTTAACAGCTTTTGATGGCAAAAACAATTCCTTGTCTAAAATTTGGGAATTGATCAAATGTTTAACAGTTTTTAAATCATAATTATCTTCAATGATTGATAATGCTACTTGTTCAAATTTTTCAAATGAATCCAAATTAAAAACCAATGGTGATGGCGACTTCGATATTCTTATAATTTGAGCGCCTAATACGGGACTTAACGATCTCTCCTTATCTCTTTCTCTTGAAACAC
Source organism: Sphinx pinastri (assembly GCA_947568825.1). Lineage (NCBI taxonomy): Eukaryota > Metazoa > Arthropoda > Insecta > Lepidoptera > Sphingidae > Sphinx > Sphinx pinastri. The sequence continues at coordinate 24,332,861 of OX387615.1, forward strand.
TACAAACACACCCTGTTATAATTGGTTCAATTTTATTTAAAATCGGACTCAATGATATGCATCTGTCTTTTTCTAATAAATCAAAATCATCATCATTACATGCATAATCATCATCCTCAAATATATCTTTGTCAGTTTCAACAAAATCTTCTGTAAATCCTACAATAGTTGTTTCTATTCCATCAATATTTTCAGTTTTATCTGTACCTTTACTTATGATAGCCCCATCTTCTCCATCTTCATTTGTTCTATTACAACATATAAGATTGTCTTCTGTAAAATCTTCTGTAAAACCTATGAGGGTTTTTTCTAATCCATTAATATTGTCATCATTATTATTAATAGTTAAAGCTTGGTCTCCATCTTCCATTCTTTCATCATTACAAATATTTTTGCTTTTACTACCTTTTTCTTCTATCATTTTTTCTAAATCACTTACAGTGAAGGAAACATCCACATCCTGGGTAACTCCTGCGTCAGCTTCAAAAGCTTCTGCTACTTTAACGACATCAATCAACTGTGTGTCTGACACACATTGTGTTTCAAATTTTTTGACTGCTACTTTTTGTAATAAGGCCTGGAAACAAATTTATACATACATTTTTGAGAGTAAAAGGTTTCAGTATAAATGGTGCTGCACAAGAAACGAGAAGGTACCCATCATTACTTAGTTCACAATACCAGAAATAAACATTTTAAAGTGAAATATAACTTTTCTTTCATTAAGTGCTTGAGCACTACCTTGTTCAGATACTAAAATATATTTCCTATTTAATGTTACATTCTTAAAATTGTGTGTTGAATGAATTCTCATTATCTCCAATTATGCAATTGAGGCAATCTTTTATATTTGCCGAAACTTTATAATAATGATTTCAGCAATATTGTTAGATGAGTGAGGCATAATAGTCATTAGTTTATTCACATCCTCTGCCATTGTGCAGTTTAATACAGGCACACTATGATTAAACTAGTGAGGTGAAATCTCAATTAATTATCAAAAAGAATATAATAAAATGCCAGTCCCATCTATAAGTTTCTAGATTTAAAACTTATATTGCAAGGAGTAGCTGAATCAAAAGTTCTCATGAAACGAAAATAAAAATGTTTACTATCTAATATTTTTTTTATTGCATTAAATGACAAGATGATGACAATGCTGTTCGCCTGATGGTAAGCGATATGATTACGATACTATAGCTTTGTAATGAATTGAATATTGCAATGATGTTTTTCATTGAGCTTTGTCGCGAGTTTTCCAGATATAGAAGATGTGCTGACCAAAAGTCCTACAATTCAGATCATACAAGATTCCATTTTTTTAAATCTCAAATTTCAAAAAACAATTAATTACGAGTTGTGTCGTAAAATTATACACTCTATAAATTTTATTGCATGTCACTATAAACAATGATGTAAGCAATTAGCTCCTTCAACATAGTTATGTATTAATACGAAACTTGATGAGCGAGCAAACATAAAAACGGCCATCATAGACTCAAACAACACTGGTTTCAGTAAAGGACTTCCAAATAGGAAGGTAGATTGTTCAATGTCAAACTGTAGAATTATAAACATATCTATGTGGAATACGCATATATGTTGATGGCTCTTTTATTTAGTGTCGGTGTATATGGCTTGTGAAATACATCTTGTGCTTGGTTCTTCAAGTTGGGCAATGGTTCACTAACAAAATTTGACTATAATTAAATTCCCAGAGGAAAGTTGATGTCAGGCATATGGCAAGTAAAAACTAAAGTAAATTGTTTCTGACACATATGCCAACAGTTATACCAGCCCCACAGGTGTGTTATTCAGATATTACAGAGAGTTCTATTTAATTAGGAGTCATTAGTCGAGATAAAATTAAAAAAATTACCTTATCATATACAGCTAATTTCTCTTGTGTTAAAACATTAGATTTCCTTTGGTTGTTTAAATCTTTAACACTGTTACCTCTATCAGCCATCTGTATAGCTTTTACTTGTAATGACACAATTTTTAACACGTCCTGAGGTGTGATTGTTTGTTTTATTGGAATATTTACGTTGTTATACAAAAGGGAATTACACTTGTGATCTTTTTTGAAAATTGTTTTGAAGTTCTCAGTATTAAAATCTTGGTCTTCCATTACTCTACACAATGTAACAATGTATTTTCATTAACGTACGTAAAAGTTTAAGTAATGATTGCTTTATAAGTACATTTACATTATTACAATAGCGCGAAACTAAAAATATTTTATTGTTATTATAATAATATTGACATTTGGCATTGACGAATTACGTAAAGGAAATAAAAACTGACGACCATAAATTAATTTAGCAATTATTTAATTGTATCATTTATTAAATTATCTTTATTTAATATAATGAAAAAGAAATCCCAATATTCGGATAATTGACATTTATCATCCAGATTTTAGACTCTAGAGAAAACGCAAGTTTTGACATTTTGTGGGGTACCTAAATATTATGCGTGAATCGTAATATAAAACGTTAATATGTCGTTTAGAAACATCTAAGCAATTTCAAAGAACACTATTGATAGTGTACACATAAGAAATGATTATAATATAACACACTTTATAATATTAAGATTCAGTGTTTAATTGAATTTTATTATCATGTGCCAGAAAAATATATTTTTGATAAACACTAAATCGTATGCATGGTTTTTTTAATCTGTATGTATAACATCATTGTGATTTAGAACGAAACAAACTTTCAGTTCGACACGAGCGGACAGATATTTCTCGAAAAATATTTATAGCTCTGTGTATATTATTGTTTACGGCTAAAATTGCCCCAATAGTGCTAATAAACAATAACTTTACTTCATAATGGTGCGCAAATGTTATTTTTATTGAGAAAATTCTATGTTTTTGTGTCAAAAAAATGGCGGTTACTTAGGTTATATTTTTCAGAGTCACACAATTTTGCTGGTTCAGCCGGGTCCGAGGCCGGAAACTAGAACATATTCTGATTACGAGAGCGTCAACGATTGTATGGAGGGTGTTTGTAAAATATATGAAGAACATTTGAAGAGGCGGAACCCGAATACGCCGACGATAACCTACGATATTTCTCAGTTGTTTGATTTTGTTGATCAGGTAAGCGTCATTTCACTTTAAGGCATAAGTAATTATTATATTGATAGCTTCGGTGGTGCCGTTGTATTGTGTACGCAGTACAACTATCGTGCTAAGCATTCCCAGGTTGGGTAAAAACTAAAATTATACTAAGTTTTTCTGGACTGATTCAGACCAGTATGGACTGTGACTAGTAAATGGCAATAGATTAGTCTAATACTGCATGGGATGGCGATCGCGTAACAGCTGCCTACTGGAAATGAAAAAATGTTCGATACTATGTTTAATTAGTAAATAGGTACCTACTTGTTAGCATTTTACATATTAACCCGCCAACGCCCGCTTATATATAGTTATAAGCTAATTTCCTTATATTAATGGACACCTGTGTTTACCGCGGGCGTTGAAGTATTAAAGAAAGTTTATCTAGTATATTCCCTTTAATCTTTGAAGAAATCAATACAAGCTAAGTCTGTAATGTGAGTCCACAAACCCACCACCTTTGACATACTTGGAAATGTGGCAGATGGTGTAAGCATTTTTCACATAACGCTGATTCCACCGATCAGGACTCTTAGTTGAAAAAAGCGGTTTTATCAAATATATTTAACTTATCTGACATCATATTAAAATGTGCTCTGCCAATGTTTCTGATTTTAATGGACTAGTTTTAATTACCTGTTCCCATCTGCACCTGCATTACATCATCCTCTACAAGATTTAACCCAGAGAGAACCAGATCAGAAATCTACTTTTGCTGCCCCCTGGGAATTCAGTTCAGCTCTTTCTGGGTCCACCATTAAAGTATATTATATATTTACAAGTCCTTTAACACTCAGTATGGTGATGTTGAAGTGGACAATAGCCTAGTTAGTAATGGAATGGTCTGCCGAGACAAGGTTCAAAACCCAAGTCACACACCTCAGACTTCTTGAAGTTACGTGTGTATTGTTTATCAATTATTGTTTACTTTAATAGTAATGGAAAATATTTTGAGGAAACTTACATACCTGAGGATTCTTCATATGAATCTCTAGGGTATTTTTAGTCTGCAAACCGGCACTAGGCCAGCATGGTGGACTAAGTCTTAACCCCTCTTAGTAGTGGAGGGGGCCCGTGCTTAGCAATGGGCAGTATATAATGCAGGGCTGATTGCATTGCACTGCACTGCATGATGATGCTTGCTTATAAACAGAAGACCTACCGTCTCCATACAAATTAAGATGTTTTATTCTTACCCACAATGTATATTTTTCAGCTTGCAGACCTCAGTTGCCTAGTGTACCAGAAGTCGACAAACACCTACGCACCGTACAACAAGGACTGGATAAAAGAGAAGATCTATGTGCTACTACGCCAAGCCGCTGGTCAGAGTGATTAGATTAAGCTAAGTGTAGGTTTGATTCTAATGTACTGTGTGATGATGACTAGTTGTGATTCAATGTTTTAAGGCCTATGCACATGTTTTTAAAGTCGACGCAGGTTTTTGATATGCACTGTTTACTGTGTCTTCTTCTTTTAAAAATGGCTCCACCGTGTCATCGGTGATTTTGCCAATGTCAAGTGGGTAGATGTTAAAATAATACTGTTTTACTGTGTGTCTAATATTCGTTTAGAAATGCATCATAAAAAAATTGAGAATTATTGCTCTTATTAAAATTAGTTTTTCTATCTTAAATTTAAGACTGTAACAAATAATTGCTACAGTATCACATTGAGTGAACTTGTAAGTCTATTAAATTTCTCATATTTCTCATTGATGACATCTGATAATGGCTTATGGCATGTCAGGAATTGTTTGTATTGTGAAACTTCCTTGAATGCTCAATTGATAAAGAATACAGGCCGTACATAGCCATATCACACATACAACATTTATATTAACAAGTTATGAAAAAAATACAGATTTAAGTAGAAACCAAGTATTCATGTTTGTTGACTTGTATGAGTCAAGCAAAATAGTCTAGAGAGAAATCATGCATATATGTTTCAAGCAATGTATGATTTAATGTTGGGAATTGGCAATAACTAAGGAATAATGGCATTATCAATATTTGGAGTTTGTGTAGAATGTCTTTGCATATTGATTTATCATAACTCATCATTGATCAACTAAGGATGTCTGGTTTTTGTATGGGTGCTGGGCCTCGAAATCTAACCAGGCTTAAACTTTAGGGACTTAAAGGCACAAAATATGGATCTTGGATTCATTTAAGAAATAATTTTAGACCCCTTCATTTATAACTAACATTTGTAATAAGTGCAGTTTTTGAGCAGAATAAAATTAGATAAATCTCATAATTGGAGGTTAATAAAATTAAATGATTTATTGTAAAAGGTTACGTTTAGGAGTTCTATGCAAATATATATAAACTGTCTTGGTTAAAATTTTAGGCCCATTTTTGGACATGTCCTTGACATAATTTTATAAAAACACCTTCATAAAAATTCTACTCAAAGTGCAGTCAAGTACAAATTAAAATATCATCATAATTTCTCTATTAGGTTTAGTATTTAAGATGCAATAAAAAAAATATATTAATAATTTTTTATCTCAATACACAAATGTAGAGGCGGACTAAATGGCCTGTAGTGTGTTGCACTTAAATTGTAGCCTGTTTACTTATCCCCATATTCACAAACAATACTATGAAGATGCAGAATATGCCCAAACATTTAGTGCTGTCAATTTCATAGTTTTGTTTGGCCTTGTTCATTTGATAGCCAACTGAACTAAAGTAGTATCTCCATATTAGCCAATCACAGCTCCCCTATGTCGACGCATTGCGAAGACTTATGCCTTAAACACTGACAAACAGACTTTTATCATAACATTACTCTGTATTTAGCTATGTAGCGTTCGTGAATACAGACTTTAAATTACTTATGGCCCTCAATAAATGATTCCAATCAATACCTTCGGATTGACAGCTAAAATGAACCTAGCAGAATATATGTTTGATGTACTATCCAATGACGTCATTGTAATGGTTATCATTGATTGTAATTGAGTTATGGTTTGGGATCATTCAATAAAATCGGCCATCAGACAAATAAGAAAACGATTTATAACTAGTCATTGTCACACCGTTATATAAAAAGTTTGTATTATCTCAGTACAATACATTTTGTTTTTTAATATTTGTTGTCATTTTCTCTCTTGTCCTTTGGGTTATTTGACCAAACTCAAATTATAAGCATAGGTACGTCGCTTGAGCACTCAACCGAAGGCAAAATAGCGTGAGGGTGGTAGAATTATGTACCTTTTAATGTTTGTTATACTTTCTTTTATGTAGAACTAAATTTACTATACTCAAAGCCAAATTGTAACATAAAAACTGTTCTAATTGGTTTATATTCACAAAATGTAAGCCACTGAGATTTATTTGTTTATTAAAAGGTTTTTTCTGTGGGTGATGTTTGAGAAATTTCAAAAATATGTTGCTAATTGTAATTGAAGAATACTGTATACTAATTGATGGTAAGTGCAGCCCTTTGTATATCAAAATATTAGTTATTGTTTTATTTATAATAATTAAAAATCCTTGAATATTAAACTTTAAAACCTATACGCAATTGTACAACGGTAAATTGAGGTAAATATCTATTTCCATAGTAAATTATATACTGTAAAAAGTAATACTTTGAATGTCACCAAAATTTTACTGCAATATGGCTTTTTATAATTTAAGAAACTTGTCGATTTCATATAATATGTGTTATCGATAGCAACACTATTAATCTGCTAAATTAAACAATAAAAAATAAATAAGTTAGTACTTCTATTGAAAGTACTAACTACTGGCGTCTTAGCCAAGACACCTTTCTACTATAGTCTGCACCAATAGAAAAAAAAATGTATGGCAATGACGTATCCGTGCGAAAGACTTATCGATCGGATAATATGTCATTCGTATACATTTTTTTTTGTTTCTCTATTAGCGTTAACGCTTGTAGACAAGCATTTTGGCAATGGGCACTGATTCCTGCCTGCCTGCCTAGGTCTGGCCATAGAGTAATTGCCTCAAGATTACAAATTAAAACTAAAATATCCAGAGATCTATAAATTATGATTTAAATATATCAAAAAATATATATACAAAAACCTGCTTCACGTTAGAAAAGTTAGAATACTGGTTTTCGAAAGATCATCTTGAAACAGATGATTAAGTTTTATGACTCCAAGTAATATAAAAGTTAATTTCTATGTCTCTTGGTGATCGTGCGTTCACCCCGCTACGGTAGAAACCATATGTGGGGGTATGGTCTTCGGACCGCGTTATGACCGCCATTTTGTTTAGTCTAAGAACTTAATATTAATTAGACCATACTTGTACGTAAGTACGATAACTAAGATTAAATCAGAAAAGTTTTTGGTTGTTTTATTTCAATAGAATAGTTCTCTGTTATTTGGTATACGCATACTCACGCCATTTATCCCCGAAGGGGTAGGCAGAGGCGTAACTAGTGCACCCACTTTCACCGTGCGTATTCCGTCCCATGATGTAATAGGGGGCAACCCAATGCCATATCGGGCACAAATTGCAGACTCCGGGCTGATACCGAATAGAAAAATTAAATATCACTTTGCCCGACCCGGAGATCGAACCCGAGGACCTCAGCATTTCAGTCGTACCGTAATACCAGTTATTTGGTATGTAATTTAATAATATGAACCTTACACGGGACATTTTGACATTGCGTTACTAAATGATACCACATACTTATCTCTTTGAAAATAACACTTTCCATAAGCTATTTTAACCATAGATGTAAAATAAATAAGTGTTTTTTCGAACAAAATAAATAAGTATCAATAAAATTAGACGCCCTAATGCCACTACTATTAATCTAAGAGGATTTGTCGTAGCGGCAAGAAAAACATTCATGCACACGCCATAGTCGTACCTACTAAACTACAAAATGATAAAAAAACAGAAAAGTAAAATTGAGATTTTTGCTGAAAGTATTTGTTTTTCATGGACGATTTTTGGTAAATTGTTAGCAGAGGCAAAGACGAGTACCTAAGTATGTGGTTTCTTTTATTAACGCAATGTCAAAATAACCTTGTACCTATACTATGAGAACTTCGATTATGGTAAAAGTGTCTTACAGGTATTATAGACACAAAAATTATATTTTTTTCCTTCATTGTTTTTAAATTTATGTCCGCAAAGGAGTCCTTCAGATTTTTCTTTAAATTTATTAAAACATCGCCTTTGTTATTTGACCAGCTTACTTCAGTCTCTCTTTGTATGTACAGTCAGCCACATAAGTAACTGAACAATTTCAAAACTTCAAATCGCCCCTACACTTTTCTGTTCTTACCAATTTTCATTTTCTCTTCACAAAAATAAAATAAATGATATTTACTTTACTTCAAACAAAGAAAAAAGGTTTCAGTTTAACTTAACGCGTATATAGGCGATTTGAAATGTTGATTTTGTACAGATATTTATGCTTCTGACTGTACCTACTTAATTTCACATAATATTATCACTTTACATGTTTACATAATTTAATGACAAGTGCTGCGCTTACGCATGTATCAGAGTTTATTATCGAAGAGGAAAAGTAGAAGTAATACCATAGTCTGGCATGAGTAAAAAAATGAGCATTTGCGTAGTAGTTGGGCAAATCAGAAATTGTAGGGAACGGAGAAAAAAAGGGGATGAATTTAAATTAGGTTTATTTAATACCAGTCAGGAATCTAATTTTTGATTTTAGTATAAACTCACACACTACTGCAATCGATGGTGTCGTTGATTAGGTTCTTTAGATCATGTCGATGTTTAGATCAATCCCGGAGCTAAACAACGGATGAGTGCCCTAACTCCTGTACGGCTCTCTCATGGTCAACTTCCAGCGGCCGGGAACGGACGGCAGTGTTTTACGGTCCATTACCTACTTATTCGCGTCTTCAGTAATTTGTTTTCCAAAAAATATTTTATGTGACGATATGGAAAACTACGATTTTATTTATATTATGTAATATGTATACATACATGTTCTTCGCTCAGAATATATTGATAATATACAGGATAATTATTCAAAATTATATTTGTATTACAATATACATTAGGTACACAAAATTATTCAGATAAAAATTTCATCACTAAGCAAATTATAACATTTCTGTTTTTTTTTAATGCGTACGGAATTCCACGGAGAATGAAACAAACAAATTGGCTCTTCAATTGAATTTATTGGCGTATTCTCCCATCGTACTATAATATCAGGGGTAGGCAGAAGCGCAACTGCATCTTTCCGTTATTGCTATGTCTACCTATATACCTAAATTATATCCTAGTATAACTGTACTACATAATATAAGCTGAAGTTTGAATGCGCTAATCTACAACTTATCTGATTCTGAGAATTATTTCACCAATATAAGCTTCATTATCCCTGACTCCTGAATAAGTAAGTCCTTACGTTTAACGCGGGCGGAACTGTGGGCAGTAGCCACTACTTAAATTTTGTACATAGATAAAGATGAGGCCGAGTTAGTCTTTTTATACCGGAAAATGGTTTAAATAGCGAATTTAGTTGTATTGCCGTTTAACGCGGGTGGAGTCGTGCCCATAAACCACTGTTATATTTCCTGTACTATTTTGTTTTACTCAAACAAGGATAAAGTGGCCAGTAGTGTTACAGTTCAGTCTTGGTAGCGGCGCCGCCATGTTTCCCGTGGTCTTTGTGCTTCTATTGATTATCACCTCGACAACATGTTCTGGTAAGTGTTTTTACATTATCATACGTAGAGTTAAGGTGATAAGGTCGAAAATACTTAAATTTCAAATGACATGTTTATCATGGCGGTGGGGATGCAGGTAAACACTCGGCGCACTCGTCGTACCCTGCTTACCCTGGAGTCAAGGAGTAGCCATGCATCTAATGTTTGGCACGCCCATAGAGTGGTATCATCTGCCATCGTCCTTTGACCATACGCCATATTATGACGCACCTAAAACAAATTCCAGTTAGGTGCATTCTTTTATTTAATTCAAATGAGGAAAATAGCAACAACAATGGTTAAATTAAATACACAAATAAACTCGTTTTACAGTTATCTAACAGATTTAAGCCCTTGTTTCAAAATTTGCTAGCTCCCAAATAAATGGTAAACAAAATCTAAACCCGTGTTTCATCCGTGGTCAAGAAAGGTAGAGGTATTATACACTGGACGAAGTGCAGCGCTTTCGCCTCCCTGTGAATTCGCTTGCAATTCGCCAGTGATAAGAGCCTTAACTTTACGTGACCACAGGCACGGATGAAATCACCAGGCCTTACCTATACCTTAACTGGTCAATAACATTTAAATACTTGAAAATTGTGAACGGTCCCTAGAAATTTCAGTAAACTAATCACAATATCAGTTTCGTCCCTATTTACCCCATTTGACCACGATCTGTTAACGTTCAGCTGGGTAGAGTGGTTAGTGATAGGTTTTTTTGTATAAAATGGATTGCAGCTAACACAGCTTCTGTTTATGCCACCAAGCAGCATTGTGTTACCGTTTAGAGGACATACACAATAGCCAGGGTAATCACTGAGCTTTATGCGATTTAACAACTAATCATTGTGACCACAATTATCTATACTAATATTATAATGCTGAAGAGTTTGTTTGTTTGTTTGTTTGAACGCGCTTATCTCAGGAACTACTGGGCCGATTTTGTAAATTCTTTCACTAATAGGAAGCTACATTACTCCTGAGTGCTATAGGCTACTTTTTATCCCGGAAAAACTTTTCCACGCGGGCGGAGCCGCGCGCAATGCTAGTATTTCATATAAAATAGAGGTGTGAACAGTACAGTGTTCTTATTGTAAGTGGGTAATTCAAAGTGTTGCTATTATTTATGGTCGCTCATTTTCTGATCTCCTCATTATATAAAAAAGGTATTAAGTTATCGGTTTAGCGCCTCGGGTGGGGTTTGGTTAAGACTCCCGGAAACCTAAAGCACTTATGGTGACTAATGGGGGTTTTGTCGGCAAAAACCCACAGACAACTATCCGCTTGGGTTTCCCATACAAAACAGATGGTGACAATAGATGTAGGTGCTTACCTACACCGTGAGAAAATTAAGTCAAATTAAAATATTAACTATGTAAAAAATCATATGTAGGTAGACATCCATTTAAATCTATCTAAGTATTCAGGTATTTACGTGTGTATTTTAATCTGGTAGGTGAAATGTAAGCGATTAGAAATATCACTAACCTGCTACACTAACAAATAGTGCAGCTTTCTGTTATTCAAATGTTACCTAAAATCAATAATCCTTTAGTAAATGTGAGCCATTGCGCAAATGTTACGAGGTATATCATTACCTTTAATGGGTTACAACTGATACCTATAATAAACCAGCTTTACACAACCCGCGTCTCAATGTGTTGCAAGTACCTAATCTATCATCAAAACTTAGTTTAAAACTAAAGAAACTTTTCCCAAGCTCTCTGTAGGGTAAGCACCTTATAATAATAAAATCATTCAGTTAATTATTAAATAAGTATTCTTTAATTCTTTTTATAAATTAAATGAATTAATATTGTTTTTTTATTGCTTCTGAGTGACCACCCATAAACAGTAGCATCATGATATAGAGCTTTTAATTATAAACTATATGTACTGCGTGGCACTCCGCTGTGCTCGTCATCCTGAGACATTTTAAATAGATGTTAAGTCTCATAATGCCCAGTAATTACGCTGGTTACAATGTCCTTCAAACCGGAACACAACAGTGCATGCACACTGCTGCTTGGCGGTAGACGTAGGGCGGTATTAATAAATCAATCTCATGTTTGAGATTTTATCTCAAGAAAACATTTAATGTATTGAACTATTCAATAAACCAAACTTAAGCTGTCATTTAAGAGCTTGTTCTTAGCTGAGTAAGCGCTGTTACATATCAATGGCTGTTACAAAAACTAAACATGATGTAGGTATATCCAACTCATCCCTACCCTTCTATTTGATTAATTTTCTTGGAAGTTAAGACTAATTAGTGCTCCCAGAGCTTCACCGCTTGTCATGAAATGTGTGTTACTATCGATCATGGCTTACAAACAGGAGTTGCAGTGGTGGGTGTGTGGGCGGGATAGTCTCGTAAAAAAAGCCTGTTTCCGGAACGCGACACATTTGGTGGGCCGTTATGGCAGGTTTTATGTTTTAACACCTTGTGTACGATGACCGTTATACGGACGGATACAAAATACATCCTAGCACCAGTAAAAAAATATTACTGTAATCAACGTTTTGTCTCGTTATCAAAATATTTCACATGAAACAATATTCGTAGTTACGTAGTTTATTCGTAGTTATTATTTAATATACGTAGTTGTATTACAGTACGACAGCAATGCTGAGGTCTCGGGTTCGATCCCCGGGTCGGGCAAAGTGATATTGGATTTTCTATTCAATATCAGCCCGGAGTCTGGAATTTGTGCCCGATATGGCGATAGGCTCGCCCCCTATCACATCATGGAATACACATGGCGAAAAGTGGGTGCACTAGTTGCGCCTCTGCCTACCCCTTCGGGGATAAAAGGCGTGAGTGTGTGTGTGTGTGTGTGTGTGTGTGTGTGTGTGTGAAACAATATTCCAAACAGATTTTAAAAACCCTATTAGATAGTGACCTGAAACACTGATAATATAACTGATGATAGGTATCTCGTTACAAGGGGCCGTTTTGTCCCAGTACACAGATATATCGTGGTTTGGTCGTCAAGATCGACAAATGCTGGTCTTCCTTGATTTCAGAAATTGTAATCATTTTCCACCTACAAAATGCGTAACAAAAATCTTTATCATATTTTAACTTACGTGTCATGTACCTACCATTGGCTAGAAGGGGCGCGTGTGACTCTTATTTGTTGATATGAGCATTTATTTTTGCTTGGGGCCATTGATATATCAATGCTTGGGCCACAAATTTTGAGTGCGCGCCCCGGGCGGCAACAACTAACGCTACGCCACTACTGCTGCTTCATGTCTAAACTCCACTCTGTATGTATCACAAAACATAACCATGACAGGTCTATTCCTGTGTTTTGCGGTGGGTATAGTATTATGGATTCGGCTCAGCGGTCGCCCAATTTTTACTATTTCCCTAGGCGGCTTAACGCTGGGTCGTAAGAGCAATCGGTAGGTTAGCTAGGCTAGGACCTTTGTATCCTCGCCGGCGAGGACCGTGGCGTTTCCTTTCCTCGTAATGTAAAGATACTCCTTCCCTTTCTTTTATATCAGCTCCACTTCTCCTTACCTAGCCCTATTCCCGTCCCCAATGTCCGTGTCCTCTGTACCTATCAGCCCGTGCTGGTTGTTCATTATTTAATCTAGGTACTTTAAATTATTTAATTGGTATATGTACCTTTGTTATTGTCTCTACCTTGTCATGACTTGTCATAAGTGCTTTTTTATAAGCCTACTTGATCAATAAATGATTTTATTTTATTTTTATTTTAATCCAAAATAATGACTGAGTCGTCCACTGAGACCAACCGGTCGAGATAATTTGTGTTTACTGCGAATACAAAAACAGATTAATTAAATATAGGTATTTTGATTTTTAATGAGCAGTGATTTACCTGTGCTGATAGGTATACTTAGTACTATGCAGACAGTTCTTAATCACAATACCTAAAATTTAAAAGCCAAAGGACATGTCCAAAAACGGGCCTGAAATTCTAAATAAGACAATTTATATATATTTGGATAGAACTCCTGAAAACTAACCTATTGCAATAAATCGTTTAGTTTTAAAGACCTCCGATTTTGAGATTTATGTAATTTTGTTTGGCTTGAAAACTACACTTAGTATGAACGTTTTTAAAAAAGTGGGTTTTGAATGGAGGGGTCTAAAAATATTTTTTTAATGGATCTAAGTTCCATGTTTTGCCTTTTTAATATCCCTAAAGTTTGAGCCTTGTTAGATTTTGAGGCCCAGCACTCATACAAAAAGCGGACATCTTTAAGCATATTTGGCTGTCATTAGTGCGTATGTTACGTTGCCATTTGTAACGAGGTAAATTATATAGTATGATAATAATTTTTTTTTATGGCATAGAATGACGAGACGAGCATGCCGTTCGCCTGATGGTAAGCGAGTACGACCACCCATAAACAGTGGCAACATCATCCAGCACCTTGAGTTACAAAGTACTGTGTGGTATTCCACTGCGCTCGTCATCCTGAGACATAAGATGTTAAGTCTCACTATGTCCTGTAGGTACACTGGCTACAATGTCCTTCAAACCGAAACACAACAGTGCATGCACACTGCTGCTTGGCGGTAGAAATAGACATTGCGGTGGTACCCACCCAGACGGCCACTTACATATGAGAGACCTACCACCAGTAAATGTAAAATATGCAAATTTCCGTTGAGTAATATTTAGGTAGAGTATATTTTAATCATCATATTAGTTATAATATGTATACATATTATAACTACTATTGAAAGCATTTTTAATCTTATTACCTACAAGTTTATAATATGCTGCACGGATTTTATATGTATTTGGCATCAGCGGCGTAGCGTGGTTAATTGCCGCCCGGGGCGGACAAATAATTGGCCGCGCCAAGGCACCGAATGCACCCCCCTCCGTCAGCAAAAGTAAAAAATTTAAAAAGATTTTATTTTACGCATTAGGCCGCCCTCCTAAAATCGTCCCCCCAGCCCCAACCACGCTACGCCACTGTTTGGCACACATATTAGTCTGTTTTGGATTAACACATAAAATTCCCCGAACACATCACACATCCCCGAAGAGGTAGGGAGAGGCGCAACTAGTGCACCCACTTTTCGCCGTGCGTATTCCGTCCCATGATGTAATAGGGGGCGGGCCTATCGCCATATCGAAATTAAAACCCAATATAACTTTGCCCGACCCGGGAATCGAACCCAAGACCTCAGCATTGCAGTCATACCGTAATAAAACTACGCCACCGAGGCAGATTCGGTTTCATTACGTCTCAATAAAGAATCTCAAATGAGTAGGTACACGGTTCATTAGGTTTCTTTCAGTAAGCTCGTGTGGCACCCAATTATCGAGCTTTTTTGTGTACCCAGCTTTTTTCAAATGAGTCAAAGCTGTTTCGTGGTCAATTCTCTTTTCTTCAGCTATGTTGTAACAACTGATATGTCGATCTTGCTCCGTGACAGGGCGATTAGAGCGTGGTGCATCTTTGACACCAAATTTTCCGGATTTAAAACACTTAAACCCACTTTGTGCTACTCTTACTAACACTGCATGAGGTCCATAAACATCACAATTTTATTTCGCGGTTTGATGTGCATAATATATTTCTTTTTATAATAAAATTTTATAATGTATCGTATTTCTTTATTAGATTCACTCATTTTGACCGAAAGAAACATATCTAAATGAAAAATAGCCGAAAACATTTTACTAATTTCTTTCTTTTTTTGAAATGTAACCTTTTTAATGTCATCAAAACCAGCCAGATACAAATAATACAGCTAAAGAGATTTTATTGCAAGTTTATACATACTACCTATAGGGAACGTACACGAACTATATGGGGCAGCACAAAATCGGCATAAGAGCCACACGTGGGTAAAAAAGGAACTTTTCAAAGCTATAATTTATTATTATTATTCTTTTATTAAGTCAAAAATGATAAAATGTGGGTTCCGGCTGAATATTATTGTTGCTTAGCGTGACAAGAATAAGCTTTTTTTTAGATAGGAGCTAGTTATTTTGATGTTATTCAAGCAAAATTAGGAGGTTATGTTCCCTTCCGCTCTGTGGATTGGGGGCGTTTGGAGAATTCCACCACGGTATCTACCCTGCCCTTCGTAAAAGGCGGCTAATAGGGGCCACCGGCGGTCGCAGGCGGGCGGCAGGGGGCTGTCCGTCTTAAGTTTTGTGTTTTTAGCACATTGTTGCGATCCCTGTGACGGACGGCAGCGGCAGCCGAGGGCGTACTTCGGTGTGCGGGGGCTTCTGAGCCCCCCCCCCCCCCCCCACAACAGGAGACCGGCCACACTAGGCGGTACCGCGCAGGGGCGGTTGCGGACGAGAACTTAGACACTTCCGTCAGAGGAAGCCCGCAGCCATCCCTAATACGCCGAGGATGGCCAATGCAGAGTTTTGGTTGGTATGCCGTACGTTTAGGTACATAAGTTAGCGACTCGGCTCGGCAGTCACCCGATGGCTCCATCTCTCCGGGCGGCTCAACGTGGGGTCGCAAGGCACGGTGAACCCAACATAACCGCTTAGTCGCCCCCTTGATGGCTGGGCGCACAGCTGGGCGGTAGTAATAAGTCACTTTCTCCGCGAAAACGAAAAAAAGGTATGTTCCCTTAAAATAAAAATAAATTAAATAAAAAAAACTTGAGAGGTGTCAAGGGACACCCGGATGGAACGAAGTTCCTTTCGATTAATTATATTATTATTAATTAAGGAATCGTAATAAAATTTTATTTATGTAACAGAGTGTGTATATATATAAATATATAAATATTTTCCTATTTCCGTTCCAATACATAAGTTTCTAGAGAAAAAAACAAATAAATACGTGTGGCACTCGGAGACTGCCGTGGTAAAGCTATTGCATAGCATTTTTTATCACAAATTTTGATTGACTAAACACAAATTCGATCTTACGCTTACCACATAAAGTAGATTTTTAAACGCGAGCAACGCACGTTTAGTTTTGTTATTGATAAATGTCGGAAATGCCATGGTCATCACAACCAAAGTAGAATAAATCAACAAAATTTGAAAAAAGAATGTTACGTTCGATTCTTTTGTACTCGTGGCGTGCCAACGCTGGGGAAATAGCTTCTACGCAATGTATTTAAGGTTCATATTAGATTAGTAAGAAATGGTTTTAACGACTTTAATAAATAAAATAAATAAAAATATACTCGTTTCAAGAATTATAGCTTTTACGCATTGTATTTAAGGTTCATATTAGTAAGATAAAAAAGATGTGAAGTTATTTTCGTTACGGAATTTCTGGATTCGGTCTCCACGCTCAAGTCCCGCGATAGAAGCTATGCAATAGCTTAAAAAGATATCATTTTTATTAAAAAATTATGGGAGGAACGCGTCGCGATTTTCACCGATGAGGACACTACAGACCCTAGCCTAGCTAGCCTACCAAACCAACCTTAATTACAGATTTGTTTGTATTTAATATTATCTACAAAACTTCTTTATTTTTATAAATTACGTAATGAGACATTTCTAAATGCTTTTGGAACTCATAGTTATGTATGTTTTATACAGCTTTTATTATTTTTGTCCATTTTCACATAAACATGGAATGTAAGTACTTAGGTACTATTCTTGGGAACATAATACAATTTCACACCATTTGATTTGTTTATTTTTATGTTTTGGAGCATCCAGAAACACAGCAATCTATTAGCAACCAATTAAATGTTATTTTTCATCCTTTTATTAATATGAATATTTCATGTCAATGCCTAGTATCGATGGGCGGAAAAAGATTCAGATTGCGCCTACAGATGGCACAGCTTACGACGTGCACGTTCCCTAAATGTGAAAAAACTTTTTCCCCGACCTATTATATTAACTTATCCGCTCGGATAATCACAACTATATTACAAGGTGTAAAACCTATCGAAGTGGCCCATGTAAGCGTGTTGCGTTCTAAGATCAGGTTTCGAATATGCCAAAATAATTTTGTGGCTGCCTCTTCACTTTTCATTGGGTAAACTTGGGTCATTTGGCTAGTATATAAAAAATAATGCTTAGCTAAATTAGACAATACGGTAGAATATAGCTTATAATGTTAGGTAAACAAATCTTTTTCTCAATGTTTGTTTCAACATCATACAAGCCCTGTTTTAAATACTGCCCACTGCTAGGCACGGGTCTCTACTACTGAGAGGACTTAGGCCATAGTCCACCACGCTGACCTAGTGAGGGTTGGCAAACTTCACATGCTTTTGAAATTCTTATATAGAACTTCTCAGGTATTCTCAGGTTTCGTTATAATGTTTTCCTTCACCGTTAAAACAAGCAATAATTCACAAAGAATACACACATAACTTTTTTAGAAAAAGCGGAGGTGTGTGCCCTTGGGTTTTGAACCTGCGGACATTCGTCTCGGCAGAACGTTCTACTCCCAACATGGCTGTTGCCGCTTGATAATATTTGTTTACCAACATTTAAGCCTCTAATATAAGTAGAAACCTATAAATTAAAGCGCGTAGATCCTGACTGCGTATTTTATACGAGATAACGCGCTTTCTGCGGCCCTTCAGCTGGCCCATTACTGAAAAAAGCACTTACAGATTCTAAGTGAAAAAAATAATGATTATTTTGTTCATGTTTCAGAATTGAAGATCATGTATTAATTGATACGTTATTTTTAGGTGAACGACAGGAAATTCTTTTAGAATATGAGTCACCTACTGAAAATGGAGTAACCAAACTGCGGTGTAAAACCGGAGAATTTTACTTGAGGGACGCATTGCCCACCGTCATAATTTTGAATACGACACAGACAGTTTGGCATCATGAGTAAGTTTACGCTGATCATTTTCACGTAATGGAAGTTGGCGGAGAATCGAAAAAGTAGGTCATCCTATGGGCTATGCCCTATGGTATGGGTTGATTGGTAGCATCGCCTATTACCATTTACGATGTCGAAGGTATGTATTTTATGTTAAAGCGTTATTCTACCACTTAGGGACGACGCAGACGGCGTATTTTAAACCCGCGCTCTCTGTGCGTAAATCCTACATTTGTCATGGTATAAGCCGGGGCCTGTGGGCTTAGAAAGTGACAAAAAAACACGTCACGTCTCCGTTTCGTCTTGTTGGGATTGGTTGAGAGACTGACATATTGGTCTCTCGATCAATCACAAACATCAAAATTAAACGACATCGTTTTACGAGTTGCGTCTTCGTGTCACATTCTAAGTCCCTATGCCACAGGTTATTGTGATAGTTCATGAAAAGTACGTAAGAAACTGACTGGATCGCGTTTAATCTATGTTTAAATATTCTGACGCGAGTCGTCAGCGCGTTTAAAACAGTCGTGTGTGTTCATTGTAACCTAAGACTGTAACATATGAAAATAGCAGTGCAGCATATTATGTAATGCATCGAGGTTAGTGATGGACGTTGTATCTCAGTAACCTGCGCTACAATGCCTACACACCTTTATTAACCGACTTCAAAAAAAGGAGGAGGTTCTCAATGTGTAATGTATTTTTGTGTTTCTTACATCATAACTCAGTCATTTGTCAACCGATTTGCAAAAATATTTTATTCGAAAGGATATACTTTCAGATTGATTTCATTGAATTTTCATCGCAATCGGTTCAGTAGTTTGGTTTTAAAACCAAAACAACTAGAATAGTAGCCCCTGGGCCAGGTCAAAATTTCGTCAGTTATTTTCTCTCAAACGATGATAATTGGTGAGATGCATCAGAGAATACTATCATAATTCATAAAGCCTCATGAACGTCAGCTGCGGTTCCGTGGGGGCGATGAGCGGTGGTAGGCTCCTAAGCACTAAGAAGAAAAAATATTCAGTCATTTCCTCCCAACTAAAACCTTGTTTAAATTGTAGCTAACCCAATACCTCAAACTAACTAACTTGGGGTAACTTGGGGCATTATGCGACAGCTGGTCGATCATCATGAAACGAAATATAATTTCAGTGATTTCCTCTCAACTAAAAATTTACCTGATGATAGCTCATATGCAACTATGAATAAATATATATTGTTTTTTTTTTTTATTGCATTGAATGACGAGACAAGCATGCCGTTCGCCTGATGGTAAGCGATACGACCACCCATAAACAGTAGCAACACCATCCAGCACCTTGACTTACAAAGTTCTGTGTGGCATTCCACTGCGCTCGTCATCATGAGACATAAGATGTTAAGTCTCATTATGTCCAGTAGTTATATTGGCTACAATGTCCTTCAAACCGAAACACAACAGTGCATGCACACTGTTGCTTGGCGGTAGAAATAGACATTGCGGTGGTACCTACCCAGAGGGCCTCTTACATAATGAGAGACCTACCACCAGTAATGTCAGCTGGCTGTATGCCGGGGCAAAAACCGTCAGCTGATGCATTGAAAGTTATAACGCAGCAGGTGTTAGGCGAGAGCTTCTATCACATATTTTAACGCATCAGCTGGCAATGTTTCCCTCGACTTACTTTCAGCATTATATTAAGAATCTGCTTATAAATTTTCATCTGGGAGGAAATGATGTATCTTAAATTTTTCGGCATCACGCTCTGATATGAGTTTTCCGATGAAATGAATATTCCGTATAAATACTTTACAACTAATAAGTATATAATTAAATAACTGAAGAAATATTAAGATAATTAAATTATTAATTTATAGTTTACTAGCAGCCCGCCCTGGCTTCGCGCTGGTAGCAAAGCATAATATTTACTTACTCCTTATTACATCAGCTACCTGCCAATAAAAGTCCCGTCAAAATCTGTCCAGCCATTTCAGAGATTAGCCGGAACAAACAGACAGACAGACAGACAAAAATTGTAAAAAATGTTATTTTGGTGTATGTACCGTATATATATTCATATACATGTAGTAAAAAACGGTTATTTCAATATTACAAACAGACACTCCAATTTTATTTATATGTGTATAGATGTATAGATTAGAATGATATTTTTATTGTTTTTTGTGGTTTTTGTATGCTTGACACGAATAAACTCCAAAACTACTGGACTACTTTTTATCCCGGGAAAATATAAAGCGGGACTTTTATCCCGGGAAAACTCATTCGCGCGGGCGGAGCCACGGGCAACAGTTAGTATCCAGTACATTAGAATGATATTTTTATTGTTTTTACGGGGTACGGATAACGTGACCACTACATTAGTCTAAAACGTTGATCAAGGAAGATCGATTTTTGAATTTTCTCTAAAATGTTAATAACTCGAGAGCTATGATAGGTAGGGCTCCAATCTTTTTATTCGTGCCGTCATAGTTATGTCTTCCTCCTGATACCGTTTTATCGTTACATTCTGGGACACCCGTATATCACCAAAAAATTGCTTCTGCGAAAATAAGTATCGTCTGGCGGCCCTGGGATCTCGGTCTGAGCGTAAATACACCCACACATTTTTACTATTAAGTAATTAGATTATTTTTAAGGTTGCTTGTAATGGTTTTCAGGTGTTACGCCAATGGCCAGTGGTGGAATGTTACGAAATTTAATAAAATAAATAATGGTGCTGAAGGGAGTGTAAGTAATTCCATTAAACTAGTTATCTAAAATGACTTATGACTAATGTCTGCCTCGGTGACGTAGTTGTATTACGGTAAGACTGCAATGCTGAGGTATCGGGTTCGATCCCCGGGTCGAGTAAAGTGATATTGGGTTTTCTATTCAGTGTTAGCCCGGAATCTGGAATTTGTGCCCGATATGGCGATAGGCTCACCCCTTATCACATCATGGGACAGAATACGCAAGGTGAAAAGTGGGTGCAACTAGTTGCGCCTCATTCTACCACTTCGGGGATACAAGGCGTAAGTGTGGGCGTGTGTCTAAAATCATTATCAAAAATAAAATATATTTTTATCAATTATTATATTTTTTTGAAGTAGTCCATCAATGCTTCCGTTACCTTCATTGTATAAATAGATCTAGTGTGATCTATCTACCTATCCAGGACTTTAATATTGCTTTCTGTTGCGCTTCAGGTGAATGAATTTTTAGTAGGAGAAATAAATGAACAACATTATTGCACATTTCGTTTACATAAGAATATTAATATTATTGAACCCCAAGTTCAATTAGCGGACGGAAACTACACGGAACTCAATTGTTCGTTTACGATTCATATGAAATACAATTGGAGTGAGTATGATTTTAGAATAGCTTAGTCTTGATACCAACACAATGGTCTACTGGCAACAGATATATTTTTTTAAATGTTGATTAATTAAGGGAGGCTTCAGGTTCCTCAGACAAGAAGGGTCTGTCCCTGCGGGTCGGGTGGAGGGGGAAGGGGGGAAGAACCCTGCGCATAGCAAAGCATGCTCTCGGAGTCAGCGGCAACATGAGACTTAACCAACATTGCCGTAAACATAACTCACATGCTCACAACAACTATAATTTCAAATGTAATCTGTGGAAAATGTTGTGGGTAGCATGTATTATTAATTATGTAAATTTAGATTAAGTGTGCTGTACCAATGTACAGTCAGCAGCATAAGTATCTGAACAAAATCAAAATTTCAAATCGCCTATACGCGTTAAGGCTGCCATATTCCAAAACACCTTCTTTTCTATTCAATTTTAAACCAAGAAATAATCAACATTTCGGTCCAAAAAATATATATGTTATAGTTAAATAATCATTCTTGATTGGTGTACATTTCAAAACACGATACTTACAACTTCTCTGGATCATAAAAAGGTCATGTCCGACAGGTCATCCCCTAGAAGGACAAAGCCAAATATTTAGGAGTGACCCTTGATCAGAGGTGGACCTTCATGCCACACGTCAACGCGGTACGCGCGCGAGCCGCATTCGCGATGAGTCAATTGCATTGGCTCACAAATAAAAAAAACAAAATGTCCATCCGCAACAATATTACGATATATACCGCATGCATCAGGCCCATAATGACGTACGCGTCACCCGTTTTCGCCCATCTACCGACCGCTCGACTTAAGCGTATGCAAGTGTTGCAGAACAAATTTCTTAGATACGCTCTTGGTGCCCCGTGGTACGTTCGCAATCGCAACCTCCACGTGGACACCAACATGCCGACCATCAGGCATTTCATGCAAAACGCCAGCAAACGCTACTTCGATCGGGCGGAAAAACATCCAAACACGCTCATCCGTAAAGCGTCGATATACACTCCATTTGACCGCGCCAAATGGAGACGGCCGCGTTCCGTGTTAACCGATCCAGAGGTCGACATCACTCTGGCCATCCGTAGAAAGAACGAGTTTATCAAACTCCTACACTCTACACGACCGCAGTTCCGTCCTCGCCGTCGAGGACCTCGCCGCGTTCCCCGTCGCCCTATGACAGTTCCGGCCCGGGTGCCGATGTAAACAACCCGAACTGATAGGATTAGGTCAAAAAACCTTCCCCCCACTAATCGTTGAATGTCTCATTCTCCCCTCAGTGACCGTCCTGAGCCGAGGTTCGTAACCCGATAGTGGGTTGCCCTCAGCATGGTCACTTAACTCAGGGTTGCGAGCGCGTCAGCGTTCACCCTAAAGTCCGGTGTGGCCAGAAAAGCCGACCCTCGTCAGGCTACTGGCAGAATAGTCAGGTCATAAAAAAAAAAGATCATAAAAATCATGAAAACAGAAAATTCAGATTGTTTTTTTATTATTTAGTTATAGTATAATTATGAAACGATTACTTAAAAAATATAAGTCAATAAAAGGGTAATAACATTTAGAAGATTATTATACAACAACTTTTTCTCAAAACTAATTCACAAATTCCAAAATTAAAAAAAACAATAATTTTTTTGCAATTCCGCTAACGCGCCTCGTTTCAGTCGTTTCAGATGCGCCCGAGGTGCCGTCGAGGTAGGATTTATGACACTTTTTTTCGCTCGCTGCCACTAATTTATCGAAGTAATTTTTTTTTTATTTTTTTTTTTTATAATGGCATTTGTGTTCACATTTTGCCAATGTCAAGTTTGGTTTGTCTATTTTATTATCTGTAGTATATCGAAGTAAAGCAGTGGCTACCTTACCAAGACTTTATCGAGGAGTTTTGGCGGCAACAAAAAAAACACTTGATTAGCACAATTATTTCAATTCACTTCATTTGAGCTCTTTAATAGAACTATATTGGATAATATACCACCATAATTATGCAATATAACACTATATCACCAAAATAATGAATTAAAACAAGAGCACCTCATGACACTTCCAAGTTCCCGCCAAAAGAAAAGACCTTTATCGAAGTATTTGTATAGATTTTGTTTATAGTTGGACCGCGTTATAACAAAATGAACCACCTACTTTTAAACAACAATTGTGGATTGTTATTAGTAATAGCTGGATTTTTCTATGAATCTTTCCTATTCTTTTAACCCCCGACAGAAAAAGCGGGGTGTTACACCTGTGGCATCGTAGCTTTCAAACGAATGGACCAATTTTGACGCGGTTTTTTTATTTGAAAGCTGATGTAATCGCAATGGTTCTTAGCTATAATTTATGAAGATCTGTTCAGGCGTTTGAAGATTATCAGCTCATTTCCAATTTTAAAAGCCCGATTGAATTTAAATTTGGTGTACTGTGACTTCGGAAATATTGTTAAACATGAGCTGATGCTGCAGCATCAAGTAGTCTGCGGGATACCCGACTCCTTAGCAACTTATAGCAGATATAGCATGTTTGGGCTCATAAGGATGGTCTCATCGAGTAGGTGTTAGACAGCTGATTATCAAGGCCCCATGCTGGAGAACAAAGTTATTTAAGAAGTTTTAAATAAAATTTAAAAAACTTTTAACAATAAATAGCACCGACTTCAAAAACCACTACAAGGAAAAAAATAACTTGTTAACCCCTGACAAAAAAGCGGTGTGTTATAAGTTTAGGGTGTGTATCTGTGTATCTGTATGTCTGTCAGTGGCATCGTAGCTCTCAAACGAATGGACAAATCTTGACGTGGTTTTTTTTGTTTGAAAGCTGATATTGTAGATGAAGTATGTAGTGATGGAAAATAGCGTGAAGCGTAGAAGGGTACGGCAGAGAAGTAAAGTTCACAGACAGTTCACAGTATAATTATTGTTCCACTACACACAAAGAAGAATAAGTTTGAAGGGTTGCAAGCGACAGTTCAAGTAGTTCACAGTTAGAAGTAGGAAGCACAAGAAAGAAATAATAACACAGTAGAGAATAGATTAAGTTAACACAAACAATAACTGCGTTAGCGAGCGAGTACAAATTTTTGCGTTCCAGCGTATGTAGTAGGTAGGATCCGACTGGTTATATCGACTTCGGCGCGGTCGGTTGCGTTCGGCAATCGTGCATTGGGTGCCTTCGTGGGTGTTCGGGCCCCGAACGACGCGCCTCGCATACATACGGATGGGTGGCGATGCTACCCACACTCCTGCGCACATCATGTAGCAGTGCGTAACCGACTTTCGAACCAACTCAAAAATGACCGGCTGTGTCACTCGCGTCAATGACGGATGAAAGAGTCGGTCATCAATTAATGTTTTATTTGTGTTGTTTGTTTTGTGTGTATGACTGTATGTTTGTATCTATGAATGTATGTATGACTGTATGTTTGTATATATGAATGTATGTTTGTATTCTGGGTGAGTACCCACAATATGATCGCGATGGTTCTTAGCTATAATTTATGAAGATTTGTTCAGGCGTTTAAAGATTATCAGCTCTTTTCCAATTTAAAAAGCCCGATTGAGTTTAAATTTGGTGTACTGTGACTTTGGCAATATTGTTAAACATGAGCTGATGCTGCAGCATCAAGTAGTCTGCGGGATACCCGACTCCTTAGCAACTTATAGCAGATATAGCATGTTTGGGCTCATAAGGATGGTCTCATCGAGTAGGTGTTAGACAGTTGATTATCAAGGCTCCATGATGGAGAATAAAGTAATTTAAAAAGTTTGAAATAAAAATTAAATTACAGTTAAAATAACGCCCGACACAAAAATCTCTAAAAATTAAAATCCGGATCAGGAAGACAAAAATACTTCTTTAGCGATCCCCCGACGCGACGACGCTTGGGTCAAAATATTAGTAGGTACTTAAACGACAAAGACACTTTTATTATTTTACTTTTTAGAGATTTTTGTGTAGGGGGTTATTTTAATTTTAAATTAATTTTTATTCTTTCTTCTTTAAAACACGTCGACATATTTGTTTCAACTGCTCTTTATTTTTGCTGAGTAGCAAAGCATCATATTTGGATTAAGTGTGTATTCAATGTTAAGAATTACAATTTGGATAATTTGTGGGTAACATTTTCGCATAACTGGGTCCAGTTTTTATAGTTTTTTAGTTTACAAAAATGCATGTCTGTATGGTCTACTACAAATCTATACTTAATAATATTGTTAAGCAGAAGAGTTTTTTGTTTGTTTCGTTGAACGCGCTAATCTCGGAAACTACTGAACTGATTTTGAAAATTATTTCACTAATAGGAAGCCACATTACTCCTGAGTGCTATAGACTACTTTTTATCCAGGGATTTTTGTATCCCGAAAAAACTTTCACGCGGACGGAGCCGCGAGCAATACTAGTATGTAATATAATTGTACAGTAAATATTAATTTAAGTTATTACGTTATGGGAGCCTTGATGGCTTTAGGGTTGCAAACCATACTATTAAAAATAGTAATTTTTTTACGCTCTTTAATACTGTTTACTTTTTTAATAAAAAAATGTATACAAAATACTTTTTTAACCAATTCACACATAACTACAAAATGTCAGAGGTTTATGCCTTGGGTTTTGTACCTACGGAGCATTGCCTTGGCAGTCCGTTCAAATCCCAAGTATCTATGCAAATACAAATACAAACCCGGTCGAAAACTGAATAAAATTTGGTGAAAACTCGAAAAAGATGCTAATTATAAGCGGTATGCAATGAAAGAAGTTAATATGACATTATAATATACTCTTTGAGACCGCTACATGGGCTGCACAACTAAAGCAGCTGTCAAAAAATAAAATACAAAACGTTCTTTAAAATTACAAACAAAATGTATGAGAAAATGAATTTTCTTCATAATTCACTTGATCGTGAACTTTCCAATATTTATGTAGTTATTCTACTATTCGGAACGGACACAAATCCAAAAAATTAAAGAACATAAAAATCAGTTTGGCCGTTCTTGAGTTATAAATCACCACTTACTTATACCTGAAGAACGGCCGAGTTAGACCTAGCATGATTTTGTTTTTATATATATATATATATATATATATATATATTCCGAACCCACCGAACCACCCCCACTCCACCCTTCGAGCCGTGCTTTACGTTCCGCTAGGCGGGCGGCGGCGCGGGCGCGGGCGGCTGACAGTGATCGAGAGGCCTCCGCGACGCGACGTCCTCTCAGCACTCGCCTATGAAGATGACCTACTTAATAGGTCGAAACTGGTCGGCGATTCTGACCAAGAATACGTGAGTAAAACCGTGGTTTGTAAACTATTAATGTGATATGGCTCGCGTAAGTTTTAATAATATTGGTACAATAGTAGGTAGAAAAATAATAATATGATACAAATACTTCGATGGATTAGCGGCAGCGAGTGAACTAAAGCGACACAGGTCATCCCTCGGCAGCGCCTCACGCGCCTATCGCCTAATCGAATCGCGTCGACGGCATTATAAAAAAATTCGTGCTAAATAATACCTAATTAAAATTTTCAGAAAAGTAATTGCACAATATTCTTCTACATGATTCTTTCATTGACTTATATTTTTTAAGTAATTGTTTAATATACTATAATACTATTGTTTTCGTATTTTTTTTTATAATCGAGAGAAGTTGTTTTTAAAACTATATTTTTATAAAACCTGTAAAAGTGAGGATCACACGTGTTCTACTCTTGCATTTGTCTTCTAAATTTGGATGGCGCCAAATCGGGCCGAAAAGTTACTGTGCGGCATATTTATAGGTATATAGGGTCGATTTTTAGATGGGACAGCAAAGCGAATATTTCCTATTATGAACCAAAGTGCAAACGAAAGTAGTCAAAAATATTTAAATATACACATATTTATATATTATCTCTCTCTCTTCCCGACTATTCATCCCACATGATGATGGGGTCAGCCTTCTTCACCTTTCTCTTCCACTTCGCCCTATCGATGACGTCGTCATCGGAAACATTGCATGCCACCATGTCGCGTTGCAACACATTTGTCCATGTAGTTTTTGGTCTCCCTCTTGGTCTTTTTCCGGGAATGGACAGTTCCAGTACCTGGTTGCCAACGTAATCAGGTGGTCTTCTTTTGACATGTCCATACCACCTCAGCCTGTTTTCTTGCAGCTTGTCCGCGATATTTCGTACTCCGAGACTACCGCGCACATACTCGTTTCGGATCTTATCCATCTTTGTGATGCCACACATCCATCTCAACATCTTCATTTCAGCAACACTGATGGCATGAACATGCCCCTGTGTGACGGCCCAAGTCTCACATATTTATATATTATGACAATTGTATTTTATTTTTATAATAAAGCAATTTTGTATGTATAACAACTAACAAAATTTTATAAGCTCTGAAAGTATTAGTATTATAAATTTCGTAAAACAAACTGTTTCACTATTGTTGAATATTGATTGTGACGCAGTCTCGGCTGAGCGGTGTCGAGCGAGTTCATTTGAAGTACAACATCGCGGCACCCGCTGCGTCGGGAGTTAGATAGTGATAAATGCCTACAGCGCTCATGATTCCTGGCCTTAAGTTAAACGAAACATTTTATTTCTTCGTTTGAAGTAAAGCATATCTCTTTTGTTTTATTTTGTGAAGAGAAAAAAAAGATTAGTAAGAATACAAAAGTTTGTAGGCAATTTGAAATTTTGAATTAGTTCAGCTACTTATGCTGCTGACTGTATGCTACGATTTCTTTTACTTTATTTATCAAAATAAAAATAAAAAAATAATTGCCGTCTTGAACTCCCAAATCGGAGTTTTGGCGGGAACTTGGTAGTGTCATGAGGTGCTCTTGTTTTAATTCATTATTTTGGTGATACTTAGTGTTATATTGCATAATTATGGTGGTATATTATCCAATATAGTTCTATTAAAGGGCTCAAATGAAGTGAATTGAAATAACTGTGCTAGTCAAGTGTTTGTTTTGTTGCCGCCAAAACTCCTCGATAAAGTCTTGGTAAGGTAGCTACTGCTTTACTTCGACATAGTACTACTACTACTGAGGATAACAAAGAAACAATATTATATATGTAACTTCCAAAAACTTTGACACTGGCAGATGCGCAAACCGCGCCTTGCCAAAGAGAAAAAAAAAAAAAAAACTCCCAAATCGTAATAAACAATTTCTTTACTCTACAGAAAATTTGACACTTAAGATTAACTCAGAACAAGCTAAAACTATACCAGTGTTACATAACGCTGGTGAGAATATTTCTCAGGAAGTGGACTTACAATATACGTACGAATTCGTCGAAAACGAATTAATTAAGGTACAATGCAATCAATATCAAGAGCGTGGCCTTTTATATTTCGTGTACTCGGGAAATAACTGTAAGTATTATCGGAATGTAAATTTATAATAAAAAATGTGGGCAGTTAGAGCTGTGGTGGTAAATAAATGCGCAAGAGAACGATTTACGCGCGCATATTGATTAATTGATGAATAAGACCGTGTTTTTTCAACTGTAGTTATCTTTTTGTCAGGGTCTTATTAAGCTGGACGCGCTGGCAGAGCTTCGAGTGTTCCAGGTGATGCGGGCGCGTCCAGCTTAAGACCCTGACATAAAGACAACTACAGTTGAAAAAACAGGGCCTAAATGTATCAATCCGTGCTCATATATTTAACCTCTCACGCAAAAAGATTATATTATGTTATGAGATTAAGGTGTTTTTTGTGTGTCTGTATGTCTATCTGTGGCATCGTAGCTCTCATATTTATATACCACCACACAACCTATCGTCCGCGCACGTGCTCCGAGAAATCACGGGTTCAGGAACGGGAAGGGTGCGCGCCACACCCGACCGTCCCGCACACTTTCGGTACGAGTGTTGCCCTTAGCACGAGAATAAACTAATGTATCGACATCGGCTGTATCTCATAATCATTTTAATTTTACACCTTATTTTACGGACTAGTGTTAGTGTTAATTCGTTCTCCACATTTTTTTCAACACCCTTTTATTAGCTTCATACGTATGTATGTATGTATGTATGTATGTATGTATGTATGTATGTATGTAACGGAAACTTTGAACACGATTTCGACCCCCTTCAAAACGTCGGATTAAATCGAAATTTGGCATACTTATCAAGGACCGATGACAATTCAATATTTTGAACTAAAAACACGCTTTTATAGAAAACACAACTAAAAATGAATAAATAATAGATTATTTATTTTTAGTGACTTCTGTTGGATCATAGCAGAATTATAACTAAACTGGCTACTCTTATGTGTAAAAAAATCCTACTTGTCACAAGATGGCGCTTGCGTTTATTTTTTAGTGACATCTGTTGGACAACATTAGAACAGAACTAAAAAATGAAAAATAGATAATAGTGTAAAAAAATATTAAAAAGAAAAACCCGACTGCACTATTCTTAACTTCTACTATTCTAAACTTATCTTTTACACTATTCTTAATTCAAATTTATTTTCTATTATTTAGTTGGATTTTCTATAAAGCGTGTTTTTTTAGTTTTTTAAGGTATTATTTATTTAAGTTGTTTGAATGACCATTGATTGTAGCCATAAAATACAAAGTATAGTAAATTCATTCTTAAGTCGTAAATAGTGCACCGAATTCATTAAAAAAAATATAGCACACTTCCGCCGAGTGACCATACCGACGTCTATAGCGTAATATCGACTACAGCCGTTTTCAATAATCGACCCCAATCTTAATATTCGATCCATCTGGAGAATAAACCAATCAAAATAAGTCATTCGTAAGTATGAAAATAAAATATGGTAATAAACTGGTGGTAGGTCTCTCATTATGTAAGAGGCCGTCTGGGTGGGTACCACCGCAATGTCTATTTCTACCGCCAAGCAACAGTGTGCATGCACTGTTGTGTTTCGGTTTGAAGGACATTGTAGCCAGTATAACTACTGGACATAATGAGACTTAACATCTTATGTCTCAGGATGACGAGCGCAGTGGAATGCCACTCAGTACTTTGTCAGTCAAGGTGCTGGATGGTGTTGCTACTGTTTATGGGTGGTCGTATCGCTTACCATTAGGCGAACGGCATGCTCGTCTCGTCATTCAATGCAATAAAAAATAAAAATAAAACTATATAGATTGAAAAAAACGATTGAGATCGTATATTGAAAACGGCGGTAAGTCACTACAATCATCACTACGTCAACATTTCTTAAAATTCTTCGTACCATGCGCGCGCTCTAAACAGTTAGCACTTAGCAGAGATGTTATATAAAACTAAATGTTTCGCCACACAAGGAGCGGGGCGTGATATTTACGTCGCGTGTTCTTAGCGTGCGAATTACTATGAGAAGGTATGGGAGACATCACACACAAACTGCCACGCTTAGCCCGCCGTGGTAGTTTTCACTACGCGCGCGACCAGTTGGATTCTGTTATGTTCTTCTTTCTAGTTAGGGTCCCCAACTTAGGGGTTAGTCCCAAACTTAGGGGGAAAATTTGTGGGTTGGGATGTTTTAAGGTGCATAATATTGTTATGGATATTTTAGGAAAATAGCTCCTAAATATTTTCTCGTTGAGAAGCATGCTCTCAACATACCATATTCTGGACTATTTAGATTCATTTCGTACATCCATTTTCTTTTTCGGCTTTTTAGCGCAACCAAAAGTAATAGAATTTGCGCGTCAGAATCTACCGAAACTATTCATAAAATTGAGCAAATCGTTCAGTTTGTTTGGTGGATGATTATGCCTAGTTCCACGGCCGCCAAGCTTAGCTTGGCGTGTTGAACACAGCCCCGCGACACGGTACGTGATGTGTGTGAACATCATACCACGCTCCCACCGCACTTTCATCACGACATGCCGACATTACACCCAGCCACGCTGTCTGTGTAGCGAAGCCTTTAGAATCACACGATTTAACTACAATAGGTATAACTCATTACCAATAAATGAATACCGGATTTGCCTACTACACAATGTGCTCAGAAGTGTACATAGCTAAGGTGCCAAAGTCCTATACTTACTTAGTCTGCATTATTTTAGATATATATTATGGTAACTAAGACTCTTTCTACCTTTGCTCATATAACGTTTGCTCATAGTGTTAAAGAAACGGAAAGCTGTATATTTTTTACATCTCATTAATCTCGAATATTTATGAGCGCAAGTCCAATTGTAGCTATGTTATTGACATACTTAATAAGTTACTTGTGCAAGTTAAGTATAGTCATAATACTTTTTAGTGAATTACTCAAGCGTTAAAAAATATGCGGATGATGTCAGCTTTGAAGTTATATTGGGAACAAAGCAAAATAATAGTCATGTGGATTGCATATTCTCAAAGAAAACGTATAACGTGACGTTAAGGACCAAGTTTTTTTTGAAAAATCGTAAGTAATTTATATCAGTTAAACAAGTATTTCCACGTATACCTACAATTCACACTGCCAGAAGAATTGTAAGTCTACCACACTTGGCAGAGTAGACGATCAGTAGATACGGAATTTATTGGAATGTTTAACTAATAAATTATTCTTTCTTTCTTCTTTCTAAT
The DNA here is from genome assembly GCA_947568825.1 of Sphinx pinastri. NCBI lineage: Eukaryota > Metazoa > Arthropoda > Insecta > Lepidoptera > Sphingidae > Sphinx > Sphinx pinastri. Next base: position 24,365,367 of record OX387615.1, read on the forward strand.
TCATACATATAATGTTTCCCTACATAGTTATGTACATACAGAATTCTGAAAGTATCATCTAGTTTCTAGAGTTTCTTGCCTGTTCTTCTCTGGTGGAAACTGCTTTCCGAACTGGTGGTAGAGTAAAAATTTACTGAATCTAAGTAATGTGTAACATTTTATGGATTCGAATAAATGATTTCATTTCATTTCATCCGCGCCAAGGTAAAGCTGTTCTGTGATATAGTCTGTGCATGTTGTAGACAAAGTTAGGCACTACTTACAAGCCATTACTTTTTGTAAATTCTATTGCCTTAGTTTCAGCCTAATGTTTCCACTGCTACCAAATTCATGCGTGTACCTACTGTTGTGTTCCGGCTTAAAGGACATGGCAGTTGTAGCTATTATTTATGGGTGGTCGTGATACTTACAGTTTATTGTAAAATAATATCATAAACAATCAAATTTATACAGAAAAAAAGATTAGAAACAAGATTTGATTGTAATCTACGTAATAATTTATGTTCACGAAGTTGAGTTACTTTAATTTCGACCTAAATTTAATTTCTTCTCGACCCTTTACATCACATTAACCCACGTGAACCAACATTGTAGCAGCGTTTCTGGATTCGCCGTAGACCCGGAGCCAGGGTCCAGCGCCCCATCAGTCGGCTCAAAATACGCGGCGCACGTTTTTGTAGTATTGTGGGTATTCAAGGGCGATGCTGATAACTTACCATGAGCTGACTTCTATTTGTCGGCTTTTTCAATTGTATAACGAGACGAGCTTGCCGCTCGCCTGATGATAAGCGTTACGACCATCCATAAATAGTATCAGCACCATGACGAACTTTGTATTACAAAGTAGTGCGTGGCATGGAGTGCGCTCGTCATCCTGAGACATAAGATGTTAGGTCTCATAATGCCCAGAAATTACTTTGGCTATAATGTCCTTCGTATCGGAACACAACACTGCAACTGCTTGCTTACCCTACCTATCCAAATGACCAATAGCTTACGAGAGCTACCCCCAGTTTAATTTGTGTTATTCACAGGTGAAGCTATCCGAGTAAATGGCTTGGCTATAAGGGGAAAGGCGGAAAATTTGACGTATGAATACTATGGTAAATTGCCTTCCGTGGTGTGTCCAGGTGAGTCCCGCTAATTCTTCTTGCTGTTAAGGTACCTAATATGTACCCGCGTTGAGTAACCATACAAATTGTGAACTCGTCATCGGTCTATCGAATCATGTTGTTGTGTCAACCGGTGGGCATCTGGCCTAACGGGCTGAAAAATTCAACCAATATCTTAAGGACTATCCTGGCAGTATTAATTTCAAGTGAAACCCCCCTATTCCCCCCACTTCAGTCCCTACCCAAAGCGCGGTACAGCACTGGCGGTCAGCCTATGCAGCGTGTTATACTATAACAAATTAAAAAGTAAAAACAAACGGAGCCAAGCAGGAGATAACAGACTGTTTCCGTTTCGTGACTCAATTGTGATATTTATGAGCACGGAATATTGACTCCACTATACCTGATGGTGAGTGCAGTGGAATCAAGAAGAGTATGTCGACCTCTTCGAATCTGGGTATACTCTGATCACGGAACGTGGCACGCTTTTTACCCCACCTTCGTCGTAGGTGGGGTAAAAAGTAGGTGGGATGCGATTCAATAATCGTACCATGTTGGGTACCTACGATTTTTTTAGGTACTGAAAGTGATGCAGAACTAATTCAACATCGTAATGAAGTTTATGACGCACTAGCGGTGTGCAGTGTGGAAGGGGAAAATAAAACTGTACTAATAAACAAGATGATCCCTCATAATGGTATGTTATTCTACGAATACTAAAAATATGAAAGATTTGAAGATGTTTGTAAAAATAAACGCGTCAACCGCTAAATAAGTTGGGTGATATTAGGCACCCTGGTAAACCTACTTTACCATAGGACATTTATCACAGAATTACGCGGCCAAGGCTACGAGTACAATCTAGTTACAACACACACAAACGCCTTTTATCTCCGAAGGAGGCAGAGGCGCATCCAGTGCACTGTTGCAACCACTTTTCGCCGTGTGTATTCCGTCTCATGATTTGATAGGGGGCGAGCCTGTAACTACTGGACATAATGAGACTTAACATCTTATGTCTCAGGATGACGAGCGCAGTAGAATGCCACACAGTACCTTGTAACTCAAGGTGCTGGATGGTGTTGCTACTGTTTATGGGTGGTCGTATCGCTTACCACCAGGCGAACGGCAAGCTCGTCTCGTCATATAAAGCAATTAAAAAAAAATATCCTCCTCATCGCATAGTTTTCCTCATTGCTAAGAGTCGTGATCCCTGAACATGGAGTAATTGTAGTCTTTGTCTTGATTAATTTGCGCCACCCGTTCCTGTCTTTGGCATCGTGGAGCGCAATCGCCATATACGGGCACACATATCGTGCATAAATTCCAGTCTTCACGGACTTCAAGTACTTTCACGCGGCCTGAGCTACGAGTTAAACTATGTAGTTATAAATATATAAATACTTTGAGGCCCGGGTGAGCGCCAATGTGATAATGATAGATACCTACTACAGCTAAAATATATCCATAAATGTTGTTACAGGTTTACTTATCGAAGGTTTATCGATGAAAAATATGTTATTCAAATCATGCGATGACCTTTCCTGTAAAACATACTATAAATACGCAGACGGCGACGTGATAACTTTGAATTCATCAGTTAATTTCACCTGCGATCGAAATGGTATGTATCCTACTTCTTACTAATATCCATTATAAATGCGAAAGTTAGTAAAAATATTTGGATGTTTGTTAGAAATAAACGCAGAAACAACTGAAAGGATTTGGATGTTTGGCACAGGAATAGATTGTGTCCTCAATAAACAGATAGGCTTCTTTTATCCTAATAATTTGCTTCCATAGGAATCAATGGAATTTTTCATTAGTGTTTTGGGAATTTGCAGTGGAAAAGGCTTTTCACGCGGGTGAAACCGCGTCAAGACCAAGTATAAGGCCTCAATCCAACCTCATCAAATATCAGTAGTGAAGATTTTCTCGGCAACAACCTATCTGAATACCCGGGAAGCGAGTATCAAGTGTTTTTGATAGTACAAATGCGAATGTGTTTATTGGTCTGTCCTTTCGAGGAGCAGCATAATGTTAGATCGTCACTGGTTTTTTATAAAGTGAAGATAGTCTATGAACTGGAGAGTTAGGACATTTCAGACGGGCGAAGCCACGTGCATTACCTATAAAAGATTTAAGAAATATACACAAAACAAACTCCGTTATAATTTTGTGACTCCATGTATGTACCGTCAACTACATTGTCTAGCATTGTTTGGAAATAAAATTAAAATAGATAATTTTTGTCACCAGATTCTCTTACTTCTGATGGTGTATACACACTTCAAATGAAAAGTGATGTTTACATGACACACATAACTTGTTTTATTCCCGGTAACGAAAGTTTAAAAACTACATTAATATTCTTTGTTCCGGACAAAGCAAAAGAAGTTCTAAAACCAGGAATAACAGGTAAAATATTGTTTTGCTATTTATCGGATGAGGGAGCGCCTTGCGGCATCCTAAATTTGAGAAGAGGCAGTTGAGTATTGCAGAACGCGAGGAATTGCGAAGTGACCCCACTGCACCTGATGGCAAGTGGAGAGAGGTCCAGATAGTGTCCATCGACGAGCGATCATTATACCTCGTCAGTCTAAATAATTATGCCGGCCTATTTGGATGTGAATAAATATCGAAGACAGTACTTTGTATTGTACAGCACACCTTTAAATCATGGATAAATTTAGCTAATCTATAAAAAGCCGTGACTGCAAACATTTCGTTAAGTATAACTAGTCTACTTTGCTTATGCTCGGTTTCTGAAGTACCATTGACGGCAGTTTATCTATTCGTTAGCGCTATTGGTTTGATGACCGATGACACTGCGTTTCTGAATCGCGCACTGCAAGATAAACTCAGCATAAACTTACTTTAACTTAACTGGCCAATTTTTGCCGTTTATCTGTTCCATAACTATTTGTCGTGTCATTTTGTGACAAACGGCGACAACTTGTTAGATATTAATTACAATATAGAGGAACATAATTGCTACGGCCAATCACAACAGTTTCAGTAGTGTTATATATTCTCAAATTCTAAATAAAACGACGTAAAACACAAATTCGCAAACTAGTGCTAGTATGACATAAAACATTTTGTTGAACTGTTTGACGTTTTTTTTAAATTCGGCCATGATGTCATTCATAAGGTAGTCATAAATAAAAAAATACCACAAAATAAAATTAAAATAATGTGTAGTCGCAGTTCTATGTTAAAATAAGTTATTTTTGTATATAAAATAATTATTAGTTACAAATTTTAGTAATAAAATCCATTTTAAAGCAGACTGCTAAAAAGAGCCATCTAGTAGCAAAATAAGGAACTAGTTAACGGTTTCATAGTCATCGAATGCTTCATTATGAGTTCAGAACATTGATGTATTAAAAAACCTACATCACTGGTTCAGAAACACAGTGGAAGTTATCCGACGTTTATCTTAAGTTTATCTTTAATGGATCAATAGCTATTAAAAGTTTAACTGGGAGATTCAGAAATCGGGCATTGGTAGGCACTTAATTTAAGTACCTAATAAAGGCTTCGTAAAAATTTTTTCGCCGACATAAACTAGTAAATTTTGAGCCATCTTTGGACCTTCATATCCTGATATAGAGTATAATCGTTGTACGCTGAACTTGCAATAATGAAAAAGGCGCTGCTTAGCGCTTCCAGAAGTACTCATTAATGTATGTAAGAGTTTGGCCTAATCTGGCTTTTGTCTCACTGTCAATTACTCAATGTAAGGAAAAAAACACAAAACATACATTATTTTTTACTGGTAACGGACTGTGCACGTTTCGCAGATTCTATCAATGACACTCTCTAAATGAAAATCAAGAATGTCTGTTGCCGTAGGTACTCCCAATTAATGTGGAGTCGGCCCTTCATTATATTTAAGTTTGTTCCAGAAAGGATTTGGATTTGATTTTGGGACTAGTTTAGTCCAAAATCTAGTCCAACTAGATATATAAGATAGTTTGCAAATTATTTTACTATAATGCTGAGGCCACACT